>CM053770.1:645632092-645661511 GCA_028658325.1 Potorous gilbertii | reverse complement strand
GGAGATTCAGGTCCCTGACGCCTGCTGGGCTCTGCTGGCTCCTCTCAGTGCCACGTGGCCGGGGCGGGGGAGGGGAGTGCTCGGCAGGACAGGACTCTGCTCCTGTCCAGGGTACCTTTGCGGTCGGTTTTTCAGGGCTCTGTGCAATGGAAATCTCCTTCACTGTGTTGCTGCACGACCTCCACTGTCCCAGAATTTGTCAGGAGTTCTTTTTACAGGGAATCTATGGGCTGTGGGTTCATCTATGGGCTGTGGGTTCGATAGACAGCCATTATTGAGTTATTAAAGTTTAAAACTGCATTAACACTTTTGGGATAATACATACCAATGTCAGCTGTTACAATAAGGCTTCATATTAGAAATGAGAATTGTTAAGTCATTTGAAAGTAGTTTTACAATTGAAATTGGATCTGCAATATGCTTAAAATGAACATGAGACATCCCGTAGTCATCAACAAAAATAACTTGGAATTTGAATTTTCCCTCCAATCAGGGTGAGAGTTAAGTGTTCTTGTGCTGGATATAGGCAGGACATAATGAAGCAAAGGATTTTTCTAAAACCTGCTAGATAACACCATAAATTTACTAAATCACATGACTCATTCCTCTTCCAAGTTCAAAGTTCTCTCAGTCTCCACAAGAGTACCTCTAAGTTGTTGTTGTCTATGTATGTGTGTGTGCGAGTGCATATATGTGCACTTATTGCAACTGAAATGGTCTTAACTGGGGATCCATCTTTTCATGTCATTTTATTTCTACCTCTGAAATATAGAGACTGCCTGAGAAATAATTTATGCCTGTCCAATCAAAAAATATGGAATTTTCATCATGTAACTTACTTTTAGACTACAGCCATCCATACCATTCCAAGGATTTTCTATCATGTTTGTCTTAATTTCATTCCAATTCAATAAAGGTCTACCATATTGAAGGCCTTGTGGAGGGACAAGATATGCAAAGGAAGATCAAAAAAACAGCTCTAGACCTGAAGGAGCTTACATTCTTCTGATGAGATAAATAAGCACATAAATAAATATAGATGTAATTATAATAAATTCTACTTAAATATAACAAATAGTTTAACAAAGAGGGATGGAGCAAGAATAACAATAGTAAATACTATTTATATAGCACTTCAAGGTTTACAAAATGATTTGTAGTTATTAGGCTTTTATTATGTGCCAGAGCCTGCGTTAATAGAAGTATTATATATATATATATAATAAACTAAAACAATAGAACTTAACAAAAATAGTAGAATGAAAGGCAATCCTGTTATTTCAGAAAAACCTGGGAAGACATATATGAACTGATACAAAGTGAAATGAACAGTGAACAGAACCACGAGAACATTGTACACAGTAACAGCAAAATTGTATAATGAAAAGCTGGGAATGACTTCACTATTCTCAGTAATACAATAATTGGAGACCATCCCAAAAGACTTATGATAAAAAATGCTATGTGCCTCCAGAGAAAGAACTGATGTTGTCTGAATACAGACTAAACCATACTATTTTGTTTTTTTCTTTTCTTTTCTTTCTCTCTTTTAGTCTTCTTGCACAAAAAGACTAATGTGGAATCTTTTACATGATTGCACATGCATAACCTATGTCAGATTGCTCACCATCTAAGGAAGAGGCAAGAGAAGGGATGGGAGATAGAATTTGGAACTCAAAATTTTAAAACAGAACAACAAATATTAAAAATTGTTTTGCAAGCATTTGGGGGGTGGGGAACACAATATTATTAAAAAATAAATAAAAACCTTTAAAAAAAACAATCCTGATCCTCAAAATGTTTATATTCTAACGGTGAAAGACAACACATAAAAAGGAAACAGAAACTGGGGCAAGAGGAAAGAAAATGATATAAAGACCAAAGAGATAGAAGTGAAATGAACAGAGGAATGAAAGCATGATTGACCTAGAAACTTTCCTTGAAATTGAGGCTCTGGGAACCAGTCAGAGGAAGGAGCTGTATGGGGTAAAATGTATCTCTAGTGTGAGAAGTTACAGAGTGAAATGAACTTGCAGTCAGAAGAGCCTACTGGTAGCATAGAATGAGTCTGGAGACCCCAGAAAGGATCCTAATAACAACACCATGAAGTAGGTACTATCGTGATTATCACATTCTGTTAACTGAGGCTGAGTAAAATTAAATGTCTGATTCAGGAATTGAAACTCTGGTCTTCTTGACTTTGAGTTCCACACTCTATCAGTTATGCCACTTAGTTGCAATAATATCTAAAAATATCAGAAAAGGAAACTGATCTGAATCTCAAAGGAAGCTAGAAGCTTTTAGGAGGCAAAAGTGAGGAGAAGGTGCCACTCAGGCTTGGGTTTCAGCCTGTGCAAAGTCATAGAGGTAAAAAGGTAAGCGTTGCAATACCAATACGGAGGAACAAACCAGGCTGTTTGGATTGGAAGGCTTAAGAGAGTTTCCTAGGAAATTATACCGGTGTTTTATCAGTATCTAGTTATACTCTGAGGCCAGATATTAAAAAGTATATCCAATGAGACCATACTTAGTGTATAATTCTCATCCCCAGCAGTGGTAAGAAGGAGCTATTTAAAGAGGCACATAGAAAGAAACTCATCCATAAATAATTGATAGCCAATAGTAGACAGGTGAATTTTGCAAGGCAATCAAAGCATTTTTTTTCTGATTCTTAAAGACTTCTCAAGTTTTAAAAGGTTGATGGACACAAAGGAGAAGAGTCCATTGTATTCCTTACATTTCCTCACCTGCCTTCATGGCAGACAGATACATAAATATAGATCAATCTGTCTATCTATCAATCTGTCTATACTTGTATCTATCTATCTCCCTACCTATCTATATCTATATGTATATACACATGATATTTTGTTTTCCACATCATGACACTAACTATGTACGGTTGATAACTTGCCAGTCTAATTCTCTGGCTTATATCCTGCCAAAAATTAAAAAATACCCTCCCTGCCTCCAGTAGAATAGTATAACTAGCCCTAGCCCATTGCCATCAATTTAAAATAAAATTCCTTTAGGGGTAGAGGCTGTTTTTTTTTTTTAATCTTTATAGCCTCCATACCTATTTCATATATTTACACATAGTAGAGGCTTAATAAACATTTGTTTGTCTGCATTGAGCAATACAGTGCATCAGAAACCACTTGTTGTCATGACACTCTCCTGTCCAGAAACTTATAGAAGATTGCTATTGTCTACCAGGTCAAGACTAAGTACTCAACCCAACACTGTTGTGTTGTGTTTGTTGTGTTAAGTGATTTCTCTGTCATGTCTGACTCCCCGTGATATGGTTAGGGTTTTCTTGGCATCAGATATATTAGTTTGCCGTTTCCTTCTCCAGCTCATTTTTACAGATGAGGAACTGAGGCAAACAGGGTTAAAAGAGTTTTGCTTTACCTTGCTCAGGATTCCAGAATGGATCTTTGTCTCATTTACCCAGCCTTAATTTCCCCTGTTCCTCAGTAAAAATCCTTCACTCTAATGAGGCTTACCATCAACCCTACCATTCCCTTTTAGAGGATATAAATAAAAGAATGTAATATAACAGTGATTCTCTGGCTCCCACTAGCTGAAGGCCAGGCAATACTCCATTCAACCCTTTTTGCTGAGTTCTTTGATACCACAGGGAACTAAGAATTCATTTGTCTCTACTATTGATTCAAAATCTCTTCAATTTCAGAGGCCCGGACATTTATTTCCATTTAACTACTTAGTAATTGGATTATTTTTTCTTTTTACAATGGAATATTAGAAGATAAAGCAAAATCAAAAATATAGATATTCCCCCCAACCAATGTCTGGGGGCACAATTCTTCCCATACCACCTCCAGTCTTTAGTGAAGGAAGGTATATTAGATTCAAAGTTTAAATCAATTCTTGGTACCCTTCATTCTACCAAGTCTTGTTCTCCCTTCACCAGCTTCCCAGCACCACAAATTCTAAGGACTTCCCTGTTGGGCTGGTTGCAACCTCAAACCTGAAATCCTGGGTCACAAGGTCTCCATGGATCATACTCCTGGGTCTGGGATTTCATTCAAAGCACCTAAAACTGCAAAGCACAAATTAAAAAAAAGAACATAAGCCCAAGTATGTTTCTTAAGACCACAGCCTCTAAAGGAAAGAAGAAAGTTGTCCTTTGTCCTTCTTCTTGCATGGAATCAGTAGTTCACCTCTGGATGTCACAGGAAAACAAGTGATTATACCTCCATTAGGTAGATTTAAAGATAAAAGTTGTTCTGGCTATACCCTGGTAGAAAGAAGATGCTTCCAATTACGTCAACCAGGTCAACACAGAATGTCTTCTCTCAGAAACAGGTCTCTATCATTTCCTATATGTGTCTCCACCTTAGGTAATTTGAACATCCACTCAAGTCCCATTAGAGCAACTTTGAAAACTGCACAAAATAATGCTATATAATTTTAGCTACCATCATCACACTCTTCCTCATCACCACTTGCATGATTATTCTCTCTAACTTTGTCTCATCTTTTCTACCTGCATAAAATGCACTCCTATCTCCTTTCAACCAAATCCAATCTTATCTATCTTTCAGTCTCCTTTAGTATTTTTTTCCTGATTACTCCAACCCAATCTTTCTCTTTCTTGAACTAACAGTATTTCTTGGGTGCATGTGATTATCAAACAAAACAGTTTTGCATTTGATTATGATACTGCATTGTTCTCTGCTTGTTTCATGTTTTTTTGTTACACCAAACAAACAACTAACTCCTTAGAGATAGGGAATTTGTCTTAAACTCTGGAGTCCTCCTCCATGGATAGCCTCCTTCATAGACAGGCCTACACAGTAGGCCCTTGTAAAATAATCAATGAGTCTCTGGGTCTCAGAGGCAATCAGCCTTCCACCTACATCAAATCCAGAGAAAGCTAGAGTACTGAGGGGCTTTTCTTTTGCCTGATACTTTACATTTTTCAAAGGGTTTTCATATCCATTATATTTATTTAATGAGGTTCCCTGTTCCATCAGTAGAATAGACTATAAGCTAACCAAATTAATTCTGAAATAATAGCCCTAATAATTCACAAAGAAATTGATCATTCAAATCCTTCCACAGCTCTGTAAATAGTCACTTCCTGAGATTTGGGCAGTGCATGCAGTTGTCTACTAGGTATGATTCCAAAGGTTTTTGGGAAAATCTTTCTCTGTCCAAAAATCTTTCTTTCCCAAATTTGCAAGGATTATTCTAATTCCCTTTGATCACTCCTCTGGACTGAGATATTGAAAGCATTTGTTAAAGGGTAAATGTTATCTGGGAGTGGTAATACATTAATTCATTAATATCCATTAAGGCCTTAGCTTGAGTCCCTCAGTTTGCTCACTGAGAACAGTGCCTTCAGGGAACAGGAGACTTGACAAGTAAGTTTAGATGAAGGGAAGGGCAGAGGAAAGGTCTGTAGTGTGGGTAGTTGCCTGGTAACCCACTGAGACCTCAGCAGGGAGCTAGGAAGGGGGGTTGAATTAGCAACGGGAGGGAGTCAAGGTTAGAATACTGGCTCCTGGAGCAGGGGAGAAGTGAGAACAAAAGGGAGAAGTGACACAGAAAGTGAGGAAAGAAAGGGGACCTACTGATATGTATTCCCACCATGGATGTGTATAAGTAATACTTATGAATCTCTCGGATTACAAGGTGCTACCAAAAAGGGAGGTGGGGCAAGAGGAAATCTCCTTACTGGAAATTGCTTCTGCAATTAATAAAGGTCAAAGAATCCATTCCTGATGCTTTAGCTTGGGGGTCTAGAATTTACATTTATGATAATGTAATGAATATGCCTTCTTTTTCCTTTGTCCCGTCTTCTATTTCTTTTTTCTCTTGCCTTTTGATTCTGATTCTATCTCTGATTCCTTCTTCGTCTCTTTCCCTTGTCTTTCTCTTGCTCGGTCTTTGTCTCTCTCTCTCTCTCTCTCTCTCTCTCTCTCTCTCTCTCTCTCTCTCTCTCTCCCTCACCCTATCTGATTCTATTTCCTGTCTTTCCTCTCCTGCTCCAACTCTCTCCGTCTCTTGCACTCCCTTTCCTCCGCCTGTCTTCCTGCCCCTGCCCCCTTTCTTTTCCTTTCATTTTCTCAATGATGTAAAAGCACGATGATCAGGGAAGAAGAGAAAATGATGGATCAAGTGAAGCACAAACTGCTACAATGGAAAGGTCAGAAGGAGTTTTAAGCAGAAATGACATTGTTGTTCTGTCCAAAGAATAATGGACCTAACCTGCTTCCCCTTGAGGTGGTCTGCCCATCTACACTGAGAAAAAGCCATGAAAAGTGTTTTTATTTTTTTTTTTTGAGAGGGTCGGTCGGGAGGGCAGAAAATTATTTCCTTTTGAATCCCCTGGTGCTTCTTTGGGAAATTTTTTTGCTGCATTTCACATTCTCTCCAGCACCGACTCTCCGAATTCAGCATGCATCTTGACTTTGCTTGGGCCCCTGGCTTTGCTTGCACACAATCATGCTCTCCGGGATGAGAATGATGTAGAAGGAATACACGATACTTTGCATTTTCTCTTCTCTAGGCTATAAGAATTTCTGATTGACTTGTGGGCAAAGGGTCTGATTGGCTACTGGAGAGGAAAGAAAATGAGCCTGCAAGCCAAAGAAACATTAAACATGTAGGCTGCGTTTTCTCTCTGCCAGGCTTGACATTTTCCAGTCATGTAGCCTATTAGCATCTCTCATTTCTCTTCTTCCCTCCATCTCAGTGGGGACAGAAAACAAGAAATGAAGATCAGGTAGCAAGGAGGAGAACAGCCTCCTCATTCAGTTTCAAATATACACAATCTCCCATTCTGGCAGCCACCATCTATAAGTGGACCCAGTTGCCCATCCAGTAGGAAGAGTAATATTATGTCCCCCAAAAGATTAGAACCCAAATCTTCATGAATCAAAACCTAAAATGAGAATTGACCAAGGACAAAATACTGATGTAGTAGGCATAGCTAAGGAGCAAAATTTCTGGGACTTCAGTTCACATGATACTTGGGGCCCAGTTGGTATTACCATATGGCCATTTCCTCACATGTAAAATAAAGGGGTTGAGGTTAATTGTGTCTACAATCCCTTCCAGATTTAGATATATGATTCCATGATCTTTGGAAGAAATTACCTCTACTCCATTTCCCAGAATTCTGTGTGTCTGAACATAGAGTGGTGACATCATGAGGTAAATGATGTAATTAGCAGAGTCTTCTGAAACCTGAGAGCTTTAAAAAGTGCAGTGAGCAGTGGACAGGGTGAAGTCCAGGAAATGGAAAAGACCTCACCAGACTATAGTTGGCAGAGATGAAAGAGGGGCCAAATGAGTGAATTTTCATGGTTTTCCCAAAATTAAGAAATACGGCAAAAAGTCTGATTGCCCAGGAGCTGGAGAATATATCTGCCCTTGAGATACTGCAGCAATTCTTAATGGAGCTCCAGAGACCACAGATATTGGTATCATCTGATTCTTTTTCTACCACTCACTTCTTACACATGCACACACACATGCATGCACATGCACATGCACATGCACACGCATTCACACACATATGCATGCACACGCACATAAAAGCTTCTATGCTGGAAGGTCTTCTTGTACAGGTTTTCTGGAGAGATGGTCTTTATTTCATATGTGAGCTGAGAAAGTTTCCACTGCTTGATTTTGAGCTGTTGCTTATCTTACTGTTCTATCTAAACTAAATACTTTGACTATTTTATTCAAGGATCCTGCCGGGCATATAATAGAGTGTGCTCTTAAACAAAGGTCAAATCATATTTGCAAAATTTTGATTACACAAAACAGCTGACACAGAACTTGGAGACAGCAAATGGTCCCAAAGTAGAGAGGGGCCCAGGCTGCACATAAATGTTCTACCAAAGCACAATTCTAGTAGTTTAGTAGCTGGAACACTCAGTAATAAATTCTTCAAGAAAATGTCAGGGAGCCCTATTCTTAACTGGAAATTGTGTGTTTTAGTGTGACACCACTTGTCAGTACTGATATTAGTGATTTCATATTGTTTCCTACACCAGATGCAGACTTAGATAGTTTTTAAGTTTGTTAAAATTATGGGGTTTTTTGTTTTTGTTTTTTCTTTCTGTAAAACAACTTGATTTGTGGCTAATGATGTGGAATCAGGCTTACTACTGTCATTTCTGGGAATCCTCAGTATGTCAAACTTATTTTTACAAAGGTATATATACATTTCTTTATTTATTAAATGATCACCAGATTGATGTTAATGTAGTGAAATATTTCTAGGCTGATTTCAGAACTGAAAGAGATATTGTGAAAATTAAAACTTCATAAATGTTTATTGTAAAGAAAGAAAAGAAAATGTCAGGGAGAGGTAGCAGATTTGGAGGTGGCAAAAATCAAAGAAGGAATCCATAATTCACAACCAATTGAAACAAACCAAAAAAGTGACACTTTTTTTAAATACCAAAAGTGATGCCACAAGACAATAAAGTATATACTTTGAACCCAGTTGGAGTGAAAAATTTACATTAATCTATATTTTCTTCATCCCCTTTAAGAAAAATTTTTATCTATTTGTAAGATAGTTGGTCAAGTTTAAGGGTACAACAGACATGAAACAGAGCCAAGTTAATGAGTTCACATAGCAACAATCACAGCACCACTGTGCTCTGACCATCTGAACCACCAGCCACTCTCTATTTACCATTACAACAAAATGTTTCTCCAATGATAAATTTTCCATACCCCATTCAATAGTCCATTTATTTGAAATTGTGTCAAATACAACATTTCAGTATAATAAATTATCGCACACAGAAGGAACCAAAGTACTCTGATTTTTTTTGTAAGGGCAGATTTTGGAATAAGAGTCCCAGCTATTATTCAAATCAAAAGATATGGCATCTATTTTCCCCTTGAGAATAACAGTATGTTTACAAAGAACTTGATGGTTTATACATCATTCCTTTTTACCTGTTAAAGAAGTTACGTGTTATCTTCACTTTATAAATGAGTAAACTGAGTTACAACATCACGGAGTGACAGAATATGATATAGATGTGATCTCAGTAGTCACCAAGTCCAACTCATACCCAAAAGAAATCCTCATCATCGCAGAGAGGTAATGTCTTTTGTCCACAGGAACATAACAAGCATTTTCATAGGATTCAGAGTTGGAATACACCTTAGGAATCATCTAGTTCAATCTAGACATGAGAGATCTGAGTATCAGAGAGTCTGTGACTTTTCTAAGTCAGCAAAGGGACTAAACAGCAAAAATGGAATTTCTACCTACGCTTCATTCCTCAGAGCAGAGGCTTAAACTTACTTTTCTGACAAGTCCAAGAACATCACTCTTTCAACTACACCTATAACTTAGAGTACATAGTTATCAAAGTGACAATATGGATAAAGAAATCACATAATAGAGAAGGAGCTCACAACAAAAAAAGTGCATGGTCCTAAGACAGAGTTGATAGATAAGTCATTTATTGAAAAACTCAAATCAGCATCTTCCTTCTAGGCAAACTGACTAAGCAAAATCAGTGTATTATTGCTTATAACAATAGTACAACAATTATGATACTATAAATTTATAATATAAACAATACTATAGTAATATAATTTTATAATATAAACTATAATATAATATAAACTTAAAATAACAAACTCATGCATATTGCTTATAAAATTTCATTTCATGAGTATTGTAGCATCTTTATGAGTTTTTATTCCCATTTTACAGATGGGCAAACTGAGACTCAGAAAGCTTAAATAACATCCAAGTCAAGTGGAGGAAAAGTAGTTCCAGGACTAGATTATTAATTCATGTACGATGTTTCTCCCATTCATCAAGCCTCCTCTATTAAGGCTTGCTCACTATCTCTTTTAAAATTTGTTTTAGAAGTTTGGAACTGTCACAGGGAAAGAGAAACAGGCTTACAAAACCACTTACCACAGACCAGAGAGTTAAATATAACATTGTGGGCTTTTAGTTGTTTGGCATCTTAGAAAATGGAAGGTTGGTTTTGGAAGAGTCATGGTCCACAAACCAGGAAGAGAGCCAGCTTTAACAAACCCACACTATGGCTAGTGGCCTAGTATAAGCCATACATAGCAAGGATACTCTTTTTTTTTTTTAAAGTATATTGCATTCAGCAGAACAGATGTATTCCTAAAAAGTGGGACTTAAAGAGAGTTTCTATAAATGAAATTATATCTTCCTACTTTTATTCATGTGTATAAAAGTCCAAGAAGCGATGACTATAGTACAATTCTTGTTGAGAATATGAAGATAGATAGATAGATAGATAGATAGATAAAGAGAGAGACTGGACAATAATGTAATTCGAATGGAGTAAGAATTGTTGGAATGGTCAAACTTTAAGAGGTGTCGTTAATAGTTTGATGCCAAGTTGACAAGAAGTCTTCAGTTAAGTAACCCAGGGATCTATATTACTTTTTTTTATGAATGACTTGGATAAAGACATCGATCATTTAGTATCAAATTTGTAGGTGATGTAAAAGTAGTCAAAATAACTAACACACTGTATAAGAGAGTCAGGATCCAAAAATATCTTGATGGGTTAGAAAATTGAACTGAATCTAATAAGACTAAATTCAGCTGAGATAAATGAAAAGCCTTAATTTGGGTTCAAGAAGTCAATTTCTCAAATGCAGGCTAAAGAAGACATGATTGGCATAGAAAATGACTTGTGTGTTTTCTTACATTGCAAACTCAATACGAATCAGCAAATGTGATATAGAACCCAAAAGAAATTATTCAAAATTGGACTGAATTAAGGGAGTTATAGCTTCTAGGAATAAGAAGGTGACAGTCCCTCCATATTCTGTCTTCATCAGACTATATCTGGAATATTGTGCTTTTTCTTATTGCCACAGCTTAAGGAAGATATTAGAAAGCTGAAGAGAGTCCAGAGAAGAACAGGCAGGGTGGCAAAGGATCTAATGCATGTCACACAAGAAGCAATGGAAGGAAATGGAAGTATTTAGTCCAGAGAAGAAATCACTGGGGAAAGAGAAGGGAGAACAAGGCATGATAGCTTGGCCCCAGAGGACTGCAAAGAACAGTATTCTTTCAACTACACCTATAACTTAGAATATATGATTGTCAAAATTAAAAATAATCAAACATGTTAAAAAATTTTGAAAAATCAAAAATAAATTCAGGCTTGAGGTCAGAAAACATTTCCTAGCAAGTAGAGATATGCAAAGGTGGAATGGACTGCCTTTAAAAGTAATGGCTTCCTCTTCAATGTAAGACTTTAAGCACAGACTAGATGACTACTTGTCAAGCACAACCACCATAATTAAGGCATTTAAATAATTTTAAAGTTTGCAAAGTACTTTACAAACATTATCTCATTTTGTCCTAACAACAGACTTGGATGGTAGATTCTAATAAAAATTTATCCCCATTTTATAGATGGGGAGCCAGAAAGATGGCTCAGTGTATATAGAGCATTGGGCCGTGGTCAGGAAGACCTGAGTTCAAATTTGGCCTCAGACACTTACTAGCTATGTGACTATAGGCAAGACACTTAATCTCTGTTTGTCTTAATCTACTGGAGAAGGAAATGGCAAACTACTCCATTATCTTTTTTTGAGAAAACTCATGGACAGAACTGATGTGCATGGTGTCATGAAGAGTCAGGCACGATTGAACAATAACATTTTACAGATGAGGAAATCAAGGCAATTAGGCTAAGTAACTTGTCCAGGGTCACACAGCCAGTAAGCATCTGAGGCTAGATTTGATCTCAGGTCTTCTTATTCCACATCCAGTGCCCTTTTGGACAATACAGCTCCTAAGGATCTTCTCAACTCTAAAATTCCATGATTTCTTAGCCTTTATCACTAGGAAGTGTTGTAGGAAGAAAATGCCTCAATTTATTATATATTCCGCCATTTTCTTATAATGCCTTTCTTAATACTCCTTAGGCAAAGAAGTCCTGGGCCACCATTCTCTTCTTATAACTGTCTCTGTTACTTCATCCTCACTTTGCATTTTCAGTGAACTTCTCCCTTTCTAGGGCATCCTGTCTTCTTATACTATCAAACATCCTTTTCCCTCTCTATTATCATTTAGAAACCTGCTCTGCTTTTATACCACCTGCACAGATCTTCAGCTATCAGGGCAATAATACTGACTTTGGGGTGGATGGGTCGAGCAATGTTTACCTGTAGGATGAAGGCTGGCCTCTATCCTGGATCCCCATAAAGAACTTTCTTCTTCTTGATCATAAATATTTCACCTAGGAAACAAAAGAGCAGAAAGAATATGTATAATAGTAGCATTTTAAATTCTTTTCAGTTTTTCAATGTGTCTGAATTTTCTTCGTTTTATTTGAGCCTCAAGACAGACCCATGAGATACAAAGGGCAAATGTAATTATCTCCACTTGATAGAAGGGAAAAATTAGGCCTGGAGAGGTTAAATGACTTGCTCATGGTTATGCGCCTGAATTAGTGACCTTTGAGACAGGATTAGAACACATGTCTACTCAATCCTCTCCAGGCTTTCTTGCCTACATCATACATATGTGACTTTGTGTGTGTGTCTTAAGAACTCCGGGGGAATTTTGCAATTATCTAGCAAATACTCTCATCCTTCCTAGCCAGCATCAAAATTAAAGCAAGTCCTCTGATCTCACACCTTTAATTACTAAATTTCCATATCATCCCTTCAGTGCAGTCAGCATTGACAGGGAAGGCTGGGTCTGCACTGCCTGCTTGCCATCAGAGACTAGCTGCTCCGTCCAGAGGATGGCTCTCATAACGTTATTTTTAACTCCATCTCATAAAGCCTGTTCTGTATAAATATATTTTAATTAATTAATAAACAGGATGTAATGAATTCTGGCAGGGTGACATTTGAGCACAAAGCAAGAGGCTTAAACAGATCTTGACATGTGTTAGCCAGGAAAACACAACACACACACACACTCACACACACATATGTCCTTTTACTCATCAGAGACATTATATAATATGAAGTATCAGAAGGTTACACGGAGCAGGGGAGAAGCAGAAAAGAGAAAGAGAGGTGTCATAGAGGTTATCATCCTCAAGTAGTTGGTTGGAAATCAGTACTTTTCTGTAACCTCAGCTTAGAAAAAAGAGAATTCATTTGTGTTCAAGAAAAATAAAACTCATATACAAATGTATTTATGGAGATAAACTTTTAAGGGAGCATAGTTAGTATTCTGTGATGTTTTTAGATTATAAATTTTTTGAAGAGCCACATTACATTTTTTTTTGTCACTGGATGGAAGAGATTTGATGCCAACTCCTTACTGTGATTAAAGTAAATCAGCTGAAAATTTCCCCCACCAGTGATATCACAGAGTCCTTCCTTCTGCCATCTAGAGGTCTAGAATTTCAGGCGAGAGGCGCAGTGCATGAAAGGGCTTCTTTTGATCAAACACTGCCTGAGAAGAGGGATGGCACAGGTTCTGGACAATCCAAGGACAAGAGACAGCTAGGAAGGAAGGATGTGCTTAGGGAAGGGAGGGCAGGCTGGGTAAGAGCTGTGGCCCTGGGAGCAGAGATGGGGCGTTTCAGGAAACCCACTTCATTGGTTTGAGGGGACAATAGAATGTCTAACAAGTGTCCAAATATGACAGCAATGGATGAGGTGAAGAGGAATTTAGTTAAATGCTAAATTCCTTAACAGAAGAAGGAAAATAACTATGGGGCAGGAAGATAAGAGTTACTGGGAGCTAGATTGGGTGCTAAAGGGAGAGAATTTCAAAGGAAAGTTTGCTGAATGAGTCTGGAAATAATATTAAAAATAGATCCACTCTTCTTCCTTGGAGAAGTTATGATGGGAAGATATATTGAGGATTGGAGAAGGTAGCCACGCATGCAGCATCTTCCAATGAGAACCGGGTTTCCAAGAGTGCAAGACAACTGAAGCAATTTGAGGCTGAATGGTATCAAACAAGTGGAAATCTGTTACCAACAGACAGGGAATTCCCTAAGTCTTGCTGGAAGTGGAGAAAAGAACAATTAGGGAACTCGGAGGAGGAGAATCATGGCGGATGAGGACATGGGATTGGGGAGCAGTAGTTAAAGAAGGAAGTTTTTCTCTAGAAAATCTCCAATTCTGCAAGGAGGAGAGGAGAGGAGAGTTGGTTAGTCAGGGGATGGGAAGTTTCTTTATCCCTTCCCATAACCTCTCCTCTTCAGACCCCTAACCCTACCTGAATTTGCTTCTCTTCTTGTCACGTATCTGCACTCATCACATCTGTCTCACATGTGGCTCTTGAACCACCATCTGGTAAAATCCTGGATCTATTGTGCTCAGTAAGAGGCCAATGTCAAACACTATTAGCAATTTGGGCTAATATTGGAGTTTTTTGAGTAAAAATTGCATGATTACATCACAGGTACATTATATGTAGCAGTAATTTCTGTTTGTCTATAGGTTAAGCTAGATGTCCTTATAACTCATAAATTCTGGGAATCTAAAATAATATTGGATATTAACCTATCACACTGGACCTTGATGTTTATGTTTGACATCTTTCTCAATCATGTGCACCTAGGAGTTATGAAATTCCTAAAGACCTTCATTTCCCTATCTGAAGAAAGAATTTCCCCATTATCTAACTGATTCATTTGGAAAATTAATCAGCCTTTTTCTCTTCCATTGCAATTCAATAGATGCTTCCTCCAATTCCAAAATCAGCTGCTCAAAACTATTTTTAATAGAAAATGGTGTGGGAACCATATCTTACTCCCACTGATGTCCGCTCTTTTTAGGAAAATGTCCATGAAAACAGAAGGATGCACGATGTTGGGAAAATGTTAGCTGCTACAGGGCATGGTAGATGGTGTTGTACCTGGAATCAGAGAAACCTGAGCTCAAATCTTGCCTTGAAAACTGAGTAGCTGTGTGGCTCTGGTCAAGTCACTTAGTCTCTTAACCTCAGTTTTATTTTTCCTCTATAAAAGGGATAACAGCTCTAATCTCATAGGGTTGTTTTAAAGACTGAATAAGATAAAGTATACATCATTTTTTGTAAATCTCAAAGTCTTAAAGAAATATGCTATTATTAGAACTCTCTTAGAAAAGGACTTTGAAAGTTATTACAGAAAACTCAAATACTTTTGGACAATGGAAATAATGGCAAAGTTATAGGAGATAAAGAGTGATTGAGCAGAAATTGATATTATTCAGTCCAATGATAGGTTTACAAGTGGCAGATCTTCCCTCCCCTTATGTGAAAATATCACAAAATCAAGACATGAGAGTTGGGTAAAAGGAGGAAGGTGAAAAGAGGCAACTTGGAAATCTGAAGGAGCTCACTTGGCAGGATTTTTTTCCTATGGAGGAAAGAATAAGACAGACAGAGAAAGATATGGAGAGAGACAGAGATAGACATAGATACAGATAGACAAAATATATTACTGGTTTCTAAAACTGAAATGAAGGGAGATGGGGTATTACTAGTCATTTCAGCTCCCAAGATAAATGCAAATCTATGAGTGTTGGTGGGAAGTACAGAAAGGTTAAAAAATACACCATATACAACTCACATGAACTAATGCAAATTGAAGTGAGAAGAACCAGGAAAACATTGTATACCATAATAGCAATATTATATGATGAAGGATTATGAATGAATTAGATATTCTTAGCAATAAAATGATCCAAGAAAATCCCAAAGGACTCATGATAAAGCATATTTTCTACCTCCGAAAAAAGAACTGATACTGTCTGGAAATAGACTGAAATGTTATTTTTCTTTTCCTTCTTTCCTTTCATTTTTCCATCTATTATTCTTCCTTCCTTTTTTCTTTCCTTTCTTTCTTTTTTCTTTCTTAATTTTCTCTTCTTTCCTTTTTTCTTTTCCTTCTTTCATGGAAATGTTTTTACATGATTACATACATACACCTTATATCAGATTGCTTAACATCTCAGAAAGGGAAAAATAGAATTTGAAACTCAAGACTTAAAAAAAGTTTAAAATGGTTTTAACATGTAGTTTGAGAAAAACACAATATCATTAAAATTTCATCATAATATAGCTATCAAACTCTCTTTTCTCCAAATCTCTGTTATTCAGAATTAAGGTTGCATAATTATGTAAAGACCCCCTCCCTGCTATTGCTTACTGATGGTTCATCTCCGTCTACTTCTGTCCTATTCCTTCAATATCATTTTCCTGTTCTGCCCAACTCTTTGATTTTGCCCTTTGGAACCCAATTCTAGTGTCAACAAACTTCCCTTTGCCTTTGACCATGTCTTTTCCCGCTTCTCCTATATTCTTGAATTCCTGTAAACCGGGGTCTCCCTAGAAGACACTGTATCATTACCCACCTGTCTAGTACTACATATAACTTCTCTCATGCCCTCCTGACACACACACACACAGCTAGGAGAAGGAATAAGTATATTACTTGCTTTTCATTGCCAATTCCAGAGTCTCTTACTACCATCATGGGTAGCTAATAGGTGGAGTGCTGGATTTGGAGTCAGGAAGACCTGAGTTCAAATCTCATCTCAGAAAAATACTAGTTGTGTGACTTTGGAAAAGTCATTTAATCCCTCTCAGTCTCAGTTTCCTCATCTATAAAATTGATTAATAATAGTACCTATCTTCTGGCTTGTTGACAGCCTAAAAAGAGTTGTAGGTAAGATGCTTTGCAAACCTTTAAAAATGTCTTGCAAATCCTTATACAAATGATAGCTCCTATTACCCAACAACCTCTCCTCCTTTGAAGTTCTTTCTGTCCCTCTATGTATCACCTTATCCAGATATTGATAACTGTTATTGACTACCACCTGACACAATCATCCTTTTTCAAAGAACTTAGCATCTGACCCAGCTTTCCTCTCCACCCCAACATTTGTATGCATATTTCAGGATTTCAATGCTTGTGTTGATGTAATCTGTCAAAAAGCATCTTTGAAGCCTTTGCTATATGCTGTGAACTATGCAAGGAAGTGGGAATTCAAAAACAATGAATGAAATAATCCTTACACAAAACAAAATTACCTTCTAACATATGCTCAAGGATGTTGACCTGTCCCCCACATGAGGCTCTCTTCATGGCAGCTAATGGTACAGTGGAAAGAATGCCTCACCTTGGAACGGAGACCTGAGTTCAAATCTCACCCGAGATACTTATTCCCTATGTGATCCTGAGCAAATACCTAACCTCTATTTGCCTCAATTTCTTCAATTGTAAAATGAAAATGATAATTATATCTACCCCATGGTTGTTGGGAAGATCAAATGAGAGAATATTTGTAAACAAAAGTGCTTAGTACAGTTTCTGTCTCACAGTAGGTGCTATACGAATGTTTCCCCTTGTCCTTCTGTCCCTTTGCTCTTACTGCAGCAGAATACAATGTAAAGCTGCCCTCTCTGAGGACCACTGAGAAATTTTCCCAACTCACAACTGTTATGCTGGCTGCCTATGAGCTGGGAAGCTGCCCTCTTTGAGCAGAAATGGTCAAGAAACTCTTCTTGTTCCAAGAAAGTATATTGAGAGAAGTCTCTAGTCTACAACACGCATAAAGTGATGCTCCTTGAACGTTGGCATCTAAGTAAAGGCTATGGTTGTCCTCCTCTACTTGGAATTTCTTCTAGTTACAGATCTGAAAAGAGAACTGGATACTTTGAATTTATAGAATTATAGAAATTTGGAAGACACTTTTGGAAACATTGGGAAGAAGTTGGAAGAAACTTTGAAAATTATGTAGTCTGATACCCTAATGTTACAGAGAAGGAAATTTAGGTTCTGTCACAATTGTGAAACATATTCCAGGCCACATAATAAGTTCATGGCAGAGAAGGAACCAGAGTCCCAGATTTCTCAATTCCCAAACCATTAAACTTTTTTGTAACCATCATGCTCCCAAGATTAGGAGAAAGAGACAAAAAGAGAACCCCTTTACATTTCTTTCTAGGTTGTTTGACTCAGTTTACCAGAGTAGGAAGTGTGAAAGGGAATCAGGCATGTATTATGACTGGAAATAGATTATTCAGCTGCCAAAATGTCTTTTGTGCTATATCTTTTAGGGACTTAACTGTAGGAAATAAGTTATAGGAAGTTGAGGCTTCCACCAAAATAGAAAAAAGAAATGGAGCTAGAAATTCCAAGGCAATAAAGTGTACTTTTTGGTAATAGGAAACTTTCACTAATATACAGACCACTACATTATCCTCCAGAGTTGTGCTATTTAAGTCAATCTCAATTGTGAGGTAGAGCAGTTTAGTTCAGCAGTGGCAACTGAGAACCACCTCTGTGGTCATGATCTTCTGGCATCTAACCTTTATTTATGGTAAAGTCACACATTTGTATCACCAAGGCAATATTCATAGAACTGACAGTGGCTCTAACTATGCCAGTGCAGTTCTCAATGGCAAAGTATAACAGACTCTCTCCATTTAGAAAGCAGAAGAAAAACATTTATTCAGACACCAGAAAGCTAAGAATCCCAACACCAGAAAGCTAAATCCATCACAGTAACTAAGAATTCAATACACATCATCACTGAAAGGGACAGTGCCATTTCCCAAGCTTTCTCCTGCTTCAAGGGCCTCCCCACAAGCAAACACTCACAAGACTAACTATGCCTACCTGTATCTTCTCTCTCCTCCACCATAGCTGCTCTCACCATCTCCCAGCTCTGTTCCACCTTTCAGCAAGTCCTTCCCATCACATGTGACTTAGGTTTCCAGGTGATTCAAGCAGGTCACAGAGGCCTATTAATGGGTGGGAAAGATCTTCATATTAAGCAAAAACATATTAACAATACATTTTGGAAAGAAAAACACATGACTAAAGAAACACCACGCCAACTTTCCTGGCTTGGTATTTATAGGATGTAGCCAACTATATTTTTGCAGGACCATGTTGTAAATATGTTTTCATAACACCCTTCAGCCTAATCCTAATGGAAATGGGCCACTCATATATGTCATTCACATCATAGCAGTGAGGTTTGGTGTGTCTTCCAGTTTCTCCTTGAGAAAAGAAATATGGAAGTTGGTAGAATGGGTCCAGATATAAGAAGAAATATCATTTCATGAGACACTTGGTCACTTGGCATTGCCATATTAATTAGGAATATAAATATATAATCAAAAACCATGAAGATAATCAAATCAGTCAAGTAAATTTCATTTATTAAGCACCTAACATGGGCGAGACACTGTGGTAAGTCTGGGGTAAAAAAGAAAGACAAAAAGAGTTCCTGCTTTCAAGAGGGTCGAGGTCTACTGGGGAAGACAATATGAAAACAAATACAAAGAAACAAGATTTAAAAGATAAATTGAAGATAAGCTTAGAGAGAAGGAATGAGAATTAAAGAGGACTGGGAAGGGCTTCTTGCAGAAGGTAGGATTTTTTACTGGGATGTGAAGGACTCAGGGAGGATAGAGTTAGTCATTATGGCTTCAATGAAAATCCAATAAAGGAAACTGAGGAAGTATCCAACAATTGAGATAAGTAATATCACAAAAGCCTAGGCAGAACCTTGTGGTCTTTAAGAAAGATGGTGGTGATTGACAAAAGGCTAAGGAGAGATCAAGAAGGATGAGAATCGAGAACAGGTCGCTAGATTTGGCAATAAACAGATTACTTTGTAGGGAGTAGTTTCAGTTAAATGATGAAGTCAGAAGAGAGAGAAGGTTGTAGACTGGAGGCACTAGTTGTAGAAGACATCCCAAGACATTTAATCATGAAAAGAAAGTGATATAGGGTGATGGGACAGCTTGTACATGGTTATTAACAGTTCTGGTGTTAATTGGGTACAGAAAATGAGGAGGTAGAGAAATTCTATGAAGAATTCATTAAAATCCTCCCAATCAATTTAATGTATGGTTCAATACTTAGTGATTTCAAAGTAAAAGTGGATATAACTAAGAATGGCAAAAATAATGTTGGAAAATATGGCCCAACGTTAAGAAAAAAAACAGAAATCCATATCATTATATCATGAATATTGTCATCAAGAAACTAACGAAAGGCACTGCATCATTTTTAAATGAAATCACCTATATCTAAACATTTAAAAAATGACCCATATGGAAGTCATATCTGATACAATAGTCTGTAGACATACAAATCCACAAATTTTTAGGACAAATCTAAGAACAATCGCCAAATTAGAATAAAATGAGAAAATACTGTATGTAATTAAACAATATCAAGCTAACTTATTTTTAACAAGTTATTGAAGCCCAAAATTGGAAATGTATAAAGGAACAGACATCAATATGGACAATCAATTTCTGTGGAAGTTTAGTCAAAGTAAATCAACTGTCACAACAGAAGTCAAAAGATCTTAGGAACAGTCTCTGTTGGCAAATCCTCCATCTCCTGACCAAGCACAGAGATATGATAGCCATTTTTATATTTTAATAAGTGTATTCCAATATATTCAACTTCTTGGTGATCCAATTTATTTTATGTTATGCATTCAGAACATTAGTTTTGAAAATAAACTTCACTGAACTGTCAAAAGTGGGTCATCATACCACAACACACACATACACACACACATACACACATCATCAACATCAATTTAGAATATAAAATCACTTGAAAAATCTTATAGTAAAGGATAATAGAAGACTAACAGTACTATTATCTCATGTAATAGTGAGAGATAATGAAAGACAAAAAGGTGGGTTTACTGGCAAGAATAATCTAATTAAGTCAGATGATATTCAGAGAGTTTAAGGGTGAAATTAAAAGTTGAACAAGTAGATCAAAAATAAATCAAATTTCAAGATTTCTATAATTTTCTTCATCAGTGTGAAAAGAGTCCTCATATTTGAACTCTCATACCACAGTCATAGATATGATATATGAAAAATGTGAAACGATGTTAAAGAAAATAGAAAGAAAAACTTGACTAAATCACATGACTACCAAAAGTAGAATGAAAATTTGCTTATAGATTGCTTGCTCAGTGATCTACTGTGATGATGATTAAAGCAATTAAATGGACCCAGAAAGACTGAAGCCACCAGATCATGAAGCTCTAATAGATTGATCAATCAAAAGGCATTTATTATGTCCCTACTATAAGCCAGATACTGTGCTAGACACTGGTCATACAAAGACAGTGTCCCTAGAGATCAGAGCCCAATCAGAGAAGGAGGACACATACCCATATATAAGTATATATAAAATATATGTAAACTAAATAGAACTTAATTTGAAATGGGGGAGCACTAGCAACTGGGGGATCCAAGAAGTTTTATGGAGTTGTGATTTAAATTTAATTTTGGTTAATTTGGTTTGAAAGAAAAAAGGCATTTTAAGAGGCAGAGGTGAAAAGGGAGAACATGCCATGCATGGAGGACTGTCAATACAAAGGCACAGAGATAGGAGACAGAGTATGCTATTTGAAGAATAGTAAGGAGGTCAATCTTGCTGACCCATTGGAGTGTAGAAAGGGGGCTTATATATTAAAAAGGATGAAAATTTAGAATGGGGCTAGGTTGTGAAGAGCTTTAGAAGTCAGATGAAGTATTTATGTCTGATCTGAAGCACACTTGAAAGCCCCTGTAATTTATTGAGTAGGAAAGTTATATGATCAGACTTGTGCTTTAGGAAAAACATTTTAGCAGCTGTGTGGTGATTGAACTGGAATAAGGAGAAATTGAGATAAGAAGGTCAATTATAAGGTTATTGCAAAAGTCCAAGTAAGAGATGGTGAAGGACTGAACTTAAGTGGTACCATGTGAGTGGAGAGAAAAGAATATATTTGAGAGATGTCATGGAAGAGAAATTAACAAAATTTGTCAATTACTTGATATGTGGGCTGAAGGATATTGAGGATTAGTTTGAGGTTAGTAAATTGAGGTAAGTAAATCTGGGTAATTGAAGGGATGGTGGTGCCCTTGACAATAAAGAATAAGCTGAGAAGAGAATGAGTCTAAGGGAAAAGATAATGAGTTCTGTTTTGGGCATGTTGGGTTTGAAATACCCATGGACCATCTAGTTTGAAATGTCCAATAGGTAATGTGGAACTGGTGATGTGGATCTTAGGCATTATTGGGACTGGATACATAGGTATGGAAATTATTTATATAGAGAGGATAATTAAGCTCATAAATGCTGGTGATGTCAATTGTGAAAGAGTAGAGAGAAATAAACCTATGGCACATATTTTCACAATTGGAGGTCTGATGCAAATAATAAATCAGCAATGAAAATTTCAAAGAAGCAGTCAAGCCATAGGAACTAAGAGTAGCATCCAGGTTTAGAGTAGTCCACAGAATCAACTACTACAGAATGGCCAGGATTGGATCTGAGATAAGGATATCAGATTTTGTAATTAAGAGATTATTGGAAATTTTGGAAGGCAATCTCAAGGAAATGATAAGATCAGAAGTTAGATTGCAAAAGATTAAGGCTTATTGTCAGAGAAGAAGAACTGAAAGCAATGAATTTAGGTAGTTTTTTTTCCTCTAATAGTTTGACTGTAAAAAGAAACGATTTTTTTTAATGACAGATTGAAGAAATTGTAGATCCTGGAAAGATTTTTCTTTTTTTAAAGAATGGTTAAGATAGGTATATTTGTAGGTAATTTGGAAAAAACGAATATATAAGGAAAAGTTGAAAATTAGACATTATTTGGGATGCTATATACTGGAGAAGATATAAGGGCATAACATCAAGGGGACATATACACAGGTTGGCTTTAGCAAGCTAAAGGGATCACCATATCCTAATTGCCACTACAATCTGGGATGGGTGATACATTTAGATTAGAGAGAATATCAGAGGAAGAAAAGTTGTTGAGTGGTGGAAAAATGAAGAGACTGAAAATGACCATGGAGTAGAAATGAAGTAAGTTTTCAGGACCAGTGTGAGGGGCAGGGGGAAGGATGAAGGTGGAGGAGGGGATAGTGAGAGAAAGTACAGTCAAGGCTGGAGAGGATAGCCAAGAGAGTGCAGTATCATCTAAGGCAACTTGGTGAGACAGTAGAAGGAGTGACAGACAGGGAGTCAGGAAAATCTGAGTTCAAATTCTGACTCAGATATTTACTAACTATATGACCTTGGGCAAGTCACTTAATCTCGATTTGCCTGTTTCCTCTTCTTTAAAATAGGAATAGTAATAGTGCTTACCTCCCAGGGTTGTTGTGAGACTAAGTGAGATAACATAGGTAAAGTTTTTTGCAAATCTTAAAGCATGGTAATTGCTAGCCATTATGGTTATCAACTGTGGGAAGCAGTTTCTGTGAGCATCAGAAGGTGGGAAGGCACATGAGAAGTGCAGTGCAAAATGAAGGGAATTGCGTTAATCAAACAACGAGAGTTCTAGAAGGCAGAATTAAAAGAGTAGAGAGAACTGGAATGCGGTATGTGATGGGAGGGCTTGAGGAGGATAGGAATGAGAAAATGGAAGTGGGAGTGGGAAACGGAAAGGAGGAAGCATCCCTCAACAGCCAGAGGTTCCATGTCTTTGGAATTTAAAGAGAAGTGTTGTTTAAGCTAGATGATTATAGGAGGCGAGCCTTGAAAGACTCGCCATTTTCATAATTCTGCTCTTGGAAATCGATGTACTTTTTAAATTACAAGGTTAAAATTTGGTTTCCTATTGATCCTTTGCTGTCACATGATGTTGTCACATATTCTTTCCTTTAGTCCAGTTCCAAATGGTGCCATAAAACTTCAGAAGGCCACGAGAGAGCATTTTTGATCTACAGCTCAAATCTTATGACAAAACTCCCAAACCTCATGAAAACTTGCAAGCCACAGTCATAATTAATAATATATTGGACTTTGGTGCATTTCTGAGTCTCAAAGGCCTTTTTTATGATCAGTCCAATCTCACAAAATTTTAGTGAGATGCTATCAAGACAAATGCATCTCAAAAGCAAGTGCTTGAGATTTGTTGAACTAAAATGAAAGGACAAAGTCCATGAAGCCACTTCAAAAACTTCAGAGAAACCCGTAGGAAATTCAAAGCAGTGACTGTTTCACAATTTAAGGATTTGAATTATTTAGCAACCTCCCTTTGTCTTCATCCCAGTTAGTGTGCAAAAATACAATATTAGGACATGAAGAATACACAGACATGTAGTTTATAGATTCACAGCTTCGTTCATTAACTTGACTTCTTTAGCTTCTTACATTAGTCTACTACCTCACCTCTAATTTCTCTTCTTGGTTCTAGCTTTCATTTTTATTTTAATTTAATTTATACCTTTTGTGGTTACAAAACCTTGCAAATATATATATATATATATATATATATATATATATATATATATATATATATATATATATTCCTTCTCTTCTACCCAGTGAACATCCCTTGCAACACATATTTGCAAATGAAACAACAAAAAATTCTGCAAAAGCAGCCAACAGAGTGATCATTTTGACAGAATATGTAATACCCCATACCCACAGTCCCCCACATCTGCAATGAGAAAATGGTGGTGTATTTTTCCAGCTCTTTTCTGGGGCCAAGCTTGGTTATTATATTTTGTTTCCAGCATTATGTTTACTTCTTCCTACTGCATAGAAACATAGATCTAGGACAAGAAGTAACCTCAGGTCATGAAAGTCTAGTCATGCAATTCTGAATTTTTCATTCTGATCATCTCTTACAATATAGTAGTCAGTCATTCAGTTGATAAACATCCATTAAACACCTACTACATGCCATTTGCTCTGCAAAGAGCTGAGGATACAAAGGATAGCAAAAGAGAGTACTTGCTCTCAAAGAGCATATAATCTAATGGGGGAGACAACATGCAACAACTCTATACAAGAAAGCTATATGTAGGCTCAATAGGAAATAATTGACAGAGGGAAGGGATGAGAATGAAGGGGATTGGAAAACGCTTCCTAATCAATGTCAGATTTAAATGGGACTTGAAAGAAACCAGGAAAACCAGGAGATAGAGATGATTCCCCAATCGATGAACACCTAATTTGTTTCCAGTTCTTGCTAAAACAAAAAGAGAAGGTGGCTATGAATTATTTAGAATATCACAAGTATTTCTTTCTGTTTTTGACTTTCTCCCTCTCATCTCTTTCTCTCTCTCTCTCTCTCTCTCTCTCTCTCTCTCTCTCTCTCTCTCTCTCTCTCTCTCTCTCTCTCTCCCTCCTGTCTCTCAGTCTGTTTCTTTCTCACTGTCTCTCTCTGTTTCTCTCTCTCTCTCCTTCCCTTCTTCCTTGAAAAAAAAGGTCTTTTCATGCTTCCAAGTACTAACATTTTCTCTTGCTCCATCATGTCCAACTAGGAATATTTCTTCACAAAACCACAAGACTTTTGAAATGGTAGGAACTTTAGGAGTCATTTAGCACAACCCATATCTATAAAAGGCTCCTTATTACAACATCCCTAATAAGTGGGCATCCCAGCTTTTGCTTGAAGATCTTTTACGAGATGAAGCCCCTTCCCCACCCCCATGACAGTCCATTTTCCTTTGGGGCAGCCCTAGTAGTTGGGCAGTTTCCCTTGACATCTAAGCCTAAATCGGTCTTTTTGCAACTCCCTCCATTGCCCCTTGTTCTCCTTGTATGGACAAGCAGAAAAAACCTCAAAGCTCTTTCAAATCACTGTCATTCAAATACTTGAAGACAGATATCATGCCCTTACCTGCCTGAGTTCTCCATAGTCCAAATATACTTGAATCTTTCAATTGCTGCATATGCCACAGATACCAGCAAGGCCCTTCACTGCTGTGATTGGCCTCCTATGGAAGTTCTCCATTTATTGTCCATGTCTTTCCTGAACTATGACACCAATAACTGAACACAATGCTCCAGAAGTGATCTGACCAGGTTTGAATAAACCAGAACGATCACTGCCTTGCCCTTGGAAGTCATGCCTTGCTCCATGGAACACAGAATCACATTCACTTTGGGGGCTGCCTTGCAATTCTAACATAGCACAACCCAAGCCTCGAAGGTGCTGGTCTTCCTTCTCTAAATTTCTCACTCAAAAGTTCCCTTGAAATGATTTGTCTTTCCTCAGCATAACCCATTATAGTGTCCCCAAAGTAGTTTCTTCCTATTCCTAATTTAAATCCCTTTGCCTCTTCTTCATTTTATTTTCTCTTTGACTAGAGGAAGCTACCTAAGCAACTACTAAAGTCTTTTTTATCTAACTTTCATCAGGTTATTTAATTTCTGCATTACCCTCCAGTGTTCCAAATGGCATTTTATTGACCTGCAGCATAAACTAGATTCTTAATCAGCAACTCTTTCCTTTTCACTCTGCCACTCAACTGTTTTCCACATTTGAGGGTCACAAAGGCTCTATTCAGTCTGTGGGAAGGGGGCTGAATTTGGAGTCAGAGAACCTGTGCTTGACTCTCAACTCCATCACTGCCCAAGTCACCTTAGACAAGTCATTAACTTTTCTTGCCATCAGTTTCTTTACTATAAGATGAAAGGTTTGCACTAACTGCCCTCTAAGGTCCATTCTAGCCCCCAATCAATAATCCTCTACACAAGATGACAATCACCTCTTATCCAGAAGGTCTAAGGGAAAAAATGGTCTTTAGTCAAGTTAACAAGCATTTGTTGTTGCTCAGTCATGTCTGACTTTTCACAACCCCATTTGGGGTTTTCTTGGCAAAAATACTGGACTGGTTTGCCATTTCTTTTGCTAATTCAATTTACAGATGAGGAAACTGAGGCAAACAGGGTTAAGGGTTACACAGCTAGTAAGTTTCTCAGGCCAGATTTGAGTTATGAAGATGAATCTTCCTGACTCCAGGACCAGCACTCTGATTGCACCACCTGATACCTCCATTTATTATGTATCTGCTTTATGTCAACCACTCAGCTACATCATAAGGGATTTTCATGAGCTGTGAAAAGTTTTTTTTTTTTTTAAATAATGAGGTTCATTAAACAATGAACTGCACTACTAAGGAAGGTTGTGGAAAATCCTCCAGAGATCTTTAGAAACAAAATAAATTTTGTCCCACCAAGGGTGGTCCTACATAAAGATAGGAGGAGATCCTCTTAAGGATCCCTACAACCCTGAGATTTCATTATTACCACTTAAAACCGGAATGCCAAATGTAAATACATAATCATGTGACCAGATATGTTCAGGAACTCACCTTTAAATATTTCAGTGACATTTCCAGATGAGGAAAGGAGTGGGGGGGGGTCAATATTTTAACTATGTCTTTGGACTTGATTGTGCATTTTGAAATTATAGTAATAACATAAATTATCACAATGGTATCATAAAGGACTGAAATGAACACACTGGAGCACATAGCTAGAACTATAAATATAAAACATCATAACTAAATGATGCTTTCAACTTTAAGAAACCTACTCATTAAAGAAGTCTACTTTAAATGGATGCATCTGGAATTATGGAAGGACAATCAGGAAAATGTAGTTTTTCTGGACTAGTTGAAAAAAAATTTCTGAATTTAAGGGACCTATCCAGCAATGGTCCTGGCTCTCAGGGGCTAAAATTTGAGAAGCACTCAGTGGGGACACATAGGCTGACATCACTTCACATAATATCATGCAAACAAAGCATTGCTAAAGGTTGCCTTACTATTACAAAGTATACTATGTATATTTGCTCACTTGATCTCCAATTATCCTGCTAAAGGGAGTTATTATATTTTATATATTAATATAAAATATTTCTATTTAGAATAATATTATAATTATTATTTTTTACCAGGCATCATGTAATGTTATTATATTTATTCCCAATCAGTATGATGTCTTTTTTTTCACCTGGCAATATCTGATGTCCAATTATTTGTTGTCTAGAATCATGTGATATAATATAATTTAATATAATTTTAATTATATCATTATTAAGGGTAAAGAAATAGCCACAACCAAAAAAAGGATATTATTGGAAGCCTGGCTGCATTTCACTATGGAATAAATCTGTGATCACCTCCTTGGTCTTCTCTAACACAGAACTGGATAAGGACTTCCTCATTTTCATGCTTGTGTAGCCGCCTAGAAAGATCATGACCATGGAGAGCACCAATAGGCCTCTCACTCATCCTTTCTAAATCACAGGCCACAGTTGTCTGTTGTTTCACAAGGGGTCAGGTGGCTGTATGTTTTAAGGGGCATTAAGTAGGGACAGTTAAGGATGCCATCTCTGCCAGTCAAATCTCACAAAGAGTCAGAGTGTGACCGCCTGTTTTTATCCCCTTACTCTCCCAATGAGACATCACAGATTGTGTGTCTCTAATCTGAGAAGCTGGGGCTCTTTGATTGGATTTGGGTACTACAGAAGAATGCTTTCTTTTTTTCCTTTGTCAAAGAGACTTCCATTGGATAAGACTCCAACACCTACTGGGAGTCCAGCCAATCCTACTGTTATTTCTTTTTATAGGATTGGGGTATTGAGGATTGGAGTATTTTTTGTTCCCTTTCATATTTTTTGTTTGCTTTTTGCCTTTGCCCTTTGTGCAGTCTTTTGTGTGGTGGAATGGAAGAGACTGATGACATTCCAGTTTGGCACAAGGTGGTAGGAAAGGGAGGGAACTGAAGAGGATGTCAGCATCCTGCTAATTTCAGTCTTTCTCTCCATAGAAACAGGGACCATTGCTTGTCTACCCCTTGAGTGACTAATAATACAGCAGTTGATTCTCCTTCACCGCAGGGTGATTGTCATCCTTGGGATACTTTGACATTTTACACTTTAAGTAAGCACACCCTTAGGCGAGGAGCCTCTAAGAGACAGATTTCCTTATTAAAAGAAGATGTCACCAAAAGAACAGGTCAACAAATATGCCATTGTACAGAAACAACTATTTGACTAAAAAGGAGAAAATAAGTCGGAAGGAAATGAGAGCAAAGGAAGGAGATGGAGGAGGGGATAGAGAAGAAAGAGAAAAGATACGGAGGAGAGTGGAAGCTGCCACTGGAAGAACAGTGTCTCCTGGATGGGATAAAATCATGAGGGGATATCAGGTGTTAAGTGCAATCCAAAGTGCTGAGAAGCCTTGTCATGATCAGGTGTGAGAACCAAACATGATATTTCATTTATAGCACTTATGAATAGTAGTGAGCCCCAAGGAATGCAGTTACTGTGTATCCCAATCAGTTTCAGGAAAAATAGTAGCACCCTATATCCCCCACCTCTAGTACAAAATAAATTCCTTGAAGGAATTTTTCTTTTTTGTCTTTAGGTTCCTTGCATCTGACAATGAGGTATTAATTATTTTTAATATAAATTTATTTATTTAACTTTTAACATTCCTTTACACAAAATTTTGGGTTCCAAATTTTCTCCCCATTTGTCCCCTCCCCTGGCCCAATACAGCCAGCATTCTAATTTCCCCTATCACCAATCTGCCCTCTCTTCTTTCATGCCTCCCTTCTCTTGTCCCCATCTTCTCTTTTGTCCTGTAGGGCCAGATAACTTTCTGTTCCCCATTACCTGTATTTCTTATTTCCTAGCAGCAAGAACAATACTC
>CM053770.1:645610693-645631592 GCA_028658325.1 Potorous gilbertii | reverse complement strand
CTCTTCCATTTTGTCATTCTTTTGGTTTTGTTTTGTGATTTCTTGGTTTCTCAGAAAGTCATTGGCCTCCATCTGTTCCATTCTAATTTTGAGAGAACTATTTTCTTCTGTGAACTTTTGAACCTCTTTATCCATTTGGCTAATTCTGCCTTTGAAAGCATTCTTCTCCTCATTGGCTTTTTGAACCTCTTTTGCCAATTGAGTTAGCCTATTTTTCAAGGTATTATTTTCTTTAGCATTTTTTTGGGGTCTCCTTTATCAAGGTATTGACCCATTTTTCATGTTTTTCTTGCATCTCTCTCATTTCTCTTCCCAGATTTTCCTCCACCTGTCTAACTTGATTTTTAAAATCCTTTTAAGCTCTTCCATGGCCTGAGCCCACTGAATCTCTGTTTCACATGTTTGGGATACAGAGGCTTTGACTCCTATGTCTTTACCTGATGATAAGCATTGTTCTTCCTCATCAGAAAGAAAAAGAGAAAACATCTGGTCACCAAGAAAGTAACCTTCTATGGTCTTATTTTTTATTTTCCCCTTTTCTGGGCATTTTCCCAGTCAGTTACTTAACTTCTGAGATTCCTCTCCACTTCCGCCTAGATCTGTCCAGCTAGTTCTTGGGGTCTGTCATTCAAATGCTGCTCCCCAGCCTCAGGGCTTTCAGCCGGGGTGGGGCTGCTATTCAATGTGAGCTTAATTTCTGGTGCTCAGGTGGGGGCAAGGGACATCTCGCAGGGCTCACTTCCCTCAGGGGGTTTATGAAGAGACCTTCAGTAATGGACCCTAGCTCCTGCCTGTTCCAGGAGCCCCTGGCTGCCACTGCCTCTACCACTGCCTCCTGAGGGGGCTTGAATTATGAAGATGCCCTGCTCCCCTCTCAGCCAGCCCAGAGGTCTCTCTCACTGACTTGTGCGCCTTTGGGTGGAGGGACCTTCGCAGCCACTGGAGATTCCATCCCTGAAGCCTTCTCTGATCTGCTCCTCTTGGTACCATGCCTCCAGGGCAGGGCTGGGCTCCCCTGGTGTCATTTTTTCAAGGCTCTCTGGAACAGAAATCTCCTCCACTCCATTGTTGTGCGGCTTCCACTGCTCCAGAATTTGTTGGGAGTTCCTTTTAACAGGTAATTTTATAGGCTGTGGGTTCGGATCTAGCATATGTGAATCTTTCTACTCTGCCATCTTGGCTCCTCCCCCCAGTAAGGTATTATTTAATAAATACTTGTTGAATTGAAACAATAGGTTGCCTTACCATTACAAAGTATATTATGTACATTTCCTCACTTGATCTCCAATTACCCTGCTAAGGGTAGTTATTATATTTTATATATTTAGAATAATGTAATTATTATTTTAATATAATTTTAATTATATTATTATTAAGGGCAAAGATTATAATCCACCTTTTTCCAGATGAGGAAAGTGAAGTTTACAGAAGTTAAGGGACGTGGTTAGAGTCACACAGCTGACAAGCAGCTGAGACACAAATCTCTGCCTTTTACTAGATACTTCACATGATTATCAATTGTAAGGTGCCATACAAATGCTAGTTATTATTAATTATTATTTTTGTTGTCATATGACTATGATTCTAAGTGAAAATTGGGTGTCTTTTCCACTAGATCTCAAAACAGTTTTTCCTGTTTAATTTTGTATATTCAGTTTAGAATGTAAAGACAGCGGAAAATTGATGTCCTTTGAGAACTATCTCAGTGACACAGTTTATAGCAATACTATCAAGAAGATGAGGGAATGCAGAACATCTCAGGAGGAAAAGGTAGAATGTAAGACATGATGTTCAACTCTGGCCTTCCAGGCTCCCAATACCTTTGGCAGAAATAGTGGTTTTCCACCTGCTTCCCTAATATCCCAGGGAACTCTATAAGATGGACACAGTATCATGCATAGCTAGTTGTACAAGACCTGTCTGATTGTGGCTAACTCATTAGTTTAGAGACCAAGACAAAATTGACAAATAAGCTTTCACCCCTGTCATGCTGGACAGGTATAGTTAAGAGGTTTTATCATTCAATTAGTATTTCTCTTTTAGGTAGCCTGTTTTTATAAATAAAACATCATTCTTTTTTTATCCTGATTGAGTAAAGCAAAGATTCCTTTTATATCCTATGTAAATCCTGAAGAGACTTTATTCTGCACACAAACACATCTTACTTTGATGAACTCTGTGCCTGTCAGTTTATGAAGGTCAATATGAGAAAGAGAAAAATTACATTTTTCTTCTTTTCCTCCACTGTCTTGCTGCATAGTGACTGGCAAGTTTCCGTTTCTAACACCATGAAATAAGGATTTATCAAAATATCAAGGAACTGTGATTTTTGTCTGGAAACAAATTCCCTCAACCATTTTGGATCGCAGCCCATCTACAACTTAGCAAATAATTTTGAGGGAGAAGCCTGAGACTCAACAAAGTTAAGTGACTTGTATAACGTTATGCGGCTAATACATATCAGAGTCAAGATTTGAACCCATGACCTTCTGGGTTTTAAATCTAGCAAAATTTCCATTAAACTCTGACTTTGTAAAACAGAAATAGTAACATTAATTTTATCCTCCTCGTATATAATCACAAGATAATGTAGAAACAGTTAAAAAAATTTAGGGATCTTTGAGGTGAAAGATACCTTGTAGATGTTTTTTCTTTAAATCCACTTATTTGTAAAAAAAAAAAAATGAGGAACCAGAAAATTGAAGGGATATACACAGTTCAATGGGAAGACCTTAGAGAAAGTGATTGAACATGACAAAGGTGTTAGTCATAACATCGACACTGTTCAAATTTGTTGTTTATTTGCCCCTCAAGGGGCTGAAAAAATATAATCAAAAACTTCCCATTTCCTACCCTCCCACTTCCTAGTTTCATAAGTATGACCATGACACTCAGCTGCTAAAGAATCTCTAGGGGCTCCCTATTGCCTTTGAAATAAAATATAAACATATTTAAAAGATTTCAAATTTAATTAATAATTTGATTTAATATTTGAAAGACTGGCTTCAGCCCTCCTCCTCCTTCATTTCTATTACTTTTCTTGATACTAATTGGCATCTTTGCCCCTCTTCATGTATGCCATCTCCTATCTTTGTCCCTTTATATAGGCTGTCTTTCATGCTTAGAGTGCTCTCCCTATTCAGCTCTGCTCCTTGTCACCCCTGACTTACTTTTAGGGTAAGGCATCATGCCCTTTGTAAGACGTTTCCTAATACCATTACAAGTTACTGTTCTTTAAATACATTACTTTGCATTGTTTGCATATGTCTGCTATATACTTACATGTGTACATGCCATATCTCTCCCAAGAAGAATCTCTGAATGCACAGTTTTTCCTTCTTGGCAGAAGCAGTTGGCTTGCTTAATGTATTAGCTTTACTAAATTACTTTTTGGGGGCTTTTTTAACTTTAGTGAAATAGGGCTGCATGGAACAGGGGACTACCAGTCTTAGAGTCAGGAGAACTTTAGCTGTGTAACACTAAATAAGTCACTTGAACTCTCTCCACCAATTTTTTTCATCTATAAAATGAGAAAAATAATAGCATCTACCTCTCAGGATTGTAGTGAAAATCAAGTGAGAAAATATATTTCAAATTCTTTGCAAACCTTAAAATGCTATGCACATGTTAGCTTTTGTTATTCTTGTTGTGGTAGACGTGTGTGTGTGTGTGTGTGTGTGCATGTGTGTAAGAGAGACAGAGACAAAGACAGAGAGACAGAGAAAGATTCTGGGAAATGAAGACAATGTAACGAAATATCAATAATAATTTACAATAAAAGTATATAAACAAAAATTTAATTTTTTGAGGATGGAGATTGTTTTTTCCTTTTTAAGAAGTACTTTGAATATACTTAGCATAGTGCTCGGCACATCCTAAGTGCTTAATAAGTGTTTCCTGAACTGATTTCATTGACTTCTATGAGATTTAATTGAGTTCGATGTGCTAATTCCCAAACCTTTATGCCAAGGAGTCCTAAGCTATTCCAGCATGGAGTTACACAACTTGCTTATTTTTGTCTTTGGACTGACTCTCTGTGTTTAGAATCATGGACGTTAGATAATTAGATTCATCACATTATGGTTAACAAATGCTGGAAAATTCCTTTGAAATTGTGATATGAAAAAAATCACTGAAGTATTATTATTCTGCATGTGGTGTGTGTGTGTGTGTGTGTGTGTGTGTGTGTGTGTGTGTGTGTGTGTGTGTATTGGTTGGGGAATGAGATTTCAGGTAGGCAAATCCTTATTTATGAAATTTACCGGACATAAATGTCCCTAAATGTGCATTCCAGTTAGATGCTCTTTTGCCTCCTCCAGTTCTGCAAACCCAGTGTCAAAGTAGAAAGGATTTTGCCAGAGCACAAAGGCAGGAAGGTTGGTGGCCCTGATGATCTTCCTTTTAATCTTTGTAGCTCCATGATATGCTCACTAACTCAAAATACTTCCAGTTGAATGTCAGTTACAGTCAGCCATGAAACTGCTGTGTGTAAAAATAATACTTTCTTATTCTCTTTTCTCTTTGAGGTTTTCCATCCTCTCTGCTTCCTTGTTGATAAAAGTCAAGCTCTTGCTCCTATCAATGGCATGATGTTAGAGCCTGGTACCATTCCATGTGCAGGATATTTGATAAAGAAACACTTTGCTGGAAGGAATGTAAATGAGACTCTATACTTGTGACTTCATTGCTACAAGAAACTTCTGGTGTGGGAAATTTTCCAGCAAAGCAGACCAGCAGCTCCTATGTGATTTGTGATCTTAGAGAACTGTTTGGGGCAATTTCAGGTTAAGTAACTTGCTTGTGGTCATGGTCACACAGCAAATATGTGTCAGAGAAGGACTCAAAACCTTATCTTTCTGATTCCAAGGCTGGTTCTTTATCCAGTACACCCTATTGCCTCTCAAGAAAGTCATTTAACACTAGGAAATCTTTGTGTGTATTCTTACTAAAACGAGAGACTGACTAGGTCCTTGAGAGTACAAAGTGACCCACTTCCATCTTATGAAAGGCTACCTTGTCAATTGAAATCAATTCATTCTTATACTTAAACCACTCTTTAAATGTAAAAAGTATTAAAGGCCTGCTGTGTGCAAGACTGTACCATGCTCTGAGGATTTAATCAAAAATATGGAAAAAGGGCAACGCTTCTCCCCTTGATTTTGAGAAATTTGAGAAAGGAGAGACGGCTGAGTTGGAATGAGATCATTTATATAAAATAATTTGCAAAATTTAAATAGCTATATAAATTCCAGATACTATCATTGTTGTCACTGTTTTCTTCTTCATCATCATCAGCATCATCATCACCTTGATGTCATATTAAGACACTGTAGGTGAAGAAGTTTTTTTTGTCTTTGCAACTGACATTTGGGTCAGTTTCCACGTTGCCAATTTCCTTGACCATGTAGTGGTATGATTTAGCCGATATGGACAAATATGCCAAAAAGAACTATTTGTTAGATCTAGAAAAGTTGTTTTCCCTAATGAAGTAGACAAGGCTGGAGCCTATGTCAGGAAAGATATTCCTGCAAACAGCTGCTATCTTTTCTACCAGCGACTGTGATCACGTCTATTTTCTCTATATTGCTGACAAAGGTATTTTGCTCGTCTTTATGGAGTATAAGTATAATACACTTAATAGCAGTTAGAGATGTCAGTGCTCTTTGGTATAGTAAATCTCCAGTGTGAGATAATCTTAGTTAATGATCAGCATAAAGCAGATAGAGGTCGTTTTTTTAGCGTTGCTATAAAGCCTGCGTTTACTATGATAGAGTTGGAAGGAGGCAATCCCATTAACCTTTGCATTGTATTGATGGAATCATATACCCCTCCATCATCAAGGGTGGAGAGTGTTCTCCAAGTCTTTACCTTTTGCTGCTGCTTTCTGGCTACATCATTCGAATCTCCCAATGGGCAGAGGGGCTGATGGGTTTTTCCATGAGGTTATCAACTCAGTGTGTAGGTTGCTCAGAGCAGAGGCTGGAGAAGTTGATGGGACTGAGGAGTATGGGGAGAGGGATAGAAGCTGCTCCTTTGACAAATTACAGGCTAATTGAAGATGATATACAGTAATGGAAACAAATTTTTTTCCAAGGCATACAAAAAGACTTAAAGGAAGTGGCAGCTTGGAGCCCTGTGTATGTTGAACTTGCATAGAGAGCCTTGCAATATTGCTGTCCCCTGGGGGAGGAGGGGTGGCTGGCCCTTTTGATTTGTAAAGAGCTGAACTGAGCCTGGTAGGCACTATGTCTCTCCTGCCTAAAAACTATGTATGAAGGACTCTATCTAATTCCACAGGCCTGAAAGGGGAGGGCCCTGACATGACAGAATGGTAGATGATATAAATAAATAAATTAAATTAATATGCATAAATAGACATACACACCATATATGCATGTGTGTATATGTGTATGTATATACATATAAATGAAATATAAAATAATGGCTTAGATCACTCAAAGGTTACAACTATAGAAAACAGTAAAAGAGAGTAAAGTCAAGCATGTACTGGAGCCAGCCAGAATTGATTGTTAAAATGTTCAGTGTGAGCATTTATACCCTGGAAGTCAGCAAACTTCACAAATCAGGGCTTGATTTACAGTTTCATTGATTGTGTAGACTTAAGAAAGTGATGGAGAAAATGTTAAAAATGCAGATTAAATTTTAAAATGTGTCATGCATGCATATATATGTATATATTATATATATTATATGTATACATGCATGTACATATATACCTATATACAGATGTGTGTTCATACACATAAGAATGTGCATATATGTGCATGTGTACATGTGTATACACACATACATATTAGAGAGAACCAGTGGTTCAACATTTACCTATACACAATTAGGTCAACTAACAGAAGAACTGCTGCTCCATTAACACAGCTATAAATTATCTTAAAGGCAGCTAGGAATTTGAAATATCTTCAGGATGCAGGTTAACTCTTTCCCTTTCTAATCAAAATTGATTTTGCCAATGATGCTGTAGTCTAGGCCACACTTCCTACCAACAGAATCAAAAGATGGTTTTCTGTGAATCCAATTCATGCTTCAAGGCTCTACCCCTCCATGAAGACTTCTCTAGGCCACAATAATTCCTTTCTCATTGGACTGATAACCATCACAACACAACTTAGCATGAATTATAGACTTTATTCATCATTCTATTTTATATCATATATATCAATCATGCAAATGGATGGTGACCTGTACTCAGAATTGAACAGTAGGAGGGGAATGGGATGGGCTACTTTCAGAAAATCATGAAGTTCTTTTAACAGTACCCAAGTTTTTTTCTGAAACAAAGCACCAACTTTGCTCTCTTCTGCATATGTTGAATGACTGTAGGCCATTGGATAATGACTAATCTCTAAAGAACTTAAATTGATGATCACCCAAAGAGCAATTGAGAGGTATATGGTAGCCATAAGAAGACTCCAACATATTAAAGATGAGATTGCAAAAGAGAAGCCATGGAAAAGATGTTACCAGATTTAAAAAAATGTATGACCATGATGGGGATGGGGCGGGGAACAAACAAGCAAGATGATTCAGTCACGTAGCTAGAGCAAAAAATAACTAATGGATGAGCTGTGTGATCCATTGACATTCACACAAAGTGAAGAGAATATGAGAGCAAGTCCTCTGGTATGCAGAGGAGACATGGATGAGATAGGCAAGCTCATAAGGGTTTTGACCCCCAGCATTAGAGGGGGTCAATGATGACACGAATACTCCTTTGTAGAATCAGGTATGTTTTACCTTCTTTTACCAGATTACAAACTCCTCTAGGACATAGGCAGTGTCTTCTTTATATTTCTCTGGTATGTACTATAACCTCCAGCACTGAACTAAAAATGTCATAGTAGGTGCTTATTTAGTACCTATTGATTTTTTTTTTAGTGGCAGCTAGATAATGCAGTGAATAGAGCATCAGTGCAGGAGTCAGGAGGACCTGAGTTCAAAGCTCACTTCAGACACTTAACACTCTCTGGTTGTGTGACCTTGGGCAAGTCACTTAGCCCCAATTGCCTCATCCTAGGTCATCTCCAGTCATCCTGATGAATATCTGTCACTGGATTCAGATAGCTCTGGAGGAGAAGTGAGGCTGGTGACCTGCACAGCCCTCCCTCACTCAAAACAAAGTCAAGTGCAAGTCTTGTCATTATTTCTTCAGCAATGAAGACTGAACACACACATTAATTGCTTTTAATGAACTATTTATATATATCTCCATAGATGAACCATTGACATCTAGAGGTGATATTTTGTTGTTGTAATAGTTGTTGCTTTGTTTTGTTTACCTCAAGTGGAGTCAAGGAAGAATTTGACCGTTTCTTTCACCTCTGGCTCTCAGTCTACAGAGATTTCCATCCCTGAGGATTTGTGGACTCTAACAGTTCTGGACTAGTCCAGAATTCAGGGCTTTTTCTCTTTGGTCTCTAACTACCGTAAAACTTCATAGCAAGCCCTTTAACTGTGTATACAAATCCAGAATAAGATCATATCAGATGCTGGGCTATTCCCAGCAGCTGCACTAAATGAAAGAAACAGATAATGAACTCTTTCTGGTCTAGGTACATAGGTATCCATCCCTTGAAGGCAATCCTCTGCCCTTGTGCCCCCATGACACTTCAGGGTCAACACCAGAGAGGCATGATCTGGATGGAGTATTCTTTGGATGCTGGTAAGAACAGTAGGTAACTGCCAGCTGAGCACTAGCTCTCTTGATTCTGCTAATTGATCACCAGTTGGGTACCTAAGAAACTAAATGATGTTTCACAGCTAATTGAGCATAGGTCAAGAACTAGGAAGCAGAGAAGGAGGCCAATAGGGAAGGGCAAAACTGTGATTACAAGGAGAGGGCAGAGAAGCCCACGTGGTTTCCAGTTACTGTAGCAAAGAGATAGCTTAGGCAGTAAAATGATCAACTAGGATAAAACCTAGATGCTGTGGCGGGAATCCTTTCCTATAGGCACATGGGTGCTTAACTCTTACTTAGAAATTGATGAGCTGGCCAGGAGACATACATCAACTTGTTAGGCTAAAGTATTTAAACTGAGGACATTGCAGGAGAAGGAGGAGCTATTTTCTCATTTTACTGGCAGCTATATGATCTCTTCATAAAAGAAGAAGGGTCTTCAGACCATCCGAGGAAGGCTGTCAGCTTGAACAGCATGTTTGTTATGGTTGAGTATTTCTTTTTTGAGGGGGATAGAATTTGTTATTATAAACCTCACCCCCAACTCATATAGCACTATGTTTGGCATTTCTTTAATTCAATTATAATAGAATAGGAGATAATATAGTTAGCAAACAATCATAGAGGTAGAGGAGACCTCAGAGGCCCTCTAACCCAATTCTTTTATTTTGCAGATGAGTAAACTGAGGCCCACTGTCACTTAAGTATTGACAAGCTGTAAATAGCAGAAGTATGATCTAAACCTATGTCCTCTAAAGTCATGGCCAGAATTCTTTCTACCACACCAGACTGCTTCCCTGTGAGAGGCAGCCAGGTATAGTGAATAAAGCACGAGTCTTAGAGTCAGTAAGAACTGAGTTCAAATCCTGATTCTGACATATCTTAGAACTATAGTCTTGGGCAAGTTGATTTTCCATTTCTCTGTTCCAGGCAGTTAGATGGTACAATTGATAAAGTCAAAAAGTCTTCATTTCTGATTTCAAATTCAGCCTTAGACAACTTAAAAGCTGTGTGACCCTGGGCAAGTCATTTAACCTCTGCCTGCCTCAGATTCCTCATCTGTAAAATGGAGATAATGATAGCACTTATCTCCCAAAGTTATTGTGAGGATCAAATGAAATTATGTCCGTAAAGAAATTATCATAGTGCCTAGCACAGAGTAGGTGCTTAATAAATACTTAATCCTTTTCCCCTTCCCTCTTAATCTAAGTGGCAGATAAGTTGTATATACAAGAGAGTTCCCTACTCTGATTAAATCATCAGAAAATATTATCTGTGTTTACACCATAGTATATAGAGTACTTAGAGTTCAAGGACCGTGTCTTATCAAAACTCTGTATGTTTTCCAGTGTTCTGTATACAGCAGACATTTAATAAATGCTTGTCAAAGAAAAAAATGCTGGGTTTGGAATCATAGGATCTAACTTCAAACCCCAATTCTGTTGCCTATTGTCTGGGTGACCTCAGGTAAGTCACTTAAATAATCTCTCTGGGTCTCAGTTTCCTCATCTGTAAAATGAGGCAGTTGAACTCAATGACCAATAAAGCTCTGAATCTATGGTCCTATGAATGAATGAATAAATGAATGAAGTACTAAAAGGAACAAAAAGAAACACAACAACCTCTGAACATGGAGTTAGAAGATCTGTGTTTTCTAGCTTTGCCACATTTTTAGTCATTTGACCTTGGACAAATTATTTAATATTTTTTAACCTTGATTTCTTTCCTTTCCTTTGAAACTCAGCTCATGTATCATTATATCCATGAGACATTCACCAATTCTGCTCCTTCAGATAAAGGTTTCTTCTCTCTCCCCAAATTTTCCAAGAGTACTTTATCTGATCTCTTTTGTCTTTTATTTTTTTTATCTGTGCACAGAGAGTTTCTTTCTCCTGTACCCCCAGAAAAAGGCAAATTTCTTAAGGAAAAGGAGTATTTAGTAATCCCTTAATAAAAAGTTGATCAATCTGTAAAGCAGATGTATTAACATTGGACTATATATCTCACTGGATTTTTTATGAGACTCCGAAGAAATCATGCACATAGAGTGCTTGCTGAAAGAACATCAGATTAAGGAAAATTGGTAAGATCAGCCTGAGAAGAAACATGGACTCATACAAAATATTGTAGATCTACACAAATTATCTGGAACACCTGAGGAGGTTGAAATGCTCTTAGGGTAATCTTAGTGAGAAGTTCTTCCTGAAGATAAAGTACTGACTGAAATAGCAATAACCACAGGGCATTGAGGTTACTCAGCTTATTTTAATATGCTTATTTTTAGAATTTTGTTGGACAATAAATAAATTATAAGTCAAATAACAATTTGTGAACTATGGAAAGATTTTATACTAACAATAGGGTTCAAACCTGACAGGAAGTAGAAGCTTTAATTTTCAAATCATAAGTTTGAAATTGAAAGTTGAGATGGGTCACTGCTTCTGAGGAGGCCCTAATTTGAAGCATTAGATGACAAAAAAGAGGAGGAGAGGACCAAATGAAAGCCAGAAGTGAAGGGAAAGAGCAGGAGGATTCAAGGTCAAAAGTCACAGAAGATATAAAAGGTGTTAAGAGGCACTGTTTACAGAAGATAGAATTAAAAGGAGGATCAGACCTGGCAGGCAGAATCCACAGTGTTTTTGCTGGGAGTTATACTGATTGGAATAGAGATGTTGCTTTTGTTGAGAACAGATAGGCTGGAGAAAAGCAGGGTTGCCCTTTAATGCTTTAATGGAACACCCAAGAAGGGAAATTTCCATCTTCTATGTCGTCCTTCATTTCTCTTAGATGTAAGAGAGAGAAATAGAGGAGGAAAGACAAGCATTTCATCTGCTTTGCTGTGAGAGGATGCATAGCTTTGCTGAGAGCTGATTGGATGAAGATTTGACTAGAGAAAGGTTTCTTGTCCTAATCACAAAGGTAGGTTTTGAGAGGAAGAACTCCTCAGAGGTCTCATGGCAGATTAGTGGAGCTTTGCAGTTCTCTGACTAAAGCACAACACTTTCTCTGCACCCTACCAAAGGTGGTTGTATGCTAAAAATAATTTATCATTGCTTCAGCAGTCCCAGAGTTATGCAAGAGCAGTTTTTTCTTCCTGGAGGAGAGTGATGATGAGCAGATTGGAGCAAGATTGCAAAGGAATGACTTTGCCCAGCAAGTAATATATGACACAGACTGTTTTTGAAGGAGGCCAAAATATCAAGGCTTACTATGTGAAATTCAGAGTTGTCCTAGTCATGTGGTTTTCCCTACTCATGCACCTCTCCTCTAGGTTTCTCTAAGTGTGTATCCACTATTTCCCATGTGCATTGGTGGGAGGGTGTGACTCAGATTTATGTGCAAACTGTCATATTTTGTTTATTTTTCCTTTTACCTTTTATTGAACAAATGTTATAATTATTCCTGCACTTGCCTTATATTGAGTAAATGTCATAAGTATTCTATTCTTACCTACTATTGAATAAATATTATGATTATTTCTGATCTTGCCTTCTAATGAATAAATTTTATGGTTATTCCTGCTTTTGCCTCTTATGAATAAATGTTCATATTTCCCTGTTCTTGCCTTCTATTGAGTGACTGTTATAATTATTCCTCTTTTTGACACCTAATGAGTGTCATGTTTATTCTTGCTCTTATTTTATCATGGTGATTAATTTTATGTAGATGGAAATCATAACAGTGGGGGCTCAGGAGCTACAGGGGTGAGTAGTAGGAGTATATCCTTCCCCCATCATACCCCAGAAATACATATTATAACTATCTGTAGAATCTGGAGAGAAGTTAAGAAATAGCCTTACAGTTTTGGTCATGGCCAGTTGCCGCTGCACCTCCATGTTGGAAAGAAAAATAATCAGAGTTACACAAATAAAAGTGATTTGGGGAGAATGGGTTCAGTCCAAAGAAAGTTAAATAGGACATGCAATGCCGCTTTAGACACCACACTCATAGGATACAAAATACAGTGGGGTTTTTAAGAAAGGGATGCGGTAAGTTATTAAGAGAACAAGCTATTTTCATTTGGGACTTCAGTTTGCTTCATGAGTCTTCACCCACTTGTTAGTAAAGGTAAGTTTGTTAGGCTGTAGGTTCCTTGATTTCTTAAGGATAACGTTTGCTTTCAAGATCCAGAGCTGCCTAAGGCATTTATGACAGTGGGCCAGAAGAGCCTTTCAAATATATTTTAAAATTCCTTTTGCCTGCCAAATTTTCCTGGGCCCTTCCTGTCATGGTCACAATGTGAAGGTAACCAGTCCACCTGGGATTCACAGCTTTAGCCTCCCTAGCACCTGCTCTAACCAACTGTGCAAACTGGACATCAAACTTAGATTATCAGAAGAATGATATCAAGGCTGGGTAGAAAAGGAGATGTCATCTAAATCTTAGTTCATCAGCAGCTTATTCAAAAATTGAGAGCAGGGGCCTGCACAGGATTTCCATATTCATATCTAGGTTTGAATTTTCCTTCCTAAGTAGAAGCACTCTCAGGGCCTTAATTTTTTTCTCTTCTAAAAACTAAAAGGCAAGTGGAATTTATATGACACAATAGATCCCCAAACTGAGTAGAGACTGAATACAGATACTCAAAACTTTTGATATAGTTAATCACATTGAGAAAGTGACAAAAGAATCATGGAATCTCAGTGTTAGAAGACAAGTTGGAGGTAATTTAATCTAAGTAGTATTTGAATGGCAATCCTTTTGCGTTGTATTCCTGCTTAGATCTCTGGTGAAGAAACCTACCTCCCAAAGCAGGTCATTCTGTTTGGAGATAGATTTAATTATCAATAAGTTTTCTCCTGACATCAAATTGAAATCTGCCCCTTTATAATTCCACCTGTTGCTCCTAGTTGTAGTCTTTAGAACCAAGCAGAACACGTCCTGTTTCTCTTTCATATTTCCCTTCCCTTCTCTTGCCTTACCTTTCTGTCCATTCCTGTGCCTTGTCTGCATTCTCTTCTCTTCTGATATATTAAGGCAACTATCATATATTCCATCAGTCTTCTCTCCTCTAGAATGCACCACAGATATAGGACTTAGATGTTAGACCTCCACTGAGCGCCCCATCATTTCTGTCTAGAACACCATCAAGGGAGTATGGCGACAGTGATGGACATGTAGTTGAATACCCAGGACTCCTGGCACTAAAGAGCACTTTAGCAGGTGCCTGGCTCAGTGGTTGTCATTCTACAAGTAGCCTTGGTGACAACTCCTGGTTTGCATGTGTTCCACTTGCTCCCTTTCGGCACAAAGGAACACACCAGTCTCAATCAAGATGAAGGTAAACACAGTGCTGACTAAGTTGGGTGAATTCAGCATGGCATTGATTGATGACATCGCAGTATACAGCCAGACATGGGAAGACGACGTGAAGCATGTAAAACAACTACTTGGGTAGCTTTTACAAACAGGCTTGACAGTGGGGCCAAGAAATGTCAGCTTGGCATGCTGAGGTGACATATTTAGGACACAAAGAGGGGAAGCAGACAGCCACCACTGTGCCTGACAGTGGTCTGATCTATTTTAAACTGGGCCCACTCTTACAAGAAGCCTGATAAGGGTTGTTGGGTTTTACTGAAGTGGGATGGCAGTTACTAGAGGATTACAGCATGGGCCCAATTACTATTCCTTTAAATCAACAAAATGGTGGAAGCAGACACATTTGAATGTCTTTCCTAAATTTTATCAATGGCACATTCCTAGCAACATAGAGACTAAAAGCCACCACCACCACCCCACTGCCCATAGGTCCTTTCCTCTACTTCCAGAAAGTATAGCACTTAAACGAATCCAAATAAAAATGCAATAATTATAACTCTTTTTAAATGTTACTTGTGTGAGTTAAATTTCAAAGGCGTCAAAGGGGCTGGATGCCAACTCCAGTGCCAGCTACTAATGTCTGTATGATAAATAACTTCTTCTCTCTGGGCCTCAGTTTTCTCACATGAAAAAAAGAGTAGGTAGAACTGCATAATCTTTAAGGTCTTTTCCAATTCAAAAATCTATGATCCCATGTTCCTTATTTACCATTGTTTAAGAAGAGGTTCCTGAAAAGCAGAGAGCATTGCAGAATCCCCTCTTAGGGTCAACATAGTGTCAGTTATCTAACAATGATCCAGAAATCCTCTCTACTCAGTTCCCTAGATGTTCCTAGTACACCTATTTACTATATAACCAAGCTAAAATTCTAAATGCTTAACTCAAGTACCTAAACTCTGTTATAAGGACTGTTGGTCTCTGACTCTTTGGTTTATTGTTTGCTCACATCTTCCTACCACTCTTTACACATCTTTCTTTGTATAGCTTCACTTGTATCCAGTGCACAAGGAAGTTCAAGACATAACCCTCATTATGTAACTGGTCCTCTTTAAGAACAAAGCATGGTTGGGGGTGAGCTAAGATGACAGAGTAAAAGCAGGGACATCCTTGAGCTCTGCCCCTAAACCCCAAAAAACTTGTAAAAAAATTATTCCAAACAAATTTGAAATCTGCAGAACCCACAAAATAACAGAGCGAAACAAGTCTCCTGTCCAAGACAGACTGGCAGGTTGTCAGGACGTATCTATCACACCAGGCTGGGAGTGGAGAAGAGGGCTGTCCAACTTAAGCTGTGTTGGCACAGGCAGGGTTGAAGCACACCTCAGAGGACTGAATCATCACCAGCTATGTTATTTTCCAGACTTCTTAATCCACAAATACCAAAAAAATCAGTGGTAAAACTCTGTGGGGCCTAGATGAAACAGGAGCACATGGTCTGGATAAGTCTGGCTCCAGGCCCAGGGCAGTGAGGGTGGTGGCAGCAGCAGGGATGGCTGCTTCTGGAAACTCTGGGTCCATAGATTGTGGGGGATCAAGTAGCTGACACAAAACCCCTGAAGCCTGGGACAGTACACCTACACCCACCCCCATAGGAAGCAAAGTCCTACCTTGACAAAGAAGTCTGTATCTGACTAGGAACATGAGCAAACAGCATTAAATATGCATAAATAAAAAACATCTCAGACTACAGAATCTTACTTTGGTGACAAAGAGGATCATAACATACAACCAGAAGACAACAAAGTGAAAGATCCAACATCAAAAGCCTACAAGAAAAATAAGAAACGGTCACAAGCCGTAAAAGAGCTTAAAAAGGATTGTGGAAATCAAATAAGAGAAGTAGAGGGAAAATTGGAAAGAGATGAGAGTGATGCAAGAAAATCATTATAAAGAGTCAACAGTTTGATAAAGGAGACCCCCCCCAAAAAAAATACTGAAGAAAACAGCATCTTAAAATAGACTAATCCAAACGGCAAAAGGGTCCAAAAAACTAACAAGGAGAAGAAAGCCATAAAAACAGAATTGGCCAAATGGAAAAGGAAGTTCTAAAGCTCACTGAAGAATATAATTCCTTCAAAGTTAGAAACGGAGCAAGTGGAAATTAATGACTTTATGAGAAATCAAGAAATTATAAAACAGAACAAAAGAATGAAAAAAGAGAAGACAATGTACAATATCTCACTGGAAAAACTATTGACCTGGAAAATAGATCCAGGAGAGAAAATTTTAAAATTTTGGACTACTTAAAAGTCATGATCAAAAAAAAGCTTACACATCACCTTTCAAGAAATTATCAAGGAAAAATTCTAGAACTAGAGGGCAAAATAGAAATTAGAATAATCCACCGATTGCTTCTTGAAAGAGATCACAAAAGGAAAACTTCTAGTGATATTATAGCCAGATTCCAGAGCTCCTGGATCAAGGAGGAAATATTGCAAGCAGCCAGAAAGAAATATATAACACAAGATCTAGCAGTTCTACACTAAGAGATTGCAGGATTTGGAATATGATATTCTGGAGGTCAGAGGAGTGAGGATTAAAACCAAAAATCTCCTACTCAGAAAAACTGAGTATAATACTGGAAGGGACAAAATGGATTAAATAAAATAGAGGACTTTCATGCATTCTTGTGAAAAGACAAGAGCTGAATAGAAAATATGAATTTCAGATACAAGAATCAAGAGAAGCATGAAAAGGTAAACAGGAAGGAGAAATCATAAGAGACTTATTGAAGTTGAACTGTTTACATTCCTATATGGAAAGAAAATATTTGTAACTCATGAGACCATGCTTAGTATTAAGTCAGTTTGAGGAAATATAGATAGATGGATAGATAGATAGATATATAGATAGCATAGGGTGAGCTGAATATGAAGGGATGGTATCTAAAAATAAAAATTAAGGGAATAAGAGAGGTATATATTTGGAGAAGGAGAAAGGGAGAGATAGAATGGGATAAATTATCTCATATAAAAGAGGCAAGAAAAAAGTTTCACAATGAATGGGGATGAGGTGGGGAGTTGAGAGGGAATGAATGAACCTTACTATCATCGGATTTGGCTTAAGGAGGGAATAACATACACACTAATTGAGTATCTTACCCTGCAGGAAAGTAAGGGGAAAGGGATAAGGGGGAGAGGAATGATAAAAGGAATGGCAGACTGGGGAAGGGGGTAGTCAAAAGCAAATACTTATGAAAAGGGCCAGGATCAAAGTTGAAAGTAGAATAAGTGTGGGGGTGAGATAGGATGGAGGGAAATATAGTTAGTCTTTCATAACATGACTATTATGGAAATGTTTTACATATTGCACATATATAACTTATATTGAATGGTTTGCCTTATCAATGAGTGTGGGTGGAGAGGGAAGAAGGAAGAGAATTTGGAACTCAAAGTTTTAAAAACAAATTCTAAAAATTGTTTTTACATGCAACTGGAAAATGAGATATATAGGCAATGGGGTATAGAAATCTATATTCTTCCATAAGAAAGTAAAGGGGATGGGGACAAGAATGGGGGGTGATAAAAGAGAGGGCAGAGGGGGGAATCAGAATGCATGCCATATCATGGTGGGGGGAGGGAAGATATGGGAAGAAAACCTGAAACTCAAAATCTTATGAAAATGAATGTTGAAAACTAAAAAAAATTAAAAATTAAAAAAGAAAACAAAAAAAGAACAAAGGATGAACATCAGTAATATCAGATATGCCAACTCTCTATTCAGCTTTATTCATTTCCATTCATTCCAACAACCAACGTACAAGTATGTATTAAGTGTCTACTATGTGCCAGACACAGAGCCAAAGACCAGAAATTCAAAGAATGGGAAAAGAGTCTGTGTATTCATATAGCTTCCATTATAACATGGGATAAAAATGAATCCAAATGCAATAATAGATAAAAAGTCATCTTAAATAGAAAGACATTAACAGTTAAGGAAAACAGAAAAAGTCTTATACCAGAGGTTCCCAAACTTTCTCATTTCATTGTTTTTATGACTTTCACTGTTCCCCAAGGTGAAAAAATATAGCCAATAGTTTTATTTATTGAGTAGTTAGCTTGGAAATTTTAAATATTCCACTGCATCCATGTAAGTTAATAGCAATACCCCGTGGTGCTATGGAGCACAGTTTAGAAACCATGGCCTTATACAGAAGATAATATCTGAGCAAATTTGAAGGAATCCAGGGATTCCATGACCAGAGGTGAGATGGGAGACTATTCCAGGGCAGCTACTGCAAAAGTACGGAAATAGAAGAGGGTGTGTCCTGTATGAGTAGCAGAAGGAATTATATTTGTGGATGGAATAACAATATATAAGAAGATGGGAAAAGTAGAAGATCAGTTTGTGAAGAGTTTTAAATGCATCAAGTAGTGCCCTTAGTGATGGCATTAAGAGTGCATGAAGAGAAATTGGTTTCAGCATGGACAAGACCCATCTTTCACCAAAGAAAAGAATGAAAGCCAGAATAGTGGAGTTTGGTGTCAGAGAGACTGGAGATGAGAAGAGAAGAGGTAGCTACTGGCATGGGCCAGACACTGTGCTAGACTCTGGGAAATAGAGACATGATACTTAAATGGACCCTGTCCTCAAGAACCATATATATATATACCTGTGTACATATATATATATACATATGTACCTACGTACATGTGCAGTCTTACCCCTCTTACTTACTCCTTTTTGAAACGAATAAACACAACAAATCAGCCCCTGGACAGGAAGAATGCGCATGGAAGGAATCTTTGGTCCTTGGCTCTTCAGAGTTTCCAAATGGCCTGGCCTGTACCTACTCTTTTGAACCCACATAAATCTTGTGACAATAAACTAGTGACACAGAGTCCTGGGCTATTTGAGGACATGTAATTCTTCCTTTGTGACTCAAAGTCCTACCCCAAAACCTGAGAAATCTAGGAGCACATTCACTTTACAAATAGGATGAGTTAAACCTCAATCTAATTTTGGTGTTTCTCTAACTTTGATGCTGAAATGTAAGACTTCCCCAACTTAATACTTTCTTTGTGCTCTAGAGATTCACAGGGCACTCTACTTGCTTTCAGATTTACCATTATTCTTCATTAAATGAAATTATTAAATTACAGAGTTACACTTTTCTGCAGCACATAAAGAATGCATACACCCTCTGAGTCTAATTCTAATTCACCTATATCAACTGTCTAGAAGCTTGAACTCAGATTAAGCTCTGCCAAAATTGAATGTTCCTTAACTTTTTGTGAATGTATCAATTCTACAACAGATATTCAAACTCTGCAAAATCAGGAACCATTTCATAAGCCCCCTTGTGTCTACATAGCGCCAAAATTACTACCATATACTAGAATACGCTCAATAAACACTTGATTGCTGATAATAGTGATAGAAGTATCAATGAATTGCAGAGGATGAAAGAATTCCTGAAGAGCCTCTCCACAGAAGGAAAAACATTTTTGCTTTTCATCCATGAATTTTAAGATAAATCCTTGGGAGGAGAGAGGATGGTGGAGTAGAAAGATTCAGATATGCTAGCTCTGAGCCCACAGCCCATGGATTTCCTGTAAAAAGAACTCCCAACAAATTCTGGAGCCGTGCAAGCCATGCAGCAATGGAGTGAAGAAGATTTCTGTTCCAGAGAGCCCTGCAAAACTGATCCCAAATGTCCATCATGCACCAGACAGGAGTAGAGCCCAGCCCTGCCCTGGCCACGTGGCCTTGAGGGAAGCAGATCCGAGCAGGCTTCAGGGATGGAATCTCCAGCAGCTGCGAAGGTCCCTCCACCCACAGGTGCTACAGGTCAGTGAGAGAGACTTTGGGACTGGCTGACAAGGGAGCGGGGTGTCTCCATAACTCATGCCCCTTCAGGAGGCAGCAGCAGAGCCTGTGGCAGCCAGAGACTCCTGGAACAGTCAGGAGCTGGGGTCCATTACTGAAGATTTCCACATAAACCCCCCGGGGAACCGAGCCTGAGAGGCGGCCCTGCCCCCACCTGAGCACCAGAACTTAAGCTCACAGTAAATAGCAGCCCTGTCCCCCACTGAAAGCCCTGAGGTTGGGGAGCAGCATTTGAATCTCAGACCCCAAGTACTAGTTGGGCAAATCTAGGTGGGGGTGGAGAGGAATCTCAGAAGTCAAGTAACTGGCTGGGAAAATGCGCAGAAAAGGGAAAAAAAATAAGACCATAGAAGGTTAGATTCTTGGTGACCACATGTTTCCTCCCTTCCTTTCTGATGAGGAAGAACAATGCTTATCATCAGGGAAAGACACAGGAGTCAAGGCCTCTGCATCCCAAACATCTGAAATAGATATCCAATGGACTCAGGCCATGGAAGAGCTCAAAAAGGATTTTGAAAATCAAGTTAGACAGGTGCAGGAAAAACTGGGAAGAGAAATGAGAGAGATGCAAGAAAAGCATGAAAAATGGGTCAATGCCTTGATAAAGGAGACCCCAAAAAATGCTGAAAAAAAGTAACAGCTTGAAGAATAGGCTACCTCAATTGGTAAAAGAGGTTCAAAAAGCCAATGAGGAGAACAATGCTTTCAAAAGCAGAATTAGCCAAGTGGAAAAGGAGTTCAAAAGTTCACTGAAGAAAATAGTTCTCTCAAAATTAGAATGAAACAGATGGAGGCTAATGACTTTCTAAGAAACCAAGAAATCACAAAACAAAACCAAAAGAATGAAAAAATGGAAGATAATGTGAACTATCTCATTGGAAAAACAACTGACCTGGAAAACAGATCCAGGAGAGACAATTTAAAAATTATGGGACTACCTGAAAACCATGATCAAAAAAAGAGCCTAGACATCATCTTTCATGAAATTATCAAGGAAAACTGCCTTGATATTCTAAAACCAGAGGGCAAAATAAGTATTCA
>CM053770.1:645533669-645610193 GCA_028658325.1 Potorous gilbertii | reverse complement strand
AAGATGGGGACAAGAGAAGGGAGGGATGATAGAAGAGAGAGCAGATTGGTGATAGGGGAAATTAGAATGCTGGGTGTATTGGGGTTGGGGGAGGGGACAAATGGAGAGAAAATTTGGAACCCAAAGTTTTGTGAAAATGAATGTAAAAGGTTAAATAAATAAATTTATATTAAAAAAAAGATAAATCCTAAAGAGTTCCTTAAGTCCTATCAAGATTAAGTGACTTGTGCCATATCAGACAGTGAGTGTGTGTCAGAGCTGGCACCCGAATATCTTGATTCAAGTACTGCACGCTTTCAAATAAGTCAAGTTGCCCTTCTGATGCTAGTAATAACACCTGGCATTTATGCGGCACTTTAGACTTTATAATATGATTCTAAATCACAGTGAGAGTCACAGCAAAATATCTCGTTAATCATCTGATGAACCCGAATGACATCAAGTCAAATGACTTTACTGAAAACCACTTTAAATAATTTCTTTATCACATGGAAGCTTTCACCAGTTACATAAAATTGTCATTTCAACTAAATATAAAATATACAATGTATACTATATATTGTATTTACTATACTATAAAGTATATATATATATATATATATACTATAGTATACTATAGTACATTAAAACTAGAGTGAAGGACTTTAGCTTGAATCCAAAGAACAAATGAAACTAATGGACACATGTAATACTTATGCTAATCTTCTAAAGGCAAGATACATGAAGTATAAAGTCATGAAGGAGGAAGTTATGACTGTTTATGTCAAGAGGCTTGCTGGCAACCTGAAATCAAACCTCAATGGAAAGAACAAATTTATTTCAGTTAATACCAATCTTGAAGCACACCTAAAAAAAAGTTAAGCCTTATACTTTTGAAGTATAAAATGGATAACAGTGGATTTTGCAAAATATTCAAACCAGAACCACATATTACACACAAATTCATGTACATGGACAAACACACCCATTTTTTATTTTACATACATATGTATATATACATATATGTTTATGCATATATGTATGTGATCTTTGTATATGGAAGGTTAGAGAGAGACATACAGAGAATCTATAAAAGGGGAAGAGGACTGGCAAATGTGCTCAGACAACATGATAAAACATTTAAAACTTTCCAGAAATACTTCTGGAAAGAAATTCTTCATAAAATAATGGTTAATAATGGGTACACACTACTGGATTTATTGAAGGTGATCAATATTGGTTACCTCTAAGATGAAGCAAATGGAAAGGTTAAGATAGAAGATTGGAACTAAAAGTATCTCTATAGATGGCATTCACATGAATTTAGTCAAAAAAATCTGTTTATAATGACTGATCATGCAGATTTGCTTATACAAATATTGATCCAAAATTGAAACATTACATTTTGTCCTGTCAACACAGTAACTCTGTCATTCACTATATGAGTTATTCCTACCAGGTTTACATCATATGCAAATTTTGTGGGAATGCCAATTATGTCTTTATCCAAGTCAACCAAAATCTTAAAAAAGTACAAGATCTCTTGGACCCTTTACTCAAGTTCTAATTCCAAGTTGAATTATGACCATTGATGGGTAAGTATTCTTTAGGCATGGCAATTCAACCAGTTCAATCACTTTAATTATATTTATTATCACATAGTAGACCACATCCCTCCATCTTTTTCACACAAAAAACATGAGGGATTTTATTAAAGTTTTGCCGAAATTTACATACACTATAGACTGGTAGATAAACTGCGGTAGCTTTCAGTGCTAAATAAGCAATTTTATGATCCTATGATTCCTGATCTGTCAATTTCATAAACTTGCCCAAAATGTAAATATGGTTAGACTAGTATGACCTTATTAAGTAATTTGCTAAAATCTAGTTCAACTATATCTGTAGTATTCCTCTCATCTACAACATATCTGATATGACTTACTCTTAATAAAATCTTGCTGGCTCTTTGTGATCAACATTTCCTTTTATAGATATTTACAACCATCTTTCATAATATTTTCTAGAATTTTACCAGGAATTGAAGTTAAGCTTGCTCACTTCTAGATTTAAGGTTTCATTTTTTTTTAATATTTAGATATTTGCTCTTTTCCAATGCTGTGATACACTTTTCATCACCTTTCAGATTCTTTTCCATTTTATTCTCTATTCACATCATTCTCCTTAGTAGAGTAAACAGGATCAGAAGAATTAAAATAGCTCCACCTTCTCTCCATAATCAATTATCATTGTCCCATTCACCCTGAGTAGTGGTCTAATGATAAGCACACAGATTTAGATCTGGAAGGTCCCTTGGATGTTACCTACTCACCCACATTTGATAACTGAAGAAATTAAGTTCCACAGAGTTCTAATGACTTGCCCAAGTTCGTACATGTAGTAAATTGTAGACAAACCTTTGAACCCTGGTATTCTGACTCCAAATTCAGTCTTTCTCATTTCTAGAAGCAAGCACCCTGAGACATCCAGGATGGCCTGTTCTTAGATCTGCTTTTCTAAAAGGAAAGCAACTTTTGAGGGATCAACAATCTTCTTTAATCACATATACCAACAGAGAAAATACAAGCAGAGCAATAAAGACTAACAGACAGGGCTTCTAATTGACCAAAAGCAATACACACATATCACAGTTCAACAGATAGATTCAATTGTCTGACCATTACATATATGCATAGTTACCAGAAAGGGAAGTCTGGGTTTTCCAAAGGGGTTTCATGGGGGGACCAAGCACAGCTACCCAGAGTCTCATCTGTTACTGGAACATTCTCCCAAAGAGTAAGCCCCCAAGCAAAACCTCACCTCAGAGTATATATACAATTTTCAGAGGGGCAGGATCCTCTTGATCTAGTGCCTCATTAGCAAGTAACAAAAGATGTGGACCTTCCTACAAAACAAACCTCCCCTAATCAAGTTCCCCCTAAGACCCACTAATGGGAAAGGAAGATTGTTTAATTTCCATTAACATTACATTAATAATACACCTTTAAATTTCACTTTCTCCTTTATTTACTTCTTTTATTCTCTAATACAAAGTTTTTTTAAAGCACTATTTTGTTATCTCTCACCAGTCTTAGATACTTCAAAGGAGTTATCTATTCAAAGTAATTCATAAATCTTAAAGTGTTGTATCAATGTCAGTTCCTATTATTAGCTATTATTCTAAGTTTTAGCATTCCTGACATTCTTCTAGCACCAATATACACTTTTCATCCTCTGGTACCAGTCCTAGTTTGCATCTTCTCTTGATGATAGATAGACAGATAGATACATAGATAGATAGATGGATGGAGAGATGTATGTATGTATGAATGGGCAGATATATGGATGGATATAGAAGATTGTATCCAAAAATTGCAGAATGGTTTAATAAATTGTGGTACATGAATGGAATGGAATATAGAATGGAATGTATGTGTTCATCCTTCATTGCTAAAGAAGACCGTGCCATCAGAGAAATGATGACATGGCTTGCACTTGACTTTGTTTTGAGTGAGGGAGGGCTGTGCAGGGCACCAGCCTCACTTCTCCTCCAGAGCCACTGAATCCAGTGACCAGATATTCATCAGGATGACTGGAGATGACCCAGGATGAGGCAATTGGGGTTAAGTGACTTGTCCAAGGTCACATAGCTAGTGAGTGTCAAGTGTCTGAGTTGAGATTTGAACTCAGGTCCTCCTGACTCCTGCACTTGAGCTCTATCTACTGCCCCACCTAGCTGCCTCTACAGAATGGAATACCGTTGTTGCTGTAAGAAATGATAAATGCAATGAATACAAAGAAGTATGATAAACTCTATATGAACTGATGCAGAGTGAAAGTAAGCAGAACAACCTCAAGAATGACTGCAACAACATAAGAGAAAAGAACAACCAAAAGAGAATGTTGTAAAATCACAAAGAATAAATATTACCCCATAGAGATGATATATGAGAAGCTATCCCCACCTATTATTTTTTAATTGAAAGCTATTGATGCATTCTTTATGTATTCCCATTGATCTCTTTGATCAACTCTCCCTTTTACTTTTTGGAAAAATCTCCCATTTTATCTTCAGAATTAAATTAGTCATAGCTTACTCTATCTTCTTGCCCGACTTCACTTAAAGAATTTTAGTTGATAGCATTTTGCCTCTCCCTCCTCTGAAACCCTTTGAAATCTTTTCTCCCACATTTCAGGATATATGTCAGATTATGCCTCGCTTTTCTTTCTCCATTAAAAATTCTACAATGGAGCGGTCACACACATATGCACACTCACACACACATACACACAAGATTCAAATTATTTCTACACCAACAGTCAGTTCCTTCCTAGTGGTGAGGCTCAGATTTCTCTATGCTAATTCCTTTACATTTTGAAAGATGATGTGAAAAGTCAAAATTTTGTCATTCCATTTTCTGCTAAGAGAGCACTTGGGCAGATGCCTAGATAATGAATGTTCTTGGTAACTACTATGTCATGCTGCTGTCCTCACTGGGGATTTCTTCCCCATTATACCAAATCTAGCCCCTTAATTGATTCATGAGAGTTTGTGTTTGGTCTCGTACCTGGAGCATTGATTAGCTCTGGACCAGAGCTGGGGTGCCGGCAGCCTTGAGGCCATCCTTCTAGGTCTGTGGGTGCAGTCTTTTGACTGAGTCCAAGTTCTCAAGGGGATTTGTTCTGTGGAGTTTGAATTCCATCAAAGAGCTACACTTGAGGACCTAAAGGGCCACAGGTCACCTCGAGGCTGCAGGTTCCTCACCCCTGATTTAGACTATTATTTCATTTGCTTCTTTACATCTAGTAACACCCTAAACAACCCATCCTCCTCCCAGCTCTCACATTGTTAGTCCTAACTCCCAGGTCTGGTTATGTCACTCCTCTGATCATTAAACTTCATTGGCCGGCTCCCCACTGCCTTTAGGTTACAACAAAAAGTCCTCTGGCATTTTAAAGTCCTTCACAATCTGGCTTCGATCTTTCTAGACAAATCCTCATTACTTCCCACCATGCATTCTGTATTCTTGTAAAACTTGTCTGTCTGCTTATTCCTTGTACGTGACATTCCATCTCTTACCGCCATTCCTTTGCATAGACAGTGCCCCATTACCTGAAATAATTCCCTCCTCGCTGTCTTCTTCATCCATCACAAACTCTATGATGAGGTGGTCACCTCTGCCCCCCATACACACACAAGATTCAAATTATTTCTACACCAACAATCAGTTCCTTCCTACTGGTGAGGATCAGATTTAGAACCGAATTTCTCTACGCTGCTTCCTCTACATTTTGCAAGATGACATGGCTCCTTTCAAGAGTCACCTTATATGTCATCTTTTCCCAGAGCACTCTTGATATGCTCTGTTGTTAGTATCATCCAATTGTTATGTGTTTTGGTATAAAACATACTTTTGAATATTTTGTATATATATATATGATATATGGTATGAAACATACATTTATGAACATATATATGTGTGTACTCAAATGTATGCGTGTATATAAATCAGGTAACTTTTTTTTCCCTGGTGAGAGTATAATCTCCTAGAAGGCAGGGACTATGTTAGTTTTGTACTTATATCCCTACTACCTAGCAGAGTGTCCTAACATATATCTTAGGTGCTGAATAAATACTTGCTGACTGATTCTCTTTGTATATGCAATCTATACTAGTGACTCAAACAGTATTACTATTAAGTCTGGTTTTTACCAGAACTTTTCAAAGTTGTGCATTTGTGGTAAGCACTCCTATATTCACCCTCCTCCACCTCCACATTCCTCAAGGTAGTTGGTCTATTTCGGGGGTTGAATTATCACTTATTATTCAAGTTAGTTGGACTTTGAAGAGTTATTAAATAGAAATATTATTATTATTTAATTTTGTTGAAATATTTGGGAGATTTAAAATTTGATTATATTATTATAAATTGAACTGAATTATACACATCTCTCCCATACTTTATAAAGCAAAAGAAAACATTAAATAAATGATGAGAGATGTAATTATAATTGTTGATTTTAGAGTGCTGTTATGAGCCATCTAGTTATTTGACTGTGATTTGTTGGAAAGACTTGATTTTTTGCTTTGTGCACATGTCAAATAAGGTCAGTTACTTAGTGCTGTGTGTGGCACAAAAATGGTGTAAACAGGAGACTGGTAGTGATTTGTGAATGGTTCTGACACCTTGCCCCAGGCAAGCCCTCGAAGCTGAATTTGTGGACCTTTTGCACAATACTCTACAGGTGACAAGGCAATTAAAACTCAGCCATCTCCTAGAACATAACCCCATGTCACAAGCAGTGCAAAGAAATGAAAATATGGCTCAGATGCACACCTTTTTCTTTGCTCAATCAGTTCAGCTGTCCATTCTCAATGACCTCAGTTCTTCAGTTCAGAATGTTAGCTATAATGTCCACAGCTGTAATTTGTAAATTTGCTCCGAGGGACATGGTAGCACCTTCAACTGGTTGTGAGATGCTTAGCTATTCACTATTCCCTGAACTTTCATATGTATGTGCTTTCAAAACCTAGAGTGCTCAGGGTTACAGCATAGGCAGAATGGGCTTTAGTTATTATTTTTTTAAAGCTGACTGTCTCACATGACTTAGAATCAAAGAATCATGTCCATAGAGGCAATCTCGAAGTCCCACTGTCACATTTAAGTTGGCTAGATGGGATTGTATTTTAACCCATTCAAGATGGACAGTTTTCTGTTGCTGTTCACAAGAATGAACTTCACAATCTAAAATAGTTTTAGAAAGAAATTTATTTGGTCACTTGGCAAAGAGAGAGTTGGGAGAGGGTGTGACTCTGCAAGGTTTATATTATTGTTGAGTTCAGAACATTTGTCTGATTGGCCTTTAGTAGGGAGTCTCCAAAGTAGAGCAGTTTCAGATGTATATTGACAGGTGAGTCCATCCATCTATCTTAAAGAACCCAAAATGCAAGCTTTGAGTGGACCTGAAACAAGCATTGAGTGAGAACAAAGTATTCCTCACAATTATGTTGTTTCCCTGAAGGATCCCTGAGATTAGCCTGACCTCTACAATAAGCTTTGGGTGGAGTTAGACAATTTCTCTCCATATAAAATCAGGTTCAAACAATATTAAATAAAGTGTTTTTCCCCACACACTTCTTTTTAAAAAGTATTTGAAAAAGGAAATTCAAAAGCACAGTGTAATTTTAAAAAAAAGGTTTGGACTGAGTCAAGAGTACTGTGTTCAAATCCTGATTATACCAAAATCTCACTCTGATTTTTGGTGATTTCTCTTACCTCTCAGAGCCTCATTTCCTTATCTATGAAGGATGGTTCTTAGATTCCATAATTTCTAAAATTCAGTTGGGCTCTAAATTCCATGATTATACAAATTCTTCATATAATATTTTTCATAATTTACTCAAGCAGCAATACATGAGCCCTGAATTCATCTAAGACTCTGATCTGATTCTGCCACCTTTTTCAAAACCTCTCTTGCCACTTTTGCCAACTTCCTTTCACTGTTTTTGCTTATTCTCTCTTTCAACAATAATAAGTGAGATGTAGTGCCATGATGAAAAATTCACGTATAGACTGTAGTATTTAAAAAAATTTAGTCATAGGTCCTGGAATTTCTATTCCAATTAGAAAATTCTAAAAATTCTTGCGTTTCATAATGCTTTTCTAGACTTTAGAATCTAGAGGATTTGTGTTCAAAGCTCAGATCTATGATCCACTTTGTGTGACCTTGAGTAAGTCCCCTGACCTCTCATTTTCCCATTTGTATAATGAAGGGGTTGGATTAAATGACCTCAGGAATCTCTTCCAGCTCCTAATCTATTTCAATATCCAAGACTTTATTTGTTTGTTTTTATAAGTTTTTGTTTATTTATTTAGCCTTTTTCATTTCCTGAACTGTGATCAAATTTAAATTGACACAAAATATAAGATTCCACTTGGCACCACAATTTCTGTATGGTCCTGTAGCCCCAGTCTATATCCTATGCTTCCTATTTGACTTTCTTCAATCAATTACCTTATCTTTTCCTAGTTCCATTATGTGTAAATATGTGCCATTGAAATTGCTGGCTTACCTCACAATTATATTTTGTAAAGTTGTCCAATAAAAATTTCTATTAGTACTTATTGTGCTATTTTTTGATGCCACTTCTAATAATTCTTTTAAATTCTGAGTCCTTCAATTTTTGACCTAGGAAGTTCCACTGGGAAACTGATACCTACTTTCTAAGAAATGTGATCTTTACAGTCTGAATCAGGATTCTCATAAATCCTCAGCTCCAACTTCATAATTTGTTTTACCACATTGATTGACTCCCTCATCCTTTCTATATTAATGTAAAACTCAAGTTGCAACACACTGTAAATTCTAAGTTCTATATACAAAGCCTACAAGTTCCCTGTTGCCAGGGCCTCAGGTATTTACAGAATGCGGGAGAGAGGGAAAGAGTAATAACAAATTCAGGTACTTTCTCCTCACCACCTCCCTTCATCATGAAAAATATGAAGTGTATTTGTGTATGTATGTATATATACATATATATATATATATATATATATATATATCATACACAGATAGACAGATAGATATTGAGAGAATAGGAATATATATGTATATATATATATATACATATATATGTATTTGGACAGATAGATGGAGATATAGATATTGGAAATAAGGTAGCATTTGTACATTAGAAGCAAATATTAAAGTGTGTGCGACCCATCCCAGAAAATCAGAAAAAAATAATTGGAAAAAAAATACCATGCATTGCCAAATTTCTTTAACTAACCAGGGGAAAAAACTTTGGATTCTGAAATTGAACTTCTTTCCTCAACCACCTTTGAAATTTTGTAAGGTGCTACTATGGGTTTAAAACAAATATCCTTCCCTATCTTCTGTAGTGTTTTACAAATAAATGGTAGCAGCAATAAATAATTATATGTCAAAAATTAAATTAATCCCTGGTGATGATCAACTTAAAAAAACCAGTAAGAGTGACACATTTTTTAAAAATTTTTGTTTATTCATTCAACAAGCATTTTATTAAGTGCATGTTGTGTGCCAGGCATGATGTTTAGGTACCTGGCTTCAAGGAGCTTATATTTTACTGGGGTAAAAGAATATCTACACAGACAAATAAATATTACATATACACAAAGTAACATAAGACATATGAAAGGTCTTGCAACTAAAGGGGTCAGTTAAAGCATTGTGTAAATAAAAGGTAACATTTGTGTTAAGACTTGAAGGAATCAGACAAATTTTTAGAAGTGGAAGTAGATAAAAAAGACAGTGTTGAAGAAGAGAGGGAGTGTGTTCTGGACATATACATTTAAATAAATATTCACAAATGTGTTTATATCATTATATAAGGGAATAAAATGACACATGAGACTTCAAGAAAAGGTTAAGGAAGTAAGTAGATTGTTAAGTTTCTGGCAACCATTTTTCCCATCCTCCCTGATTCCAATTCTATCACTGTTCATTTAGTCAGTCATTCAACAAATCTAGTAAGTATTTTTTAATGTAGACATTGTAATGTTAATAGAATAGGAAGACCTTTCCCGCCCCTTCATAGGGCTAACACATGGAGCCTGTGGTCACATGAAGCTCAGACTGGGAGGAGTTTGTCCTAAGGAAGAGAGAGAACATGAGCATAGAATGAGAGTAGACAGAAGCGAGAGAAATAGACAGAGAAAGAAGCAAGTTGTGTGTGGGAGCAATTGGTCCAAGGAGGAGAGAGAGAGAAGCAAGCTGTGAGTGGGTGGAGAGAGGAATTTGTCTAGGGGAACTTGTTCTTTTGTCAGGAGGCCTGACAGAAAAAAGGTTTAAGATGTCAGAGCTCCCTGGATTAGTGATAAGTATCCTACTAAATCTTACCTCCTGGTATTCTAATGATGTCCCAAATAAATATTTTGGTTTTCCTTTGAGGAACAGAGTTAATTAAATTTTGCAAGTTTATCCTGTAAATAGGCATGCATATTCATAGTGCCTGCTTTAGGTATTACATGGGTGTTATAGAAGGCCAGAGGCTAAAGAGATAAAGGAAAAAATGAAATAGCCTCTAATCTGAGGAGCTTACACTCTAAAAGGAAAATGTACAGCACATTGACAAGCAAGTAAAAACAAATTAAAAAGTGCTACAAGATAATTTCAATACCTGAGGTGGTCCAAGAATGTCTCACTTAAGAACAACCATAAAAACAATAATAATAGCTCATTTCTATGAGGGAAGCATTGTGCTAAGTGCTTTATAGTTATTTAATCCTCACAACCACCATGGGGGGGGGTTGGGGGTAGGTGCTTTCATTAACCCTATTTTAGAGGTGAAGAAACTAAGACAGACAGAGATCAAGGGACTTGCCCAGGGACGTACAGCTTGCAAGTGTCTGAAGCTGATCACTCCAGGTACAAGGTATATAAGGTAGTGCCTGATCAATACATTGAAGGAAGCTTGAAATTTCATAAGACAAAGATGAAGAGGAGATTCAAAACACTAGAGACCACTTATAGAAAGGCCAAAAGGTTGGAAATGAAACATATGGCAAGTGAGGCAGCCTTCAACTGAATCATTAGCTTTTCCACTCAAACTTTCCATCCTTTAGGGCCAGTTCAGTATGAGTAGTCAGTCCTGGCATTAGGATTTAACATAGCATCTTCTGTGGAAGTGTCCTCCCCATCCCTACAAAAGGGGGGGCAGCATGGAATGTTATTAGGGAGCACAGTGTGGTAATGAAGGGGCAATTAAACTGTCATAACGACTGAGCAATATCTTTCTCTCTCTCTCTCTCTCTCTCTCTCAACAGAGTTGGTGGCAAACAGCCAAATCCTCCCCAGTCACCAGAGGAGAACAGGAGACAGAGGAGGACAGCTGAATAGGCATGTCTAAGGTTAAACATTGGCAGGTGGCCAAATCCGACAGAGAAGCATTCCCCATGGCCCCACCAGAACCCAGTCTAGCCTGGTTTCCTGTATCTCACCTCTGCTCTCTCCCACATTAGGCCAGGACCACCCCTCCCAGTTCATTCTGTAGCCCCACATAGGAAAAGAAGACAAAAATAACTGTTAGTAACTTACAAGCCCACTAAAATGGTTAAATGTCACAAAAGAAGGGACCCTTAACCATGAAGGTTGAGATGTTTTTCTCATGACTCCTCACTTCAAGCTTTTCTGTCTGTTGTATTTCACACATATCATGCTTTCTTATCCGTTCAGCCTAAACTCTAAACGCTAGTTTAACTGCTATCCAAACATGTTCATGAACTTCCTATTGTTGTTCATGCAATTCCATCTGCCTCACCTTTCTCCCAATATCTTTGCCCACTGAGATCCTACCCAACCCTCAAACCCCAGCTCAGAAGCTGAATTGTCCCAATAATCTTCCCCGGTGGCTCCCAGGAACTGTGATTTCTCCTTTCTTTCATACCAACAGAAGAGTTATGCATGTGTGTGTGTGTGTGTGTGTGTGTGTGTGAAAGAGAGAGAGAGACAGAGACAGAGAGAGAGAGACAGAGACAGAGAGAGAGACAGAGAGAGAAGGAGAGAGAGAGACAGAGACAGAGACAGAGAGAGATAGAGACAGAGACAGAGAGAGATAGAGACAGAGACAGAGAGAGAGAAACAGAGAGGGGGAGAGAGAGAGAGAGAGAGAGAAGGCATAGGTATCTATGCTTTTGTCTTTATTTTACATATCTGCCACTCCATTTACCAGACTATTTCCCAAGGCTCTTACAATTGGGGATTTTAAAATTTGTGAAATATTCATCAGGATGACTGGAGATGACCCAGGATGAGGCAATTGGGGTTAAGTGACTTGCCCAAGGTCACACAGCTAGTGAGTATCAAGTGTCTGAGGTGAGATTTGAACTCAGGTCCTCCTGACTCCTGTGCTGGTGCACCACCTACCTGCCCCTATCCACCACTCTACCATTGGTATCAAGGTAGAATAAAATCTAAGTGAATAAATCTCTTCTTGTTTGTATAACAATGAAACAATGTTATTTGTGGCCTCTGATTTAATCCTAGAACTTAAAGACCAAAGTGCTCTCTGCATCTTTGACATACACTCTCGAATTGACCATGACTCAGTGAAAATTCCAAAGAGCAAAGAGGGTCTTACTCATTTGTGTTCCCCTTCCCTATCCAAGCACAGTGCCTTATAGATCAATAAATATCTGTCAAAATGAATGCCATTTTCTTCTTTTCTGATTTTTGTACTTGGTTGAAAGTATGTCTACAAGTGCCTTCTTCCTCTATTTAATCTGGCACTTAACATTACAAACCTTGTTGTAATCTTTGGTTGGTTGGTTGTTTGATTCCTTGATCTGTACTGGAGTGAATTCAGACAAGAAATTGCCACTTAACAATGGCAAAGAAATAATTTTTCTAATTCTGGGGAGCTGAATGGCTTCATCTCTTCAGCAAATTGTACCCATTTGGAAGATTAGGGGTGAAGAAAGTTGACATAGAATTGGGAAAAGCTAACTCATCTTGTCGACAAAGGTCCATACAGCCAAAGCTATTGCCTTCCATGTACAATATATGGCTATGAAAATTGGATTCTAAAGAAAGTAGAATACAGTAACTTAACTAATTGGAAATTAATTCCCCACAAACTATTAAAGATCAGCAACATTGGGTCAGCTTTCAAAGCTGGCATTTCTTTCAATTCTCAAGGATATAATTTATCTAGACCATGTGTCATCACCTAGGTAAGCGCTTCCAATGTCCTCATTTATTTTGACTATCAACTACCTATTAGCTAATTTTCTTCTCTTTTCTAGTCCAAAGAACATTTTTTTGGCATAGGAAAAATCATTTGAATAATTTTGAACAACTCTTCAGTTCTCTCTTTTGCTTGATATCACTGCTCCATGCACCCCAAGCAATATCTATTATTGGACTCTCCTTTATTCCCCTGGTATAGCTTAAAAAAATCCTCTCTCTTCCTTTGTTTCCCTAGCCCACTCCATCTCATTCTAAATTTCAGTACTCTTGACTATATATTATTGCTCACTTCCCTGTTCATCCAGAAACATACTCGGTAATTTGTAAATCCTTAGTAATCACAGAATCCTCTCTTATTTGCCATTGCTTCAACGTTCCGCACATCTTTTAAAAGTCTAAGAGAAAATTCTGTGTATTAGCTTTTAGACAACTGTCTCCTTACCACATCTTAATTATTTCTTTTTATACCTTCAAAATTTCATTGTGTTTAAAAGTTTTATAGATGCCTTTTTTGTTTTCCTCCAAAAGTATTTTCTAATATATACAATCCCCACTCCTGTTACTTATGTGTAAAACTCTCCATTGTAACAAGAAAGAATTAAGCAAAGCTCATGGGCACAGGGGACTAAATCTACTAGTTGAATTATTGAATATTCATAGTTCTCCTACCCCTTGCACCAAGGCGAAGGAAGAATGCTTCATCATTTGTCCTTTGAAACCAAGATCAGTCATTGAATTGTTTCTGAATGTAGATATTGTTCAGGATTATTTTCATTCATATCATTGTAGTACCTATAATTCTCTTGTTTCTGCTATCCTCACTCTGTATCAATTCAGAAAAGTATTCAGGGTGTTCATGAATTCTTCTTTTTTGTAGTGCAGGGAGAGTTCACAATAATCATAGATTATCATTTATTTAGGGTCCAATTTGTATATAAATGTTTACTACTACTACAAAAAAGCAGTTTTGTAAATATCACACATCTTTCTGCCTTTGACTTCTGTGGGGTACATTCTTAAAATAGCTGTCCAGATGATCAAAGAGTATAAATAATTACGTGATTTTTCTCACCTAATTCCAAATTGATTTTTCTTCAGAAATATCAATCCAATGTACAGCTACACCTAGAATATAGTAATGTGACTACCTTCTCACAGCTCCTCCAACATGGACTACTTCCATCTTTTATCATTTTACTGATTTTGTGATTGTGAAGTAAACTTCAAAATTGTCCTGATTTGTACTTCTTTTAGTATTGATGATTTAAAGAACGTTTTCAAGAGGTTTGATAATTTGCATTTCTTCTTTTGGAAACTGCCTATCTCTTGATCACTTAGCTGTTAGAAAAGGTTCTTATTTACGTATTTTCTCTACAAATCTTATATATCAGGTTGTTTTCAAATTACTTGATGCAAAACTTTTCCCTTAAAATTGTCTCTTTCAGTGAAGGGGTGGAGAAAGATGGAGTTATAGAAGTAGAGATTTGCTAGAGCTCTCCCCTAAAACTCAGTCAAATACCTGTAACAAATGACTCTAATAAAATTCTGGAGCTGCAGAATCCACAAAATGATGGAGTGAAGCAAATCTCCAGCCTAAGACAGCCTGAAAGGTCAACAGGAAGCATCTATCAGGCAGTTCTGGAAGCAGAGCACAGTCAAGCCTGGCCTACACTATAAAAGACTGGGACTGATCAGGCCTCAGAGAACTGAATCTCTGACACCCGTGATGGTTGCCAGACTTCATAATCCCAAAATGCTGAGGAAAATTTGGTCAAAAAAAAAACCTGTAGGGTTTTGTGAGAGAGTAGAGCGGTCCAGTCCCAGCCCCAGGGAGGCAGAGAGGGTGAAGAAGCTTACAGCAGCAGGAGCAGAGACACTACCTGTTTCTGGAGCTCTAAGCTCACAGATTGTGGGGTGCTCAAGCAGCTGACAGTACCCCTCCCACATCTCCACTGGAAGCAGAGAACTACCTTAACAAAGGGAACTACCTTGATGCAAAAGTCAAGAAAAAAGGCTGGGGAAATGAGCAAAAAACAGAAAAAGGATCAGACTATAGAATCTTACATTGGGGATAAGGAAGTCCAAAATATACAAACAGAAGAAAACAAAGTCAAAAATTCTACATCCAAACCCTCTAAGAAAAATATGAATTGATCTCAGGTCATGGAGGAGCTCAAAAAAGATTTTGAAAATCAGATAAGAGAATAGTGCAAAAATTGGGAAGAGAAATGAGAGTGATGCAAGAAAATCATTAAAAATAAGTCAATTGTTTCCTAAAGGGAACCAAAAAAATGCTGAAGAAAAGAGCACTTTTAAAAAATAGACTAACCCAAATGGCAAAAGAGATCGAAAAAGTCAATGGGGAGAATGCCCTAAAAAGCAGTATTGGTCAGACGGAAAAAGAGACCCAAAAGCTCATTGAAGGCAAAAATTCCTTAAGATTATAATGGAGGAGATGAAAGCTAACGACTATGAAAAATCAGGAAATTATAAAACAGTCATGGGAATGTAAAAATAGCAGACAATGTGAAATAATCTCATTGGAAAAACAACTGACCTGGAAAATAAATCCAGGAGAGACAATTTTCAAGTTATTGGACTACCTGAAAGCGTTGATCAAAAAAAGAGCCTAGAAATCATCTTTCATGAAATTATGAAGAAAAACTACCTGATGTTCTAAAATCAGAGGGTAAAATAAATATTGAAAGAATCCACTGATCCCCTCTTGAAAGAGATCCCAAAAGTAAAACTCCTAGGAATATTGTAGCTAAATTTCAGAGTTCCTAGGTCAAGGAGAAAATATTGCAAGCAGCCAGAAAGAAACAATTTGAGAATTGTGGAAATGCAATTAGGATAACACTAGATCTAGCAGCTTCTACATTAAAGGATCAAAGGCCTCATAGCATGATGATCAAAGGAGCTAGGATTAAAAACAAGAATCACCTACCCAGCAAAATGGAATATAATACTTCAGGGGGAAAAATGGTCATCCAATGAAATAGAGGACTGTCAAGTATTCTTGATGAAAATACCAAAGCTGAATAGAAAATGTGACTTTCAAACCCACGAATCAAGAGAATCATGAAACAGTAAACAGGAAAGAGAAATCATAAGGAACTTGCCAAAGTTGAACTGTTTACATTCCTACATGGAAAGATCATATTTGTAACTCTTGAAACTTTTCTCAGTATTAGGGTAGTTGGAGAGATTACATACATATAGACAAAAGGCACAGGGTGAGTTGAATATGAAGGAATAATGTCTTAAAATTAAGGGGTAAGAGATAATTATATTGGGAGAAAATGAAAGGGAGAAATAGAATGGGACAAATTATCTCTCACATAAAAGAGGCAAGGAAAAACTTCTTCAATGGAGGGAAGAGGGGAGAGGTGAGAGGGAAAGAGTGAACTTTACTCTCATTGGATTTGGCTTAAGGAGGGAATAACATGCACATTCAATTTAGCATGAAAATCTATCTTACAGGAAAGTAGGGGATAAGTGGAGGATAGGTTGATGATAGAAGGGAGGGCAAATGGGAGGAGGGGGTAATTACAAAGAAATACTTTTGAGGAGGGACAGGGTCAAAAGAGAGAATAGAATAAATGAGAGGCAGGATATGATGGAGGGAAATATAGTTAATCTTTCACATCATGATTGTTATGGAAATGTTTTGCACTGCTAAATATATATATATATACGTATATATATATATATATACGTATATATATATATATATATATACGTATATATAGCCTATATCAAAGTATATCAAATACTGCCTTCTCAGTAGGGATGGATGGAGAGGGAAGAAGGGAGAGAACTTGAAACTCAAAGTTTTAAAAATGAATGTCAAAAATTGCTTTTACATGAAACTGGAAAATAGAACATACAGATAATGGAGTATAGAAATCTATCTTGCTCTACAAGAAAATAGAGGGGAAGGGGATAAGAGAAGGGAGAGGTGTGATAGAAAGGAGGGCAGATTTGGGAAAGAGGTAATCTGAATGCACTATCTCTTGGGGTGGGTAAAGGGGAGAGATGGGGAGAAAACTGGGGACCCAAAGTCTTGTGGACGATAATGGTGAAAACTAAATTAATTAATTTTTTTAAAAATTAAAATGTCCTTTTTTCTGTTTTGATCTTATTCATAAAAAACAAAAAAAATCACCAAAATTGTTTATTTTGTCTTTTGTAATCTAAGATTCATAAAATCTCAAGGTTGGAAAGGGATTTCCCTCAATGGATGTCTCCTCCAGCCCAAGTGGAAAAGTAACTTCCCACATAGATAACATACCTGAAAAGTGGTCAAGTCCTTAGCTTGAAGACTTATGAGAGGGAATTCACGATTTCTTGAAAGAAGCATTTCCAATTTTGAATAATTATAATTACTGTAAAATTTCTTCTTCCTCTTTTTGCCTTTAAGTAACTTCTGCTCACTACTCCAAGTTTTTGTTATTTTTTTTTTATTCTGGGGCCAAATTGAATAATATGCACCTCTCATTCACATGTCTTATCTCAGGCTAAAAAGGCAAAATTCCACTAAAGTATTCTGATTTGTTTTCAGAGGATCTACTACACAATCATGCCTTTTCCATCCTCCTTTTTAGAAAGTTACTATTTTGAACCAAGTTTAAGATTTTATATCTCTGTTAAATTTCTTTTTTCTTACGTTGAGCCTGGCCCTCTCATTCCATGTATTAGCCATCTCTCATTCTGCATATTAGCTATCTCTTCCCTCCTTTGCTTGATTATAAATTTTATGCCCTAACTATGGTACCCAGAAGTGTATCTATTCAATGTTAACAGTTTTATTATGATGATTTTAATGTTTTATTTGCTTCTCCATTTGAATTTTGGGCAGCATGTGGTATAAGGTGCTGGTCTAAAACCATTTTCCACATTGATAGTTCTTATCAATTAATGAGGCTTTTCCCTGCCCCCCATCCTTAGCAGTTTGTGTTCTTAGGCTGATTGAGCGTAGAAATTCCTGTTTTCATTTGCTCATGAGTCTTGCTTATGTAGTTAGATTCTTCATAATTTCATTTTTTTAAAGTCTTTCATACCTCCTGTGATGACTACCTCTGAAGAATTTTTAGTCATAAGACCTTACATATATTTTCTTCAAACACCTTAAAATATGCTCTACAAAAATCTAGAATGCATGATAACCTTCCTCTCCTTTATCAAGAATTATAATAACCATTTTGGAGAGCAATTTGAAACTATACTCAAAGGGCTACAAAAATGTGCCTACCCTTTGACCCAGCAATAGCGCTTCTAGGACTGTATTCTCAAAAGATCATAAAAATGGGAAAGGTTGTCACATGTACAAAAATATTTACAGCAGCACTCCACTCTTTGCGGTAGTCAAAAATTGGAAATCAAAGGGATGCTCATCAATTGGAGAATGGCTGAATAAATTATGTTACATGAATGTAATGGAAAACTATTGTGCTATAAGAAATGATGAACAGGAAGACTTCAGAGAGGCCTGGAAAGACTTATATGAACTGATGATGAGTGAAAGGAGCAGAACCAGGAGAACTTTGTGACAGCAACGACCGCAGTATGTAAGAGTTTTTTCTGATAGGTTAGGAACTTCATTGCAATTCAAGGACTTAAAAAAAAATTCCCAATTGTCTTCTAAGGCAAAATTCCTTCCACATCCAGAGAAAGAACTATGGAATTCAACCGCAGAATGTAGCAGATCTTTTTTTTTCTTGTGTGTGTATATTGTGTTTTGGTTTTTTAGATGATTTTTCCCACTCATTTTAATTCTTCAACACAGAATGACTATAGTGAAAATATATTTAATAGGAATGTATGTATAGAACCTATACAAAATTGTATGCTGTCTCAGGGAGGGAGGGGAGGTAGGAGAGAGGGAGGGAAAAATAATAATCTTAAATTTTATGGTAGTGATTGTAGAACACTGAAAATAAATAAAATTAATTAATTAAAAAAAGAATTATAATAAAATGGAGTCTTCTGTCTGTTTCAATATTCTCATCATTTTCATTCCAGGAAGTAGTTCTTCCTTGATGATGAGAAAAGGGTCTGTATTAAACTTTTCAATCATTGATTATGCTACTACTTGACTGATGGAGTTATCAACTACTCCGATTTGGGCAGAAAGATCCAACAAGTGTCTAGATCATAAAAATTTTCCATTACTATGATGTGATACTTCCATACTAGGCCCTTACTATGTACTAGGCTTGTAATATGTTTCCTAAATTTCTTATTCATTTCCATAGTATAGTGTATCCACAACATATTTTTTAAAATGTATTGCATCCTTTGTTTATCCATCATCTTTATTTCTGAATATAACTATGTTAATCATCTAGGCCAAGTCACTTAACTTTTCTAAGCTCATATGTAAAATGAGGGTATATGAACTGCAAAACCTTTTAGGTCTAAATTGTTACTCATATATGCCAATCCTGTCATACTGTGGTCTTGTTTTGGTTTTGATTTGCTTATTTGATTTTGTTTTGAATGAAGAATGGAAAAATAAAAAGAGCACTATTCATAGTCTGAGAGGAACTTGGTTTGAATTCCACTTCTGGCGTATACTAGTATGTACGTAACTAGTTGAGTTACTCTACTTGAGTCTAGGATCATAAGTATAGAGTGGAATGAATCTTAAAGCCATGATTTGAAACAAGATCAAAATTATGGATATTCTTTTTTGGGGGGTGGAGGGAAGTATAAGAGTCTGGATAAAAATAATGGATATTGTGGGAGAGGGATAGGGTTCCAGTAGACCTGGAGCAGCCTGAGTTCATTCAAACACCCAGATATCACCTACTATGTTTGTAGTGAGAAAGGATATAAGCTCTTCTGAGTTAGGATTTAGTTTCTTCATCTGTAAAATGGAGGTGATATAAACTGTAGACACTCCCTCCCCAGACTATTATGAGCTTTAAATGAGAAAATTAATATATAATAATCTATAAATATTCAATTTTATTATGCAACGCATTCCAAAAATCATTGTACAGTTTCAGTACTTGACCTATGTTTATGTAAATTCTGTTTTTAGATTCTTTTGGAGGAGATATTCTCCTTTTTAAAAAAATGTATTTAGTTTATTAAGATTGACGGTTCATTGAATAGATTTCATTATTTGTCTGGATTTGGAATTTCCACATTTAGTAAAATAAACCATTTTTGTGCCCTTAGAGTTCAGAGAACTAATTACTTTATTAAAAAACTTCCTCTCTTATCCTCATGTTAAAACAGACCACAAGAAAATAAAAACAACCCTCAAGGAGATTCTATAGGAGTCTCAAGAGGTCCCTATGACATAAAGTCATTGAATAATCCTTATAGGTCAAACCACCTCGGGGAAAAAAAATTGTCTCAACTTGTCCTGGATTTCTTCTACATTCTAGTTGGTGATGTCAGAGTAATTAAATTAATTCAGCCTGCATCAAATCTCCTAGCACTCCAGCCCACAACAAAATCCAATATTCTAATCTTGGTTGAAATCATAGCAATATTTACTACTTTTGTGACCTTGGGTAAGTCACCTCTATGGCACACACTTTCCTTGCCTGTAAAATGAGCAGGCTAGACTAGATGATTCCGTTTCTTCTAGCTCCATGGTTCTGTGATCCTAGCCACAGCAGTACAGACTTGAACAGGTAGAAGGAATATCCTAGCTAGGTTGAATCTACCGAGTTGCCCAATGGGTAGAGTGTGGAAATTGAGGTCCAGAAGACCTGAGTTTGAATCCTTCCCCAAGAACTTACTAGCTGTGTGATCCTTGTTAAGTCTTTGTCCCAGAGTTACCCTATCTGTAAAGAGTATATTAATAGCACCTTCCTGAATTAGTGTGAAGATCGAATGAGTTATCATATGTAAGCTATGTTTCCTATTGTCATCATCAGTCATCAAGTTCAGCTTACACCAAAGCAATAATCTGAATGAGCCTCAGCTCACCAAGAACCTGACTTTTCCATTCTCTACAGTACAATGGATCCTATCTGCCAGTTTTGTTGACCCTGAGTTCCGATTTTCTTAATTTGTTTTTCTTTTCTTTTCATTTTATTTTGTTTTCTTAATTTATCACTGAGGCGAGTGAAGAAGTTTAGTGGTCTCTCAAGCAAACTCATCCTTTGGGATACACATTTTATGTTTGAAATATCTCCTTTCTCTAGACAGCAACAATCTAACTGGGTACTGAAAGTCCCTCTATATGAGATTGGATTTAATTTGCTCTGATAGACATTTAAGTGCTTGCTTAGGAAGGTCAGAAGGACCTTGGGTTTTTGTACACAGGAAGATAACAAAAGTCCGGAAAGATGGTTAGTGGAAAATCGAATGGAATAGAAAAGTAGTAATGTCTGATGGGCAGAGACTCTGGCTCAGCATTAGGGTGTGAATTAATTCTTTTATCAGGAATGGTTTTATAGGCATTTTCCTTCCATGCATACCAATTTGATAGCAGTGGCTTCACCGAGCTAAAAGGCATTAGAGTTCAGCCAACATAGAGTCATTTATTTATTGAAAAGTTTATCTCTGTATTAAATTCTAATTGAATAGGGTTTCATTAGGCCCACAAGACTGGTATAAACAGGAAGCTGTGGAGTGATTTTGAAAATGAATCTAGAGATAACTTCTTAATCTGTTGTTCATTCCCATTGCTCATAGGCTGGGGCAGCTGGCCACACCAAGAGAGAAGCAGGTATTCAAGTTGGATTTTTTTTTATTTCCTATGTTTGAGCAGGCCACAATTTATATCACTCAAGTCTCTTTAAATTAGTCCAAGAGGATTTCATTTTACAGGCCTGCTTGACTGGGATCCTTTTGGCACAATGGGCTCAGCTTTGTACACAACTGAGATTCATATTTTATGTGTGTATAAAAATCCTGGCCATGAATCTAGCAGCTTAAAGGTTTGCCTTCATTCTTTACAGCTCAGTTCAGAATACTGCACATTTCCATAGGCTGGGTTCTCTTCAAGGCAGCTACTAGCTGAGCTGAAAGGACAAATGCTAAAAATAGAATCAGAAACTTGGGGGAATGAAGGGGACAGAATAGGAATGATCTCTTCCCTTTTCTCAGTTCTTTATAAAGCCCAAATTAATAGGACGGGATTGATGGAATGGGACCACAGACCTATATTTCTATGCTTGAAACAAAAAGCTATGCTTTTGCCTGGCTTTGTTTTTGGTTCTTCATTGAAACTGTCTAACATGAAGGAAGACCTTAGACTTGCCAGATTTCTCTGGAACCAACTCCTGAGAGAACAATATGCCTCTGATTACAAGTTTTCCATCACTGTCCTAGATTGCTTCTCCATATATCTTTTAGTTTCTGATCTCATCTCTTTCCATGGTTTAAGGGTTATCCTCAATCCACTGGGCCATAGAGCTGAAAAACTTCTACAAAAGATCTATTGAGGCAGCATGCCAGATAGAATGGTTGGTTCTGGGGTTTGATTTTATCGGTCTGATTTTTGTCATGTGTTGTGTTCTCAAAATTGCCTTTTTTAGTTCAGTTCTAGAGTTGTTTATTTTCCTGAAAATCTGATAAGTAGGATGCAAATGTATATTATTGTTAATGATAGAATGAAAACTAATGACCAGATCAGAAAATGATTCAACATAAATCCAGGAGGGTCTTGTCTAGACTTAAGAAAGTGATGGAGAAAATACCAATAATAAGATTAAACTTGAAAGTGTGTCCTCCATACATTCCCCCTACCTTAGAGAGCCAATTGTCAAACATTTACCAGTATTTCCCTGCCAAAAATCCCAGTCAGTGAACACTAAATCTCCCAACATGGGAGGAGGCAAAGGCATTTTGCAGTTCAGCCCAAACATGGAGAAACAGAAAAATAGAAAAGAGAAGAAGGGAAGGGAAGGGAATGAAAAGGAAGAAAGGATGGAAGAAAGGAAAGAAGGAAGAGAAAAGAAAGAAAAGAAATAAATAGAGAAGAGAAGAGAAAATACAAGAAAAGAAGACTCTTTTTCCTTTGGACATATTCAGATTGGCTGCAAAAGATGAACTGATGCAGTGAAAGTTTTGAAGTATAGGAAAGGATTGAGTTTCCACCTCTGCGGATAACGTTCTTCCTTTCTGGCTGGTTTTCTTAGTGATCTCTACTGTAGTGAGCTACTGAGAAGGTACTAGATAATGGAGATTGTGTTGTTGTGTTTTTCCTCTGATCTTTTCACCCTTGGGATGTTTCATGGGACTTATTGTACATCTTGAAGTGAGGGGTTTGGCTTACCAGAAAAAGAAAACTTAGATAACACTGCATTCAAATGCACTGTAGTCTGTACAACTGAGAAAACACTACTCTTCCTTAATTCCCCAGGGGTATATTTGAGAAAGTTACAGTCATTACAACAGTAAGAAACCATTGTTACTAGCATATATTTGTTCCACTAAGTATTGATCTATGGCAAGGCCAGCCATCAAGTCAATTTCTTGTGCTAAAGGTAGGAATATATACCATTCTGTCAAGGATTGGGAAGTAAACCTAAGGTATAGATATATCTCCTAAACTACAGAAAGTACAATTCTAGAGATATTAGTCTTTTTCCTTCCCTGTTATTTCTTTCAGGATTTATAATATTTTTTTAGCCACGTAGTACTCAGGACCTTGAATTAATATCTTATTTTTCCCCAAAAAGAATATAAAGGAATATGAATAACTTTCTTCTTGACCTTAGACATTTTCCTTGGACTAAATCAAGGCCAAATCATTTGATTTGCTGAAGCCAAGTCAAAGTTCAACCAGTATTTCTTCCTTGTCATTTCTATAAAATGGCATTGTTTATAACAGGAATCAGATAGAAGCAAAACTACCTTACATTTTATTCATGTTCATATAAATAAAACATCTCCTTCCTCAAGACAAAGTAATCTCTTCTTAACTAGCCTTTTCATTCTATGTTTGAGGTGCTTTCAAAGTCTCCTTTAATGTTTTGCTCTCTTTGAGCCAATCACTCAAAGTCTTCATAGCCCCTATGGTCTGTTTCTCAACACTCTGCTTCCCTTGGCTTTCCTGCCATCTCCTTTTATCTCTTCTTTCTCTCTGAGCAACTGCTCCCTGATCACTGTTTTAACTCTGGGTAGATTTTGATTCCTTTACTTTCATCCCATGAAATAGGAAGAGTTTGGTTTTCTAAGCCCTAAATCTAATTTTTTCAAAAACTTCTCATTTTTTTCTTTCTTGCTAGACTTCCTAGAAGTCTTGAAGGAATGTTGAAAAGAGAATTAATGGAATTTCTACTTAAAAGAGTACAATGGTACCAAATATTTGTTCAAATGTCTCTAGTTGGAATCACTATTGAACAGAAAAGTAACTCTGTCCATAATGTTAATTAAATATATCATTATAAAACTAGTGGCGCATATTTATGCAATCCTTTCTCATTAGAGAATTTGGGATATTTTCAGAGTGATTTTAACTTAATACCTCAGATTTCAGGTAATAATATGATGCTGCTACATTGCACATAGGACATTGACAAGATACACAAGGACAATTATACACAAGTCCATTGAGGAGGCATTGTTTCCGTGATCAGAAAAGTCAATTTGTCTACAGAATAGAAGGATAATATTTGCTACCAATAGCCTGGAAAAGGATACCAAATTTCTCCCTTTCTATAACTTTATGTAGCCATCCAGAAACAGTCAAGAAATAGCTTCTCTTTGTCTTTATAGATCCACTGCATATAATGTTATTGTACTGAATTGTGTTTACCCAAATGAACAAGTTCCAAGAAAGTAAATCAACTCGTTTGACTGAATAAAGGAACCCAAAACTGTGGGCAAGTGAGTCATATTATCTTGTAAACATTCCAGCTGGGCAGCCCAATATGGTGCTTAGTTTAAAATAATCTGCCCCACCAAAACAGAGATAAGTGACCAAATCAAATGACAGTTTCTGTTCTTCTCACTGGTTATTATAAGCTTTATAGATGTAGGCACCATTGAGGGCAACCTGTGCCATACCCTATTTACTTCTCCCAATGATTTTGTAACATTTTACTTTAGCTTTATCTAAGTCAGGGAAACATAAAATGAAATTCTTCCTCAGACACTGGCTATGTGATCCTGGGCAAGTCACTTAACTTCTGCGTGCCTGTTTCCACAACTATACAATAGAGATAATTATAGTATCTACCTCCCAGTGCTCTTGTGAGGCTCAAATCAGATCATGACTGTAAAGCACTTGCCACAGTCCTCGGTACATAGGAAGTACTTACTAAATGCGTTTTTTCCCCTTATTCCCTTTCCCCTGCCCTATGTTATAAGTATATGCCTTGAGAGATCATGACATTCATTAAATGTTCATTGTTGCATTTTCTTTCTTTAAAATATCCATGCTTCTAGAGTAGGACCTACTCATCCCTGGAAGAGAAAAATATCATTTAATATCTATTTGGAGGGTTGTACTCCTCTGTATGGATTTTATTGTGAATATAGGAATGGTATTGAACTAATATATCAAGAGAACTCTAGAATGTTGGTTAGTGCATGAATTAATCCTTCAATAGTTTAAGGCTCTGTGATTTCATTAGCACAAGATTCTTCTTTCATGTTATATATTATAATAGCTTTCATATCTTAGTTGATAGACAACTTTTGTGAATTGCTGCAGCTGAAAAATTCTATCACCCTAACGACAATTGTGTCTGAGTTAGACTGGACTTGGGGTGATGGGAATAAAGTCCATCCCTGAGTGATTCCATACTCAGAACTCTTCCAGGTTTGAAGAACTTACCAAAGCTTGTGTCTTTGAGAACCCAAGGTCACCTATATGTCATGATGAGACACAAGAGAAGGGGGCCTGGTTAAACAAAGCAGGTTACTCTACTATTATAATGATAGAGCAATGAGCATATTGCAAAAAATTTACTATAACATCACTTCGGACAGATCTAGGAAGCAGATTAATTAATTATATAGTCAGCTAGCTGTATATATTAGGAACAATGATTACAGGGAGTTTAGTTTGGGCTAAGAAAAAAATACCTAAAAATGAGAGTTGTTTTATAACAAGATGAGATGCCTTATGAGGAAATGAGCTCCCTTTCACCAAACAAAAAAAAAAAGAAAAAGTGTTTAAGCAGAAACTTCATCCCCATCTGTCACAGGTGCTTTGGAGACTGTTCTCTGCGAGATAAGAGCTTCTAAAAGATTAGTGATAATGCTTCCTTCCAACTCTAAAATTCTATTATTGATTGACAAATCTAAGGAAACTCTGAAGTATATCTGATCGTGCCATTTCACTAAATCAAATCATCTCAAGGGTACGTGCAAAAAGGATTAATGTGTATTTCAGATAAAGGTATGAATAATCAACAAGGATTTTTACAGCGTCTAGTATGTGCCTAGTATAGTACAAGGCCTTTACATACAAAAACAGTGGTAAGACACTCCCTGCCTTGAAAAAGTTTGAATTTTGCTGTGGTACATATAGCTTGATAAGGAAATACAAGAGATGTACCAAACAAGTAGAAAGTTATTTTGGTCAGGTAAATGAACACTAACAACTGGAGAAATAGGAAAAGATCTCTTGAAGGAAATAGCATTGAGCTTCTGAAGGTCTAAGAAATTGATAGAAGGAGGGATAGTATTCGAGTTCTGTATCATTGGCCTCACAATGGTACGGATGGGAAAAATGGAACATCGCAGTGACTGGAACAGCTAAGAGACCATGTTGTGCAATCAAACAGGAAAGGTGGGCCAGAACCATATTATGAAAGACTTTCCAAAACAAAGAGAGAAGTTTTTGTTTCACCTTGGGGGAAATGGAGAAGCAATAAAACTTCTTGAATGGGAATGACTGGAGCAAACCTATCCTTTAGAAATATCAATTTGGTGACTGTTTAGCAATGGTGGTTACACAAAAGGATCCAGCCAAGCCCAGTTCCCCTAAAAAGCAGTCTAATAAATATCAAGAAAAAAATAGCAGAAGAAATAAAAATTGGATACAAACATGTTTCTCCTTCTAGTCTAGGACTGCATCAGAAGACATATGAAAATGTCTGGGGGTTTTCCAAGGTACAAGGCCCAAACTACAAACCTATAGATAGGAGGCTACATATGAAGATAGAGACAAGATGAAACTAAAGCACAGGGAATAGAGCCTAAAGCAGTAGGCTTTCTGGTAAATGACCCCTAAAGCTACCATGATCTTCAGTTTGGGCCTACTGTATTCACACTGGAAGATAAAGGCAACTCCCTGTAGGTTATTGTACCAGAAGATAGAGGGGCAGAGACCAGCATGCGTATTAGCATTCTTTAAGAGACAAGTCCAGTTAAGACCTCATCAGGGATAAAAGCAATAGACAATTCCAACCCCCCACCCTTGCCCTGCCTCAGTAAGTGACTGTACAAATTGATGATGACAAGGAACAGGTCAACGAAGGAATCACATTAACATGAGACAGAGGAAAAATATAGGGATTGAAGCAGAAAGCATAGCTTTGTGCCAGTACTGGGTACAGCAACTCATCCATAGAATAGGTCCATGGAAGAAGGGAGGGAGGTTCCAGAACTAGGCATTCTATCCAGACATGATCCAAGGCAGTAATAGCAACATTGAGAATTCTGAGATGGGAATGATGTTGGCCTCACTGCCTCATCTAAGAGCATAGAAGAGGCTGACCCTGATAAAAATCACCAATTGTAGATATGAATAAACAAAATAAAATTTAAAACAATAAAGAAATATTACAGAAGATGGAAAGTAACTCTGACATTAGAACAAACAGTGTCCCGGGGCCAAGTATAGGAAGAAATGAATGCATTTTCTATATAGACTCCAAGAATGTTTGAGGAAAAAATTTAAGGAAAAATTGATATAAGACACAAAGAATGAAATTAGAATACTTCAAAAGAAAATAAACAACTTAGAACATAAAGTGGAAAACCTTGCCCAAATAGTGTACACTCATAAAAACAGAGTGAAGCAAATTCAACTCAATAATTCAATGAGACAACAAAAAATATTAGAACAGTCAAAAGCTTGAAAAACGAGATATGAGACATCTATTATCCAAAATAACCAACCTGTAAAACAATGAGAAGAATTCATTTGGAAAATCATAAAACTCCTAACCAGAAAATAAATTTGGAAATCATACTTCAAAAAATCATTAAAAATATCACCTGTAATTACCAGATAAGAAGGAAAAGGTAAAAATAGAAACCAAGATAAAAATACAATTAGTACCTGGAGGAAAAATTGAATGGAAAATAAATAGCTTGCAACAAAAGTGTATACTATGACCCAAGTAGTGGACTCTTGAAAAAGAAATGGAGCTATGAGACATTGTTTCAATGAGACATATTTTGCGTGTGAATGTGTGTGTATGTATATGTATATATGTATGCATGTATATGCATATATACATGTGCACATATAAATATATACATATATTTGGATGCAATACCTGGTGAGTTCTCTTGCTGCAAGAGCAGTTGGCCTTTCAGGTCTACTGGATTTTGTGTTGTCTATAAGCATGTGCACATTCCATGTGCCGATGGTGAGTAGAATCATCTTTGCAGATGTTTTGTACATTTTTTTGTGTATTTCAACTTCAGAGTATGATTTCCCACCTGATGCAATAGTCAGGCCAGGGTTGGGTAAGCAGACAATGTTTAGGTCACCTTCTCTAGACCCTTTCTCACACCAGGAGGTGAGCAGCGTGATCCCTAAAAGGGTGCTCAGACTGCCAAATGCCACTACTGCTTGTAGTGAGAAAAGACCCTATGGCTGGGGCCACCTGTGTACAGGGTTGTGACTACAGCAACCTCTGTATCTGCACCTACTGTTTCATCACTTGCCTGTTGCCAGAGAAGCTTATTCCCCAGGAGTTCAAGGATGCCTCCCTTGTCTATCTCTATAAAGGTAAAGGAAATAGATTGTCCTGCGAACAATCACAGTGAGGATCTCTCTCTTACTCAGTGCTGGCTAAATTCTTGCTAGAGTCCTACTACCAGAGAGTCAGTGTGGCTTCAGAAAGGGCTGAGGAACAGTTTGCTGCCCAGGCAACTTCAGGATTAATGTTAGGAGCAGAACAGAGGATTGCACACAATGTTAGTAGATCTGACCAAGGCCTTTGATACTGTTAGTCATGAGGGCTTGTGGAAAATTATGTCAAAATTTGGTTGCCCAGAAAAGTTCATCAGTATTGTATGTCAATTTCCTGATGGCATGTTTGCCCAAGTTCTGGATAGTGGACAATGCTCTCATGCCTTTTCAGTCATCTATGGAGTGAAACAGGGCTGTGTGCTTGCTCCCATGCTTTTTAGTATGATGTTTTCAGTCATGTTGTCAAATGCTTTCAGTAAGGATGAACACAGCATCAAGGTCAACTACTGTACTGATGGTGACTTCTTCAATATGAAAAGGCTACAAGCCAAGACCAAAGTGGAGGGAGCATTGGTGCATGATTTTCAGTTTGCACATGATTGGGCACTCAATGCAGCCTCTGAAGCTGAGATGCAGCAAAGCATGGATAAAACCTCTGCTACCTGTGCTAATTTTGGCCTAATAATTAACACCAAGAAAACACAGGTGCTCCATCACCCACCACCACACCATCCATATGTGAAACCATCGGTTACAACAAATGGAGAAGTTTTGAGTACTCTGGTTAAGTTCACTTACCTTGGTAAATGAAAAATTACAATATGTGAAATAGCTGTCTAAAACAACTGACGGAAAACAGGTTGAGGTGACGTAACTTTAAAAACACAGCACTCCCTGAAAACCAACACCAAACCAAAAATGCTGGATATCATATTTCAAGAAATCATACAGAATAAATGTACAGATTTATTAGATCCAGAGGAAAAGTTATTTAAAAAATCATCAGACATTTCTTTACATTGAAACCACAAAGTAAACACACTCATACATGCAGGAATCCGCAAGTTCTAGGTGAACGACAAAATACCAGAAGCCATCAGAACCAGTTGAAGTACCAAGAAATTACAATCAGGATGACACAAAATTACACTGTAACTATCATAACTTAGAGGAAATATACCAATACAATGCATCAAAAAGCCAAACAATACGAGGAAAGATTAATTTATCCTACAAAACTGGCAGTACTCTTGTAGAAGGGAGAAAAGGTAGATATGTGAAAGAATATAGAATTTTGAAACATTCCTAATAATATATCAGAATTTGATACAATTTTCTTAACACAAACAAGGAAAACAAGAAACATTTAGAAAGAACTTCAAAAAATGTTGTCGCTATTCAGTCATTTTTGATGTGTCTGATTATTTATGACTCCACTTGGGGTTGTCTTGGCAGAGATACTGAAGTGGTTCACCATTTCCTTCTCCAGTTTATTTTACAGATGAGGAAACTGAGGCAAACAGGGTCTAGAGCCTTGCCTCAGGTTATACAGCTAGCGTCTGAGGCCAAATTTGAATACAAGTGCTCCTTGACCATCAACCTAGCATTTTATGCATTGAACCACATACATTGGATGATAGCTGAATAAACTGTCTTACATGAACTTAATAGACTAGAACTGTGCCACAGAAAATTAAGAAAATGGTATAATTAGTGATGCTTGGAAAGATTTGCATGAACTGGTGAAAGGAAATAATTCATAAAATTATTATAAAAATGTAAAGGAAAAAACTTTAAAAGACTAATTCTGATCAATGCAATTGATAAGCATTACTTTGTGATACTGATGAAGAAGCATGTTTCTCATTTCTTTGAAGAAAATTGATGAACCCAATGCGCCAGTGTATCAATATGTATGGCTGTACTTACTTGTTACAAAAGAAGGGTTCTCTTATTAATGGTGGGGAGATTTGGTACATAATGAAAGAAAAATTAAGAAGATTAATTGGAGAAAATATAGTAGGGACACAGATAAACAGGTCAGTGTTCTTTCAATTGTGGAAAATTTAATATTCAGTTTTTAAAAACCTATGTAATGGAAGTTTAATTTATATAAAATTCTCTTTTCTTATTCTTTGTATAACGAAATATTCATGTGTGTTGTCATAGTTATAATTCTAAAATTTTATAAAGAATTATATTTCCACACATATGGAGACTGAGGTATGTCAGAGCAAAGACAGTAGATAGAACGAACAGGGTGATTTTCCCTACATATTGTGTTGTCAGGTTGAATTTCTCTTTACTTCAATTTTTTATCTCAAAAAAAAGAGCAAGTGATTTGCACAATGTCCACATTGTTACATTATTTTCAAAACCAATTTATCTGAAGAATAAAAATAATTAATATAATGTAGATTCAAGTCAAATTTTTTTTAAGTCAAGTGAACAAGTTGTGCTAAGCCCTCCATTACAGAAAGAAAAAAAAAATTCAAAAACTACCCCTTCGCTCAAGGAGGGCATTATCTAATTGGGACATATCTGAAAGAAGTCAACTAGAATGATGAAATAATCTAGAACAAAGGTGTCAAATTAGTGTCCACCAAAAGCTTTAAGATTAAAATGCAGTTGGGAAATGTTCAACAATATAAATAAAAATATAGTACAACATGAATGATATTCATTTGTGTGTTTTTTAAGTCAATAAGCAGCCCATGAGCATATGTTTCTATATAAATTTGACATCACTGTCCTAGAATCTAGAGCGAAAACACCCAACTCCTTCAGCCCTTTAACTGAGTCCAAGTTTTATAGAACAAATAAGGGATTTGTTCTGTAAAGTTAAGATTCAAAGACACTTGAGGACCTAGCAGGCTACACGTGGCCTCAAGGATGCAGGTTCACCACCGTTGATCTAGACTCTCTGGATCATGCTTTACAAGGACCAGTTAAAGAAGCTGGAGATGTTTAGCCTGGAGAAGAGATAATCTGGGGGACATATGATCACCATCTTCAAATATTTCAAGAGGCATGTAATGCTAATGAGATTAAAGAATATCTTCCCCATTCATTAATGGGTCTTCCCATTAAGGGGAGTTTGATTAGGGAAGATTTGTAGGGAAACCCACATCTTTTGTTAATGAAACACTGGTTCTCAAGGGTTGTGATGCCCTCTGGCTCTGAATAATGTATAAATACTCTAAGTTGAGGTTTTACTTCGGGGCTTACTCTTTGGAAGTGTTTGTTTAGCTGATGAGACTCTGGACAGTCACTAAGGAGCCCCCTATCTATGAAAACCCAGATGCTGAAGCTTCTCTTTCTGGAAACTATGTATATATGTAATGGTCAGACAGTTGGATGTGTCGGTTGATCTATGATGTATGGATTGCTTATGTCAGACAGTTGGAAGCATGTCCGTTGATTTTGATTTTTCTGAATTTCCTCTCAAGTTCAGGGTGATGACATTTTCCCTGAACAAAACGTGCTTCATTAAAATGATTCTTGATCCCTTAAAAATCGCTTTTCTTTTAGAAAAGCAGATCAAAGAACCTGTGATAGCAGGCTGTCTTGTGTATATTGGGGTGCTTGCCTTTACAAGCCATCATTTGGAAGCAGGATTAGATAGATGGTATAGGAACTTTTGTTTCTAGACTAGCGGCTGGTATGTGGGAAAAGAAGATACAAATGAGGAAAAGTGCCCACTGAAGTAAAGAGGCAAATGAGGGAAAGAAGCAAATGAGGAATCCTTGGGCCATACTGATAGTCAAGCCAGAGGTCATTGGAGTCTAGGGACTTGGCTATTTATAGAGCTGTGAGGCCAGCTGTAGAATCAGAAGACCTGGGCTTATATATCAGTTTTGCTACTTAGTACCTGTGTGACTTTGGGCAAGTTACTTAAACTCCCTGGGCCACGGTTTCCTCATCTGTAAAATGAGACAGTTGGACTAGAAAAGCTTTAGGGTCACTCTTAGGTCTTAAACAACTATCTTATGAGCTCTGATCTTTGGTTTCTCATTTTAGAGATTTATAAAATCAAGATAATTATTCTTGTCTTTCACAGATGGTGTTTTAAGGATTAAATGAAATAAAATACATGAGATTGCTTTGAAAACTCATTGCCACTAGAATTACACACACACACATTCATAGACATACATGTCTATGTATGTGTGTATATGTGTATGTATATATGTGTGTGTATGTGTATGTGTATGTATATAATGCATGTGTGTGTGTGTAAGGTGTAATTATAAGATGATTCCAGTACTTAGCACAAAGCCTGGTACATAGTAGGTGCTTAAGAAATATATGTCATCTTACTTGTCCTATAGGTGAATAAAAACAAGCACTGAAAACAATGTCTAATGAGAAATGGATGTCACGTCAGATATAGTGGATTTCTTAGAACAATGCCTTACCCTCCATTACCCACTCAATTCCAATTCACACTTAACCTACTGCAAGTAACCTATGGATTTTTAACTGGACTTCTCAGCTTGTTTCCTTTGTAATGGAAAAAATTATAATGTACAAAAGAGGCTTAGAGGTCGCAGAAGAAGAGAAGAAATTTATAGGACACTTGAATGTTTTAAAGTTGCTTCAAGTCTTAAAGCGAATGTCTTCGAAAGCCCCCAGGTCTCGTCGTTTTCCTCATAAAGACAAAGTGATAGAAATTTTTAAGTGTTTTGAGAATTGCAAAATGGAAAATGTTCTCTTTCTATTCACACAAAGGCTCTGGGGTATGTTCTTGGTAGTAATGGAAGAAATGAGGAGGCAGTCTGTTTTGTGAGCTCAGGGGGTTCTGATTCCTGAAGTATCCCTCTGTGTTATTGTCTATGCTAATGTGGACAAGTCAGTAGGGACAGAGATTTGAGTTGTTTGAGGAAACCTGTGACTTTGCATCCAAGTCTATGGCTTGGAATCCAGCCTGTTTTACCATTACTTCATTTGTATGCTGGTCAGTCCTTTGTTTATTCCTGGGGCAAGGAGATACAGAAATTGGTATCTGTCTTATGTCACTCTCATTTCCTCTTTCTGCTCCCTTTCTCACACCACTGACCTACCTAATTTTGCATCTTGGAGAAATACCTTGAAGCCACTAAATCAGCTTGCTTTTATCATATCAAACCTGCTAACCCTCCAAATAACATTCAGAGACCCCAAAACTGTAGACAAGGAGGAGGGTCTGGTGAGACTGCAGTAATCTCCAGTCATTGGTATCTCCATTAAAACTCCACTTGTTTTACTGAGGTATTGACGTAGTTGGGTTCTCAAAGGGTATGCTAAATATGTATTTCTCTCATATAATAACCATCATTTGTTTAATCAATTATCTTCCAGGCAAGTGTTTTTAACCTAGTGTCCACAAACATATTTATTATTTTGATAACTGTATTTCAGTGTAAGTGTTTACCTCTGTAAGTCTATGTATTTGATTTCATCCATTTAAAAACATTATTCCGAGAAGGGACCCATAGACTTTAGGAGATTGCCAAACGGATCCAGGACACACAAAAAATTTTAAGAATCCCTGCCCTAGGTTGTTATGGAATTAGAGATTATAGAGGAAAGCACTTGAGGGGTCATCTAGTCCCTTCCTCCTGCCTCTGCTGGGCGCACACACACATGCATACACACACACACACACACACACACACACACACCACCCTGGCCCCATAGGCTTTGTACCAGCACTGAAATAATACAGGCCCAGTTTCTCCAAATCCATATCTGGCTCCCCTAGACCGAAGGTCAGGAGTTAAAGTTCCAGCTATGTCTCTAAACAATTCCGTGACCTAGGAGTTAGCCGCTCAATGTATTGATAATAAATCCAAAGCATGTGAATCTAGAACTAATGAGGGGTTCGGGACCACAAATTACATATATAATTGGGAAATTGTGTTATTTTAGTACTGGTACATGACCTACAGGGTCGGAGGTGATGGTAGAGAGTGATATTGGAACTGTGAAGTGAAATCCAGCAATCCCTCTCTAAACAATGCAGCTAATCTTGAGCCTGGTAACACTAGCCACAGTCAGATTGTGGCTCATCAACAGAACTGTGAGATTAGGAGGAATTCATTTAAGCTCTCAGGCACTCTGTAGATAATGACAATTTGCCCACAGAAATTCACGAAATATTCCTCAATCAAAAAGGATTTATTAAGCCCCTACAGTTATCAACATTATGCTAGATGCAGGGAATACAAAGACAAAAATAAATTACACATATTCAATCCTGCTTCAGATACTCATGAGCTCCATAATGATGGGCAAACCATCTAAACTTTCAAGGCCTTAGTTTTCTCAGCTATAAATAGGAGAAAAGCAATATTCGCTCTGTCTATCTTACAGCAGTCTTATAAGGAAACCACTTTTGAAACTCTATGAATGTGAGTGATCATTAAATAGAGGAAGGAGAAAAACCTTTTATGAAGCCATTTATACACTAGAATTTGTAGAACAGAACCAGGTGACTTTCCCCTTCTATTGGTTGGCATCCACTCTCCAGAGCTGGCCAATAGTACCCTCCTTAAATTATAAAATATCTACATGTGTTGTCAAGGGGACTACTATCCTTCTAGGCATGCAATTTCACTTTCATTCACCTGACATATTCAGTCTGTTGTCATATCTTTATTTCCCTCTGCTCACCACTAACAGTCACTGAGCTAGTTCAGGTACTCATGACCTCTCTCCTAGACCATTCAAGTTTCGTCTTAATTGGTCTCCCTGTCCCTAGTATCCCCCTACTCCAATCCATTTCCCACCTAACCACCAAAAAGAACTTCCTAAAGCACAATTCTGACCATGTCATTCCCTCCACTGCCCAATAAATTTCATTTATTTCTTCTAGGATGAAATTCTATGTATAAAATATGGTACTTTTAGGATGAAATATAAACTCTTCTGTTTAGTAATTAAAGCTCTTTACAATCTGGCCATTTCCTAAGTTATCACTAACTCTCCTTCCTAGACTTCCTCGTAGCCATACTGATTTATTCACTATTCAGTAAGCATTATGTTTCAACTCCCAGCTCTATAACTTTGCACTGGCTGTTCCCCCATGCCTGGAAAGCATTCTCTCCCTCCTCTGCCCCAAGATAGAGCTCAAGCACCAACTTCTATGTGAAATCTTTCTAAATCCTCTCAGAAGTGGGCATACTCCCTCCAAAAACCACTTTGAATTCATTTTGCATATATTACATATATAATCATAGCACTAGTTTGCAGTTATATACCATTTGGCATACATTATCTCCTATAATAGTCACAACAGCTCTGTGAAGTAGGTACTTTTCCATTTCACAGATGAGGAAACTGAGGCTGAAAGAGGTTAAGTTGTTTGCCCAGGGTCAAAGAGAGCGTAAGTATATGAGGCAGGGTTTGAATTCAGACCTTTTTGACTCCAAGTCCAACACTCTATCCACTATGCCACCCAGCTGCCTTTAGACATATTTGCATGTTATTTCTTCCATTAGAATTAAAGTTCATTGGGAGCTGGGATTGTTTTATTTAGTCTTTGAACCCCCATCATGATACCTAGAACACAATAAGTGCTAAAATGCTTTTGATTAATTGATTGCATGATATCAGAAATAAAAAAAAATCATATGCAATTCTGAAATGAACCAAAGTGGTAAGTAGGTATTGTGGAAAGTGCCCTATAGTGAACCGTAGAAGTCATTCTTGCAGCTGCCTAGCTTTTTAAGTCCCTTAGATTCTCCAGATCGGTTTCTTCCATTCCCAAATATGATGATTATACCTTTCCTCTCAACTGATTTCTATTGAAGTGTTGTTGTGAAAATCAGAGCAGATAGGAAAGTGCTTTCTAACTTAAAGTAAAATGTAAATGCCAGATATTAATATCATTATCAAATTTTTATAAGAAGTTTCAATTCTAGGTGATCAACATGGAACACACATACTAATTTCCTTTGGCTTTTAACTGAAAATTGAACTTGGTGCCATTCAGAGAATAAAGAATATTCCAGTTGGGAGCAGCACAGCCCAAGGTACACATTTGAAGTTAATGGACCCAATCAGAACTGGTAACTCCAATTCTATCTGGGAACCCAGTTAGCACTCAATTCCAAGGAATAAGAGCAGATGCCAGGAGTCCCTATCAATCTGCAATCATAAAAAAAAGGCCATATTTGCCATAATTAAAATGACTCCAGACATTTGCTTAACAAAAGCAGATTTAATTGAAAGGAAATTTATTTTTCCAGGTTAAATGTTATAGAGAGAGCATACAAAAAGAGATATCTACATAACAGCATACCTTCTAACTTAAAAATCAGTTATTTTGAATGATTAATATGTAATCCTTTAAACATCACTGAGCCAACCAGTCAACTTCAAGCCAAATTAATTTGGGTGAATTTTCATTTATCTAAAGATTTCTGGCCCATTAGGATAACCAATCTAGATTCACCAAATTTTCCTGCATCCAAGTCCCCAAACATATTGTCTGGTTGGCTTAAACATTCAGTGAGTTGACAGGCCGACTTATCTGTGCTTTCTATATGGCTTGTGGTTTTGTTGGAGCTGCCTCTGCTGAACTCCCTGTGCAAATGGATTAGTAAAATGGAGTGATTATTACCGCCCTCTAAAGAGACAGAGATAAGAATCCTTTCCTAAGGGTTTGCAAACCAGAACTATCATTCCTCAGTTCCCCAAATCAAAAAGTAAGAAGCATCAGGACTACTCAATCCTATCATCTCTCAAGCATGAGAGACTTCAATGATCTTCAGGAGAATATCATCCTAAGAAAAACACTTTAAAAAGTTTTAAGTAGATTTTTATTTATTTTGTTAAATATTTCCCAACTATATATAAAAAAATCTTTTTTTAATTTTGACTTCTAAATTCTTTCCCTCTCTCCAACCTGTCCCCACTTATTGAAAAGGTAAGCAATATATCAGTTATACATGTGAAGTCATGCAAAACATATTTCCACATAAGTCATGTTTCAAAAGAAAACACAAGAAAATAAAGAAAATTTTAAAAGTATGGTTCAGTGTGCCCTCAGAGTTTATCACTTCTCACTCTACATGCGGGTAGCATTTTTAACCATGGATACTCTCTAAATGCCTTCAATCCTTATCTTCATCAGAGTAGCTATGCCAACAGAGGTATAGACAATATAGCAGCGTAAAAGGCAGGTACTAGCCTGAGCTCTCCCCCCAAACCCTTCACATGTCTTTAAATAATGACTCTAAACAAGTTTTAGAGTGATGTAAACCACAAAAGGACCAAGTAAAACAATTTTCTAGTCCAAGACAACTTAGCAGGTTGGGAAGAAAGGTCTCTTGCACGAGGGTGAGAAAGGAGCACAGTTCAGCTCAGGTCACACCAGCACAAACTCAGATCCAGAGAAACCAGGAGCAGGCTTCATGGCAACTGAATCAATGACATCAGCGGGGTTTTCCAGACCTCTCAGTTTATATATGGTAAAGGGATTGGACAAAGGTTCAGAAGAAGATTTACAGGGGTCCCTTTGCTGGCACCAGGGACAGGACTCTGTTTCATTGCATATGTTTGGATCTGGATCACCATTCCAAGTCTTAGCCATAGTGGGAGAAGAAGCACAAGCACAGCAGAGCTTACAGACAGAGGGGAGCAGGGACCCTGGTCAAAATTCCAGGGTTGGGGTGGGGTCAGAGCCAAGATGGTGGAGTAAAACCAGGGATTTGCCTTGGCTCTCCCCCAAACCCCTCCAAATACCTGTAAAAATGACTTCAAACAAATTCTAGAGCAGCAGAACCCACAAAATGACAGATTGAAACAAATTTCCAGCCTAAGACAACTTGAAATGTCGATAGGAAAGGTCTATTGCACCAGTCTGAGAGGAGAGCACAGTCCAGTGCAAGACATACCAGCACAGACCAGGCCCCAGTAAACCTGGAGCAGGTCTCCTGGGACTGAATCACTGGCAGATATGGCAGTTTTCAAACTTCTCAACCCACAAACAGCAAACACAACTTAGAAGATCAGTAGAAAAGGTCTGTTGGATCTGGGTGAAAGAGGAGCATGGTCTGACCCCCACTCTGGAGTGGTGGCAGAGGCAGCAGTGGCTGCTTCTGGTGCTCTTGGCCCACAGATGGTGGGGGAATTAAGCAGCTGATCAGAGGGGCATTGCAGGAATATCTTTGCTGGTGCTGAGGCAGGATTTTCTTGCTTTGCCTGTGCTTAGATCTGGGTCACAGTCCTAGGTTGGCAGTTCTGGGGTGAAGAAGAGTGCTAGTGGGGCAGAGTTTGTGGCATCTTCAGATGGGGAATCCTTTGAAAATGTCTAAGGCAGAAAAAAATACTTGTGATCCCTCACAGACAAGAGCATAGGCCAGGAGAAAGTCAACACTTCTCCTTTGATCATACCAAATTATAAGAACTGAAAATTTACAGGTCCCCAGAACTATCTTGGAATAGCAAACCATCTACTTTGGAAGTAGGGTCCTACCTTAACAAAGAGTTAAAAAAAAGTCAAATAATTACCTGGGAAAATGAGCAAAGAAATCAAAACACACAATCAGAAGAAGACAGCAAAGAGTGCTTATGGTTGCTCATAAACCAGTGCACAGTACCGCAGAGTACTAAACATGCCATCAAATTTCAAGAAAGTTTCAAGGAAAACTGTCCTGATATTCTAAAACCAGAGGGTATAAGATAGAAACTTAAAGAATCCGCTAATCGTCTACTGCAAAAGACCCCAAAAGGAAAGCTCACAGAAATATTGTAGCCAAATTCCAGACTTTCCAAGTCAAGGAGAAAATACTGCAAGCATCCAAAAAGAAACAATTCAAAAGCCATGGAGCCACAGTCAGGATAACAAAAGATTTAACAGCTTCTATATGAAAGGATTAGGGGGCTTGGAATATGATATTGCAGAGGGCAAAAGACCTAGGATTATAATTATCACCCACCCCCCAAAATCATTTATAATTCTTTAGAGGGGAAAGGGCCATTTAATGAAATAGAGGACTTTCAAGCATTCCTTATGAAAAGACCAGAGCTGAAAAGAAAATTTGATTTTCAAATATAAGATGCAAAAGAAGCATAAAAAGTGAATTTCTCTGATAAAGACTTAATTTCTCAAATATAGAAAACGGAATCAAATTTATAGAAATGAGAGCCATTCCTCAATTGATGTGTTCAAATGCTATGAACAGGCAGTTTTAAGACAAAGTAATCAAAGCTATCTAATTATATCCAAAAAATCCTCTAAATCTCTATTGATGAAAGAAATGCAAAATAAAATAACTCTGAGCTAATACCTCATACCTCTCAGATTGGCTATTATGACAGAAAAGGAAAATGACAAATGTTGGAGAGGAGTGCAAGAAAATTAAAAGCACTAATGTACTATTGGCAAAGTTGCATACTAATTCAACCATTCTGGAGAGAAATTTGGAACCATAGTAAAAGGGCTAGAAAATCATGCATACCCTTCATCCAAGCCATACTAATACTGTCTGTATTCCAAAGAGATTTAAAAAAAAGGAAAAGGACCTACGTGTACAAAAATATTTACAGTAGCTCTTTTAATGATGGCTAAGAATTCAAATTGAGGAAGTGTCCATCAATCTCCTGCCTTCTCAAGGAGGGAGAAAATTTAGAAATCAAAATTTAGGGGCAAAAGAATGCTAAAACTGTTTTTACATGTATTTGAAAAAATAAAATATTAAATAAAATTTTTTAAAAATGAAGTTAAATCTTTTTAATCAACACTAGAATATTGGTCTTACTATGTACAATGTTCTCGTGGTTCTATTTACTTTGCATCCATCTACACGTCAGGAAGAACATTTGCAAATATGAAAAATTTTAAGGAGGGAAACTGTTTGCTTTTTTATGCCACTGGGCAATCCTTTCTAAGGTTACCTTCCTTCTCTCCCACACTCAAGTCAATGAGCTTTTGTTAAGTATTTACTATGTTCCAGGAACTGTTCTAAGCACTAGGGATACAAAGAAATGCAAAGTCATGTCTCTAAGCACAAGGAGTTCACAGTCTAATGAGGAGACAATATACAAACAGCTACATAATCTAGACTGCTAGGTGGTACAATAGAGTGCTAAACTTACAGTGAGAAAGACTTTAATTCAACTCCTACCCCAGACACTTCTTACTATGTCAACCTGGGCAAATAACTTTTGATTGCCTCAGTTTCCTAATCTGCTCATTTGGGACAATAACATCACCTAGTTTCCAGTGTTATTGTAAGGATAAAGTGAAATAATATTTGTAAGTTGCCTTGAAAAAATTAAAACAATGCATAAATGCTAACTATATTATGTGCAAATGAGAGAGACAGAGAGAGAAAGGGAAGGAGAGAAAATTGCAAAAAAATTCAAGGGAAAGGTACTAGTATTCAGGGAAAGGTTTCTGGTGGAAGGTAAAATTTTAACTGAGACTTTAGGAAAGCTAAGAGATAGAGAATAGCACAAACCAGGAGAAGTTGCAGAGTCCAAAGACAGAGTGCCATGTGCAAGGAAGTACAGGGAGTGTACTCTATTGTATGTGTATATATAGATATGTATTGTATGTGTGTATATAGATATATAGATATGTATGCATATGTATGTATGTATGTATTCCATCATTTACAACAGTCTCTGGCATGCATTCTTTTTAAATAAATGATAAGTAATTAATTAATCTGTATGTGTGTGTGTTTCTTCATCTATACCTTTGCAAGTCTATCCTTGATATGGGAAACATTTTACCTCTTTGACCCCAGCTCTTACAGTCCCTACATTTCTTTTGAATCCCAGATCAAAGGTCTTCTAAATTGGGTATTTCCTGGTATCCCAGTTGCTAGTGTTCTCTACCCAAATAACTTTTTATGTAGGTATTTATTTTGCATAAATTTATATATATATATATATATATATATATATATATATATATATATATGTTATTGCTTCTGGTAGAAGTTAAGTTTTTTGTTAGCAGGGATTATTTCTTTCTTATCTTCCATATTCCTGTCTTTAGCACAGTGCCTGACACACATAGTGGGTGCTTAGTAAATGTTGATTGATTGATAAAAAAGAAGAGGAAGAACTAAAGATAAGATAGATGTTCTTGTTTACATTAAAATAAAAAATGTACAACAAAAATATCAAAAGAAAAAACATATTTGAAAAATATTAAAGATTAAAAATGTAAAATGCATAAGAAATTACTAAATATTTATAAAGAAAATATTCAGTGCACAATGGAAAAATGATCAAAGGATGTGAACAGCCAGTCAGTTTTCAAAAGGGTAACACAGATTGTTACTAATTGCTTGAAAAAAATGCTCAACTTCCCTAGTAATCAAAGGGATGCTAATTAAATAACTTTGAAGGAACATCTCACACCTATCAAAGTGGCAAAAATAATTAAAACCAACAAAACAATGCTGGCGGGATTGTGGAGAAACAGGTTCATTCATTCGCTGCTGATGCAATTACAAAATACAATTTTTTTAGAAAGTCATCTGGGAGTAAATAGATAAAATTATTTTTTAAAAAACATACATTTTGAAACAATGATTTCATGTATGGAATATGCCTTAAGATCATAACACAAAGTAAAATAATAGCAAATTTAAGCACTCATCTCCTCTTACCTTAATCAAGGTAATAGTTTTTCATCCTCTAGTACATCCCCTTTCCTTTATAGCCTTCCTACTTCCCAAGTAATCTTCACAATTCACAAAGATGTTGCTCAACTATTCAAAATTTTCCAGTGGCTCCTCATTCCCTATCAAATAAAATAAAAAATGATACTTATAGGAGGCATTCAAGACCTTCCATGACCTAGCTCCAATCTATTTGTCTTATATTCTATGTTATCTTTTACATTCTATATTCAAGTCAAACTGGGTTGTTTTCTGTCTCCCATTCTTATTCTTCTCTCTCTGATCTACCTGTCTTATGCCCTTCCTTTTATTTCTTAAAGGGACTTCTCCCAAAATTCCATCCCTCCTTTCTTCAAGGAAGACGCCACTTCCAGACTGAAGACTTCTCTGGGTACTTGTATCTCCCAGGTATAAATAATCTCCCTTGCCTCAAATTCCTCAAAGTACTTAATATGGACCTCTCCTTTATACCTATTCCCCTTTTCTTGGATATTTATTCTCACCCCCAGCACACACAAATACTCCTATTAAATAAGAAATTTCTTGAAATGTGGGCCTATGCATTATTTATATTTGTGCTTCAAGCACCAGCATGGTGTCTCATCTATAGTAGCTGCCTCATAAATGGACAGCTAGGTGCCATAGAGGATGACACAGCCTGGACCAGGAGTCAAGAGGATTAATCTTCATGAGTTCAAATCCAGCCTCAGACTCTTGGTGGTTACATGACTCTGGATAAGTCACTTAACCCTGTTTACCCCAGTTTCCCGATCTATAAAATGCACTGGAAAAGGAAATTGCAAATCATTCCAGTATCTTACCAAGCAAACTTCAAATGGGGTCACAAAGAATAGGATATGACTGGAAAACAACTGAAAAATAAATAAAAATTGCTTAAATACTATCACATAAGATGAATCTGAACAAATGACCTAATAAATGAAATCATCATCTTATAGTGGAAAGAATGCTAGACCTAGAGTCCTGCAAGACCTGGGTTTGAACATTGGCTTTAACAATACTGTGACTATGACCAAGTCAATCAATTTCCCTGAGCTCTCAGTTTCCTTATTTGTCAAATTGGAATGATAATATCTACTTCACCATATTTATGTAAAGATCAGATGAGATAGTGCATATAACACAAGGTATACACTTAAAAACACTGTATGACTGAAACTTTCGTGGATGGATTCAAAACATTTGAAACATGACAGATTTAGAATTCAGTTCACTCACATCATCTCAACTTAGTCTGAGCTAATCATAGGATGTTCAAGAACAGATCCTTAGGTTCCATTCAATCCAAGCCTCTAAAATTACATAGGACAAAAATGAAATGAAAAGAAATCACTATGCCAGTTTTCCAAGGTCCTAAAGTCAGTTAGTGACAGAGCCAGATCTAGAACCAAGGTCTTCTAAGTCTCGGGTGAATGTTTCTTCCATTCCATCACTCTACCTCTGCTCTTTTACTCTCTCTTCCCCTTTCATATTGTATTTTAAGGGTTTTGAAGTAGGGTAGAAATGCCCTCTCTACCTCCTTCACTCAGCTCTGATCTTTAGAAAATGCAGCATTTTCACCCACTTGTCAGCTTTTTCCCATGTTCCTTTTCCTCTCACCCCCAAGCTATTTGTGTAGTTAAAAATGTGGCTCAAAACTTTCAAGAAACCAATATTTCTTGTGACATTTCAAACCCTCCTTGGTTCTGGTGGCCAGGAATTCCTTGTAGTTAGCATTTCTTGTGGCATTTCTGTTGAAACCAGGAAGCAGAGGAGAAAGTTATCTGAACATTCAAGAGCCTGACTTCATTTGAGTTCAGTTTGAATCTCTCATTACAGGAACAATGGAAATTTCTGCCACCAGAGTTGTTTCTTGTTACACTTATCGGAACCAAAAGCAGCCTTGCCCCCTGGGTTCACCATCAGGTTTGCAAATACTAATCATCATTGGCCTATATTAATACCATTTACTTGCTGGGCAGGGTGAGGGTAAGTCATTTAGTCACTCTAGGGGTCAACTTTACCATTTGGGGAGAATATTACTGCTTGGCTTCCCAGGTTGTGAATAGTAATAAAATCACACCATACCCTAAAGAAGAAACATGCTATAGAAATACATTTCAGCCATCACAATATTACCTGGGATTTATACAGTATCTGTACTCTAAGACCCTCCATATTCTTAATTTCATTTATCTTCTCAATAACCCTGAAAAGACTGGCAGGCTTTATTAACTCCATTTAACAAAAGTGATCTAGGGAAATAAATAATCTTTGAATAATTTTGACTTATTTCATTCTGCATCAGTTCATACAAGTTTTTCCCATGTTTCTCTGAATTGCTTATATTTGTCAGATCTGAAGTCAGTATGAAGTTCTACTATATTCATATACTATAAGAGAGGACTATGCGGTATACATCGCATACACTGTTGCTGAATCTCTTTTTTTCTTTTCTGTTTAACTCCTTTTCTTTGTTTTTGTGGGTTACTATGGCCAAGAAACATTTGCCACCAAGGGGGTAGGCCACAGGTGACTAACTCCTTTGTTGGTTCTCAGAAAACAGACTTCTTTGTTACAATACAGGGATCAGTCGGAAGCAAGGGAAGGGCAGTAGATTACAATATCCAGAAATTATTGTGAAGTTAAAAGCCAAAAGCTTTTTTTAAAATCTTTTTTTAAAGCAAAGATAGAATCCATGACCTACTCATGGTCACGCGATGATTGTGGGACTCATAAAAAGAATGGTAAAGTACTTTTCCAACAAAGTGCTTCCTTAATAATCAGCAATGATTCTTTTACGCTTAATTGTCCCTAGAAGCCATCAATTGTAATCTGTCTTTGATGGTTCCATAGGGAACAGGATATTTTATTTTACTGTCGACTTCAGCAAGTAACTCCAGGTGTATACAGTATTGGCTTTCTGGGGAACTAGATGACTTATCCATATTCCCCCAGGGGCTATCTCCAGGTTTGTATGTTGGTTAGGGACCAAAGGCACAGACTTCACTGCCTTTACTTAAGAGACCAAAAGAAAAAAAAAAAGGAAGAGAGATTCCAGGCCTTTGTTTATGAAAACCAAATAATAGGAAATTGGATCTCCTAAAAGGTCTTTTATGGCCATCTTACAGGAACTTTACAGAGTCACAAGGTGAGTGAAAATACTGATTTTTGGGGACAGGGGAAACCAACTAGAACAGGATTCTTAATTGACCTAAGATTTCAGTTTCAAGTTCAACCACTGCAAAGGGATAGAAAAAGAAACCTCTCGTCTCTCTCCCTTTGTCTCTGTTTCTATCTCTATGTCTGCCTCTCTTTTTCTGTCCATCTGACTGTCTCTCTCCTGTCCTGTGATTTTGTTGATATGAGAAATTCCCAGGCTGTAAATACCCTGCATAGTTTCTGCAAGAGAACCGACGACTACTACATAATTTAATGTCTTAGGGAGTAATTTAGGGCACTGAATGTTTGTGACCTGCCCTTGTTCATCCAGTCAGGAGGTGTTGAACTGAGGTTTTGTTTTTTTTTCATACCAAGACTTTTTTTTTCTATCTAGTGCCTCCAAGGAGAAACATGGGCCATAGAAAATAATTCCTTATCCTGTCCAGAGTAGGCAATGGAGATTATAGCTTTGAAGTAATTTAAAATATGTTCATTAAAGACATAGTATGTCAAGCATTATGCAATGCTTCTTGGATTTTTTCAAGTACCTGTTCTCAAAAGATCTTTTTTTTTAATTCTTCTTTGAGAACAAGTTTATATATAAAATCAGGAAAAATTGGGAAATTATTTTCTTTTTAAAAAAGATTATTTTGAGGTTGGTTTGTTGCTGCTGGGTTTTTTTGTAGCAAGTTTTGCTAGTACATTCTCAAGCAGCATGTTCCTTCTCCAGAGAACTTGGTTTTTGTCCAGAACACTAATTTCACTGGGTAGTGAATTCTCAGAGAGGAGACGCCCTCTATCAATACAGATTGACCTTTGCTTGTCAGTTTATAGGATTCGAATGACTGGTGCACTAAAAGGTTAAGTCATTTTCCCTGAGTGGACAGCCAATATGTGTCATAAGCAGAACTTGAACTCAGATCTTCAAAAACCTGAAGCTCTGTCACTTTATTACTGTTGTAGCCCAACACCAGCCACAAGTGCTTGACAAATAGGATGTATTTAATATTTTTTTACATTCATTCATTTATCCTTCCTTCTTTCCTTTCTCTCATTTCTTCCTTCTTTTCTTTCTCCTTTTTTTCTCCTCTACACCAGAAACCCAGCTAGCAACCCTTGCAAACTCCTAAGCACAGCCTGAACCAGATTGAAATGTAATTGGGAAATAGTTACCATAATAAATAAAATTACAATAAAACATAGATTTTAGCACATTTTAAGACTAAATCACTATGTGGCCTACAGGGATCCTTATTGTGGATTAATGGCCTCCATTTCTATTTGAGTTTGACACCACTCCTAGTCTATACTACACTGATTAAACCCTACTACATTTTAAAAATAGGATGGAAGAACTGAAAAGACCTAGAGGTGAGGTCTTGTAAATCTAGGATTTGTGAATTTTTTGAAAACTGAATTTCAATGAAATTGGTTTCTTTTGTAATCCTATATATTTTATTTTATTCATTTAATACTTTTCTGAGGAGTGGTTGTTTTTATCACATTGCCAAGGGGGTCCATAACACACACAAAAAGTTTACAAACCCTGGATCTAGTTAAACCTTCCGATTTTGTAGATAATGACAATTTATCCCCCTCCACCCACAATATTGAAAATATGCATTTTGAAAATTGACTCAAGTATATATCAGAAATAAAGCTATTGTATAAAGTGTAACTACTTTTATGCTTTCTTTTAATTTATTTTATTTTTAATTTGTGGAATAAAATAAGTATTTCAATAACAGTATAATGATGAAAAATGATGATTGTACATGAAACGGCAAATTTATTATATATGATTGCAACTCAATGTGACGTATTTGCTGTAAATGAACTGACTATTCCATATGGCATGGGCAGACTTGATACAAGCATTTAGCTATCTAAACATTTACACAGTTTTACAGGAGAGGAAACTGAGACTCAGAAAAGCTAAAGAATGCTTCTGTTTTTCAGGGGTGGGGAGAGGAGGGAATGCTTCATACTTATGATTTAATTGGTATAGGAAATTCCTAATAAGGAAACTCTCTTTATCAGTGCCGATAGATGGCTGTTCTGCAATTATAGTCTTGGAGAGGTCACTGGGGTAATGAGAGTTTGAATGACTTACCAAGGGTCACTCAGATGGCGTAAGCCAGAACAAGGACCTGAACAGGGCACGTCTTCCTGATTCCAGGATGGCTCTCTTCCCTACTCTAGGCTGTCTTCATGCTTTAAGGGTTACCAAATTTGTTACGTCCTCACCTCAACCCTTTGAAGTAGACAGCATAAATTTTATCATCTCCATTTCACAGAAAAGTCAGGATTGCATCCAGGTGTTCTAATGCTTTTAACAATGCTACGGCTGCCTTTTCCTTCTATAAATACCTGCCGTATGAGAAGTACCAAACTTGGAATCACACTGTTTTACATTCTGTCAACAAACTTTTAGTTCGACCCAACTCCCTCGTCCTCATCCTACGGCCAATGAATGGACAGATTGCTAGGGTGAATAGTATTCATCTTGACATGCTCACTCTAGACAAAACAAAAAGTAGAAAGGACACGAAAGCTAATGGAACAGTGACTCACAGGTACTCCATGGAGAGTGAATTAGGGGGTTAGCAGAGTGGGTTTTATCCTTCTCCCCAAGGCAACAAAAATATTATTTCATGAGATAATTGGTCATTATATATTGTAAAACTAATCACAAGTATTTGCAAAAAAAAAGATTACCATGAAAATAATCACAGCTATTATTGAGGACAAATGTGTAGAAAAATTCTATGTGGATTTTGATAATATCCTCCAATTCAAATGAACTTATTCTTTGATAATTTGTGACTCAAACAGAAAAAGATGAAGTTGAAAAAAAGTGAAGGAGAGAAATATGTTGAAAAGTATGGTTCATGATAAAGAAACTAGCGGTCAAAGACATAGATTATAATGAAGCTTCAAGACTGCATATCATGAACAAAATTATTATTTTTCTGAATATTAGGTGCTACATATGGGACACAGCTAGGCGGTACAGTGGATAGAGTACTGGATATGGTGTCAGTAAGTTCTGAGTTCAAATCTAGCCCCAGACATTTTCTATTTATGTGACCTTTGGCAAGTCACTTAACCTGTCTACCTCAGTTTCCTCTTCTATAAGCTGGGGATAACAATGGTGTGTACCTCCCAGGATTTTTGTGAAGATAAAATGAGATAATTACTGTAAGGTACTTAGCACAGTGCCTGGCACATAGTAAACATATAAATGTCAGCTATTGTTATTAGTACAATCATTAATATCATCAGGGTTGGCGTATTATTTTGGAACTCACCAAATAGCATTACAAAGAAAGAAAATTACTATATTTTACGAGGCAGGGACTCACTTTCCTCATCTGTAGAATGAGAAGGTTAGATTAGATACTGCTAAGATTTCAACTCTAGATCTATGATCACTGCCACCATTTCTATAGTCTCCAAATTGCTGTCCTTTATCCTTGAAGAGGACCAAAGTGACATCACTATATTAAGTTACAATGCATCTGACTGTGTCTGATCACATGAATATGAGCTATGAATGCTCTGCCACAGGTCAGAACAAATGGTCCTTGTGGATATGTGGGGTGCATTCTTATGTTTCTTTTGAGCTACTTCAATTCTGCTTTGCTCATAGAGCACAGCACCTTCTCTGATGAGGGCACACAAGCTGGGCATTCCTGTGCCAGTGTCTCCCATATCACATAATCAATTCCAAAGTTCTTAAGAGAAACCTTGAGAGTGTCTTTGTATCACTTCTGACCACAATGTGAACATGATAGACTTCACAGAAATGTTAGGTGATATGGATGATGCTAGTAAAGTGTCTTCAAGTATAAGGTACCTAAATGTACATCTATAACTTTCTTTAACAAACACTATATTGTACTTGGCTTTAGTGGAATTTTAAATACATTTAATATATTACCCAGTAAATATCCAAAATAACCTTCATATACGACATCCATAAAAATCAAGTAAAAAATATAATTAGCACCAAAATTTTGATCTTGGTGACTTTCTTGAGGTTTTCTTTCTACCATTGATAAATTCTTACCAGTCTTCAATTAGGCTCATAAATCTACCAAGTGTAAAGGATCGGGGAAGGGTGAGAAGGTCCTTTGCAAAAGACCTGAGGATTTTAGTGGACTCTCAGATCCTTATGAGCTGGGTGCAATAAGGTAATCAGTCAAACATGATTCAGCTTTCAATGACATTCAGAGAAATAGAACCTCCAGAGGGATGTGATAATAGAACCACATCTGTCCTCATTGTCCAACATCTGGGATAGTTTGTCCAGGTCTTATCTTGGACTTGAGCAGCACAAACTAGATTCAATGCCAGATGATCTATTTCTAAGTCCAGGGCTTCATCTACCAAACTGCATTTTAAATAAAATATTTTTAATTTTATTTTTTATTCTGAATTTAATAAAACAAGCATTTTCCTAACATAGTAGAATAGAAAAAATAATATTTTCAAAGAACTACAATTTTTAAAGTTATTACTAAACATAGGAGGGCTTTGGTGAGGTGGATTCTCTAATATTAGATATTTATGATGTCTACAAAATAATAAAATGATATAACAGGTCTAAAGTAAGGTAGAAAATATTTCAGGTAGTTTAGCAGTTCTCTAAGTATGGTCTGCAGAACGCTGGGGGTACCCAAGACCTTTTCAAAATAATTTTCACAATAATACTAAGATACAATTTGCCTACCAATATACTCCTTCTGTTCCCAACTGTATATCCATGTCAGGCTTGGTTTTCTTCATAAATTTCAACCAAAACAACATATCACAACAGATTGGATACAGAAGCAGATATGAGAATCCACCTGTCTTCTATTAAGCCAGATGTTAAAGAGATTTGCAAAAATATGCAAAATAATGCTACTCTTCTTACTATTTTTTTTGTTTTGGAAAAGTTATTTTCATAAAAAATGTTATTTATGTTAACATGTAATAAGTTTGTTATTGCTTTATATGAATTAATATTTTAAATTTATCATTTTTAATTTCTAACACAATAAATACCAATAGATATAACCCACATGAAAATTTCTTTGGAGTCCTCAATAATTTTTGAGTACAAAGAATCATCAAAAAAGTTTGAGAACCATTGGTATGGTTCATTGCACTTGGAATGGGGATGCTGTGGCCAGATGTGAGATGTTTGGTAATTTATAAGCTCTTTGAGTCTGTTTTCCCATCTGTTCAATGGGAATGGTAACAACTTCACTATTTACCTCATAGCATTAGTAGGAGGAGCAAAAATGAATTAGGGAATATAAGGAGTTTTGTAAACTTTAAAGTGCTATACAAGTGTCAATTATCGTTGGCGTTATCAATTATTTGTCAGACAAGGAATCCATTCCTGGAACCCTTTAGTAACAGAGTGCCATCTGTTCTGTGTTAGATACATAGGCCTATTTGAAAGCAGGGACTTGAGTGAGTCCAGGTGAACTCTGAAGGGTCATCAAAACAAGTCTCTATAATTATAATTACGTTATGAATGATGGAATCTCATATTTTCAGTTAGTTTTTACTTATAAGTAGAAACCTTTTGTGTGTGTGTGTGTGTGTGTATTATATATATATATATATATATATATATATATATATATATATATATATATATGTATGTATGTATATATGTATATATCTTGCCCAAAGGTAGCACTTACATAGCCTGTATTATTGCTTACATATATAATTAGAGTGTTCAGGTCTAGGACTCTCCTCTGACTGTCCTTCATGTATAAGGTTCCTCTGACTTAGGAACCTTTACCAACAACAATTTATTTCCTGCCCTAAGGGCCAAATTTCATCAGAGCCAAGAGTGACCTTTCCTGGTTTCTCATTACTCTTACCTTCCCTGAATCTCTGATGCTACCTTTCTTTTTGAGGCTCCTTCACTAGCAGTGGGATGGATAGATGGCTCAGTCCTGTTCTCACTCTTCTCAATTGCCAGGAGCCTGGACTTAACCCTTCTAAGCATTGCTTTCCAAACCTTTCTCTAGCAATTCTCAGGCTAAATAGCAATTTAATTCCTGAATGCTTCCTCAGTTGCTAAGAAACTTGAAAATCATGTCTGGGGGACTGCCCTTCTAATCCATTTTTCTTTGGTGATTTCTTCATGAGGATGAGAAAGGGGGGAGGTATCCCCTGGTAGATTTTCTTACCCTCTTCAGATCTCCTCTGGTTGGTTAGGCAGGTGGATGGTCATCTCCTCTGCTAGAGTAGCCTTCTGCTTAACATCCATTCCTCTGCACCCACCTGGCCTCAGTTATAATGTGATCTCAGTCTCATTGAAGCCATGTGGGAATGAAACCTTCCTTGTAACTCTATATGTTACTCGAACCAGGCAGGTAGGCTTAATCAGTCCCAAATGGGAAAGCTGACCCATTTAGTGGTTAAGTGGCTCACCTTCCCCTCTCCCGTCCATTACACAATCAGGAATGATGTTAATGCTGAGGAATGTTGATTAAACATGTGCCAGTTTGATGCTTAGCTCAGTGAGCCACTGCTTACAGTCTACCCCAACCCTCCAGTAACACGGTGCTCCATTATTTTAGGAATTGAATTCACTCAGAAGTGAGTTGTTCAGAATTACTTGCATTCTTAGTAATACTCAAAATATTGCTAGGAAATAAACATTGGCGTCCAATGCTGGGCGTTTCATTTTGAGAAGGACAATTATAAGCTGGAGCCTGCATAGAGAACACAAAAATGAGGAGAAGGTTGGCAATGATGCCACATAAATGATGCCACCTGGATTAACTGAAGAAACAATGCATAATTAACATGGAAAAGAGAAGAATTAAGATCACAGAATTTGAAACTGAAAGGGAATGTAAAAATAATTCAATTAAGAAGTTCTCTTTTTTTTTTTTTTGGTCTCATCAACTCTTTACACCTTTAAAATTTAATTGATAATCCTACTGCTAAGAATTTTTGTTCTTGTGACATATCTCTGAATACTTACTGCATTAAAAATTCAAATGATTTAATATTGTTATGAAAATAGTGGACTTCCTGATCTCCCTAAAAAGGGTTTTGAGGACCTCCAGGGGTCCCCAAACCACACTTAAAAATCTGCTTATCATATCCAATCCTCTCATTTCACAGAAGAGAAAACAGAAGTCCAAAGAAGTTAGGTGACTTAGCCAGGATCACACAGGAAGGAGGTTATGAAACCAATGTTCTAAAATAGGTGTGCTGGCTCTGACTCAAGGAATGAAGAATTTGTTAAGCACTTAACTCTGTGCAAACACTATGCTAAGCCATGGGGGTGCAAATAGAAAATGGAAGCCCTGCTCTCAAGGAGCTCACATTCTAATATTCTTCTACCACATCATAATAACTTACAGAATATGTGATGACTGGTATGCCAAGAGTAGAACAGCTGCCTCAGGGAGTTTCAAACACAGGTTTGATGACTTGTTAGGGGGGTTGACAGAAGGTATTTCAATATTCTGTGTGGTAGGCTAGATGATCTCAGAAGTCTTTCTAATGCTGCAGTTCTATAATTCTATCACATCTATTCCATGAGACAATCAAAAAAGGTTAATTCCTGCATCACTGAATCATGTACTATGAATCAATCAAGTCTTTATTAAACACCTACTATGTGTCAGATATGATGCATTAGAGATGAAAGCATAAATAATGAAATGATTCTCACTTGCAATGAGCTTACATTCTAATGGGAGAGACAAGTGCATCTAAATATAAACAAAAGAAATATGATTGAAATAAACACGTACAAAATAGTTAAATACAAGGTACTATGGGTGGGAGGGACCTAAAAGTCAGAGGCATCAAGTTGGACATCATGAAGAAGATGTTATTCAAACTTCACCTTTTCTCATTTGTTTTTTAATAAAATTTTGTTGATATCTTTTTTATATCACCAAAACTTTTCTCCAGTAATCTTGCACCTTTCCTTTCCAGAAATCCATTCCCCATACATTTGCATACATATGTGTATGTATATATGTGTGCACATATGTATGTGTGGATATATATGTATAATATGTATACATATATATATATATATAAATATACACAAAGAACAAGAAGAGAAAAAATTCAGAATTACTGATCAATACATCAAAAAATTCTGAAAACATATGCAATGTCCCATACACATGGGCCCCCCATCTCTGAAAAGGGATGGGGTTGAGGAGTATCTTCTTATAGCTCTTTTTTAAAGTCATGCTTGTTACCTATAAATTTGTAACATTTGCTGTTGGTATTTTTGGGTGGTTATTCTTTTCAATTGCATTTTAGTAATGGGTCTTTTCTCTGTTTCTTATTTTACTCTGCATCAGTTGATATAGATCTATCCATGCTTCTCTGCATTCATCATAATTTTTGTCTTTATAGCACAATATTCCATAATATTCATGAAACACAATTTATCTAAATATCCATTTATAATATGTTTAACCATTTCTCAACCCATAAGCATCTTCTTTGTTTCTGATTTTTTTGCTGTCACAAAGTAAATATAAGCTAAATAGTTATCCTATAAATATGGTGATGTATATGGGGACATATATATAGCCTCCTTCTGATAATAACTTAGTAGTAGAATCTATGGATCAAATTATACAGACATTTTAGTCACTTTATTTGCATAATTCCAAATTGCTTTCCAAAATGTTCATACTGATTTCATTTCATCAACAGTGCACAAATAAATCTATGTCCCCATAACCCCTCAAACATTGACTATTCCCATCTTTGCAAATTTATAGGTTATGAGGTGAAACCTTTGTTTGCTTGAAATTTTCTTATTATTAATGATTAGGAGGATTCTTTCATATGGTTGTTAGTTTACAATTCTATTGAGAAATGTTTGTTCAAATCCTTTGATCACTTATATATTAGGGAATAGATAGATAGATGTACAGATATATATATATATATATATATATATATATATATATATATGTAGAGTTTATGTATATGTGAATTATATATATGAAGATATATACATAGGCATATATAAATTGTTTTCTGTGTGGATCTATATTGTATGAGTATATACATGCACATATGTATGTATAGGTATATAGTTACTGTTGTTCATTCTTTGTTTTCAAAAAATACTGATGACATCACAAAGTGATGTCTTCACTTGCGAATAAATTTAATTTTAGTAAGGCAGAATTGCAAAAGGTCATTAGCTTTATGCTCTCTTCCAGAGAGTCTTGGAAACCAAAACCCTATCAGAGAAAGTGGATATAAAGATTTTTCCATTTGATCATTTTCATTTTTATCTTACTTTACTTGTTTGTTCATACAAATGTTTTTTTTGTTTTAATTATGTAACCAAAGATCTCTATTGTATCCTTTGTAATGACCTCTATCCCTTGGTTGGTGAAGAATATATCTATACTGCCCAAAGGGATATAAAAATGTGCAAACCCTTTGACCTAGCAATACTGCTTTTAGGGCTGTATCCCAAAGAGATCATAAAAATGGGAAAAGGACACATATGTACAAAAATACTTACAAGCAGCTCTTTATGTGGTGACCAAGAACTGGAAATCAAGGGGATATCCATCAATTGGGAAATGGCTGAACAAGTTGTGGTATATGAATGTAATGGAATACTATTGTGCTGTAAGAAATGATAAACAGGAAGACTTCAGAAAATCCTGGAAAGACTTATATAAACTGATGCAGAGTGAAGTGAGCAGTACCAGGAGAACATTATACACGGTAACAACCACAGTGTGAGGACTATTTTTGTTAGACTTAGCCCTTCACAGAAAAGTAAGTACCTAAAATATTTCCAAAAGACTCACTATTCAAAATGTCATTCACATCCAGAGAAAAAGCTATGAAATCAGAACTCAGAATGAAACAGACTAGTTTCTCTTTTATGTTTTGTTTTGCTTTTCTCATGTTTTCCCTCATTCATTTTAATTCTTCTATGCAACATGACTAATGTGAAAATGTGTTTAATAGGAATGTATGTGTACAGCCTATATAAAATTGCATGAAGTCTTGGTGGGGAGGAGGGAAAGGGGGGAGAAAATTTGGAACTGATGGAAATAATTGTTGAAATCTGAAAACTAATAAATTTGGAGAAAAAAAGAACTTTTTAAGTTCAACAGTGAAAATAAAAGAATACATCTATGCATAAAGATGAAAATTTCATGATCTACTTCTAATTGTTTTATAGTGTGATCTTTAATATCAAGCTCACATATCAATACTAAGCTGCATTTTAAAGAAAAGTCTCTGTGAGGTGGATGTAAGGAATACATGAATTCCAAATCTGGCCGTCAGCCAGTGAAAAGTCATGGAGATAGGAGATCAAGTGTTGTGAGTGAGGGTTAGAGAAAAGGACATTTTGGCTAAATTTGCAGAATGTGATAGGTTGAATAATATCCAGTGAGTTTGGGGATTTAGATTGGAGTCAGGTTATATACACCTTTAAAATCTAAACAGATGAGCTTGTACTTTATTCTTGAGTTAATAAGAAGATACTAGATTAAGTTGAGTAGGAGAATCATATTGTTATATCTGTGCCTTAGTAAAATTTCTTTGACATCAAAATGCACTGGATTGGAGGGCAGCTAGGTGGTGGAGTGGATAGAGCACCAATGTAGGAGTCAGGAGGACCTGAGTTCAAATCTCATCTTAGACACTTGACACTAGCTGTCTGACCTTGGGCAAGTCACTTAACCCCAATTGCTTCATCCTGGATCATCTCTAGTCATCCTGATGAATATCTAGTCACTGGATTCAGATGGCTCTGGAGGAGAAGTGAGGCTGGTGACCTGCACAGCCCTCCCTCACTCAAAACAAAGTCAAGTGCAAGTCATGTCATCATTTTTCTGATGGCATGGTCTTCTTTGGCAACAAAGGACAAACACACATGCACTGGGTTGGGGAGAGAATTGAGTCAGAGAAAACAAGTAGGAAGGAGGCTATTGCAATAAGGTGGTACATTGCACAGAGTGCTGGGCTTGGAGTCAGGAAGACTCCCCTTTCTGATTTCAAATCCACGCTGAGACACGAGCTGTGTGACACTCTGCACATCACTTAATCTTCTTTGCTTCAGCATTCTCATCTGTAAATTGAGCTGGAGAAGGAAATAGTAAACCTCTCCAATAGCTTTGTCCATAAAACCCCAAATGAGGTCACCAAAGAGTGGGACATGACTGAAAAGTGACTAAATAGCAAAAACAACATTGTAATAATCTAGTCAAAAGGCCATAAAGACGTGCACTAGGTGGTTAACTATGAGTTGAGAGGAGGCAGATGAAAGAAACAATATGATGGTAGAAACAGTAAGATTTGGTGACTGATTGGGTGTATGGAAGGAGGTTTAGGAGCTGAGGATAATACTGAAGTGACAAACCTGAGACACTGGAAGAATGATGCTGCCTCTGACAGAGAAAGGGAAGTTGGAAAAGAACAAGATTTAGGAGGAAAGATAATTAGTTCTATTTTAGACATGTTGAATTTAAACTGTGTAGACCTTGACATTGGGGGAACCCCCTGATATAAAAGTGAGTTGTAAAGGAACAGGAACAAACAACTAATGCATCTTAGCTATTGCAACTTCATCTGTTCTTCCATTTTTCTAGTGTGAGAAGCGAAGGATCCCAAAGTTTTCTGTAAGCTCATGCTCATCACAAGAATCAACTTGCTCCTTCCACCATAATTTCTGAACTGTTCTACGTTTCTTAAACACTTGACAGCTTTATACAGAGCAACAGATGAGTACAGAATGTGAAAAACTATTTGAATGGACAGAAAATGCAAATACAAGTAGGTATATGTCAATTGCCCAGTTAAACCTGGTATTCCCCATATGGTAGAACTGTGTGCCAATTATGTTGGCATTGCTTCACCCTGATCATCACAGACAGAGGCAAAGAGAGAATCTAGTATTTAAAAGTCTGTTAAATATAATTTCATAAATCCAGGGTGTGTTGCATAGCCAAATTTGAGACTAAGGAACATAAAATTCAAAGAAGGAAACAATACTACATTCCTTTTTCTGCACTATGACAGACTCAGGTTTGAGGGAGGTAACAATTCTCCTTAACAAGTAAAAATACCAATAAGAGCCTCACCAGAGGACTTTCTAAAATTCTGACACTGACCTAGGGTCGAGTTTCAAACTATCATCCTCAAGCAATAACTCACTTGCAGTGGGAATGTTGGTGACCCTCATATTTTAAAATGTGGTTAACCTGAGAATTTGACAGAATTCATTAACAAAATTACTTCTTTAAGGCTTGAGAAATTTGGGCATCCCTGTCTGCTAGAGGGAAAAGACATATCTACCCACCTCTTGTAATTTTTTTTCAATTTTGTTTTAGATTACAACAATCTATTCTTTTAAAATGGGTTTTATTAAAGTCTTTTTGCCCCCTCTTAATTCTCATGCCTTTGTCTCTGTTGATTTTTTCTGATTTATATTGTATATAGCTTGTTGGTGTATAGTTATTTGCACATTGTAACCCCCATTAGATTGTGAGTTTCCTTAAGGGCAGAGGATGTCTTTAATCTTTTTGTTAAATCTCTGTACTTAGTACAATGCCTGGTTCCTACTAGGTACTTAATGTTTGGTGACTGACTTATAGTTTTGCTTTTTTTCCCTTTTACCATAACTTCCCCCAGTATTTCTCTCTCTAGAACTGCATAGAGCTATCCCAAATAACAAATACTTTTCTAAGACATAAAGAAAAGGAAAAAAGAAGAGGGATAAGCAGTATAACTGGTCATTACATTAAAAAAGAGTGAAAATACATGTAATGTGGTTGTCCTTCATTCTTGAAGCGTACCAAAATGACTTCATTGTGCTAGAGTCAAGTTACCACATGTCCTAAGTGGTTGATCAGACCAATACAAGCTCAGAATACTCTACCACAGTTCAGGCACCAGTAGTCCATGTGACTACTTGGAGTGGATTCTCTTTTAAATTTAAATTTACACATCTTGTGCTTCTTTTGAATGCTTTCCATTCTGCTTTGCTCATAAAGCACAGTATCTTCTCTGATAACGGTACACCAGGCTGAGAAGTCCTGTGCTGGTGTCTCCCATGTCACACCATTGTGGACCTCTCACCTCTGCAAAGAGCTGGGGTGAGATTGTCTTTTTCATGTCTCTTCTTTTGAGCCATACTTGCTCTTAATAATTTTGCAATATTAACTTTTGATTTTTCTTTTTAGTTCTTTCTGTTTACACTATAGTCATTGAGGAAATTAGTATTCCACTTACTTTCATTCCACTTACTTTCCTCTGCATCAGTTTATGTAGATTTTTCCAAACTCCTCCTAATTCATCACACTAGTCATTTTTTACAGCACTGTAATATTCCATTGCATTTGCCTACTGCAATTTGTTTTAGCCATTTACCAATTGATGGTCATCTGCTTTGGTTTTAATTCTTTGCTAGATTCATGTTTCTTATAGGTGGCTAGCACCTTTAACGTAGTATAATCTAATTCTAATTAATTAATTTAATTAATTCTAAATAATCTAATACTAATTCCAGGTGAAAAACTAAATTTGATAATGCTTCTAAAAGATCTCAGTGAACATACACCATTTTATCGAAGAATGAGCTTGATACCTTAATTCTCTATTTTCTTTAAGATTAGACTTAGGAAAAAGAAGCAAAAATACATTTGGTATCAAGATCTAGAAAGCCAGTTTGTCTGATATAGCTGCTAAGGCACTGTTTCAAGCTTGTGATTGGGTAAGGATCAAAGAAAGTGGGAAGGGAGGAAATGAGTGTACCTTAAACTAAAATAAATTTCCAGGCACAGTCCCAAAAGGGTGAAGTGCTCACTGGGTTTCTTCTTGGCTTTGCAATCGAAGGAGATTAGGTAGTTCTCTCCCCATCTCCCTAGGTTTCAAGGAGAGGGCTATGAACTGCAGCTTGAAGATTAGAGAGTTATTGACTGTGGAACTCCTTGATTAATTTACTTTAGACCATTAGGAGCTTGGACTGTGGAAATGGGACACTGCAAGTTGCCTGCTGTGCCTGGATTGGATATCCACCACAAAAAAAAAATCCCCACTGTTATCAAGAAGTCACTTTCCTCAGTGGTATTTCTCTAATGATCATATATCGTTTCCCAGAAAGTGCTCCTAAATTATTTAGGAGGAACAACCTGTCACCCTGAGCATTAAGCTATGCTTTCACATAGCCAGTTTCAAAAAGGTAGACTTGATCTCATTTCTTGGGCTCAGAGAGAGAAATCTATAACAAAGGTTTCTCTGTTTGGGACCGTTGTGGGTGTTGTCTGCTTGTGTGAGAGTATGAGGAGGTGGTGGTTGGGAGTTTGTTTGCTTAGGGGAAATTATAAATGAGTGGGTTCCTGGAGTCTTGTAAACTGTTATCACAGATTGCCCAGTGACGTACAGCCTAGAGGATAAAGAATAGTTGCCAGCAATCAATTGTGGACTTTACCCCCCCCCCCTTTCCTTTTAATGAAATGATGCTCTGGCCTTTAATTCAGAGTAGTTGCCTGCAGGTGAAGAGAAAGGAGAGAGGAAATGGGAGAGAGAGCCAACCATTAAGAGGCAGAGGGAGAATGAAAATAAAGGGGGAAATCAAGGGAAAGGAAAGGGGGATGCCGGAACACAGAAGGTAAAAGGAATGGAAGGGAGGGGAGGGGGGGGGGAAATGGGAAAAGGCGGGAGGAGGCTAAGGAGAGAGCCAAACAGGGAAAAAATTGCAGGTAAAAATAAAACAGAAAAGGCCCAGGTGGAATTCATGCAAACTGTTCTCATCAACACTGCTACTCCCTCCTGTCACTAGAACTGTCAAACAGGCTCCGCTCGTAATGAAAGGAAAAATATTTTATTCAGATTTATTAATTTGAAAATGAAGCCCGCCTGTCGAGAGGGGGACAGTTCTTCTCAATCTGTCATCGTTGAACCACACGCTCCTGACACCGGGATTCATTTGTCTTGTCGGCTCTGACAGTTGGATTCTCCCAGAGCTCTTCCTAGTGGATCGCCCTGGGATTTTCAACCGGATGAAACACATTCCGACAAGGAACAGCCTCTTTATTAATGCAAATTACATGAGGAGGAGAGAAAAAAGGGGAGGAAGAGAGAGGCGCCAGCAGCCGTTCTGGTGTTCTTCTGCCTGTATCAGTCATTTGTTATTTACATTTATACACATTTTTCAGTTTTAATAAAAGGAGACTCGGATTTTCAGTGACATTTATGGACAGTTTGTTTCCAAAAAAATGATGCCATCACCGTAATTGTATGCAAAACCTGCAGCCCGCTTCCCCCTCGGTCGCGTCTAGCCAGCTTCCGTGGGAGCCCGTAAATGCACTTTATGCGGCCCAGGCGAGGGCCGTGGCACCGCGGGCGGCAGGCGCCGAGGGGAGGGATGTTTTATGGGCTGACAAGCCCCGGCCGCTGGGCTGCTGCGGGGCGGGGGCCGCTCGGAACAGCGCATCGTCTTCTCGTGGTGGTCCGACGGCTTCTTGCCGCTCCTCCGAGGCTGTCCCCATCCTCTCCTCCGGGATGCATTCGCTGTCGGAGTCGCGTCTTAGCCGCTCTTCCCAGGTGTAAAGGGCTTGGAGCGGGGCTGTATCCTCCAGAGTCCCCATCTCCGGCTGGGGCTCTGTCCAGCTCGGCTCGCTCCTCGTCTGTCTGAGGCGAACGCCGAACTGCCCAGAGGGGCTGACATGAAACCTGACCCTCCATGACCATGAACATGAAAGTGATCCTCCAGCTGTCTCTGAACTCCCGACCATACTCGCCACGTGTGGGCCTGGCATCCTTAGGACCTTCCCCGCACCTGGCCACAGCAGACTGGATGCCCTGAGCCTTCCCAACGTCCCTAAAGAAGCGGATGGCGGTAAACCTTTTCATCATCTGGAAATCCGCATTCAGCCATTCCCGGGGCTGTGCGTGACCTCCCAGAGTCACTTTCTAGGTCTCTCATTTGGAAAAGCAAAGTGGAGTTGTCCTCCAGCGTCGTAAACTTTTCCAGAGATTCTGAGCAGCTTGAGGGCAAGTACTATGACTTTGTATCCCCAGAGTTTAGAACAGTACCTAGCATATAGTAGGAGCTTAATAAATGTTCACTGACTAACCGATTCAAGGAATCACAGACCATCTAAGGCACAAGGAGAGATTGGCCTTACCTGAGTCGCTGGGCTGTGGGAAAAAGATGGAAAGAGAGAAAGAAAGAAAGAAAGAAAGAAAGAAAGAAAGAAAGAAAGAAAGAAAGAAAGAAAGAAAGAAAGAAAGAAAGAAAGAAAGAAAGAAAGAAAGAGAGAGAGAGAGAAAGAAAGAAAGAAAGGAAGGAAGGAAGGAGAGAAAGAAACAAAGAGAGAGAAAGAGAAGGAAAGAGAGAAAGAAAGAGAGAAGGAAGGAAAGAAGGAAGGAAAGAAGGAAGGAAAGAAGGAAGGAAAGACGGAGACTTAAGAGCTTCTCTGTCCTTATCATACTGTCTGTTTGCCCTCCTGCAGATAGACTCAATTGTCATATAGAATCTGAGATTTGGGAGGAAACTTGCAGATTGTCTTTTCCAGTCTTTCCATCCAAAGCAAGGAATCCCTCTGTAATATGTCTCTCATTTCAACTCTTTTTTTCTCAATGGGTTAAGTTCCTTTTCTAAATTTCCATAGAGCAGCTGCAAAGATCTGCATTTCTGTGTCACATGTATACAAGGATGCTTACAATGTTGTGAAAAACAAACAAGAACAACAAAAAAGCTGGCTCTAAAGTTAGTAAGCCTGAATTAGATTTCTAATTCATTTCAACTGAATTCCTCTCTCACCCCTGCCCCACTAAACTCCATCCATCACTTGCCTTTTATGAATTGTCCTCATCATTAGAATATAAGCCCCTTGAGGACAAAAACTGTCTTCCTTCCTTCTTTCCTTCCTTTCTTCCTTCCTTCCTTCCTTCCTTCCTTCCTTCCTTCTTTCCTTCCTTCCTTTCTATTTCTTTCTTTCTTTCCTTCTTTCTTTCTTTTTTACTTCTTTTTGTATTACCACTATTCAACACAGTGCCTGGCACATAGTAAATGTTTAATAAATTAATTTAATAAATTTGTTGATGACTTGACTCAGCTACAATGTGTGACCTTTGTCAAATAAATCACAACTTTCTTGGGCCTCATCCTCATCTATAAAAGGAAAGCGCTGGGATTAGAAGACCTCTACGGGCCCTTTGGGGTAATTTGCCTATATTATTTTGCTAGGACTTTAAAAAAAAAGCACGGTTTTATAAACCAAAGTTCTCGCTACAGAATTTTTGTGATAGCAAAAAACTAGAAATAAGATAAATGCTAATATATTGGAGAATTCCTAAATAGGAATGGCATTTAGTAACGTCATAGGCAATGGCAAATATGAGTAATTTAGAGAATCATAGGAAGACATATATCAACTGATACAAAACCAATAAAACAATATACACAATGACTACAATGTTATAAATGAGAAAAAAACCTTTAAAGAGGAAGAGAGAAGCTAAGTGTTGCATTCCTGCACAATTATAATAACCATGTTTTGCTCTAGAAAAGAGTTAAGAAAATATGCCTCCCCTCCTTCACAGCATAGACCTTCAATGACTGTTATATTGCAGATAAGGTGCCATCAATATAGTTTTACAATGCTCCCTTATTTTTCTTTTTAAATCTCCATTATAGAGACTGGCTCACTGGTGAGGTAAAATAATGTATTTGGTAAAGAAGGTTACATGAAAAGAAAAGGCATTGATAAAAGCAAGATTTTTTAACTCACCTGGAGAAGAGATTACAGAATGTCATCTAGTTGGGGTGAGAGAAGGAAAAAGGTAAGAAACAATGGAGTAGAAGGAAGTGCAGATGTTAATAGTAAAGAGGTTAGAATTATAGTTCTGCCTCCCCAGATCTCTACCCAAGAGACCTTGGATATATCACTTTACTTCTCTGAGATTCTATTTTCTCCTCAGAGGAAAATTAGGTCTAAACCCTTTACTGGATGGAACTTTAGGGTCCACTTCAGAGGCCCCTTCTAGAGAGTGTGATTGGCAAAATAAAGAATTAGACAAATGATCTATAAAGTTCTGTCTAGCTCCACTGTTCCATCCAAAATACAGGATGCTATTAAACTCTGCTTAAAGCTAGATTTCTTTAAGTCTAAAGGATGTCTATCAGGGAACTTCTTTTTTTTTTATTATTATTCTTACATTGAAGTCTGAAAAAAAGGTAGCTCCTTTCATTTTCCCTAAAAATTGTCTTCCCAATTAAATGAAAGGAGAAGAAAAGACAAATAACCCAAAAGGCAACCAGTATGTCGATGATGTGTATGATACAATTAATGGAAGCAGGAAAAAATTACCTCCTGACTGGTAAGGCAACACAAAGAACCAACAACTGTGTGTAAAACAAATGCCTGGGTTGGTGCACATTCAGCACGAGTGTGTATATGTTTGTTTAATGATGTCTCCATGGTCTATAGAATTAATATTTAATAGCACTTGTCAGCAAGATCTTATACAAGGGTTTGTTTTGCATTTTTTTTAATGCTTGTTAGTGGTTCTGACTTCCTGGGTTGTCCTCCTTTAATATTTGAGTTATTCACTGCAATCTCAGCCTCTTCAGGGTTTGCCTGCCTTTCCATTTCACATCATCCAGGGGGTCAGAAGAATTAAAGGGACCTTCTGCCTCAGTGCCCTTCTCTCCCTGAATACATCAAGGATGGAGGGAGGCAATGTGAATGAGTCCTCTACTGAGAGTACCATTAATATCACCATTAGCTGAACCATTGGGGATTGGGGTTAGATAGATGAATAGATTAAATAAATAGGAACACTCTACATATCCTAGAGCTTTTGTTCCTTTATGGAATCTGTTTTTAAAGGAATTGCATAGCATCACAGCATCTCAGAGTGGGGAGGAACTTCAGAGGCCCAAGTTAAAGGAAACTCAATTCAAACCAACAGATAATTATTAAAGAAAAATATGATCAATGACAGATTTGGTCTAGTTCTCATGTTGACTGGGAATGCTCAGAGACTTTCTAGTTTGAACAGGGTGAGATAGTGAAAGGTCCTTAAAGACAAGAATGAATCAGAGTTTCTAGTCTCATCCCTTACTGGGCAACTCACCTCTAAAGGCTTCAGATGCCTCATCTGTGAAATCAGGGAATGGTATATGTCAGACTCTTGTTCTATCCAGCTTTCTCAGGCCACTCCAAGCATTATCTTTTCCATGAGATCTGTTCTAACTCTTGGAGCTTACATTGCTCTTGTCTTTGAATTAGTTCAAGAAGTTGGCACCTTCTAGTTAGAATTGAATAATTCTCTATATTTTTTGTGGTGTTAATTTTCTGTCTCTCACTTGAGCGTAAATTCCTCAAGGACTAAAACCAGGTCTTATTCTCCATTTTTTATCTCTTCTTCCTTTACCTTCGCATTTCCACCCCAAGCACAGTGCATCTGCAGTAGAACTCAAAGACTGGGAAAAACATAGTCTCACAGATCCGAATCAAAGGAATAATAGGGAAAAAATGTCCTAAACATACCAGAATAAACATAGCAGCCCTTTTTGTGACAGCAAAATAGAGAAACAAAAGCAGGTGTCAATTGACTGAGGAATGAATGAACAAATTATGGTGATATGTTGTAAAATAATATTATTAGGGTGTAAGAAATGGTATATGAGAAATTCAGAGAAATGGGAAAGATATGAACTGACAAGAAGTAAAGAAAGCAGAAATGGAATAACAGATATAAATTGACTACAATAATGTAAATAAAAACATTAAAGGATTTTAACTTATATTAAATACAATGGCGAATCTTGGTTCCAGAGGACAAATTCATTATTTATCTCTTTTTGATATAGAGGTGGGAAATTCAGGTGATTATATCAGTTGTTGTTGCCTGCTTTTTGTCTTTATTTCCCAGGCAGGTTCTATGGGAAAGGCACAGTTATATTAGGAAACTCAGTATAAAAACAAAATGTGAGAAGTAAATAGATCCTCAAAAAAGGTGGGGAGGAGAAATTACAGAAATCCAGTTGATGGATTGATTGATTGCTATCCTCTATCCCTAAATACAAGGGAGAAGTACTCTAAAGCAACAGGTCAAGTTGGGAAATGTTTGCTGATGACCTACTATATATACACTTTCCTGATAAGAAATTTCATATGGAGTAGAAAGTATTCAATTCTAAGGTTTAAAATAATATTCCATAGTAGACATGGTATATGCTCTCTTTTCTTTAGACTGAAATTTTGGTATGGTGCTAAAAAATTGTATGCCAGTCCAACTCAGTAACATATTAATAACAAAACACTAGCAGCCTTACTGATTGTCAGACAAATACATACACACAAAAGAGTATCTTCTTGCTCCATGCCTATGTACAATTCACACATCCTAATTATCTATCTGTTCACTACTGCCTGGGTAGTAGATTTTCATCAATTTGATATCGCATCTACTTATAACCCATCCTAGGCTTTTTCCTTCTTTTCCATGCTTAGCTGTGATTTGTTTTAAGAAAATAAAATAAATTAGTTTCCCAGGAAATCTACATGAGCACTTTCTCCAGAGAGAGACCCCCACTGTGAGCAACACAGGCTATGGCCATTGTTTTGTTAAATGGTAATAATAACTTAAAATGTGATGACAGCAGCTGATGCCTAACTGCGGGATGAGGACTGGTCTTGTTAGTGTTGCCTGGCAACCAAAATGCAACATCTTGGAGAAAGTGAGGGGGCCCAGTCAGCAGAGAGAGGTTATGGCACTAGAATCAAGGGAGCTGAAGAATCCCTAAGAACCCAAAGGAAACGCTCTTTTCCAATTGGCTCCCCTTTCCACAGTTCCCCAGCTTCAAGGGGATTTGAGCCTTGTTACTGGGCCAAAGTTGGACTAGGGATGAGTAGAGCAATTGAAATAAATTCTTAAAGTCTCAAGTTCATACAGAAACATGCTCCTGATCGCCTTAGAGCTGGAAGTATCAGAAAAGCAACATAAATCCTGGTTTCATTTAATTCCCCCTAAACCTTTTTCAGTCAATCAACCAAGTACTATTTTGGTAGGCCCAAGAGATGTGATGGTTTGTCTTATTTTTTTATGGGTGACCGAGGAAGGCAGGTCTCAGCTTCTTTCAAAGGACTTCCACAAACCTAACCTCAAACACTTTCCATTATAAATAGCCCAAGAAACACTAGAAGACAGAGTAAACTAGTTGGATTTAAGAATTCTAATATCCTAAATTCAATTTTTAAGGCAAATGACACTCTTTTCATTGTCAAGCCATACATACTAATTGAATAAAGAAAAAGTGGAGTTCTTGGTCACATCTATATTGTTGTTGTGTTTGTCCTTCGTTCTCAAAGAGGACCATGACATCAAGAGGATGACATGACTTGCAGCTGACTTGGATTTGAGTGAGGGATGGCTGTGCAAAGTCACCAGCCTCTCTTTTCCTGAGTCATCTGGGTCCAGTGGCCTGATATTTGTCAGGATGACTGGAGATGGCCCAGGATGCAATGGGAGACCTTGACTTTTTCAGGCTTAGGCCTTATTACATTCTCACTTTGAGTGAGATACACCCATTCAATAAATAGTCTTCTTTAAGTAGTTACTCAAGGGATGGCCCATTTAATAAAAAAAAAAAATCAAAGTGGGAAGGGAAGATCCTCAAGGTTCCTGGGTAAAAGGGAACAAGTACTATTTTAGTAATTACAATCACTCTGTGCTAGGTGGGTGGGGATTTGTTGTCCAGTCTATGAGCTCCAGAGTGAGTTTGGTTTAAGACTTGATCTTTGAGCAAGAAGTATAGGCAGTAAAGCCAGAGCAAAAAAGGGATATTTGGGCATGGAGTGTACCTTTCCCTGGGTAGAACACCAGAGAATAGGAGAGGAGGAAGAGGAGGATGCAGAGGAAGAAGAGAAGGAGGAGGGGGAGAGGAGCTATTCACTCACAGGTTGTGTTTGTCTTCCGTTCTTGAAGAGAACCATGACATCATGATCATAACATGACTTGCAATTGACCTGATTTGAGTGAGGGAGGGCTATACAAAATCACCAGTCTCTCTTTCTTCTCCTGAGCACTCATATTTATATAAGTACATAGTTAAATGTGAACAAAAGCATAGATCAATGAAAGTCACCTATGTAATCCAGCCTAGTCATATCTTAGAACCATGTAAATATTATTTTCTCTACCAATGGGTAGTTAAAATGACTGTAGGCAAACTGGACAGACCCTCCAGTAAGATCTCTGATTCAATAACCAGTCTTAAAGTTCACCTGGAAAATTTCCCAGAAGACAGAAGAAATTTATGACTTAACCCCTTAATACTTGACAGATATCTCCATCCAAAAAGCAACTCTAAAACCATATGATTCTCAAAGTCAAACCCTACACAAACAGTTGGGGTAATTATATGACAAAATAGTCATTTTATTCCAAAAAAAATATTCTAATAGTTCAGTGAGCATTTCAAGCCTTCACTATTTTAACAGTTACTTTTTATTCTCATATTGGTTTTGACTATGAATGCCTCAATGAAAGCTCCTGGAAGAATTATTTTTAGGATCAATGTATAATTTTGGTCATAACACTGTTAATGAATATTTTTGAAATTTAATTCTTCCAAGAGGGAAATACATTTGATAACCTTAAAAATCACTCTATCCATCCTCTTGTTCTCCTTGCTTATCATCCAAAATGGGTGAATGGGTTTTAAATTTTATTTACACTATAAAATTACTTGTCAGACAGAATCTATTTCTGAATTCTGTAGACTTTCTTGGTATTGACATACATAAGATATTGATGATGATGATAAAGGAGGAGGAGGAAAAGGAAGAACAAACACAAGAAGAAGAAAGAAGAAAAGAGGAAGAAAAGATGAGCAAGGAGGAGGAGATTATCCTTAAACCTTGGAATTCCAGGTGGAAATGAATCATCATAAAATTTTTTTCATGTGATCTAAGAAAAACCTGGAAAGCTTTGCATGAAACAATGAGGAGTGAAATTAGTAGAACCAATATACAGTAGTAACAACATTGTTTTAAGAATGACTTTGAGGAAATAAGTCATCGTGCCTATTATAAACACCCAAATTAACTATAAAGGACATATAAACAAAGATTTTATCTGATTCCAGATTAAAGAACTGATAAATAGAAGTATATAAAGAATAGTTTTATATCTAGATATACTTATTTATGTCTAATAGTAGCCATCACTGGTGGAAAAGAAAAGGAAATATACATGATAACTTGTGTATTTTAAAGGAAAAGCAAGTTGTACATAATGGATTTATGGTTCTATATGCAATCATCTTTTTATTATATTATAGAAATTCTTGTTTTACTCCATTAAATTAATTAATTTTAAAAGTTTTTTCTCTCATGCTTTCTGTACTGAATTTGGCCTTAATTGTTATACCATCCTAGTTAACCACAAGAAAATAACAAGGAAAGGAATGCGATTAGTAGAAAGAGATTTTGCCGAAATTGTCATGATCGATTTGATCCTGTTTCAGAAATGAGAGGTAAAGTAATAACTTAGAAGTCTCTGATGCCTACTAGCTATGAGTCTATGGACAAGTCATGTAAACTCTCAGAGTTCCAAGCAATTTTGTAAGACTATAAGGAACAAATGAAACACTAGAATTCTCAGATATAGGCCATCATTATCGTGACTCTCACTTGGTATAAGTATCAATATCCCTTTAACAGATGAGAAAACTGAATCTTGAAAAAGGTTACATGATGGACTCATGGACACTCTTTCAGTACATGTCAGAGCTGGGGTTCAAGGTCTAGCATAGCTTCTGCTGCACCACCCAGCACTAGTGAGAGGGCTGAGACAGTGCTATGAGTTAAACTGATTCCCACAGTGGGACATCTGGAGATGGATTTTGTGCTGCCTAAGGGAGCTTAATAGATTTTCAATACCATGATGTGCCCCACACCACCTTTCCTGCTCAAATTTCACCTTAAACTTTTCCCCCCTGCACTCTAGTGTAGATCACTCTGACTTTCATCAGCGGGTTGCAAAGATTCCATTAGAAGAACTAAAGGCAGGTGCAGCTCAGAATGGAGCAAGTCCTCATCCTTGCATGCTTGCTCTCTCCTGGTGTTCACTAGTTTGTATGATTAATTTTATCAATTTTCCTGACCTGCTTTGCTACCGAAATAAATATGACAGCTGCAGTCTGTGCCAATTCTTCCTCTTGCCAAGTGAGATGCTGAGATGTGTTTTCTTGTTGATCGCAGACTTGGGTAAATATCGAGTAAATAGACCGAACAGGATTCATCCTGGTCTCACAGACAAATCAAACATTGAAGCAAGAGTGAATCCTTCTATGGGAAAAAAAATTCCCTTCTTCTTACACTGCCTAATTGCTTCCTCAAGGAAAGGCAAACATCCCCAAATCCACCCTTTCCACCTCTTTCTGATCCAAGAGAACCCAAGGCACAGAAAAGTTTGATATGCATGAAGTCAAAAATTACTAGATTCCTTTGGCCTTTGGTATTTAGATACCTGCAATGTGGCAGGTACATTTTGGGAATATCTAGGTCTCTGTGGGCAGGAGGGATGAATGGTGGAATCACCCTCACTATTATGTGGGAAGGAAAGAAAAGACTCTCCTTACATTCTGTCTCCCTGTCCCTAATACTCGCCATGAAAAGATTTAGTAAGATGCTCATATAACAAAAGTCCTTCCCACCAATATTCCATTTTACTTCCACCTCTTTGGGGGCCCTATCCTTCTCATCCTACACTTCCATTATACCCACTGGAATCTGTGTTCTATTGTTAACAATCTGCCTTACGTATTAAACTAGAGTTTTTGGCCTAAAAATTACTTTGTACTTTTTATCTATGTGCACATGTAAGTTTCTTTAGAACAAGAACCATTTCATCTTGTCTTAGTACTTTGCACCTATCACACTGCCTGTCACACAAAAGGTACCAATAATATGTTAAATTAAATGAAATAAAAGAAAGTGACATTGGGAAAAGGAGCCACTTAACTGTGTGTAAGGATCCCTGTGGGGACATATTGACTTTGAAAACCACATAATGACATTATCTATGTTCTATTGTATATTTATTTTGTTAGTTTCAATGTCATTTATATCTGGTTCAGTTACACTTGGGAGTGCTGGTGATATGTTTGACCCTTCTGCTCTAAAGCACCCTAGCTTTGGATAATATTATAGAATTATCAATTTGAAACTGAAAAGGACCTCAGAGGTCATCTAACCCAACCCGTTGATTTCACAGAGGATGAAACTTAACCAAAGAGATCAAGCAACTTGATCCTGACAGAGTTGGGATTTGACATCCTGTGTTCTCACTCCAGATCCAAGTCTGTTTCCATTATATCATGATACCTCCAGTATAATTATCACCCTCATTTCATATACAGTCTAGCACAGTTATATGATACCTGTGGTCACTCATCTGGTCTCTGCCTGAAGGAGGACTAGAACCCAAGAGTTCGGCCTCCTAGAACATGTTCCTTTCAAGATATCCCTTGGCCTTTCCTTTGCTTTAATCACAATTTTGCCCGAAGTTGGCTCACTGTTGCCACTCCCATACTCGCTATACTACTCCTGTGACAATCTGGGTGTAGCTAGAGAAAAGAGGCCCTAGTCTTGTAGAACTTGTCTTCCCTGCTGCCCCTCCCTTCTTACCCGGCTCTTGTATTTGCCTTGGTCCTCCAGAGACACACTTGCCCTAAAAGGGGACCTCAGGAGACAGAACCTGAGACACAATAACAAGGTGCCAGATTTTTCCTCCACGAGGAGAGAATGTCTGAGGAAGGAGTATGTGGTATTGACAGAGACAGGCTTGGGTAAAGTAATACATTCTCATTGCCCAAGAGTTGTGGTCATATTAATAACCACAAAAGGAACAATGATAGTTATAAATTGTGATCAGTGCTGGCTTATATTTAATTTTCTGTGGGTTCAAGGAGAATAAGGACAGTACTTTGCACATAGTAAGTATTTAATAAATGCTTCATTCATTCGTTCATTCATTCTTAAGTCAATAACCTGCTTAGGAGGAGCCCATAGCACCCAGTGTTTTGGAGTCCTTTATTCCCCACAAAAAAAGCTGTTTGGAGGGCTCCCTCTAATACTTCTTATATCATCATCATCATCATTGCTAGCATTTATATAGTGCCTACAGTTGGGGAAACATTGTGTTAAGTATGTTACAAATTTTGTCTCATTTGACTCTTATAATAACCCAGGGAGATAGGTGATATTGTTATCCCTACTTTACAAATGGGGAAACTGAGGCAAAGAGATGTGAAGTGACTTGTCCAGGGTCATGCAGCTAGTATCTCAGGTAGAATCTGAACTCAGGTCTTCCTAACTCCTGGTCCCATGCTCCAGATAACCATTCAGATGGTGCAATGACCATCAACTGTTGTCATCTCAATTACAAAAGGAAAATTTGAGCACCAGACAGAAGGGGGTGAAAAGGACTTAATATTTTCTTTTTTCTACCAGGTCTCATGAAGAGTTTCGTCTCAAGCATTAGTGCCCAAAAGTGGGATCCTGCATCTAATGTTCTGGAACAAGGACATTAAGATAAATGCTTATTTTCCGGCTTCCCCCTAGGACCAGGCAAGCCTCATCTCTTGATTTCAGCTCTCCTTCAATGAAGTGGAGGTGGGGAAAGTATAAGGAGGAAGAGGGGAGGAGAAGGAAAGGCACCCCCCACCAGCCAAGCCCATGTTGGAAGCAGGATCCATGACAAAGACCCAGGAGGAAGATTTTGCTCCAAAAATGCAAAGGCTCCAATATTATCTTGCACACCAAGCCTGTCTTCTAATGACAGCCTTGGGAGCCAGACATTTCTAAGTGCTAATTAGAGGTGTTGATTATCATGGTAACCCTGTGGGGGCTAAACCAAAGCCTCAGAGCAAAAGCCACAGATAAAATAAAGATTGTTACAGTCGCTTATGGTGGCAGAGTATCAATTTTGGAATGTCAATGCTCAGGCTGGAATCCAATACCGAAAGAAAGCTAACTCCCATCGAGGCCTGCCCAGCCTCTTATACCAGGTTGTCAAACAATTTATAATAGGCAGGGCCCATCAGGGGAAATATCCTAAAATCTCACCAACCAGGGAAAATTTGCTAGGCCTTTAATATAAAGAGTTTCATCTTAGAACAGAAGGCACACCATGGTCAGCTCTCCAAATCTCTGCCTTTGAGTTCTTTTAACAAAAGAATTTTCTCTACATATTCCTAGACTGTCAACAGATATCATTTCAAATATGCAGACATTTGAAAGCATCAAATATTAGCCCTCATGTAGACAATACATCCAGGTGGCTGAGTGAATTTTTCACTTTGTGTCTGGACCTTTTGGCATCAAATCAACATAGCATCAGATTTCCTAAGTAGAAACATGGTCTAAGGGACAGGGTCCTGCACTACGAATCAAAAGTGGATTCTTCTTTTGTGGAGTTTTCATTGACTTGCTGTGCGACCTTGGACAAATTGCCTTCCCTCTCTGGGAGCTGAATTTAATCAACTCCTACATCTCTCACAGGGTGATAGTGAATGAGAAAATAAAGCCAACAGTTCCTTTTACAAAGGAGAGAAGTATCACAAGTGAATAAGCTCCCACACAAACAAAAATTATTTAGATGAGGGTCACAAAGAAAGAGGAGAATCACTCTTTCCCCTACATAATAGTCAAACAAGGTCCACTTGAGGCAAAGGTGTTCCAGCACTGTACCAATACTGCCTCAAACAGATAGGGGTAGGGAATAGAAGGGAGAATAAATGTTGGGTCAAAGGAAAGAACCTCCCCACCCCCAGACCTAGTCAGATGACATTGGGTAAGAATTGTGGGACTGAACAAAATACAACCTCTGTGAGCCTCAATTTCCTTTTCTTTAAAAGGGAGGGAGGTCATAAGACTTCAAATATCCAAGGTTGTATGAGGAATCTCAGAATCCCAGGATCTTGGTTGGAAGTGTTCTAGTCTGACTTACATCTAAACAAATGATGTAGAGAAATTGCTTTGTAATAATAAAGCATTCTAGAGAATTGAATTAAATTATTAATAGCATTGCTGTGACAATCATCCTAGTGATATTGTCATGGTTCTCTTTCTCTCCATCATCAGAGGCCATATTTTTCAATGAAAATCTGTACATTAAAGGCACTTTGTCCTAAAAGGCATAAATCTACCTTACAGAGTCCAGTGGGGTCTGCAGCTAGTCCCTGACCAAACCAAAAGAAGAGAATCCAGTTATAGAAGTATAAGACATATTGCATTCTTTAGGAATGTTTCTACAGGCTTCTCTTAAATAGTCTAAAACTGAGTCTACAAATATCTTCTTCAAACATCTATTTTTAAGCCATATGGGCAGTCACTGAGTAGGGTAAACTCCAGCAATGAGGAAACAATAGAAGTATGTATAAGGCAAGGCAATGGAATTGGATAGATGATAGATGGATGGATGGATAGATAGATAAATCGATCTATATGTGTGTTCTATATCTATTCATCTATCTACATGGAATTCCATTGCTTTTGGATGGAATATATAGGAAATTCACTGCACCTCTCAATAGATAGATAGATGGGTGTGAATGTATGTGTGTATGTTTATACACACACACTCATATATATAATTCAATCAATGAGCATTTACTAACCCCCACTACATGGGCCTTTGAAATAGTAGGGAAAATGGTGCCATAAAAGCTAATATCATTACTATACAAAGTAAAAGAAAGCATTAGGCATCACACTAGGCTGCAACTTCATACCTGTCCTTCTGTTTACAAGTTTCTAGGTCACATTGACCAACATCAGCAGTCTACCACAGGTTGAAAAGCAAACAAATGTACAGAAATTGGGTGTAGCCCATTCCTAATGAGATCAGAGAGTAGATGCGTCTCTATCAGCTGGGGTTTTATACACAGTTTAAGAGTTGTTTTTTTTTCAAATATACTGTGTTGTTCAGTACCAGGAAACTGTGTGCATGTTGTGTGTGCGTGTGTGCGCGCGCGTGTGTGTGTGTGTACTGTGTGCCTATGTATCTCACCTTGGCATGGGAAGGAAATGAGCATCTCTGTGATTTCTCATCAATTCAAATATCTCCTGTTTTCCAAGGACTCCTGAGAGTCAGAGGCTGGCTGCCATGAAGATTTATACACCGCAGGAAGGGTTAACCTCATCTCATGGTCACTATTGTCTCAGGACAACTTGTCAGTTGGCGAGAACATCCTGTAATGGATTTGAAGTGGATTGCTCAGCCCATCGCAAGGTAGATGCTGTATTTATTGAATAGACATTAAAAAGAACATTTCTCAATTTCTCAGCACTGAACTCAGGGTCAATGGATCTTCTTGGCACTGACATGCTGAGTCAACTCCTAGCTTAAAGCTTTTAAAGGGACTGGGGTTAGATTAAAGGATTAGACTCCGTCCTTAACGTTTCCCTGGCAAAATCGTTGGGTCTTAAATCATTTATGTTGCCTTGTAGGGCTTTGCTTGGCCTTTCACTGCTAGCTTTGAAAAGAAAACACACACACACACACACATACATACATACACACACAAGCACTAAAAAATATACCTACACAAATGCACTCATTTTGCAGATCTGACCAGAGAAGTTTGTGCCAGCGCTGCCACAGAGATTGAAAAGACATCAAACATTTTATTTACATCAGTGACCACGTCTCAATCAGCCCTGCAAGTGAGGAGACTGTGAAGGTGGGCTCTGACTGTGTTACTTTCCTGAGGGGAATCCAGTCATGAAGACTGAACTCACATCTTGTCAGTCTGACCCTTTAAAATGGATCGTTTTTAAATTAGTCTTATGTGACCCCCCACCCCATTCCCTTTTTCTCATCCTCTCTGGATGAGATGGATGGAATACTGCATATTTCCTATCCATCTTTCCCAAACTCCCTTGTATTTAACTATTTGGTTTTAACTTGTATTTATTTTCCTTTTACTTATTCCATATACACTTAGATAAGTGTGGTTTTCCTGAGTAATATCAAACTCAGATAGAAACAGGGGTCACTAAAGAGTTCATAAGAATACTAGAGAATCACACACTAATATTATCTGTTTTATTGAATTTTCATTTATTTTTAAAAATAGTTTTCGGGGTGGAGCCAAGATGAAAGAGTAGAAAGACTCACCTATGCTAGCTCTGAACCCACAACCCATGGATTTCCTCTAAAAAGAACTCCTGACAAATTCTAGAACAGTGGAAGCCATGCAGCGACACAGTGAAGGAGGTTTCTGTTCCAGAGAGCCCTGAAAAACCGATCCCAAAGGTCCATCATGTCCCAGACGGGAGCGGAGCCGTCCCCTGCCCTGCCCCGGCCACGTGGCACTGAGAGGAGTGAGCAGATACAAGCAGGCTTCAGGGACGGGATCTCCAGTGGCCACAAAGGTCCCTCCACCCACAGACGCACAGGTCAGTGAGAGAGACTGGCTGAGAGGGGAGCGGGGTGTCTCCAGGACTCAGGGCCCCTCGGGAGGAAGCGGCAGTTGCAGTGGCAGCAGGTGGCCAGAGGCTCCCAGGGCAGGCAGGAGCTCAGCAGCAGCTCCATTAAAAATGGTCTCTGCATAAACCCCCTGAGGGAACTGAGCCAGTGAGGAGGCCCTGCCCCACGTGAGAACCTCATTTAATCTTACCCTGAATAGCAGTCAGGCCTGCTGCCAAAAGCCCTGAGGCTGGGGAGCAGCATTTGAATCTCAGACCCCAAGCACTAGCTGGGCATACCTAGGCCAGGGGTGGAGAGGACTCTCAGAAGTCAAGTAACTGGCTGGGAAAATGCCCAGAAAAGGGAAAAAAAATAAGACCATAGAAGGTTATTTTCTTGGGGAACAGATGATTCCAACCTTCATCTCTGAAGATGAGGAAGAAGAAAACTGCTGACTATCAGGTAAAGACATAGGAGTCAAGGCCTCTGTAAACCATACATCTGAAATAGGTATCCCATGGGCTCAGGCCATGAAAGAGCTCAAAAAGGATTTTGAAAATCAAGTTAGACAGGTGGAGGAAAAACTGGGAAAAGAAATGAGAGAGATGCAAGAAAAGCTTGAAAAACGGGTCAATACCTTAATAAAGGAGACCCCAAAAAATGCTGAAGAAAATAACACCTTGAAAAATAGGCTAACTCAAT
>CM053770.1:645517709-645533169 GCA_028658325.1 Potorous gilbertii | reverse complement strand
AGAGAGAATAGCCACAATGGGGGGCAGGATAGGAGGGAGGGAAATATAGTTAGTCTTGCACAACATGACTATTGTGGAAGTTATTTGCAAAACTACACAGATATGGCCTATATTGAATTGCCTGCCTTCCCAAAGGGAATGGGTGGGGGAGGGAGGGATGGGGAGAAGTTGGAACTCAAAGTTTTAGGAAAAACTGTTGAGTATTGTTCTTGCTACTAGGAAATAAGAAATACAGGTAATGGGGAATAGAAAGTTATCTGACCCTACAGGGCAAAAGAGAAGATGGGGACAAGGGAAGGAAGGAATGATAGAAGAGAGGGCAGATTGGTGATAGGGGAAATTAGAATGCTGGGTGTATTGGGGAGGGGGGAGGGTCCAAATGGGGAGAAAATTTTGGAACCCAAAATCTTGTGAAAATGAATGTAAAAAGTTAAATAATTAAATTTATAAAAAAAATAGTTTTCAATTACATTTTCATCTGGTTCCTACTACATTTGGGAGTGCTGTGGGTCAACTGTAGGGGGCCAGTGTGACTGATCCCTCTGGTCTTCTCTACTTACCCCTTGTGAGTAGATTAGTTCATTCATTGTATTTATATTCCCAAAGATCTACAGCAATAGTTGGCACAGTAGGCACTTCACAAATACTGGTTGATTAACTGATTATTCCTCCCCTTTTATTCCAATCTTGAACATACCCATAAGGATCCACACATTTATGTAATTCACATAGTAACAGAGACCTACAAAAATATCCCCAAACCACCCACTTTGGGTTCATACTTATGCATAACTCAAAATGGCATACATTCTGATACACACAAACATATATTATGCATATACAAATACATACATGCCTGCATATGCAAACATGAGTGTGTACTTATGCCATACATTCTTGTGTTGAAACTATTTTAGAAATATTTTAACCTCTATATAGCTTTATTTTCTCCTATATGACTAAATAAAACTTTTAAAAAACTTTCAAAAAATTCTCGTTGCTATTGACTGTCTTTGAATGTTACAGACCTGGCACATGTTGGCCCTGGAATCAGTAAGAGTCATCTTTGTGAGATTAAATCTGATCTCAGACACTTACTACCTATGTGGCCAGGCAAGTCACTTCTCCTTGTTTACCTCAGTTTCCTCATCTGTAAAATGAGATGGAGAAGGAAATGGCAACCACTCCAGTGTCTTTGCCAAGAAAATTCCAAATGGGGTCACAAGAGTCAGACATGACCAAACCCAACAGTACAATAGCAACAATGGTTCATGATGTTGAAAGTGGAGAAGTGACCTTCTGAAGAGTATGGATGACAATACAAAAAGGAAAAACAGAAGTCCCTTAATGATCCTAGAAAATAACAGAGCTTTAGTGTCCTCTCTGTGGAAACAAGAGCACAAAATTCTAGTTCCTTTAGTTTCATCAACCTCCATTTCCCCTCATTTATTTACTAAAGAGAATCTTAGGACATAGAGTGAATGAGTGCTAGAAATCACAAACAATGGCTGAAAGAAATGTGTGTGTGTACACAAGTATGTACAGATGCATCTTAGAAATGGTAAATTAGAATGATACTGAATATTCAAATATTGCACCTCAGACTGGCCCTAGAGGCTCTCTACGATCTGTACTGTATCTCCCACTGCTCTCTAAAGTAAAACTGTTCTATGCAACGTGCTCAATTCATAATCCCCTGAATACCTCAGACACACCCAGAGGCTGCACCGTTTAGGAGAAAGAGTACTGAACCTGGAGTCAAGACTTTTTCTTAATCCCTCTCAACTCAGTTATTGTTCCTTATGTAGCCCAATATTTCATTCATATTTTGGCTGTCACATTATAGTATTAAGTCCTATTTGACTTGAAGTATTCAAAAACTTTCAGGTCTATTTCAGAAAACCCATGTCATTCGCCTTGTACACATGATGTTGATTTTTTGACCCCAAGTATAAAACTTTACATTTGGCCCTACCGAATTGGAACTTACTAGAATTAGTTCCATTCTCTAAACTTTCAAAATCATTTTGGGTTCTTGCACTGGCACCCAGTGTGTTAGCTGTCTGTGCCTTCTTTGTGTGATCTGAACACTTGATAAAAATGTTAGCTATGTCTTTATTGATGTCTCATGGTGAGGGAAAGGAAGAAGGGTATTATAGATTGAGTTTTTTGTGTCATTGGCTCCATAGCCTGCTATCTTCATTGCTTATTATTGGCAAATCATACCTACATTTCTGGGCTCTTTACTCTCAAACATTTTTTGAAAAAAAAGTCTTAAACTGAGATACACTTCTCTGCACAGTAGGATAGCCAAGTATCTCAATGAATAGAGGGCTGAGCCTGGGGTCGGGAAGATATTAGTTCAAATCTAGCCTCAGGAACTTACCTATTTATGTGACCTTGGGCTAGTCACTTAATTTCTGCCTTAATTTTTTCATATATACAATGTGGATAATAGCATCGACTTTCCAGGGCTGTTATGAGAATCAAATAAGGAAATATTTGTTAAACATTCAACACAATAGGTACTTTGTAAATTTAGCTAATATCATTGCCATTGCTATCATCAATGCCACCACCATCATCATCATTAGTATCATTTATTTGCCATCCCATTACCTCACTAAAGATGTCTGATTCAACATTAAGGGAATCTCAGTAGACTGTCTTTGATGTAGTCTCAGGCCATAGCTTCCCATGCAATTCTGAGCAGTCTTCCTTACAAGCAGGCAGATCCCATTGATAAATAATGTTCATCAGCATACGATCAAGCTCTGGGACAGTCCATTAAGGAAATGTTGTCAGGTTGACATCGAATCATTAAGTTACAAACTATTTTCAGGTTGTATTTCTTCTCTTAAAATGAAATCTGCCTCTTCACAACCACCAATACCATCTTCTTTTGCCATCTGAGTCCAAGTAAAACAAATCCAATTCCTCTTTTGCATGACAGATTTTCAAATGCTTAAAGACATTTGTAAGGCTCTGCCCTCCACCCCTACTCCAATTCTTCTCTCTTCCAGTGGAAGCATTTAGGCATCTCCCACTCCTTTAATCTAAATTTATATGGCAGAGATTTCAGGCTTTTCATCATCTTGACTGACCTCCTTTGAGCATGTTCCATTTTGTCCAAAGCCGTCCTAAAATGTGGTGTCCAGAACTGAGCACAATTTTCCAGATGAGGTCTGGCTAGAGCCAAGTAAAATGGGACAATTGCCACTCTCATTCTGGACTTCCTGCCTATCTTAATGCAACGTAAATTTGCCTTAAGGTTTTGTTGGGTTTTTGTCGTTATTGCTTGTTTGCTTTTACCTTCAGTATCAATCTGTTAAGTATATAGTCCACTAAAAAAATTGTTTTCACACAATTGTTGTCTCGTGGCACTTACCCTATCTTGTAATTGTATTTTATAAGCCCAGTTATAGGACTCTGTTCTTAACACTAATAAATTTCATCTCATTAAATTAGATTGATCATTTAGCCGGTCTAGATTATTTTTGGATCCTGATTCCATCATCTGATATGGTAAATATCAAGTCAATAAGTCAAGTGAAAGATCCTTCTCAACTTTGGGGCATCCAAAAATTTGATTAACATTCTGTCTATACTTTCTTTGAAACTGTTAAAAATGTTGAAGGGCATGGGACCAAGGATAAATCTCTATAGCACTCCACTAGACACCTCCCTCCATGCTTATGGTCATTCATTCTTATTCTCATATCCCTCATGTTTGCTGCTGACCTTTGACAGTTTTATTTCTTGACTTGCTTTCTTAACTACTAATTTCATGTGCATTTATCTCATCTTGACCATTAGATTATCAGGTCCACGAGGGCAGGGTCTGTGCTTCCTTCTTTCTTATATTCAATTCAATGGACTTACCCAAAAAGTGTTTGCTAAGTGCCTGAGCAAGTTTCTTATAGGCAGAAGATCTAGTTTTGCACATAGCAAGTCTAGGTCTACTGTAGTGACATTGACTTCAGTTCAATGTCATTTATTGGGCAGCAGCTTGTTCTCTGAGCATGTCATTCCATTTTAAGGACCACCACCATTCCTAGTGGTCATGTAGATAAAAGGTCCTGATAAAATATTCCAAATAAGGGCCTCATGTACAATACCCTGAAGGATTCTTGAACCAAAAATATTTAAACTTTTAGTGGAAAACTATAGGGTCAAGATTTTATTCTACGAGCAAAGGAAATAGAAACAGAAATAAATTAAATAGCAAGAATAAACAGAAACCTGTCTCATATGATGTCTCTTGTTAGATCCAGTGAAATTTTCATTTCTTAAAAACCTTGTTTGCCCTTTAAGGATTTTGCTGGTAAATCCACCTACATCTACTACAACAATATTAATTTAACTCTGCATTTGTTCAGCACTGGAAAGGGAAGCAGGGTAAGATATAGTAGCAAACCATTCCCCTTCTTTTTAAAGAGTCATAAATTTAAAACTCATAATGGGAGGAAAAGTAGTCTAAGCTTACTAATTTTACATATAAGGAAACTGAGACACAAGAATGTAAAGTACTTGTGCAAGGTCAAACAACTAATTTTAACTGAAAGAGGTGACTATGAGCATTAAGTTGCATGGCATAGTACAAAGAAATTAATATATGGATCATAGACACAGTTGAAAGAGACATTGGAGGTCATCTAGTCCAGCCTCCCTTTGTTAATTGAAGCTCAAAGGATTACATGACTTGCCACAAATTGGACAGGTTGGGTCACACCTTTTTTGCTAGAAACAATCACCTCAATTCCAATCTCCCAATTTTTCAAATGAGGAACAAAAGCTCAGAAAAGCCTAGTGACACCCAGAGTCAAACAAATAGTTAAGTAACAGAAGCAAGATTTAAATTCAGACTCGCTAACTCCAAAGCCTTTATATTGTTCTTCCTTTGATAGCAAGTGAAAGAGGAGTAATCTGAAGCAAGATTTCAGAGATGGGTTGGAACCAACTCAAATGAGCTCCAGAGAGCATACTATTAAATATTCAATGGGAGCATTTACACCTCTAAAATCAATAATTGCTACAAATCAAGGCTTGATTCATTGTTTTGTTGATTGCCTAGACTTAAAGTAATGGAGAAAATGCTAATAATGCAGATTAAACTTAAAAGTATGTCCTGTAAATATACTTTATTTCCAGAAAACTGGTTGTTAAATATTAACTAGTACTCCCCTGACCAAGATTCTTTGATTTTTGAATACAACACGTTATACAATTACCCTTCCACTTTCTGTTTTAGTATCTTTGACAAGTGGTTTAACCTTCCTGGTCCTTGGTTTTCTCATCTCTAAAATGACAGGGTTGATCAGGGCTTCTTAAACATTTTTCCACTTGTGACCCCTTTCCAAGTTCAGGCAGCTTTTGTTAGGGTTGCTAGGCTGAGGGCATGTACATTGCAAAGTGCACATGCTTTATGTTCAGACCAAGGTTACAACATGGTACAATGCTCCCAGAAAGACCTCAGATTCATTACAGGTTTGATTTTTAATCAATTTCGGATCATTGTACATTCTGAAACCTTTTACTCTTGCCAAATTTTTCACAACCCCATATAGGGTCGAAAACCCACAGTTTAAGAAGCTCTGAGTTCAATATGATATGTAGGGACATTTCCTCCTCAAACCTTATACTTTAGAGTTCTGTATTAGCTCTCCTACTTTTGTAGATTAACTTCATCTCTCTTGAGAGGGCTTGAAAAAATTTCAATGATTATTTCACATTTTCTCAGCTAGAATTAATGCTGGTAAGCAAACCAGCCCATTTTCTCATTTCTGCCTATCATCTGAACAGACAAACCATTCCTACTTTCTTTTTCCTTCCTTTTAGATAACCACTAGGACCCCTGTCCTGCTTTGAATTCAATGTTTATGAGGGATAGTTTAAAAGAGGTCTGAAGATCCATAGATTGGTAGATGGATAGATCTATTTATTTTTCTCTTGAGTCTTGGACCATGTAATTACAGGATCATAGAATTGGATCTAGAAAGAAACTTGAAGGTAATTTGGTACAACACCTTGAATGTCCAGAAGAGCCAACTGAGGCCCAGTGTGGTGAAATAGCCACCAAAGCCACACAGGTAGTGATAGAGCTGTTGGTCAAACTCTGACTCAAAATACATCATGCATTTGTACTTAATCTTTGCTAATCTTCCAGGGGAAAATAATAGTTGAAAAGCATTTTAAGGATTATTTCTCTGATTATTTGTCATTTTGAACATTTTTCAAAATAGTTGCCAATTTGCTTTCTTCTTTTGATTGAATACAATTTACATCATTTTTCACCTTTACCTATAAGGGAATGGCTCTTAATGCTACAGATTTTTGACAAACCCCCACAGATTTTTGAAGTTGGATTATTTTTCGGAAAGATTTAAGGCAAAGTTTTTTTTTCTAACTACACTTTTTTTCTTAATCTGGATGCATTTTTTAAAATTTGGGCAATTTTTTTCTAATATTTTAATAACGATTTTTTGTCATAAAGTATTCTCCATAGCATTGGTTCTCAAGTTTCTTAGTTTCAGGGCTCCTTTACTCTTTTAAAAATATTTGAGTCCCCCCGAAAGAATTTTTAAGTGGGTTATATTTATTAAGTTACCAGATCATAGTGTTGTGATAATCATTTAATGGTATTGCTATGAAATATCTCAGAATGCCTCTCACCCAGCATTGGGAGCCACCAGGAATCAGCACACCACACTTTGACACCTGCTGCTTCATAATATGACTTGAGTTACTCCTCTACCCAATAACTTCCCCTGCGCAGAGAGCACTCCCATTTGTGCAACAAAGAGATATACTTAAACAATATCAACTAGGGCACACTCTGTCATTTGCCTTCTCCCTAATGTAAAAACTAAGGTATAACCTTTGCACAAATTTCCACACCTATTGCAGATAGGAATGAGATTTAAATATCACTTTCTCTTGTCTTATACATCTCATACCTTCACTCATCTAATTTTCATCTGGATCACCTAATGAATACAATAATTCACCACATCCCCTCCACACACACACACACACACACACACACACACATACACACACACACACACACAAACGCAAAAGATCTTTACGGTTAATTCATTTTGTCGTCTAGAAATCTAGTTCTTGTAAGGTTCTTTCCTTTTGGAGCTTACTTCTCTCTTTATTTCTTTCAGTCAGTGAGTCAATAAACATTTCTTATGAGCCTTGTAGGTATCAGGCAGTGTACTAAGTATTGGGATGTAAAAAGAGGAAAAGCAGTTCCTGTCATCAAAGATATCACAGTCTAATGAGGGATACAATAAACATATGTACAAACAAGAAATGAAATTAGGAAATAATTAAGATGAATATGAAAATAGGAAATAGTTAAAAGAGAGAAGGCACTAGAATTAAGAGGGGTTGGAAAGGATTCTTGTAGAAAATAGGAATTGTTAGGACTTACAAGGAAGCCAGGAAAGGGAGTAGGCAGAGTTGAGGAGGGCAAGAATTCTAGGCATGGAAGGTAGCATTCTATCAAACGATAGTATTTTTTCAATCTTCCACAAAGTCCTCCTCTAATGATTCCTTATGATAAGGAGGTGAGCCTGGGATGTTAAAGGCTATCCCACCAGGTCATACACTCTGAGAGGTCCTGCAAATCTGGGAAATCAGATTGAATGCTTTCTGAAAACAAGCCTAGCAAAGAGACTCATTTATCATAGATTAATAAATTGATGAAAGTATTGGTCATGGCAACAGATCAATCAGAGAAAAGCACAAAATGATTCTGAACCCAATGTTGCAAGGAGGTTCAACAAAATTTCATATGAGGTCTTACACTTAACCTTTTTTGCCTTAGTTTACTTATCTGTAAAATAAACTGGAGAAGGACATGGCAAACCATTCCAGTATCTCTTAGTTTACTTATCTGTAAAATAAACTGGAGAATGACATGGTAAACCATTCCAGTATCTCTGCCAAGGAAACCCCAAATAGGGTCACAAAGAATCAGACATGACTGAAATATGACTAAACCAAATTATAAGACAAGACATATTGTGTATACTTCGACCATACCAGACATACCAGACCTTCACTCATTGGTCCTTTCATTGTACTTCTATGAAGAAACGCAGGAGAGAGAAAGTAATTGTACCGTAATGGAAAGCGATCTCCTAAGTTTTTGAAGCTACAAAAAAAGAGAGTGGATTTGGTCTTCATCTGTATCCAAAAACCAAGAGATAACATTTTCTGGAATAGTTTATCATCTCCTATTATAAATATTTGCAAATAGAACATCCTGAAAATAATTGCAACCTGTTTCAACATCTATTTTAGAAAATAAAAAGGAAGAAAAATTCAACAAAGAACACAGTAAAGCCATCTAAAAATAAGTCAACACATAATTTGATACTCCATTTCACTTACAGAAAAGGTATAAATGGAACTAATGGGAAAAAATAACAAGAAGAGACAGTAAGAAGACAGAGACCTAGCTGGAGCTGAGGATCTACGTAGGGCAATAGTGGACAGTGATGTTGGATAGGCTCATTATGGAGATCCTTGAATACTGGAAATGAAAAGTAAGGCACTTGCCTTGGAAGCAGTAGAAAAGGAGCACTGGAGGTGGCTGAATCATGGAGTGACATGATGAAGTCAGAGTTTTCAGGAAGACTGAAGAATGCATGGAGATGAGTTAGCTGGGCTGTTTCATCAGTTTCTATAAGTCTTCAGAATTGCTGTTTTAATAATATTGATAGTATAGTATAACTTGTTCCTCTGGTCATATCACTCAAGCTCAGTTAATATAAGTCTTTCCATGTTTTTGAAATCACTGCTTTACTTATTACTTATGCATAAGTACTGTTTCATCTCATTTATGTAACGCAATTTATTCTGTCATTCCTCAATTGATGAGCATTGGTTTCTATCCAAATACATGTATAGCTAACCACCCTTTCAATTTCATTCCTACCAGCCTTAACCCAAGTCTAGGTATTAGAATTGCTACCTGTAGCAATAAAAAGGAAAAAAGTAGGCAAAGAAGCAACTAAGTTATCACTCCTTGCACATGATATGAGAATCCCAGAGAATCAAGTAAGAAACTACTTGAAATAATAAACAACTTTGGCAAAGTTGTAGATTACAAAATAAATCCACATAAATCATCTGCATTTCTATATATTATCAACAAAGCCCAAAAGCAGGAGATAGAAAGAGAAATCTCATTTAAAGCTAAAGTAGACACTATAAAATATCTGAGAGTCTACCTGCCAAAACAAATCCAGAGACTATATGAATACAATTACAAAACACTTTTCACATAAATAAAGTCAGACTAATAAGTAGGAATAAGTGGAAAAACATCAGTTGCTCCTGGGTAGGCTGAGCCAATATAATAAAAATGATGATTCTACCTAAATTCATTTACTTATTCAGTGCCACACCAATCAAACTATCAGATAATTATTTTCTTTTTTTAAATATTTATTTATTTTAAGTTTTCAACATTCATTTCCACAAAATTTTGAGTTCCAAATTTTCTCCCTATCTCTCCTCTCTCCCCACCCCAAAAGGTCAAGCATTCTGATTACCTCTTCCATGAATATGCCCTCCCTTCTAACATCCTTCCCATCCATCCCATCTTCTCTTTTGTACTGTAGGGCAAGATAAATTTCTATACCCTATTACCTGTATTTCTTATGAACAATACTTAACATTTGTTCCTAAAACTTTGAGTTCCAACTTCTCTTCCTTCCTCCCTCCCCACCCATCCCCATTGAGAAAGCAAGCAATTCAATATAGGCTAGATATATGTAGCTTTACAAATGACTTCCATAATAGTCATGTTGCATAAGACTAACTATAATTCCCTCCATCCTACCCTGCCCCCATTTCTTCTATTCTTTCTTTTGACATTGTCCCTCCCCAAGAGTGGTTACTTCTAATTGCTCCATCCTCCCATTTGCCCTCCTTTCCATCATCACCTCAACCATGCTTATCCCCTTCTCCCCTATTTTCCTGTACTGTAAGGCAGGTTTTCCAACCAAATTGCGTATGCATGTTATTCCTTCCTTGAGCCACATGTGATGACAGTAAGCTTCACTTTTTCCCTCTCCCCTTCCCCCTTTTTCCCTCCATTGAAAAGGCTTTTTCTTGACTCTTTTATGAGATAATTTACCCCATTCTATTTCCCCCTTTTGCCTCCCAATATATTCCTCTCTCACCCCTTAATTTTACTTTTTTAGATATGATCCCTTCCTATTCAACTCATCATGTGCGCTCTCTCTCTCTCTCTCTACACACACACACACACACACACACACACACACACACATGTGTGATCCCACCAACTACCCAGATACTGAAAAGTTTCAAAAGATACAAATATTATCTTTCCATTTAGGAATGTAAACAGTTCAACTTCAGTAAATCCCTTATGATTTCTCTTTCCTGTTCACCTTTTCATGCTTCTCTTGATTCTTATGTTTGAAAGGCAAATTTTCTTTTCAGCTCTGGTCTTTTCATCAAGAATACTTGAAAGTCTTCTATTTCACCGAATGACTATTTTTTCCCCTAAAGTATTATACACAGTTTTGCTGGGTAGGTGATTTTTGGTTTTAATCCTAGCTCCTTTGACTTCTAGAATATCATATCCCATGCCCTTCGATCCCTTAATGTAGAAGAAGCTAGATCTTCTGTAACCCTGATTGTACTTCCACAACACTCAAATTGTTTCTTTCAAGGTGCTTCCAATATTTTATCCTCGACTTGGTAACTCTGGAATTTGGTTACAATGTTCCTAGGAGTTTCTCTACTTGGATCTCTTTCAGGAGGTGATCGCTGAATTCTTTCAATATTTATTTTGCCCTCTGGCTCTAGAATATTTTTGATAATTTCTTGAAAGATGATGTCTAGGCTCTTGTTTTGAACATGGCTTTCAGGTAGTCCCATAATTTTTAAATTGTCTCTCCCGGATCTATTTTCCAGGTCAGTTGTTTTTCCAGTAAGATATTTCACATTCTCTTCCATTTTGTCATTCTTTTGGTTTTGTTTTGTGATTTCTTGGTTTCTCAGAAAGTCATTAGCTTCCATCTATTCCATTCTAATTTTTAAAGAACTATTTTCTTCAGTGAGCTTTTGAACCTTCTTTTCTATTTGGCTAACTCTGGTTTTTATAGCATTCTTCTCCTCATTGGCTTTTTGAACCTCTTTTTTCAATTGAGTCAACCTATTTTTAAAAGTGCTATGTTCTCAGCATTTTTGGGGTCTCCTTTAGCAAGCTGTTGACTAGCTTTTCATGATTTTCTTGCATCTCTCTCTCATTTCTCTTCCCAATTTTTCCTTTACCTCTCTTACTTGATTTTCAAAATCCTTTTTGAACTATTCCATGGCCTGAGACCACTGAATATTTATTTTGGATTTTGGGGATACAGAAGCCTTGAGTTTTATGTTTTTCTCTGGTGGTAAGCATTGTTATTTCTCATCCAAAAAGATGAGAGAAGATACCTGTTCACTAAGAAAGTAACTTTCTATAGTCTTATTTTTTTCCCTTTTTTGGTCATTTTCCCAACCAGTTATTTGACTTTTAGGTTCTTTGTCAAGAGCAGGGTATACTCTTTAAGATCTCATTTCCTCCAAGGTGGCACAATCAAGCCAGCACATTGATCCGGGAGCAAAAAGAAACTTTCGTGTCCAGAATCTGTGAGTAGTAGAATTTCCTCTCCACAACAGCCTCACCTCCAGTTCTGATCCACCAGCCCTCAGGGCTGAGGTTCAGATCAACTGCTCAATTCTCACAGAGGCTTCAGGATGAGTCCTCCAACAATGGATGTCAGCTGCTGCCTGCCCTGAGAATCACAGCCTGCTGAGGCCTCTGTGGCCGCTGCCTGGGGCCAGAGCTATGGGGGGGGGGGAACCCTGCTCCCTCTTGGCCAGCTGAAAAAGCCCTCTCACTGACTTTAGTGCCTGTGGGCTGAGGGATTTGAAAACTGCTGCTGGTGGTGGGGATTCTGCCCCCAAGTCCTGCTCCAGTCCTCCTCCCAGTGCCGTGTGGTCAAGGCTGAGCTGGGTTCTGCTCTGTGTCTGGTGCAACAGACCTTTCATATCAGCCCTTCAGGTCACCCTGGACTGGAAGTATCCTCCACTCTATCAATCTGTGGCTTCTGCTGCTCTAGAATTTGTTGAGAGTTATTCTTTACAGGTATTTTATGGGCTGTGGGGGAAGAACTAGAATATATGCATCTTTGTACTCTGCCATCTTAGCTCCACCCTCCTACATAATTATTTTCTAGAACTAGAAAAAATAATATCAGGATTCATCTGGAAGAACAAAAGGTGCAGAATATCAAGGGAACTAATGAAAGGAAAAGCTAGGGAAGATGGCCTAGCCCCACCAGATCTCAAATTGTATTATAAAGCAGTAATTATCAAAACCATTTGGTACTGGGTCATTAACAGAGGGATAGACCTGTGGAATAGATTAGGTACTCAAGACACAGTAGTCAGTGAATATAGCAACCTACTGTATGATAAACCTAAGGACCTCAGTTTCTAGGATAAGAACTTACTGTTCGACAAAAATTGCTGGGAAAGCTGGATAACAGTGTGATGGAAACTGGGCATAGACCAATGCCTGACACTGTACACAAGAATAAAGTCCAAAAGGATATATAATCTAGGTATAAAGATTGATACTATAAACAAATTGGGGATGCAAGGAATAATGTATTTGTCAGATTTATGGAGAATGGATAACTATATGGCCCAACAAGAGATATAGAACATTATGAAGTCCAAAATGGATACTTTTGATTATATTAAATTGAAAGTTTTTGCACAAACAAATCCAATACAACCAAGATTAGGAGAGAAGTGGAAAACTGGGAGTTTTTTGCCACTAGTATCTGTGATAAAAGCCTCATTTCTAAAATATATAGAGAACTGCGTCAACTGTACAAGAATACAAGTCATTCCCCAATTGATTAATGGTCAAAGGATATGAACAGGCAGTTTTCAGAGGAAAAATTAAAGTTATCTATAAGCCTACGAAAAAATGATCTACATCATTATTGATTAGAGAGATGCAAATCAAAACAACTCTGAGGGACCACGTCACATGGATCAGATTGGCCGACGTGAGAAAACAGGAAGATGATAAATGTTGGAGTAGATGTGAGAGACTTGGAGCACGAATTCATTTTGGTGGAGCTGTGGGCTGATCCAACCATTCTGGAAAGCAGTTTGGAACCATGCTCAAAGGGCTTCAAAAATGTTCATACTCTTTGACTCAGCAATATTGCTTCTGGGACTCTATCCCAAAGAGATCATAGAAATGGGAAAGAGTCCCACATGTACAAAAATATTTATAGCAGCTCTCTTTTTGGTGGCCCAAAACTGGAAATCAAGGGGATACCCATCAATTGGGGAATGGCTGAACAACTTGTGGTATATGAATAGCATGGAATATTATTTTGCTGTGAGAAACAATGAACAGGAAGACTTCAAAGAGGCCTGGAAAGACTTATATGAACTGATGATGAGTGCAAGGAGCAGAATCAGGAGAACTTTGTACATCGCAACCACCACAGTGTGAGAGGAATTTTCTGGTAGACTTAGTACTTCATTGACATGCAGGTACTTAAAAAATTTCCAGTGGACTCTTGAGGCAAAATGGCTTTCACATCCAGAGAAAGAACTATGGAATTGGATCACAGATAAAAACAATTTTCTTTTGTATTATTTTTTATTTTGTCTTATGATTTCTCCCATTCATTTTAATTCTTCTCTGCAGCATGCATTTAATAGGAATATGTGTGTAGAACATGTATAAGATTGTATGCCTTCTCAGGGAGGAAGTAGGGAGGGAGGAGGGAATGAGGGGGGAGTGGAAAAAAATCTAAGATACATGGAAGTGATTGTCTAACACTGAAAACAAATAAAATAATTCAATTAAAAAACATTATGTTATTTTTACTAATAGGATAAAAAGTAGAGACTAAACTTGTAATTTCATTGATTTAGGGAACTAACATAAAAGCATATTCCTTCTATTATGCATATCACATAATCTCTATAGCTCAGTGACCTAGGGCTTGGACAACTTTAGCAATACAGACAAGATTCCACAGTGAGGGGAAGAACCAAGATGGCAGAGTAGAAAGATTCACATATACTAGCTCTGAACATACAGCCCATACAATACCTGCGAAGAGGAACTCCCAGCAGGCTCTGAGGCAGTGGAGGTCACACAATAACGGAGTGGAGGAGATTTCTGTTTCAGAGAGCCCTGAAGGGCTGTGGCACACCAGACACAGAGCAGAGCCCAGCCCTGCCTTGGCCAAATGGCACTGAAAGGAGCAGATCCGAGTGGGCTTCAGGGTCAGAGTCTCCAGTGGCCACGAGGGTCCATCCACCCATAGGCACAAAGGTTAATGAGAGAATCTTTGTGGCTGGCTGAGAGGGGTACCAGGTGTGCCCATGACTCGGGGGCCTTCAGGAGGCAGCAGCAGAGGCAGCAGCAGATGGGGTCTCCTGGGACAGGCAGGAGCTCGGATCCATTCCTGAAGGTCTCTGCATAAACCCCCTGAGGGAACTGAGCCTTGTGAGGTGGCCCTGCCCACACCCAAGCAGCTGAACTAAATCTAACACTGAATAGCAGCCCTGCCCTCAAATGAGCACCTGAATTTAATCTTACACTGAATAGCAGCCCTGCTTCCACTGAAAGCCCTGAGATAGAGAAGCAACATTTGAATCTCAGACCCCAAGCACTAACTGGGTAGATCTGGAGGCTAGGTGGTGTAGAAAGGAATCTCAGAAGTCAAGTAACTGGCTGGGAAAATGCCCAGAAAAGGGAAAAAAATAAGATCATAGAAGGTTACTTTCTTGTTGACAAGATATCTCCTCCCTTTCTGATGAGGAAGAACAATGCTTACCATCAGGGAAAGACGTAGAATTCAGGGCTTCTGTATCCCAAACATCCAAAATAAATATTCAATGGGCTCAGGACATCAAAGAGCTCAAAAAACATTTTGAAAATCAAGTTAGAGAGGTGGAGGAAAAACTGGGAAGAGACATGAGAGAGATGGAAGAAAAGCATGAAAAGCAGGTCAACACCATGCTAAAGGAGACCCAAAAAAATGCTGAAGAAAATAACATCTTGAAAAGTAGTCTAACTCAATTGGCAAAAGAGGTTCAAAAAGCCAATGAGGAGAAGAATGCTTTCAAAAGCAGAATTAGCCAAATGGAAAAGGAAGTCCAAAAGTTCACTGAAGAAAATAGAACTTTCAAAATTAGAATGGAGCAGATGGAGGCCAATGACTTTCTGAGAAACCAAGAAATCACAAAACAAAACCAAAAGAATGAAAAAATGGAAGAGAATGTGAAATATCTCACTGGAAAAACAACTGACCTGGAAAATAGATCCAGGAGAGGCAATTTAAAAATTATGGGACTACCTGAAAGCCATGATCAAAAAAAGAGC
>CM053770.1:645496437-645517609 GCA_028658325.1 Potorous gilbertii | reverse complement strand
AAGAAACAATTCCAGTATTGTGGAAATACAATCAGGATAACACAAGATCTAACAGCTTCTACGTTAAAGGATCAAAGGGTATGAAATATGATCTTCCAGAAGTCAAAGGAACTAGGACTAAAACCAAGAATCACCTACCCAGCAAAACTGAGTACAATACTTCAGAGGAAAAATGGTCTTTCAATGAAATAGAGGACTTTCAAGCATTCTTGATGAAAAGACCAGAGCTGAAAAGAAAATTTGACCTTAAAACACAAGAATGAAGAGAAGCATGAAAAGATAAACAGCAATGAGAAGTCACGAGGGACTTACTAAAGTTGAGCTGTTTACATTCCTACATGGAAAGACAATATTTGTAATACTTGAAACTTTTCAGTATCTGGGTAGTTGGTGGGATTACACACACACACACACACACACACACACACACAAACACACAGAGCACAGAGTGAATTGAATAGGATGGCATCATATCTTAAAAAAATGAAGTTGTGATGAGAGAGAGAAATGTATTGGGAGGAGAGAGGGAGAAATGGAATGGGGCAAATTATCCTTCATAGAAGAGGTAGGCAGGAGACTTTTTAGTGGAGGGAAAAAGAGGGGAGCTGAGAGAAAAACAAGAAGTTTACTCTCATCACATCCAACTAAAGGAAGGAATAAAATGCACACTCATTTTGTTATGAAAACCTATCTTACAATACAGGAAAGTGGGGGAGATGGGGATAAGCAGGGTCGGGGGGATGATGGAAGGGAGAGCAATGGGAGGAGGGAGCAATTTGAAGTCAACATTCTTTGGGAGGGAGAGGATCAAAAGAGAGTATAGAAGCAATGGGGGCAGGATAGGATGGAGGGAAATATAGTTAGTCTTAAGTAACATGACTCTTATCAAAGTCATTTGCAAAACTACACAGATATGGCCTATATTGAATTGCCTGCCCTCCCAAAGGAAATGCGTGGGGAGGGAGGATGGAGAGATGTTGGAACTCAAAGTTTTAGGAACAACTGTTGAGTACTGTTCTTGCTACTAGGAAATAAGTAATATGGGTAATGAGGAATAGAAAGTTATCTGACCCTACAGGGCAAAAGAGAGATGGGGACAAGGGAAGGGAGGGATGATAGAAGAGAGGGCAGATTGGTGATAGGGGAAATTGGAATGCTCAGTGTACTGGGATGGGGGGAGGGGACAAATGGGGAGAAAATCTGGAACCCAAAATTTTGTGAAAATGAATGTAAAAAGTTAAATAAATAAATTTTTAAAAAAAGATTCCACAGTGAGGATGTGTCAGAGGTGGTACTTGAATCAAAGTCTTTCTGGCTTTGAGGCCACTTCACTATCCATTATGCCACATTATCTTTCATTTAATTGATATAGTGTATTTTTCTCTTATACTCATTTCTGAATATCTCTCTTCCATCTACCCTATATCTAGCAAACCATCCCTGGTAACAGAGATTAAAAAAGACAGAAATGAATGAATCATCAAATATAGCTAAGACATTGACTGTATCTGAAAGGATATACAATATTCCACATTCATCATACTTCACCTTTATAATGAAGAAAAAGAAATACATTTTCTCAATTCTGCTTCAGGGTCAAGCTGGATCATTGTTATTCTTCCATATTCCATTTTCCCCCCATTCACATTGCTGTAGGCCTTGTGTCTATCGTTTTACTACTTTGGAAAAAAGAAAATCTTTTTTAACTGAAGGGAGAAACTCTAAACTCAAAAGAACTACCAAGAGGGCCTACTTCCACCTAAAATTGAAATAATATATTTTATCTTAAAATATTCCTGCTGAAATTCCATTTCCATATAGGATGCATATATTTTATGTGTGATGTGTGTCATGCAGCCTTACAAACTGAGCTCCAAGAGGCCTAGACCATATTGTTCACAGATTCTGTGCAGAGCATCATCAGCCTCAACATGAAATGCAGGCATTTGTGGTTTTCCAATATGAGAATTATCAATAAATCAAGTTGTTTATGTTGTTTTTTTCTCATACCCTTTGCTTAAATTCCGCTTGCTAGGGGAAGGAGAGATCTTTTTTTAAATGAAACTCAACCAGTACTTTAAAAAATAGATTTACAAAAATTTGTAGAAACACACTTAACCTTTCATTGTACCTTCACAGGCAGCTTAATAGCAGGATCCAGGGTCAGGAAAGCTAGGATTTCAATCCTGCCTCTTACCAGACACTAGTTACATGACTCTGAACAATTCATTTAACCTTTCATAGCCTCAGTTTCCCTATCTTTAAAATGTGAATAACCCTAGCACCACCTTCACAAAGTGGTTGAGAGGACCAAAAGTCATAACATAAAGGCCCTTTGCCAACCTTAAAATGTCCCTAAGCAAAAGGTAGCTATAATTGTTTTAACTATTTATGGACAGAATTACTGAGAGGTGAAGATGAATAGAGACCACCCAGGAAGTCTTGGAGTCAAGAAAACTCAGGCTCAGCTCCTGCTTCTGACACACAATAAATATGTAATGGTGGGAAAATCACTCGAGTTGTGAGTGTTCCCGGGCAATCATCTAAGTTAGCAAGTTACAGTAGAGTTGCTGGTGGGAAAGTTTTCCCTACAAGGCACTCCTCACAACAATGAAATCATAGGAACAAACCTATTTGCTTTTGAAAGAACTAACCTAGCTCCCCAAAAAGTCCCTATGATATTCAGAATGCCACAAAAGAAATTCCTCCTGGAATACATAGCGATACATTTCTTGGGGAAATGAGTTAAAGGTAGAATTCCATTTGAGGGTGTTCATTTTAACGGGTACCACTAATAAATGGAGGTCAAAAGAGAGATGCAAAGTGGATATGAGTAAGCTGCACTATATGGCTCTCAAGGAATGCTGAAAAATAGGACTAAAGACGTCAGCCATGAACTGTATAATAAGAAGAGAAGACAAGCTGCTCATGTTGCAAGAGTCAGGGGATGACCAATGGACAACAAAAATACTCCAGTGACACGGAAAGTCAGAAGAACGTGAGTGGGCTTCTATCATGTGGAGTGGACCCCATGTGATGAACTTTTCAGGGCACAATGGACAAGAGTCACATAGGATGGAATGCAAACTGCATCACTGGAGGAAGTTCCCAAATCATTAAGATAACTGATCTCCTTGAGGTTTTGAGTATCTCCACTAAAAGGGCATTTAATTATCAAAATTATTTTCAATCCATAGGATTTTCAGGTATGATATGAAAGGGGTCTCAGCCTTGATGATATCAATGTTCTCTTCTAATTATCAATCTACTATCAGTCAGGTAATTGTTAAATGCAGACCATAAGCAGTAGAGACACAATGAAAAGGTGAATAACAGATCTTGTTCTTGACAAAAATGTAGTCTAATGGGGGAGATGAATGTGGGCAATTGTGTAAAAATGAATATATATATATATACGTATATATATATATATATATATATATATATATATATATATATATATATATATATATATATATATATATATATATATATATATATATATATGAGGGAAAACATGGAGATAATCTTCCAGGAAAGGCACTAAGATTAAGGATTGTGCAAGGCTTCTTGTAGAAGGTAGAATGTTAGAAGATGAGACTTGAAGGAAGTCAAGGAAGCCAGAAGGTGGAAATGAGGAGAGAGCATTGTAGATATGGGTTGAAGTTAAGAGATGGAGTGTTTTGTTCTTGGTAGAACAAAGAAGCCTGTGCTATCAGAACCAAGAGCACATGTTGAAGAGTAAGGTATGAGAAGCCTAGAAAGGAAGGAGGGAGATAGGTTGTGCAGGGCTTGGAATGTTAGACAGAGAATTTTGAATTTCATCCTGGAAATGATAAGAAGGTAGAGGAGTTTATTGAGTAGAGGTAAATAACATAGTCAGGCCTACCCTTCAAAAGCTCTTCATAACCCATCCATTCCTCTCACTTTTTCAATCTCCTTATACTTTACTATCAGTCAAGTACTCTTTGATCCTGGCCTCATTTGCTGTTCCAAGGGTAGCTAGGTGGTGCACTGGAGAGAACACCAGTAAAGGAGTCAGGAGGACCTGAGTTCAAATTTCACCTCAGACACTTGACATTCATTAGCTGTGACCTTGGGCAAATCACTTAACCCCAGTTGCTTCTTCCTGGGCTATCTTCAGTCATCCTAATGAATATCTGGTCACTGGATTCAGATGGCTCTGGAGAAGTGAGACTGGTGACCTGCACAGCCCTCATTCACTGAAAACAAAGTCAAATGTAAGTTATGTCATTATTTCTCTGATGGCATGGTCTTCTCTGGCAACGAAGGATGAACACATACATACATGCACGCGCGCGCGCACACACACACACACACACACACATACACACATTTGCTTTTCCTCAAAGAAGACATCCCAACTCTCAGCTCTGGGAATTTTCTCTGGCTTTGACCCATGTTTGGAATATTCTCCCTTCTCATCTCTGCCTACTACCTTTCCTGATTTCCTGCAAGTCACAGTTAAAATCCCATCATTGAGAGAAAGTCTTTCCAAATTCCACTTAATTCTAGTGCATTCCCTCTCTTACTTATTTCGTAGTTATTTTGTATATATCTTGTTTGAACATATTAGTTGGCTTGTTATCTCCTCCCTATGGTGAGCTCATTGGCAACAGGGATTGTCTTTTACTTTTTTTTTGTATCCTGAGTGCTTAGCTTAATGCCTAACATAGTAGGTGCCTAGTTAATGTTTATTTACTGGTTGACTGAAAAGGGAAAAATAGAAACTGAATGCTATATGACTATAATCATCAAGTGGTAGAAGAAAGGAAGGAAGGAAGGAAGGAAGGAAGGAAGGAAGGAAGGAAGGAAGGGAGGGAGGGAGGGAGGGAGGGAAAAGAGGAGGGAGAGGGAGAGAGAGAGAGGAGAGTGTAATTGGCATGAAACATATATTTAGCTGACAAAATTAAGGACAGAAAAGTGAAGAGAAGTGTGTTAATGCACATGTAGGTAAGGCAGATGTGACCAAAAGATTTAATAATACACCATACATTAAATTCTATCCATATAATCCACACAAAAACAAGAGTTAACGTGTCCAGATACTTCTTTCACCTGGGACCCACCACTATACCTGGTATACTGCTTTAAGTAATAAAGTAGTTTCACATACATTACCACATTTGAACCTCCCAATAATACTGTGAAATAAGAAGGTTTATTATTTATTATTGCTATTAGGCATTTAGCCTAACAATACAGCGGATGCAGTGATACAGTGAATTGAGCACTAAATCTAGAATCAAAGATGTGGGTTCAAATCCAACCTCAGATTTTCACTATCTGTGTGATTCTGAGCAAGTCCCTTAATCTCTGCCTGCTTCAGTTTCCTCATCTATAAAATAGACATAATAATAACATTGACCTTCTAGAGTTGTTATGAAGAGTAAGTGGAATATCTATGAAGTGCTTTGCCAATCTTGATTACCATGTAAATGCCAACGATCGTCATTCTTCTATTTATTACCCCAACTTTGTGTATACATCTATCTTGGTATGTCATGTCACTAATTTCACAAAGGCCAGGTCAGGTTCTAACAGAAAAGTTTTAAGTAGGATCCTGCTGAGGAATATTATCCACCACTCAAGCATCAGTCTAGAGAAGTCCAAAGATGCCAGGCACTAGCTAGCTGGCAGCTAGGAGATATATTCTTTGATCAGAGTGACACATGAAGTAGATAAAAAATTCCAAAAGGCCGTCAGATCTCTGTGTATTCCTCTTGCTCATACGCTGACAATGGTAAGATGGTGAGAGAGTTTTTAGACTGTCTATAAACATTCATTTACCCATTGTTCCACTTAATATGGGATCTTTGTCCAACAGCTAACAAATCACTACACTGCTGGAGAAACTGAACCACATCAACACTGACATTTTCACTCTAAATGAAACCAAAAGACAGAAAGAAGTTGCAATTTCCTAGAACAATGTCTCCCAGGTTCTCCTCAGAGAGACACATAAAGGAGCTGGCCAAGCTTTATAGTGCTCATGATGAGAGTAAATAAACAGAACCCCAAGAAGAGAATTGCTATTCAGATGCTGGCATTGACTAGAAGGGATGAAGAAGCAGAGACGTTTTACAAAGAACATGAAAAGATCCTTCAAACTAAGGCAAAATATGCCTTAGTATCCAGAGACTCAAATATAAAGATAAGCACAGAAAAGATCAGTGAAAAATATTTTGGAAAACCTATTTCCAAATTAAGAAATTAAAGAAAAGAAAGGTATCTAGATTACTCCAAAGATTTACATCTATAGCTCATGGATAATTTTTCATGGAGAGATTCAAAAGGCACTGGATATGGTGACAAACTAAATAAAAATCAAACAATCACACTCATCCCTCCCCCAAAACACATAACAATATATCTTGAAGGATGTGAAACAATTGCTTAACAAAATGAGAGTTTCCACTTAGATCCCTGTTATAGCATTGATCAGAATGAAGGTGAAAAAATGTGTGTGTGTTTGTGTTTGTGTGTGTGTGTGTGTGTGGTGTATCCATGTGTATACATATATTTGTGTATATATAATTTATATTTATATGTGTGCCTGTGTATATGTATGTATGTGTATATACATATGGTGTTATATATTTATTGTATATGTTGAAATTTTGTGTATATATGTATGTCTGTGTGTATATGTAACATTGTTTATAATATAGCATATATTATGTGATAATATATTACATTGTATTGTATCATATATTATGTTATAATATTATGTGACATGTGCATGTTGTGTATACTTGGTGTGATGTTAGCTATTGGACAAAGATACAGATATAGTCATAGGCATATATAAAACACATTTATATATACACAAATATACATGTATTTACATGTAAACATAGATATATGTGTGTATATATAAAAACATGCACATATACATGTCTGTATATGTATATGTACACATATATACAAAATGCCCCAAAAAATTTTAGACCAGCTTTAAACTTTAAAAGATTAAAACAGAATTAAAATTTGGGGGGCAAGAGGTACATAGGTATATACATGTACATGCATGCAAAAATATATTTGCATATATGTATAGTGCACCCATATAAGAGGGTATACGTATATGAAAAAGAATTGAGCTGTTGACTCTGAAAAATTAGGTGAGAATGGCAGGGAGAGGAATCAATCTTATTGATTTATTAAGTGACCACTATGTTCCAGACCCTGTACAGGGAACTAGTGATAGAAAGACAATTATTAGACATTAAAATTAAACAAAAATTAAACCTTCAAAGAATTTGCATTCTATCAAAAGCAAACAAAATGTTCATTTGTATGGTAAAAGATATTTAAAAATGACAACTTTTACAAGTCTCTAGAGCTATGGGGAATGGAGTAGCATTGGTAGGACCAAGAATTCTCAAAGGCAACAGTGAAGCAATAGTGCTTTCTTTGAATGGGGATGGGAGGTGGAGAGACATGGAGAAAGGAGAGAGAGTAATAGGAAGGTAAAATTTGATAGAACCTAGAGTTTAGAAAAGAAAGAACAATGTCAGGATCCAGAAAGACACAGAAACAGTCATGGTAGAAGCTCCCAGCTAAACACACTAATTTGTCTTTTGTTACTGCAGCCAGACACATGATGTTGTACAGACTTTCTGGTTAAGAAAGCAGCCATAAGTCCTCCTCTTCTTTCTCTTTTCAGCTTAAGTTCTGGGTTTGCATAATGCTAAATGGGGAAGGTGAGGCAAGGATGGTACTTTGGGAGATAAAAGCTAAAGATGGTACAGATGCATCTACAGATGCTCCCCCAGGCTTGCCTTAGCTCAGGTAAGCTCAGCTTCTCATCTCTGTCTGATTGCTTCTGATTCTACCACAATAAGAAATAGAGCTTCACAAGACTCCGTTTCCCAGATATTAGCTGCACATCATGTTCCCTAGATCTTGCTGTTGCAGCATTTTGCAAATGGAGATGAGCACAGATAGTAAAGTAGACAAATGTGTAGCATGAGCTTTTTGAGCAGGTTCAAGTTCTTTCCTTCATGGAACCATTTCAAGTATTTTATGCAACTGGATGGTCTGTGGAATACAGTATTGGAGGACACAATCTTTATATATTCCCTTTTCCAGATCTAATATTCCATGAATCAGTTCTGGAGGCTTGACTTAAGGGCTGCTTGATTGTAATACCAATAATAATATAATAAATTGTCTTAGTGTTGACCTTCGGGTGGTGGTTTTTATAGTTCATAGCAACACATGAAACCTAAGTCCTGAATGGAAGCGTGATTTGAATGGTGAAGATTGTACCCACTTGGATAAAATTATGAAAGGAATGGTAAATTTCGAGTCATTGCTTACTTCTCTCACCCTGGACATATCACTTAAACTCTTTGGGTCTCAATTCATCTGCAAAAAAGACAAGGTTTGACAAGATGACCTGAAAGTTCTTTCCAACTTTAAGTCTATAATTCTAAGTAAAAATCATAACATTTATAATATGGCACCTTTAGATGCTCCTGCAAAAAATAGCTTCTTGAATCTCATATAATTTTTCTCTAATGTTATCAAAACGTAATTTGGATTTGAAAAATGAAAATTTCTTAATATTAATGAAGGAATAAGAAATTAAAAATTTCAAGCATGAATCCAGGGATCAAATAAAATTAATGGATAAAGAAGATTCTTAAAAATATCTTGGTTTCTCCTAGGAAAGACATCTCAAGCTAACAAAGAAGAAAGCAATGATGATAGATGTCAAGAGACTTACTGGTATCATAGTATCAGCACACAAAGGGAAGTCACATTCAAAGTAATTAAGACCTGAACCACATCAATCATAAGATATACTTTTTTAATTACAAAATGGTCTATAACAGATTTGGAAAATATACTAGTAAAATTCATACAGTAATAACAAAACACAGAGCTAATCACTCTAAGGCAGCTACGGAAAGATGAACACATCCTCACTGGAAAGGAAGAAGAGGAAAGATAGGTGTTCTAAAAAGACATCATACAAATATATTTGAAATAGAGATCACTTCCCCAACCAATATTAAAGGCTGATAATGGGTATAGGTCGCTGAATTTGGCTAAGGGAGCTGAATGTGGTTTTCCTCCTAAAAGAGCCCCTGAAATGACTAAGATATAGTATTAGACTTAAAAAGTCTTCCATAAGTAGGATTCACATTAACACAACCAATGATGTGTCAAAAAAAGAAATATCGAATAAATGACAAAGGGATTTTACCTATAAAAATAAAAAGATCCATCATGGAATATTTGCAGGAATTTTGCAAAGTTTTGCAGGAGGGTTATCTTCAAGCATCCTAAATTTATTGATCAATGTAAATTAGGGGAGGAAACCCTTGTGTTGCATGAAAAATATTTTGGAAAACCTATTTCCAGATTAAGAAATTAAAGAAAAGAAAGGTTTCTAGATTATTCCAAAGATTCACATCTATAACTCATGGATAATTTTTTCATGATCAAGAAAAAAAATTAGTTCCTAATTAATATATAGCCAGATATGCCCTAGTCACAAGAATTCTACATCTGAAACTTGCTATTCATAGACTAGAAAATGAAAAATATATGTACTACAAATACGTACCTGAAAATGATTTTGAGAATTAAAAAAAAATGACTGTATTGAAATTGGAGTATTATCAAAGATATTGTTGTCCACGGTCTCCAAAAATAATGATGATCCTTAAAGATTTAAAGGAAACACACACACATTCATATATATATAGATATATATATATATATATCTATAAACACACACACACACACACACACACACACACACACACATACATACATATCAGACAAAATGATATAGTGCCTAGAACTCGTACTAATTGTGTGACCCTGGGAAAGTTATTTGGTCTGTCAAGGCTCTAGACAATTCTCAAAGATAGTAAGTTGCAAATTTATATATACATATATATAATTATATATTCATATATATGTGTGTGTTTATATATGTATGTGTGCATGTGTATATGTATGTGTGTATATACACACATACATATACACACCTATATCTATATATGTAAATATCTACATACACACATATATAGATAGATAGATAGATAGATAGATAGATAGATATGCAAAGTTGCAAAGGAGTCTTTTTACCCAAGAATTTCTGATAGTGATGAAATAACAGATCTAGTCCCTACCCCCATATCGTATTGCCATGGCAAATATTCATGATAAGCTTTCAAATATATAACATTCTAACAGAAGAAGTTAAAAATTATAGGAACAGGATGAGATAAGTATCATTCCTGTGACCTTGGCTGCTATGACAGTTGACCTAAAGATGTTTCCAATGAGCCTTCAGAAGATGACCTCATATCCCAATACTTTAGTTATAAAATAAGTTATTTTATCCACCTGGGCAATAATCCACAGCCCATTAAATATCAAAGAATAATAGCAGGCCAGCATCTAGTCCCAGGACCAATTCCACTTGAATGCCATAAAAAAGATCAATGAAAATAATATTTATGTTGCACATACTATTTCCAGAGCACTTTTGTCAGAACAACCTTTTTAGTAAGGTAACATGGGCACCATTTTCCTTATTTTAAAAGTGAAGAAACTGAGGCACAAAATGTGAAGTGATTTGACAAGTAATATTTTACTTGTGGGATTAGACTCCAGGTCCAGTGACTTTAAGTCAAGTCCTCTTCCTTTTATGTGACACCTAAGGGGAAAGTCTGGATCAAAGAAAGACCAGGTGAATGCTAGCAATGAGTCCCATTCCCTTTAAGCCATTTCAACTTTCTATAAAAAGCAGATTCAGCTCTGTATGTCTCCTATTTTCTGTAGGATTAAAATATATAGCCCTTAAATTAACTGGGATCTGGAATTGAGAAGAATTGTGTCCAGATTGTTTCTTGACTGGTTTGTTTGAACAGCCAAGGATAATTTAAAAAGAACCCAGATTTCTTTCTACCCCCAGCCTCCACTATACACAATGAGTAATAGGAGACATAAAAACCAAATAATCTATGATTCTCCCTGAGTTAATCTTGTCTTATTTATGCCTCCTCTGCAAACACTCACTCTTATGTTCTCCTCCCTCACATTATTTCCATTTTTTTCTCCATCAGGGAAGTTGAGTATCAGAGTTTGGAACTCTTCAGCTGACCAGCTGATTGCACAGCTGGTTGTGGCATCCTGGAACTATACTTCTCTCAGAAACAATAATTTAGTTAGGTACTAACCAGATTGGCCAAGGAGTGGAGTGGAGCAAAGGACTTAAACCAAAGCAGGGGCATCGGTCAGTCATTTAGCAAACAGTTAAATACCTGCTATGTACCAGGTACTGTGCTAAGTTTTAGGTGAGCTAATAAATGTTTAATAACAGACTATCTGGACAAAAAAAGAATGCATGAATGATATATTTATAAGTTTTATTATTTATTGAATTATTAACATTTTGTTCATCGCTTTCCTGAGTGTAGACAATCAACCAAACAACAAATCAAGCCTTGATTTATGGAGTCTGCCTTTTGCTGAAGGATAAAAGTTCACACTGAAAATTTTAACAATTGACTTTTGTAAGCCAATGAGAGCTAACTTCAGTACACCTTTAGACTAAAGGCAGATAAGGAGGGCAATCATTTGGTCACCTAATTCATAGTATTTCTTATGGTGAAGTACACAGAGACATGAGCAAATGCCAAACTAAACCAAACAAAAAGGACCAAATCTGGCCTCAGACACTCGCTAGATGTGTGACCCTGGGTAGGTCACTTAACACAGTTTGCCTCAATTTTCCCATCTGTAAAATGGCAAACCACTCCAGTATCTGTCCCAAAAGAGATCACAAAGAATTGGACATGACTGAAAAACAACTAAACAGCAACAAAATGTAGGATAACAGTGGAGGTCAGAATGGATTATTTTTTGGAGGTTAAGAACTATTTCTTCGGGGTGATATTGTCAGATATTCTCATTCACTTAACATTTATTAAGTTCTTAAAAGTTCCAGTAATTCTAACTGAAGGAGTTCAGTTCCTACTTATCCACCATGTTCCTGTGAAATATTTAAACAGAACTTGAAACTTGATGAATAACATATGCCAGTAGAAATATACCAGTTTAACCACCTGATTTTACAAATGAGGAAACTGAGTGACTGAGAAGCCAAATGAATTTAATCAACAATTATGGCTACAACTAAGACTAAAACTTAGTTCTCTTGGCATCATTGTCTTAATTAGTGTATAGTCCCGGGAACTGCCAACTGCAAAGTGTACCAAAAGTCTTGGTGAAGTTTTAAACTTTAATGGATTAAAAACTTCACTAAGACTTTTGGAATACCCTGTATTTTACCAGTAGAAAAACACTTATGACATTATTCCCAGTTTTTTCTTCCCTCCATCCTCCAGTTTTGGCATGATCTCCTGAATATTTTGCTTCTGCTCAAAATCAACAAAACTTGCTATGGAATACAGAGTTGATTTACACTTGAGCTTGTCTTTCTTGTTCCATGGTTTCAAAAAACTCAAGAATCTGGTCTTCGCCAATGAGATTCTTTGGAATCTCAAAGTTTCAAAGGTTCTTCAAGGTCACAGAGTGAGGCAGCATGACATTGTGGACAACAATGCACGGGACACAAAGATAGGTCTTCAAATTCTGCCTCAGATACTTGGTAATTGTGTGACCCTGGGCCTCAGTTTCACTTGTGGGCTCTGGAGAAGAAAGTGAGGTGGGTGACCTTGCAGAGCCCTCCCTCACTCAAAGTCAAGTGTAAGTCATATCATCGTCTTGAAGTCATGAACGTCTTAGAGAACCAAGGACAAAGGACAAACACAAACTATGAGTGAGAACATCTGACAAACACAAGTAGCAGCTCCTCTCCTATTTTATCCTCCCCTCTCCTCTCCTCTGCTTTTCTTTCCTTGGGTGCTCTACCCAGGAGAAGGTACACTTTCATGGCCAAAAACTGCCTTTTTTTCCTTTGGATTTACTGGCTAGATTTCTTGCTGAAAGATCAAGCCGTAAACCCAATTCACTCTGGAGTTCATAGACTAGAAAACAGGTCTCCACACACTTAGCACAGAGTGAATATAAATACTAAATAGTAACTTTCTCTTTTACCCAGGAACTCTGAGGGTCTTCCCCTCCCAGTTGGATTTTTTTTTATTAAAGGGACCATCCCTTGATTAACTACTTTAAAAAGCTTATTCATTGAATGGGTACATCTTACTCAAAGTGAGAATGTGATAAAACCTTACCCTAAAAGGGCCAGCGTTTCACATTGAATCCCAGGCCATCTTCAGTCTTCTTGATGAATATCAAGCTACTAGGCCCAGATAGTTCTGGAGAAGAAAATGAGTTTGGTGACATTGCACACACAGCCTTCCCTCACTCAAATCAAAGTCACCTGCAAGTCATGTCATCCTCTTGATGTTATAGTCCTCTTCGAAAACGAAGGACAAACACAACACACAGTATCATTTATAAAATGAAGGACGTGGACTGACTAGAGGATAGAGAGTGTCTCCCAGAACCTTCACTGAAGGAGTGGCCCAGGCCAGCCATCACTTTTAGCCAAACTGAATGAGATTTCTCTATCATTTCCCATAAAACTCTTCATCTTGGAATATCATTGCATTTCAGAAACTCACACCTTGGAAACCTGTCCCCCACCCCTACTGTTTATTGAAGGGTGCAGAATACACAAGGGTACACTCTGTTGGAATTCTACATCATCTCTCCTCTGTCCTTTTCCTTTTTCAGCTTCAATTTGTTTATTTTTTTCCTCTGTCAGAATGTATGCACCTTGAGGACAGGAACTATCTTTTTTTTTGCTTCTATCTTAATTCTCAGCACTTAGAACAGTGCCTGGCAAATAGCAAGCACTTAATAAATGTCTGATGACTTCTAAGAGTCCTTTCCAAGTCTTCATGTCATCCTCTCATTGCATGAATCACACATGAACAAAAATTCCCTCTACAACAGCTCCAATAAGTCATCTAATCTCCATAAGAGGACTTCCAGGAATGGGGAATTCATGACCACTCAACATAGCTTATTCCACTTTTGGAGAAGTCCAATAGTCGGGAAACTTCAAAATAAGCCCCTTCATAACTTCTAGATCTATCTTCTAGGAATCCATGTGACAGCACTTCATGTATTTTAACAAAACAATCATGTACCCTATAAAGTCTCTTCTTCAGGGTAAGTGATCTCAGTTTCTTCAAACAATATTTATATGGCATTTTACTAATCCTCTCCCTACACTGCTAGATTTTTTTTCTGTATGTGTTCATTTATCAGACTCCATTCTAAAATGAGGGTGCATAAAATTAGATGGGAAAAAATACACTTTTATTTCAATATCATTGGTTTTTCTTTTTATATATTTTATTTTTCCCAAATGTATATAAAAACTATTTAAACCTTTCTTTTTTACATTTTGAGTACCAAATGATTTCTCTCACTCCTGCTCCTGCCCCCTCATTAAGAAGGTAAGCAATTTGAAATAGGTTATATAAGGGCAGTTGTGAACATGTATATTTCCATATTAGTCATGTTGTAAAAAAAAAAAATCAAAACACAGACAGAAGAAGAAGAAGAAAATAAAGGGGGTTTTGTTTGTAAGGGAGGAGGTAATCAAGGTTAAATGACTTACCCAGGGTCATGCAACCAGTGTCAAATATCAGGAGTGGATTTAAAATCGGATTCTCCAGACTCCTGCAGTAGTGCTCTATCCACTGTGCTACCTAGCTACCCTCAGAATAAAGTTTTTAAAGAGAAAAGGGTTGCCTTAATCTGCATTTAGACCTACACTCAATCAGTTTTTTATCAGAAGTTGGATAGCATTTTTCATCATAAGTTCTTCAGAATTGTCTTAGATCCTTATACTGCTGAAGGTAGCTAAATCATTCCCAGTTGATCATTCTGCAGTGTTGCTGTTACCATATGTGATGCTTTCCTGCTTCTGTTCACTCCACTTTGTGTCAGCTCATGTAAGTCTTTCAAGGTCTTTCTGAAAGCATTCTCTAGCCATTTCTTATAGTACAATAGTATTGCATCATAATCGCATACCACAACTTGCTCAGCCGTGTCCCAATTGATGAGCATCCCCTTGATTCCCAATTCCAGTTCCAAAAGAGAGGTTTCAAATATTTTTCTGTGTGTAGGTCTTTTACCTCCCATCACCCCTTTGATCTCTATGGAATACAATGGCATTTCTGCGTCAAAGGGTAGCCATAGTTTTATATTCTTTTGGAGATAGTTTCAAATTGCTCTCCAGAAAGGTTGACAATTCCCAGATTCAACAGTGCTTTAGTGTTTCCATTTTCCAATATCCCCTCCAATATTTATCAATTTCCCTTTCTGTCATATTAGCTAATCTGATAGGTATGAGGAGGTACCTCATACCTCAAAGCTGTTTTAATTTGCTCTTCTCTAATTAGTAGAGATTTAAAGCATTTTTTTATATATCTAGAGATATCTTTGTTTTCTTCACCTGAAAATTGCTTGTTCACATCCTCTGAAAATTTGTAAATTAGGGAATGACTTGTGTTCTTATACATTTTACTCAGTTTTCTATATATTTGAGAAACAAGACCTTTACCAAAGAAACTTGCAACAAAAATTTTTTCGTTATGATTACGATATGTATATTTCCCTCCACCCCATTTCCCCACTTTTTATCTTTTTCTCTCTCTTTTCACCCTGACCCTCCTCAAAAGTGTTTTGCTTCTGACCACTGCTTCCTTCAATTCATACTCCCTTCTATCAGCACCACTTTACCCTCTGCCTTTTCTTGTCTCCTTCTCTTCCTACTTTCCTGTAAGGTAAGGTAGATTTCTATATACACCTGAATGTGTATGTTATCCCTCTTTGAGCTACTTCTGATGAGAATAAGGTTCAAACATTGTCAGCCACTCCCTACAATCTTCCCCTCCAATGTAAAAGCTCTCTCATGCCTCTTTTATGTCAGATAATTTGGCTCATTCTATCTCCCATGGATTTCTCTTTTTCATCCATTATTTTTTCAATATCATCCCATAATATTCAACTCATACTCACGTCCTCTGTCTATGTATAAGGCTTCTAATTGCTTTAAAAATTAGAAAATATTTATGAATTATAAGTATCATCTTCCCATGTAGAAATGTAAGCAGTTTAACTTTACTGAATCCCTTATAATTTATCTTTCCTTTTTACATTTTTATGCTTCCCTTGAATCTTATACTTGAAAGTCAAATTTTCTATTCAACTCTGGTCTGTTCATTAGGAATGTTTGAAAGTTGTCTACTTCAATGAATGTCCAATTTCTCCATGAAGGATAATATTCAGTTTTGCTGGGTAAGTAATACTTGGCTATAAGCCTTGATCGTTTGTTTTCCAGGATAAGTATATCATATATGCTCTCATTCTTTAATATAGAAGCTGTTACATCTTGTGTTATTTTGACAACAGCTCCATGATAATTTTATTTATTTCTTTGTGGTTAATTACAATATTTTCTAATTGAACTGGGAGATATTGTATTCCTGGGAGTATTCATTTTGGAATCTCTTTCAAGAAGTGACAGATGGATTCCCCCAAATGCTATTTTACCTTCTAGTTCTGGACACTTTTTTCATGATTATCTTTCATCATTCTCATTTTTTTCATAACTTTTCTTCCACCTCTCTTATTTGATTTTTAAAATTCTTTTTTGAGCTCTTCCAAGAATTGTTTTGGACTGAGACTAATTCATATATATTTTTTTCTTTTAGACTTTACATGTGGCTTTTTGGACATTGTTGTCTTCTGAGTTTGTGTATTATGATCTTCCCTATTGCTATAGCAATTTTCTATGTTCAGATTCTTTTTGTTGCTTTTTGCTTTTTTTCCAGCCTATTCCTTGACTTTTAACTTTATGCTAAAGTTTGTCTCTATTCCTGGGGTGGAGGGGACATTGTTTCAAGATTCAAGTTTTTTGTAATAATTTTTTAGAGCTGGTTCTAGGGACCTGTAAGTTTTCAGTTCTTCCAAAGTAGTATGATCTAAGAAGAAGTGTGGTCATTGCTCCCCTGGCCTTGGCTCTGGTCTGTGACTAACAGAAAGCACTCTTTTCTGCCCTGAAACTGTGACCAGGGTTCCTCACCCTGGGACTTGGACATGGATTTACATATAGATAACAAAACAGAGTCCTGTTCCTAGTGCCAGCAATTTGTCCCCTCTAACCTCCTTCTGATCGACTGTCCAACTCCCTAACGCCTCTGGGCTGAGAGTTCCTAGAACTGTTCCCACTTTATTTATCTGTAAGTCCTGCCACTGACTTTCCAGGGGTGGCTTGTGCTGGACTGTGTTATACTGCACTCCACTCTTACCCCAGTGAGGTAGACCTTTCCTGCCAACCTTCTAAATTGTCTTTGGCTAGAAAATTAGTTCACTCCATCTTTTTTGTTTGCCGGGTTTTTGTTCTGCTTCTCCAGAATTTATTTTGAGGTATTATTTTAAGATTGTGTGGAGGGAAATTTGGAAGAGCTCAGGTAAGGCTCCGCATTGTTCTACCATCTTGGATCCCAATTCCTTTTGTTTCAAGTGTTTAAGAACACTATTTTTTTCCCTTAGGCTTCAGTAGATTGTCAAAGTGACTCCATGGTCAAAAATATTAATGGCTGTTTGACCCTGGGTATGTCACTTAAACTATCTGCCTAAATTTCCTCATCTGCAAAATTGGAAAAATAATAGCTACCTCCCACTATTGTAGTGAGGATAAATTGAGATAATATTTGTAAAGTCTTTTTTCAGTCTCAAATTGCTATGTTAGTACTAGTTATTGTCACTTGTATTAATGATAATATAATTCTCTGTAGATTCCCCCCGCCACTACCTTGAATTTTCCCTCTGTAGCTAAGAATAAAATGTCTCACCCCTATTTCTTCCTGCTTAGCCTTCAGAGACTGAAGAAAATTGTCCCTTTCCCCCCAAATCTTTTCTTCTCCAGGATACATATCTCTAGTTCCTTTGATCAATAGTCATATGGTATGAGCTCATGGTCCTTTACTATCTGGTTACTATTTTCTAGACTTTCTCCAGACTCTCTTGTCAATGTCTTGTTATAAAATATGATACTCAAATCTGAACACAGTATTACAATTGTGATCTGGCACAGGCAAAGTACAGCAGTGTCTCACCTCTTCCTTTTGTATACTACCCTGGTCTGAATACCAGGTGGAATTGCATTAGTTTTTGTAGCTACCATGTCATATTGCAAACTCATCTTGAGCTTTCAATTCATTAAAATCACTGGATCTTTTCCATATAAACTGCAAATTGGATAAGTATGCCACCTACACTTTCATCCAAATTACTTTAAAATTTTGATAATCACTGTATCTTACTATATTTGAACCATTCCTCTAGTATCTAGAGATCCTCAAGTCAGTATGCTATTTTAGAAAAAACTAGACTTAGAGTCAGAAGTATTTTCAAATTCTATTTCCAACTTCCACTGTGTTATGTTAGGCAAATCATTTCCACTACCAACCCCACAGGATTCTTTTAAGGGATACACTTTCTAAATAAATGGGAGTTATATGGAAATGCTACATAAGTGCAAATTATTTTGTCTTCTCATATGTTAGCCATGCTTTCAGAGTCATGTCATTCCTCCCATGGCTCCCTCTTTAGTATTAGTCTCTCAGTATACCACAGTTTCTACCTCTCCTGACAATAAAATTTCTTTAGGCACTAAAATTGCTACTTATGTCTCAGATGTACTATCCAGTCAATATTTGTCAGTTTTGTCCACTAAGATATAGTGAAAGTCCATTTTCTGTCAGCAACTCTGCCTGACTTGACTCCAGAGAACAGTATCCTCTCTCCACCTCCCTTAGAAAAGTTGATTACCTGAAATCTCATCACTATGAAGAAAGACTCAGGTTTAGATACTCTACAATTTCTTAACTTATTCCTAGTGGCCTCTGGCCTATGATTAAAGACCTGAAAGAAAGAGCACTGAAGTCTTCCCAACATCTTCCTTTATAGAGGACTCACAACCTCACAACAACAACCACCTTCTTCTTAACTCCATTTTTCCATCAGCTGCTCTGCTTAGCTTCTTTTCTAGTGAACAGCATGCCTACCTTCCTGGGTACCAATGGGGCCTCTCCCCACTTTTCAGTTTCCTTTAGAGTTTTGTCTTCCTCAATTAGATTGTAAACAGTTTGAGGGTAGGGACTGTTGCATTTTCTTATTTGTATACTCAGAGTTTAGCCTAGTGCCTAACATACAGTAGCTGGTTAATAAATGTTTATTGAGTTGAATTGAAAGCAATGAGAGATTTTGTCAAATGTCTTCCTGAAATCCAGGTGCACTGTATCTATGCCTTCTCCTGACCTCTTAGTCTTATAACCCTGCAAAACAAAATGAGTTTAATATGACATTATCTGTGCTTGATTAACCGATACTACCTCTAAGTGATCATCAGTTTCTTTCCTAAATGTTCACAAATCTGAACTATAACAATTTGCTAGGATTTTGATGCGAAAAAAATCATTAGAACACATTTGAGGAATCTACCCTCTTCCCAGTTTTGAAAATCACAAACATATTTGCTTTTTCCAATTCTGTATAACTTCTATTTTCCCTCAAAAAGTGACTGTTTTCATAATATCCTTCCAAAGATTTGAATAGAAAAACTCCTAGGAATATTGTAGCCAAATTCCAGGTAAAGGAGAAAATATTGCAAGCAGCCAGAAATAAATAATTCAAGTATTGTGGAAATACAATCAGGGTAACAAGATCTAGCAGCTTCTACATTAAGGGATCAAAGGGTATGGAATATGATCTTCCAGAAGTCAAAGGAACTAAAATTAAAACCAAGAACCACCTACCCAGCAAAATTGAATATAATACTTCAGTAGGAAAATGATCATTCAATGAAATAGAGGACTTTCAAGCATTCTTGATCAAAAAACCAGAGCTGAATAGAAAATTTGACTTTCAAACACAAGAATCAAGAGAAGCATGAAAAGGTGAACAGGAAAGAGAAATCATAAGGGACTTACTAATGTTGAACTGTTTACATTTCTACATGGAAAGATAATATTTGTAACTTGAAACTTTCCTCAGTATATGAGTAGTTGGAGGGATTATACACATATATATAGACAGAGGGCACAGGGTGAGTTAAATAGGAAGGGACGATATCTAAAAAAAATAAAATAAGAAGTGAGAGAGGAATATTTTGGAAGGAGAAAGGGAGAAAAGGAATGGGGCAAATTATCTCACCCAAAAGAGGCAAGAAAAAACTTTTTCAATTGAGTGGAAAAGGGGGGAGGTGAGAGGGAAAAAGTGAAGCTTATTCTCATCATATTTGGCTTAAGGAGGGAATAACATGCATACTCAATTTGGTATGAAAATGTATCTTACACTACAGGAAAATAGGGAAGAAGGGGATTAGTGGGGTGGTGGGTGGGATGACAGAAGGTAGGACAAATGGGAGGAGGGAGTGATTAGAAAAATGCACTTTAGGGGAGAGGCAAGGTCTAAAAAGAGAATAGAATAAATAGGGGGCAGGATAGGATGGAGGGAAATATAGTCAATCTTTCACGACATGACTATATATGTATACCCTATATTGAATTGTTTGCCTTCTCAGTGGGGATGGGTGAGGAGGGAAGATGGCAGAGAAGTTGGAATTCAAAGTTTAAGGAATGAATATTGAGAACTGTTTTTACATGCAACTAGGAAATAAGAAATACAGGTAATGGAGTACAGAAATCTATCTTGCCCTACAAGAAAAAAGACAAAATGGGGATAAAGGAAGTGAGGGGTGTCATAGAACGGAGGGTAGATTGAGGGAAGGGGTAATCAGAATGCAAGGGTATTTTGGGGTGGGAGAGGGAAGAGATGAGGAAAAATTTGAAACTCAAAATCTTGTGGAAATGAATGTTGAAAACATAAATAAATATGTGAAGTAAGGGATTAAAAAAACGAATAATTAGAGATTTAGTAGTAACATTCTCTCTGCTTTCTTACTTTTTTGTTATTTACCTTAATATACTTTTTTTTAATAAATTTATTTAACTTTTTACATTCATTTTCACAAGATTTTGGGTTCCAAAATTTTCTCCCCATTTGTCCCCTCCCACCTCCCCAATACACTGAACATTCTAATTACCCATATCACCAATCTGCCCTCTCTTCT
>CM053770.1:645439842-645495937 GCA_028658325.1 Potorous gilbertii | reverse complement strand
CTGATGGTAAGCAGTTTTCTTCTTCATCTTCAGAGATGAAGGTTGCAATCATTTTGTCAAGAAAATAACCTTCTATGGTCTTAGTTTTTTTCCCTTTTCTGGGCATTTTCCCAGCCAGTTACTTGACTTATGAGAGTCCTCTCCACCCCTGGCCTAGGTCTGCCCAGTTAGTGCTTGGGGTCTGAGATTCAAATGCTGCTCCCCAGCCTCAGGGCTTTGGTAGCAGGCCTGGCTGCTATTCAATGGGAGCTTATCTGCTGGTGCTCAGGTGGGGGCAGGGCCGCCCCCCAGGTTCAGTTCCCTCAGGTGGTTTATGCAGAGACCATTTGTAATGGAGCTGCTGCTGAGCTCCTGCCTGCTCTGGGAGCCTCTGGCTGCCTTCTCAGGGAGCCTCTGGCCTCCCGCTGCTGCTGCCTCCCACAGGGGTCCGAGTCCCAGAGACACCACACTCCCCTCTCAGCCCGTCTCTCTCACTGACCTGTGAGTCTGTGGGTGGAGGGACCTTCGTGGCCTCTGGAGATTCTGTCCCTGATGCCTGTTTGGATCTGCTCACTCCTCTCAGTGCCCCACGGCCAGGTCTGGGGGAGGGCTCCGCTCCCGTCTGGGGCGCAATGGACCTTTGGGATCAGTTTTTCAGGGCTCTCTGGAACAGAAATCTCCTTTGCTGTGTTGCTGAGTGGCTTCCACTGTTCCAGAATTTCTTGGGAGTTCTTTTTACAGAAAATCCATGGGCTGTGGGCTTGGACCTAGCATAGGTGAGTCTTTCTACTCTGCCATCTTGGCTCCACCCCTACCTTAATATTCTTGATGTTTTATTTTACATACAAATTTTATTGTTTTGTCAAAAATTAAATAACTCATTTATAAACTAAAGTTTTCGTTACTTTATAGATATCATCCTCTTTGAGTCTCATGATTGATGTCTGAGAAACTACAATGGTAGCTATTGTAATCCCCATTTTACAGATGAAAAAATTGAGTCTCACAGAGGTTAAATGATTTATCCACTGTCACATAAATAGTAAATATAAAATTTCAGATTTGACTTCATGTTATCCTGACTACAAGGGAGTGCCATGACTGTTATACTATAGATGATACTTTGATAACTCAGCGTTATACCATTTTATTAATTTGAAGAACATTGTCTTCTCTGCCAGAATAGACTGTTTGAGCCATGAAATGTTTATGTTTCTCCAATAATTTAGTTCTTCAATTACTTGAAGGAAAATTGATTCATAGTCTAATATGCAAATACACTTGGACATGTGTGTATACCCCTATGTAACTTTTTAAGTTTATACCTGGGTAATTACTACTTTTTGTTTGTTATGGTAGTATTTTCTTTCCATTCATTTGTGGTGTTTTTATTAGGAATATGTAAAAACATTCATGATTTTTGTGTGTTTATTTTATCTGGTAATTTCCTGAAGCAGTTTATTACCTTATTAATTTTTGTTATTGTTGTCAATTGTCTTAGATCTTCTAAGAAAATCATCATACCTTCTGCTAATAAAGATGTTTTAAGTTTTTACCTCAATGCTCATGTCTTTAATTTCTATTTTTTCATAGCTAAAGAATGGCAACATGGCACAGTGGACAGAGAAGTGTATCTGGATTCAAAAAAACCTGAGTTCAAATTCAGTCTCAGAAACTTACTATTTTGTGACTCTGAGCAATTCATTTAACCCTCTCTTCTTCAGTTTCTCCATCTATAAAATGAGGGTGATATTAATAGTACTTACCTCCCAGGATAGGGATGATAAAATGAGACTAGTAAGAAGAAGGAAGAGGAGGAGGAGGAGAAGGAGAAGGAGGAAGAGGAAGAAGAGAAGGAAAAGAAGAAGAAGAAAAGGAGAAGAAGAAAAAAAGGAGGAGGAGAAGAAATGAGATCACATTTGTAAAATGCTTTATAGATCTTAAAGAGGTATATTAATGTCAGATGTCATTACTCTTATAATGAGAATTTCTGGGACATATGGAATAATAACAATGCTAGTTGGTGACCCTGTTCCAACTTTCTTATTAATGAGAAAGGTTCTAGTACAATTTAGCCTTTCCAAAAAAAAAAAAAGGAGCATTGCACTTCAAATGAAAATATTTTGCACATATTCTGTAAAAGTCTTCATTTTCTCTGCTTTTTGGCTTATCATATAAGTAGTATTTGTGTGTTATCAAATTATTCTGCATCTATTGAACTATTCAACTATTCTATAGTTGATATATTTTATTATACTATTTGACTTCCTGATATTGAAGGATCTTTTAGTTCTAGGTTCTATATAAAGGCAAATGAATCATTTCTTAAATATATCACTATGCAATTTTGGCCACTATTTTCTTTCATGATCTTTCACTGATATTCACTTGTAATATTTGTCTATAATTCATATTCTCTGTCTTGTCCTTCCTTAATTTTCATATTAGGGCTATAGTTGTCTCAAAACAAAAATTGAAGATGGTGCCTTCTCTATTTTTAAAAATTATTATAAAGGCAAATGATTATTTGTTCTTTAATGATTCACAAAACTCTCTTGTGAATGTACCTAACCTAGAGTGTGTGCTTGTTTGTTTGTATTAATCACTGCTCATTTAGGGTCTATAAAATTTTATTTGCTGAGATTATACTATGCATGTTATCTAGTTCCAGACTTTTTTTTTCAATTTATGTGCATGTATGTGTGTGTTTATCTGTGTATGAACACACATGCACATTGATTTCATTTATAATTTGCGTTTTTCAGGCATATAACTGAGTATAGATACTTCAAAATTCTATCCTTGTTATTTCTCTATTTGTTGTGACCTGTTTTGATAATTTGGTTTTCCATTAGCTAATATTTTATTAGTCTTTTCATGAAACAAGATCTTTATCTTATTTATCAATTTTGTTTTTTAATGTTCAGTCCCTTTCATTTCAAAATTTGCTTTTAAAGTACACTAATTTATTTTCTACTTTTAACTACATTTCATCAGTTGAACTTCTCTTACTTTTTTATTAACATAAGGTAAAGGATATCAATTTGCCTCTTGATAACTGCTCTATATCTCACACATTCAAGTATGTTGTATGATTACTGTCATTGTTTTTAATATAATTTGTTATTGTCTCTATGATTTGTTCCCCTAGTCAGTCATTATTTTGGAAATCATGTTTTAGCGTTCATTAAGGTCTACTTCATTTGCTCCTATTTCCCTTATTAATTACTATTTTTGTGCTATGGTCTAGAAACAATTTAAATTTTCTGCCTTTTTGCATTTATTTATGAGTTCTTTATGCCTTGGAGCATGATTGCTTTTTGTAGAAGTCCAATGCATTTTAGAGAAGAAAGTAAAGTGTTTAATATTTCCATTCAGCTCTCTCAATATGTCTATCAACTCCAGCTCTTTCGACATACTGTTCAAGCCCATAATTTCCTTCGTGTTTATCTTTCTGTTAGAGTTGTCCAGCTCTATTAGAGGAAAGTTAAAATCTCTCATTATTAATGACTTGCTGTCTAGGTCTTTTTCCATTACAGCTAACTTTTTCTTTAAATACTTAGTTCCTATAACATGTGGTGAATATATATTGAATAATATTACCATCATTGCCTGTACAGACACTAAGAGAAATATGGTTTCTCTGTTGTTGCAGGCTGCTTAGACTAATCCAGAGGGAGGAAGAAGAACATGTAGACAAAAACTATTAGAATGACAACTGGGACAATGAGCCCCTTTTAGCTAAGAAATTCTACAACTTCCTGAGCTGATCATAACCTGGCATGCTTGTAATTGGTGAATTCAAAGGTCCAGGTATTCTGCTTGTTTCCAATTGGCAAGTTTCTAAGAGGCTTTACATCCCTTTGTCCTACAAAGTATAACATCCTTATTGGTTTTGGCAACTCAAAATCAATCTGCTCTTCTAGACAAGACTGGTTTCCTGAGTAAGTTAAAATTATATATGGGGCTTTATTTCTAAGAACTAACACAAGATAAAAATCAAGAAGAGAATGAAATAAAATTCATCTATATATACCCTTTTAACATTTGCATTCATGCTGCTGATTCAAAAATTTCAGGTTGTTTATATGTTTTAATAATATTTATAGTTGTGATTGGAGTAGAGGATGGCAAACTATTGCCAAGAACCAAATCCTACTTGCCATCTGCTTTTGTGTGGCACACAAGCTAAAAATGCTTTTTGTACATTATTAAAAGTAATAACACTCTATTTTAAATATTAAAAAAAAACAATTCTTCACCTTACATACAGTCACAGTTTGTCAATCTCTGAATTAGAGAGGTCACAATGTCTTTATTATATGAGATCTCAGACTGGCACACCTGTTTATCTCTGGGATGCTCTGATTCTGATACCTATTTTGTCTGAAACCATTATTGCAGTACATGATATCATGGTGAAAAAAAAGTATTATTCCAGCATTTCACTTCGAATTTTTATGCATTCCTCTGCAAATTGCTGTATCTATTTTTTTTATTCCTGTCTGAACTCTTCTTTCTAGAGCTGAGTTCAACCCATTTACATCCAGGCAGATTGATAATTGGTTGAATGACTGAACTTAAAGAGCAGTTATATTGACTAAATGTCAAAATGACATAGAGTATCTAGTGGAGTACCTGAGGGATCTGCAGTTCAACCTTTGCCATTTATTATATTAATGACTTGGGGGAAAACATAAATAACATGCTTATTAAGCTTTCAGATAAGAAAAATGGAAGGGAAAGTAACATATCATACTGTTTGACAGTGTCTGGATCTAAAAAGATCTTGAGAGGCTAAAATACTAGATTAAATCTATTAAGATGAAATCAGATGTGTCAAATGTAAGTTTCACACTTGGGCACAAGAATTCAACTTTACAAGTCTAAAATAGGGGAAGTATGTTTAGATGGTGATTATTCTGAAAATACTTTGAGGTTTAAATTGACCATCATTCACGTCAGTGAGTCAGCAGAGGACTTTTGACAGTCAAAATATTTCATATCAGTTTAGGCTGGAATGAGAGAAATCCCACTTCCAGGAATAGGGAGGGAAAGTTCCATTATATTGTACCCTTGTCAAACTTCATATAAAATATTGTGCTTTGTTATTAATGTCACATTTTAAGAAGAATTTTGATAACTTAAAAATATTAAGAGAAAGGCAAACAGAATGGTGAAGGGTTTTAAGTTTATGTCATCAAGTTTATGTTATTATTTATCTTTTTTTAATGAGGATCACTTGAAATAACTGGACATGCTACATTGGAAAAGAAAAGACACAGAGGGGATGTGATAGCTCTCTTCAAGTATTTAAAGGGCTTCCTGGGGAAAAGGGATTAGATTTCTCATCTTTAACCTGAGAGGATAGAAAGAAGAACAATGTTAAAAAACTAAGTTTAAATGTTAGGTAAGATTATATAACAATTAGAGTTGTGCTAACGTACAATGAGCTGCCTAGAGGATTTGGTTTCCTTGAAGTTCTTCCAGCAGAGGCTTGATGGCCATTTGTATGTTATAGTAGGAATCCCTTTTGTTTCCAGACTAGATGGTGTTGGATGGTTATTGAGGCCACTTACTGTTCTCAAATTCTATGATTCTATAATTCCTCAACCGAATTTATTATCATTTATGACCTCCAAAGTAATATCACTTTGTTCCCTAGAAAAGGGTAAGTTCTTTGAGTCTTCAGTCATTCATCATTTTAAGGTCACCTTTACCTTGTGGTCATACTTTGATTTGTTTGTCAAAGGTCTAGGTAAGTTAGGCTTCTTCCACATTATTTAAAAGGCCCTTGGTACCTGATGCCATATACCAGAATAAAGTCCAAATGAGTAAACAATTTGGGTATAAAGGCTGATGCTATAAACAAATTAGAGGAATTGTCAGATTTATGGAAAATGGAGAAATTTATGACCAAACAGAAGATGGAGAACATTATGAAATGCAAAATGGATAATTTTGAGTACATTAAATTGAAAAGTTTTTGTACAAACAAAACCAATGCAACCAAGGTTAGGAGAGAAGCAGAAAACTGGGAAAGAATTAGTGTCTGTGATAAAGGTCTCATTTCTAAACTATGTAAAATCAAATTTACAGGAATACAAGTTATTCTCCAATTGATAAATGGTCAAAAGATATGAACAGGTAGTTTTCAGATGAAGAAATTAAATCTATCTATAGTCATATAAAAATGCTCTAAATCACTATTGATTAGAGAAATGCAAATCAAAACAATTCTGAGGTACCCCATCACACCTATCAGATTGACTAACACAACAAAACAGGAAGATGATAAATGTTGGAGATGGGAGAGAGCTGTAACAGTAATTCATTGTTGCTGGAGCTGTGAGCTGATCTAACCATTGTTAAAAGCAATTTGGAATTATGCTCAAAGTACTATAAATTGTGCATACCCTTTAACTCAGCAATACTTCTTCTAGGGTTTTATCTCAAAGAGAGCATAAAAATGGGGGAAGAACCCACATGTACAAAAATATTTATAGCAACTCTTTATGTGGTGGTCAAGAACTAGAAATTGAGGGGATGTCATTAGTTGGGGAATGACTGAACAAGTTGTGGTAATATGAATGTAAAGGAATACTATTGAGCTATAAGAAATGATGAACAGGTAGACTTCAGAAAAAAACTAGGAAAGATTTCTGTGAACTGATGCTGAGTGAAAAGAGCAGAACCAGGAAAACATTATACATGGTAACAGCCACAGTGTGAGAGGATTGTTTATGATAGATGTAGCCCTTCACAGCAATACAAGGACCTAAAACATTTCCAAAGGACTCGATGTAAAATGCCATCCACATCCAGAGAAAGTACTATAAAGTCATTACTCAGAATGAAGTAGACTATTTTCTATTTTGTTATGTTTTGGCTTGGTTTGGTTGTTCTCATGGTTTCTCCCAATCATTTTTAATTCTTCTTTGCAACATGACTAATGTGAAAATGTGCTTAATAATAATATATATGTATAAACCCCCCAAAAAAGGAAAAGGAATAAAAGGAAAAGAAAATAAAAGGCCTGCATTTATTTTTTTTCCTAATGAAAAAGTGCTCTCTGTATTTTTCTAGATTAGGAGTTTGGAACTATAGACTGATTTTCCTTGCTTTTCAATATATACTAATTTTCTTCCTTTCATTACTTATACTAGATAAGAAATCCTTTGTAATTTGACTTGCTATATTTGATATATGGTTTCCTTCAATCTTGTGAAACCTCATTCTTGCAACTTGAAACTCTGAAGTTTGATAATTATATTTCTAGGGAAATCAAAATGAGGATTTCTCACTGAAAGTATCCTTTGTAATCAAATTTTTATCTGTCCCCTATTTTAAACACCTTTAGGAAGGTTTTCTGAATGATTTCCTAAAACATAGGATTCAAACTCTTTATTTCTTCCCATTTTCTGGAAAGTCTATAATTCCATATTGTCTCTGTGCTATTTCTTTAATTTTTACTTCATTTGTAACTTTCTCAAAACTATTTCTAGTTGAATTATTCTTTGATATTGTTTAGTTTATTTTTTTGATACAGCTGTCATGGTTCAGACATCAATATTTTGTTCAGAGTTTCAATAATGTTTAAAAAATCCACACAAAACTTTACAGATTATTGAATTTCTTATTTGCCTCTCTCTGATTTTCCTTCAGAGATTTTATTCTTAGTTTCTCTTATTGCTCTTATTATTCACTTTGAGGATCTTACAGTATTCCAAGTTTTGCCTCTAGATCTCCTATTTTTTCCTTTCTGGTACACATGCTTTGCTGTCTTTTACCTCCACAATATTTATTTATTATCATGGAGATTTTTTTTTGTCACACTTCAGCTGATCTTCTGTTCCTGGGAGATAATTTTCCTTGTAGATTTTTTATTCAAAAATTTCTTTACTTTGGAATTATTTGTTGTTTATTTTTGAAGTGATGGAGAGAAGCTGAGTTCAAATATAATCATTTGCTCTGACAGTTTTCCTTTCTTCTCTTGAAATATATTTAAAATAATTGGACTTTTCTTTTAAAAGTAATAAACTTCAAGTTAACTGCTATTGTCACCTGAAAATGAGAAAACTAACGATGCAGCTTGTATAAGGATACCACTAAGAAACACTGCAGGGGTAGAAGAAGAATTCAGATTAAAAACAGTTAGGGTTGGAGTTAGAGCACTTCATCAGGAATCAAGAAAAAGTGGATTTTAGGGCTGTCTCTGCCATTAATTCAATGGATAGTTTTGGAGCACTCAATTTCACTAGGTCTTTTTCTCCTCATCCTCAAAATGAGATTTCATTAAATGATCTATTAAGCTCTTTCTTGTTCCAAAGTTCTCTTAACTCTTCTATGAAGCCTACTTCTTCAGGCTCTGAGTTAGGCATTTTTTCAAAGAAATCTATTTCTGACGCCCAGTTTAGCTTCATTCACTTTCTTCTGAAGTTTTCTCTACAAACAAATCCTTCATCCTAGTACTACTGTCCCCAGCAAGGTGCTAATGATCATTAGTTAAACATGGTAATAATGGAATGATTCGTGGACTTAAGAGAAGAGACATGACTTTATTGGATACCAGAGAGCAGCACTGAAAGCAGTAGGTGGAAGTTGAAGTGAGATAGATTTGGCCTGGATTTAATTAAAATCTTCCTAATAATTAAGGAAATAAGCAAGTATTTAAGTGACTGCTATGTGGCAGGCATTGTGCTAAGCACTTTGCAAATATTATCTCATTTGTTTCTCACAATGACTTTTGGTTGTAGGAAAACTGAAGTAAACAGGGTTAAATGACTTGTCCAGGTCACACAACAATAAGCGACTGCGGGTGTATTTGAAATCAGGTCTTTGTGACTCCAAGCCTAGCACTTTATGTGTTGTGCCATCTAATTGCCTTTAGGAAAGTGTTCAGAAGTGAAGTGGACTTCCCCATGAAGCAAAGGGTTCCTTTGCATGAGAGCCCTGCAAGTAGAAACTAGACTATTTTGTTGGAGATGTTACAGAACAGATTCCTACTAATGCATAGATTAGATGACCTCCAAAGGCCCTTATGACTGAAAAATTACACAATTGCATGACTTCCAGTCTCCTACATCCAACTATCTATTTTATATACTGAACTGGATGTCTTGTAGACATCTTAAACTTAACATGTCACTGAACTCATGTTCTCTCAAAAACCTACCCCCTTCCAAACTTTCCTATTACTACTGAGGGCATAGTCTCAGTTACTTAGGCTTGACATGCTCATCTCCCTACTCTTTCTTACCTTCTACATCTGATCTGCTCCCAAAACTTGCTGATATTACCATTGTAACATCTCTCTTATTATACCCCCTTCTCTCTCCTGATACTACCACCACCATAGTCCAGACTTTCATAACCTCACACCCATCTTATTGCGGTAGCCTGCAGATTGGTTTACCTAAGTCTCTCCTGACTCTAGTTCATCCTCAATTTAATTGCCAAATTGATATTCTTCTTCAAGTACAGGTTATGTCACCTACCCACCCTCGCACATACATATACACACACTCACTCAATAAACTCCAATGGTTCCCTATCACTTCCCGTATACACACAACCTTCTTTTTGGTGTTCAAAATCCTTTATATCCTATTCTTCCCTTCCTTACTTTTCCTGTCTTCTTATACTACATACAAAATACTAGTGAAACTGGCCTCCTTGCTGTTCCTCAAACAAGATACTCTATCTCTCATGTCCAAAGATGCTCTCTGGCTGTCCCTCAGGTCTAGAATGCTCTCCCTCCTCATCTCCAACTACTGCCTTCTCTGGCTTTCATTAAGTCACAACTCAAATCACACCCTCCAGAGAAGTCTTTTTCAACCCTTCTTAATTCTAGTGGTTTTCCTTTTTTAATTATTTTCTATTTTTTTCCTGTATATAGCCTGTTTACATATATCTCTTTCCTTGTTGTTTCCCCATTAGATTAAGAGCTACTTGAGGAAAAGAACTGTCTTTCACCTTTTTTTTGTATGCCCAGTGCTTTACACAGTACCTAACACATAATAAGCTCTTAACAAATATCTGTTGACTGACTAAAGTGAATGATTCACATGGTTGTTATAAGGAAACAGTTTATATATTTTGAAGAATTACATAAACAAGATTTATTATTATAAAGACTGAAAATATGCATTATGTGTACCTATATATGACTAGCCAATCAGACCAAAATATAAATTGTAGTCATTCAATTGAATCCAATTGAACAAGAATTTATTGTGTGCCTACTATGTGTGAGTTAAACTACTACACTAAACACTAGGTATGCAAAAATGAACATTGATTTCCTTACAAGGATTTATACTTTAATGGTAAGGAGACATATGTGTGTGCACGTATATGTATGTGTGTTTATATATCTATGCATCTATCTATCTATCTATATATATATATATATATATATATATATATATATATATGTATGTATCTATCTATAAATATATATGTAAATATATATATATATGGAAAATGTGATGAAGGGAGAATGAGATCCAGTAAAATACTGTACTTCCTCCCTTAAAAATATTGGAGAGGGAGATACCGTTTTCATCTGGAAGACTGAGTTCAGATGAGGCTTCATGGAAGAGGTTGCACCTGAGCTATGTATGCCTTGAAGCATGAGAAGGGTTTCAAGAAACGTAAATGAGCAGAGAAAAATGAAAAATTGAAAACAAAATAGTGGACACATTATGAGAATACATGGAGTCAGGATATAATAGGAATAGAATAAGCTGCATGTAGTAGTCCTATATTCCTTTAATGTGCAATAGGAAATAAAGTAAGAAGGACAAATTGGGTACAGACTGTGAAAAGGTAGACTAAGAAGTTTCAGTTTTATCCTCTGAGCAATGGGGAATTACTAGAGAATTCTGTTCAGGTAAATGACATAATTTGGTCAGTGCATTAGCAAGATTATTTGGAAAGTTCAGTGAAAAATGATTTGGAAGGGAAAGAGACAGGGAGCAGGGAGTTGTTGGAAGGTTCCAGTAAAAAAGTGGTGAGCATTAGACCTAGGGTACAACTTCAGTCAACCATAAAAAGAAATACACATATAATATATACATACATAAATACACACATACATACATGTACATGTATGTATGTGTATATATGTTTGTGTATATGTATGTATACATGCACACATACATATACATGTGTGCATATATACATCTGTATATATGCAAATATAAAAACAAGATAATTCTATCAAATACGTTAAGAAAAATTAACACCCTATTTTACAGAAATTATTCTCAAACAACTTTTATAATATAAATATATTCATAATACCCACACAGGCTGACACTATAAACAATTAGGGGAGTAAGGAATAGTGTAGGAAATAGTGGATATATTTGGCATGTATCTAGTGAATCCTTATGGACACCTTCTCTAAACAATACTATAAACATTTGCTCTATAATCTCAAAGGTGACATTGAAAAAAAAAGAGAGAGGAAGGAAGAAAGAAAGAGAGAAGGAAGGAAGGAAGGAAAAGAAAGGAAAGGAAAGGAAAGGAAAGGAAAGGAAAGGAAAGGAAAGGAAAGGAAAGGAAAGGAAAGGAAAGGAAAGGAAAAAGGAAAGGAAAGGAAAGGAAAAAGGAAAGGAAAAAATGACTCAACAAACTAAAAAATTTGAGGTAATAAATCAATATTAGTAGCTATGGAAGACAACTTGAAAATTCCCAACAAATAACAATGAAGACAATAGCTTTAGAAGACCCCTCCTCAGCAAGAAACTATGGAAATAATTCAAAGAAAGAAGGAAAACAAATTAAAAGAAAAAAAAGAATAAATCTAGGACAGAAATTAGCGTGAAAATCAGGGCTTATAAAGAAAAAACCAATTAGATATGATTAAATAGACAATTTAAACAAATGATTCATAATAGCTCCAAAACAGTAAAGGTTATTAAAAAGATTAAACACTCAAAACTACAGATATGGAAATAAATTTTCCAAAGCATAGTCAAATGACAGACACATGAAAAATCACATTTCCATATAAAACAAAGAGATCGATCTTGAGGATAGGTTAAATAGAGAAAATTTCAGGATAATATATACCCCAGAAAAAAAAACAACAATAATAAATTAAATAGCCTAAGCAAAATGGTAAAGGAAATAAATACTCAAAATATGGCTCAGAAGTACTGGAAACCAAGGGCAAAATTACAGATCAATGGAATCCAAAGATTACTAATAGAGAATCACCAAACAATAGTGTATTTACCTTCACAATACCAATGTCACCTGAGTATTACAAGAAGCAAAGAGATAATCTTTAAATATCCAATTAAAAACTAATTTAAATAGGTTGGGACTCTTTATTCATAAAAAATCAAAGGAAAGGTTTGTAATGACTCTTAAGGGAAAAAACGGTCTTCAGGTTATATCATACTATAATATACCCCAGTAAAGCTAAATATAATTTTTTTAAATAAACAATTTTTTTCCCCAAGAGACTGGGTATCCCTACCCCATCCAGGCAGGATGTGCAGCAGCCATTCACAGGTCTAATACCAATACTGATGGGCGCAGAAGCTTTGATCTACTCTATTTTTTCCTGCTGGGCAAATTAACCCCTCTTTAATTAGTCTTTTCCCAGCACTCACAAAAATTGGTGTGTAATTTAGTTCTTTAGTACTACTGCAACTTAGAATTCTCCAGCTCAAGTTGTCTTCCATCAGCCTCCCTCAGCAGCAAGGATTACAGTCATGTGCCCCCAGATTGGACTTTCATTATAATGCTGTATTTTAAATATTTTTCCCAAAAGAAATAAAAAATAATCAGATTGTTCAACACAAAAAGAGTTCAAATGAGAAAAACACAAGTAAATAAATAAATACAGTTAAGGAGAAACAGCCAAAGAATGGAATAAGCTTTCTGTGATTCTGTGGTGAGACAAAATTAATTTTTAAAAATTCTCTTCTAAATCTTTTAAAAAATCAATAAAAATTGACTGAGATTGAGATTGAGAGCCAATGAGGAACATTTAGGATTAAGATTCCTTAGGAGGAAAAAATATATATAAGGGAACTAAAGGACGTAGGAGAAGGAAAACAGAAATAAGCAAAATAATGTTTAGCTGGTATACATAGTCTTGCATGGGTATACCAATGTGTAATGTTGGCCAGGTTTTTATTTGAGGTGGGAACTAAGAGTGAGGGAAGAGTGGAAGACCTAGCATAACATGGAAGGAAGTCTCTTAGGTAGAGAAAGAAAAGACAAAAGACAACAGAAAAAAGAGATGCTCTCCAACTGTCCTGGCATGGAGAATAGAGTGCTAAGTGATTTCTTTCAACCTTCCTGAAGGTCTGTGGGAAAATATGATAAAAGCAAGGGAGAGGGGGAAGATGGTGGGAGTCTGGGGTGAGTTTGAAGTAAATTTAGTGTAATTGTTGGTACCCTTAGGAGATATTGGAGACAGTCCCCATTGAATGAAGGTCAGAATGAGGTGTCAATACACAGGGCAGCTAAGTGGTGCAGTGGATAGGGCACCAGTGCAGGAGGCAGGAAGACCTGAGTTCAAATCTCACTTCAGACACTTGACATTCACTAGCTGTGTGACCTTAGGCAAGTCACTTAACCCCAATTGCCTCATCCTGGGTCATCTCCAGTTATCCTGGTCACTGGATTCAGATGGCTCTGGAGGAGAAGTGAGGCTAGTGACCTGCACAGCCCTCCCTCACTCAAAACAAAGTCAAGTGCAAGTCATGTCTATATTTCTTTGATGGCGTGATCTTCTTCGGTAACAAAGGACAAACACACACATTATGACATTCCTAAGGATGTCTGAGACAGGATCCTAAGACCAGGGAACAGATATAGGAGCAAGAGAAGGAATTTGCAAAGGGGCAAATTGAGGCTTGATGTAAGAGCTTTACAAAGTAAAATAGACAACTTTTGGAGATGTCAGACTCCCCCGCATAAATAGAGACCTTCAATAGAAAGTCAAATAATAACTTCTCAGGTACATTGTAGAGGGGATTCGTAAAAGATAGGAGCAAAAGAAAATGAGTTGTAACGGACATAATATTCGAAATCTAGGGTACTGATTCCACCTCTGATACTTATTAGCTGAACAACCTAGGTCAGATGTCATGTAATCTTATTGGTGAAGGCAGTTCTCCCTGCAATTACTTATTTTCCAAATGTGCCGCCTCCAAAAGAGATCTTTCCTGATTTCTCCAGCTGTTTGTATCTAATCCAGACCCCCAAAATCATGCTGTTTCATTGTATATATTTTATATTTATTTATCTGTGCATGTGTTATTTCAATAATAACAAACATCATGTTTATAGCACTTGAATCTACTATTAACACGTTTGATCAACCCAATAGAACGTAAGTTATTTTTTAAGACCAGGCCTGCTTTGCTTTTGTATTTGTGTCTCCACAGCAGCAGCCCTAGGATACTGTAGACCAATATTAATAAACGTTTTTAGAATAAAATGGGATGGGATGGGATGAGATGAGATAGGATGGCAGAAATTCTCACATATCCAAAATCTCAGGTCCATGAAAAATTCCACAAGCATTTTTTTTTTACCAAGTTTACCAAGTTCCAGCCTTGATCTCTATTTTAAGCATAAAATGGGAGGGGAATTTTTAAAAAGATAAAAATAATCCATATCCTCAAGAAGCTCTTTTCATCTCTGAGAATTCTATGGATCTAAAAGTCCAGAATGTAGGAGTTTTTGCATTATGGATTAGGAAATAAAGATTCTTTTTTTAAAAAACAGAATATTTTATTTTTCCCCAATTAGATGATAAAACATTCTTTTTTAACATTTTTCGTTTAAATTTTGAGTTTCAAATTCTATTCCTCCCTCCCCTTTCCCTTCTTGAGGTGGTAAACAATCAAATATAAGTTATATATGTACTATAATGTAAAGCCCAAAATCTAAGATTCTTAAGACTAGCAAACATATGACGGGGAAATATCAGGAAAGAAAACTGGAAAATAAGGGGACAGAATCTAGGGTGGACATCAGAATAATAGACAATAAAAATGTGAACTAAATAACAAATTTTAAATAAATAAACAACAAACAAGACTTTTCTAAGACAGGCATTTTTTATGCACTTACTATGCAAGGCCAAAACTGAACTCAAGATGTATTAAGTTTGACACAGGGTAGTGCGTAATAGGATAGGTAGTTAGGAGGAAAGAGGAGCAAAGACATCCCTTTCAGCATAGTTTCAAGATTACTCATAATCCAGATCTCCCTCCTCTGATTGTCCTTGAATTTACCAATGGCCCTCCTAAAATGTGGAACCATGTTCAAACTAATTGTCCAGATGTGCACTAGCATGCAGGACAGTGAAACTATCAATTTCTCAGATCCGGATGTTATATGTCCATTAGAATTGTAAGCCTGCACATCATTCTAATACCTCATGTTATATTCATTGGCAAATTAAATCCCCATCTCCAATTCTAAAGTATTCACAAATAAAAGGGAGGGGAGACAATTATTAATTTCTATCATATGTATTTATGTTTTTAATCCATTAGTGGGGGAAAAGGTGTTCTGTTAACATTCTATTTCACATACTTGTTTTTTTATCATGTGTTTGAGACTTAGGCATAAAGTTATTCTTACTATCCTCACTTCATGATGAATTACTAATATTTATGGGCAATTTTAATCAAAACAAGATTAGCCAGTTTAATTGATGAAAATAGACAAAAACTAAATATTTTAAAAGAGTAATAAATGTTTTATCACCTTTAGTCATCCTGCTCTCAAGTTAGATGAAGAGATAGTTCTTTTTTGGTTTCTGTCCTTGTAAATCTACAATTTTTTTTACAGAAAATTGTCCCCTCTCTTATGTATTTCTTTGGTTATTTGTTACCTCTCTGTTCCCCAAGCTTGACTCTTCTATTTAGCTTCCTATCTTGTTTCTAGAATGTACTCTCTCTCTATTTACTTATACAAATTGAACTATTCCTTAGGATCCCATTCTATATGATCTAAAATGACATCTTGATGATTGAAATGATAGTTTGATGATTATTCTATATGCTCTAAATGACACCATGACCATGAACCCTTCCATGCCTATTTTAATCCTTTCCTCCTTCTTCAGGACTCCCTTTATGTTTACAATCAATGGCAGGGAGTTTACTATTTAATGACAATTTGAGCTAACCACTCCCAACTAAACTATAAATTCCTTGAGGGAATAGACCATGTCTTCTTTTTGGCCACTTCCTTCTCCTTATTTTGAATATCCCACAGTATATAATATAGGTACCTAGTAAGTAAAATTTAATTAATTCAGATTGCCCCTTTTTTACATATTTGCTGAAACATCTTGGTTTCAAACAAGATAAAGAATTTTTAGTATTCCCTAATCTATGGCCACTACACTATTCCAACAATACCATCTGCATAATGCCTTATGAAGAAATCAATCACCTAATAAAATTCTAGAATGTATTAGTAAAGAAATGTCATATAAAAGAAAGTGGCAATCACTATCAAAAAGAGGTCATGCCACACCGTCCTCACTCCCTTTATTGACAGAGTAACTCTATCATGAAATTGCCATAGATACATAAAGCCTGGATTTTAGTAAGGTATATGGCAAATTATCCTAGGATATCTTTATCAGTAAGATGCTTTGAAGTGGACTCAATCATAGTATAGTTAGGTACATTTATAATTGGCTAAATGTCCGGACCCAGAGCAATGATTATGGATGCAATAACAACCCAAAGGGAGGTATATGGTAGAATGTTCTGGGGATGTTTCTTTGGCCTTGGGTCATTCAAAATTATTATGAGTAACTTCAGTAAAAGTATAGATGCCACACTTATACAATTGGATGACAGCATAAAACTGAGAAGGATAACTAACACACTGGATAACAGAGTCAGGATCTCAGCTAGTGGAAATATAAGAACAAATTTAACAGAAGAAAATGTACAATCTCATATTTGGGCTGAAAAAAGTCAACTCCAGAAGTTGGGACAGAATGGGTCAAGTGCAATATGACAAAAAACAAATAAAAAACAGTTCATCGGCAAAAATTCTCAGGGTTTTGGTGTACTACAAAGTCAAAAGGAGTCAAAAATATGACATGTCAGTCAAAAATGTTGATCTTCAGCCACATTAAGGAAGTTGGTAGTTGTCATTATGTCATTTTCAGGCATGTAGGACTCTTCATGACTCCATTTGGAGTTCAGCTGGCAAAGATACTGGAGTGGTTTGCCATTTCCTTCTCCAGCTCATTTTACAGATAAGGAAACTGAGGCAAACAGGGTTAAGTGCCTTGCCCAGGGTCATAGAGCTAGTGAGGGTTTGAGACTGGATTTGAACTCAGGTCTTTCTGATTCCAGGCCCAAGGTTGTATCCACAGTACCACCCAGTTTCCCAAACAAACAGATTAGATGATCCTTTTGGAGGTGTTGGGGGTGGGGGGGATTGTTTTTCAGCTTGAGGTTGGATTAAATGGTATCTGAGGGTCCTTCCAACTCTACAGCTCTGTAGCACTGCTATGTAACTCTCCCTGAGAAGGGAGAAAAGACAATTACTCATGAGGTTATTTAGCAACTTTACCCCTCTTCTACTAGCACAATGGCAGAAATATACCAGATTATTTACCTGTGACTTTGGATGCTGAAGATCTTAACTTGAGAGCTGGAAGGAATATTAGATGATATCTAGTCCAACTCTCTCATGGCACAAAAGAAACTGAACATCCAGATTTGCTCAAGGTCATTCACAAGAAGTAGAATTTGAATTAAGGTCCACTGACACTTCCCACAGAGAAACAGACAGACAGAGATAAAAAGACAGAAAGAGAGGAACAGAAATAGATAGGCAGGCAGATGGAGAAAGAGTGGGGCAGAGACAGAAAGACAAAGACAGAAACAGAGAGAAAGAAGTGAGGAAAGAGAAAAAAAAGAGAGGGAAAGGAAGGGAGCAGGAGGGGGAGAGAGAGAGAGAGAGAGAGAGAGAGAGAGAGAGAGAGAGAGAGAGAGAGAGAGAGAGAGAGAGAAAGCTTGAGGGAGAAATTTTGGACTGTTGAGTTTCTGTGGGGGCAGGAAGAAGAGATGGGGTTGTGGAAGTGTGAAAATAAGAAGGAATAGATGACTGCTGAAGTTCTGGGTAGCCAAGAACAGATCCTAACAATGTAGCACATCAAGGAAGTATGGCAGAATTGTAACCAGCAGTTCTTGTGTCTGGAGCAAGCACCTCCCAAATATTCCCATGATGAACAGTAAGACAAATGCAGTTGAGTGTTGAGATTGAGTGTGGAGGGGAGGATGTGGAGGAAAGGCTCTGATATCAGGACACAAGGTCCTGTGCAAGGAGTGACCCTGAAACATGGTTGCATAAAGGAAGAAAAATTCCTGGATCACAGGAAGGGTGTTACTGGGGAAGCCACTAGCTAGTGAAAAAATAGGGAGCTGTATGTTCAATGACAGAGTTCACTAGGTTACTGATCCTAGGGACAGGTCTTCTGGTCCAACATTCTCTATATTGTGGAGTGATGGGCAAGGTTATTTTCACCATGAAGGAAAGGATAACTTGAGCTTCTGGCTACAAATAATATAGATGGCTAAGTGTACCTCCAGTGAGTTTTACATGGTGATATATCTGTTCTCTGCTATTGGCAACCAGTCTTAGAAGAGAAAACGAGGGTAGTCCTCACTCATCTGTCCCCCTTACAAACATACCCTTTATTCGTGCAAATGGGTAGTTTCATGAAAAGAAGCCAAGGCATCTGCTGGAAAATCCTAGTCCCAAGCCTACACCAAGGAATTTCAGGGATAATGTTTGTTCACCTGTCAAGAATGATCAATGACTAAGTTTAGATCCTGTACAAAGAATATCATGGTCTTTTTAAGGACTAAATAGCTCTTTCCATATGAATAAATGCAATGAAAGTAATCCATTTAATATTCACGTTCCTCATAATTCTACTTATAAATTTCCCTGGCATCAGGTAAGTACCAGGAGGAGGGGAATGCCATGAGAACCATGTATAGTGGAGAATTCCACATGCATAGGATCCTTGAGTTGGACAGGACCTCTGATGTCATCTGATCCAACTTGTTCATTTTAAAAATAATTGAAGTCCAAAGGTAATGAGACTTGCCCACGTTCATGTAGATAGTATCAGAGGAAGGATTTGAACCCAGGTCATCTGATTCAAAATTTGATCTTTCTTCTGTACTGCATTCCACCTGCTGTCTCTGTGTCTTTGTGTAGGCTGTCTCCCATGCCTGGAATGCCCTCAACTTGACATCTTAGAATCTCTAGCTTTCCTCAAAGCACAGTGCAATATCTCCTCCTCCATTAGATTTTTCCTGATTTCTTCAGGGGCTGGTACATTAAAAAAGCCATAGGGCTCTATGCAGATCACTAACACACACACACACACACACACACACACACACACACACACACACACAATGCTTGCATCTGTCTTTGGGCTATGTGATAACAATCAAGATTTGTACTTTCTTTTGAGATTTTCCCTAATGCCTCAAGTGAGGTAAATGCTGTTTTGAGGGATTTGTACAGGTATGACCTTTGAAGTATCTGGAGTGAGGAAGAGCATAGAGGGGTACTTCCTTCCCCACTAAGAATACTGGAGTGCATTGGAGAAGTGTGAATGGATTGCAGGTAGGGGAATGGTATACACTAGGTAACTGGAAAAGGGAAGGAAAGAAACATGTATTAAGTAGTTACTATGTGCCAAGCACCACTCTAAGTGCTTTACAAATATTTCATTTGTTTCTCAAGACAACCCAGTAAAGTCGGTGCTATTATGATGTCAATTTTACCATCAAGGAAAATGAGACAAACAGGTTAAATGACTTTCCTGGGGCAGCTAGTACCTTTCAGACATCAAGTTGATGTTAGGTCTTCCTGACTTCAGAGGCAGGTCTGGTATCCATTGTACCACCTAGCTGTCTCAGACTGGGATAGGACAGCAAGTAGAGAGAGTTCCTGGTTAAGATGTTCACGAGATCTTTTCATCATAGTATCTTAGATTTACCCTAGAAGGGAATCGCAATTAAATTCAGCAAGCATTGATTAAGCAACTCACATGTAGGCACTGTGAGTATAAAGACAAAAATCTAACAGCCCCTGTCCTCAAGAAACACACATGCTGCTAGTGAGGAACCACAGGTATATAGAAATGAATCATGTGTGTATATATATATATATATATATATATATATATATATATGCAAAACATATGAAAAATCATTTTTATATGGGGGGATGGTTGTTCTAGAAGACTCTACTGTAACTAGCACAGTATAGTAGAAGGAATAGTGTACTTGATGTCTAATGACTGGATTTTAAGTCCCAGTTTCTCTACTTTCTATCCCTGTGACCCTGGGTAAATCATTAATTTCTCTGACTCTTTTTCTTAATCTCTAAAATAAGGTGATTGGATTTGTCAATATCTAGGTTCCAAATTGTATTATCCTCCATTTTAGAGATGAGGAAATTAAGGCCCAGAACTATTAAGTGATATCCAAGTATACACAGGTAATGTATAGAAGGAAAAAGATCTCATCATTGCAAGTCCAAATAGATCTCAGACCAGTGGTTGACGACTTCCACTTGTACAGATGATTGATTTTATCATCTCTTTACTATGTGTTCCTAAAACTGTACTGAAGTTCTTAGATTTGATTTTTTTGGCATTAGATGAAAGCAAGTACTAGCCTACAACATTAACCAAATTGCCAACGCAGAGGTGACAGTGACCCAAAAAAGATTGTCCAAGTACAGTCGATGAGATAGAAATGCATTCATATATCCCCAGCTCAATAATGTATTTCTGTAAAATATCTGGTATTAAATTTGCTGCTTTGGGGTCACTGGATAGATGATGCTAAGTAAACAGGAAGAGAAACTGTAACTGTGACAGTCTTACTAAATGCTCCTTAAGTGTTCGAACACTCAACAATTTTCAGAGAGTAAGCAATCTAATAAACTGGCAATTGCTCATGCAAGGGCAATTACCCCATTTTGGATTAATTATGCAGTGGTTTTCTCACATACTCAACTTTAGTAGGCAATCTTTTCATAATAAAGGAGAATGCCAAAGATGTACTATCATAGTATGCAAATCTCAATTGATTAACTACACAAAGGTTTCAGGAATACTAGGCTATTTTGATCACTTTAGGACATGATTCTCTAACCCTGAGCAGTTCTGTTTTTATCCAGGTTACCCAAGATCAGTGCTTCTAGTCTAAGGCAAAGTAGGGGAGCATTTATGATAGAAAGATCACTGAGTTGGAAGTCAGAAGACCCAGGTTCTAATCCTGGTTAGGACAGTGCTTAGCTATGTTACCCTGAGCAAACTAAATAACTGTTCCAGGTCTCAGATTGCTCGTTTATGGGTTGGGGATAATGACAATTCCTACCTCATAGAGTCATTTGAGGGAAATGATTGTTGATTACTATATAAAGATGAAGTCTTATCTCATTGGATCACTTGAGGCCCACCAAAAGATGTCATGGCCAAGAAGACCTCAACAAAGTATCTCTCATAACAACTGGAATTCCCATTATAATGGATCATAGTTTTAAGTTTAGAGGTCATCTAGTCAAAGTCTCTTAATTTTATAGATTATAGATTATAGAAACTCTTCATAAGGTCCAGAAAGATTAAATAACTTAGCCAAATTCATACAATTATTAAGTAAAAGAGATGAGATTTTGAATGAGATCTTCTGACTCCAAATTTAGCATATTTCCATTACAACACAGAGTGGGAATGTGTGGGAGGAAGGGAAAGTTTGGGAGCATGGGGTCTTTCAGGAAGAAGACTGGAGGGAGGGTCCTGAGCAGCTAAGAATCTGCATAAAGGCACCAAGAGATTTTGCAGTAGTCAGGGTCACAACAAAACCTGGCAACCCCTCAAACTGACTTTGACTTCTTTTGACTGACTTTGAACTTCTCTAGCCCCATCCTAAGAGTAAGCAGGCAAGGCTTATATTTGATCAAAGCCAAACCTTCACCTAATGTTGTCCATTTGGAGGAACTGAGCTTAATGGCACTCTCTACACCATTCTCTATCAGACCTCCCCTTCTATCTTCTTTGGTGCCCATGATCCCACCCCGAGATGAGGTGCCTAATCTTCATCCTAGGAGTGAGTTAGATAGATGGGGATGATGCCTTTACCTTATTGAATGAAAGAAACCCTAGAAATGGGAGGTACGGTGGTAAAAGCACTGATCTTACTAACACATCAGAATACAAGAATTGAAATCATAGTTCTCAAAACTCTCTGAGTTTCAGTTTCTTTATTTTTAATTAAGCAATGATAATACTTTCATGACCTTACCTCAGAGTGTTGTTCTGAGGGGGCTATGCAAACTTCTAGCACTATGTGAACATTAGCTATAAGGTTTTTAGTTTTATTTATCTAGAAGCTATTAGCTTCTAGATGGCATAATGTATAGAGTACTAGTGTGGTGTTTAAAAAAAAGTTCAAGACACATAGCTTCTGGGTAATTAATCATTTTATTGATAATGCTAGCATTTTATTAAGAAAAGGGTCAGTGGCACTCAAATGCCAAAGATCCCTCATGGAACCCATTCAATGCTTATGCATCCTTGGAAGGATGGGCATTCCTGAAGGTGGCAATCAGTTCTATTTGGTTAGAAAGTAGTGAGAGAGAATGAATAATGAGATAAGGGCCTATTTCAATGAGGGTCTTGAAGTATGAGACATTGAGAACCCAAATTCTGATCAAAGAGACTTATCACTTTCCATATGACCTGTCTGACAAAAGGGAAAATCCACATTTTCCCAAACCTGTTTAGTCAGGTAAACAATGAATAGACATCTACCCATTCATCTAAACTTAGAATTTCTTTATTGTCTTTGATTAGATCTTAGCCTGGATAACTCTTTCCCACACTGGTTGATTCCTGGATGAGGAAGTAGAAAAGGGGAAAAATCTTAGTCCTAATTCATTAATTAGTTGTTATATATAACAGAGAAACTAGACATGGAATCAGAATGACTTTTCTTCAATATTGCTTTAGGCACAACGATTTGATGGTAGACAAGTCACTTAATCTCCTTCAGCCTTAGCTTCCCTATTTGTTTTAAAATGGAAATAGCACCTACCTCTTGTAAAGAGCAAATAAGATAATATTTAAAGGGTTGTGCAAAACCGTACAAAGGAGTATCAATGTTGGCTATTGTCATTGAGGAATCAAGGTAGAGAGCTAGTTTTGGAGACATAGAGACCTGAGTTCAAGTTTGACTTCTAACCTAGACTATTCGTTGTTAGCCTGGGCAGGTGATTTAGCATTCTGATGTCAAGGCAATGCTGAGATTATAAGCTGAAGAGTGGACGCTCATCTGAATTGGTATGTGAAGTTTTCGCGCTTGAAATTTCCCCACACCATCGAAAGTACAGATCCAGGATTTGCTTGTTTTTTATTGTTTTACTTTAAGGGTAAGTTATTATTCTTCATTCCCTTTGGCAGCTGCCAAAGTGATTTTCCTGAGTTCAGGTCTGAGCATGTCATTCCCCTAATCAATAAACTCCAGTGGTTCTCTATTACCTGTAGAATCAAACATTAACTCTTCTGTTTGACATTTCTACTACTTCACAGCCTGGCTTCAAACAAATATTCAAGTCTTATGAAATGGGTCCTTCCTTTTACACCCTCTGTTATCCAGGCAGATGGGTCATCTTTCTGGCTTTCATACATTTCCTGTCTTGATGCCTTTGTACTAACGGTCCCTCGTGCCTGGAAGGCACTGTTTTCTCAATTTCCCCTTTTACATGATCTAGTTTCCTTGAAGACCTAGCTCAAACACCACATTCTAAACGTAATCTTTCCTGAGTGTCTTCCTACAAAAATTAAATTACATCTACTTTGGTAGCCTTTGTGTATACCTAGATATGGGCAGGGGCTGCTTGATTTTGTTTTTACATTCCTAGTACCTAGCCCATTTTATGACATACAGTGGGTGGTTAATAAATGCTTCCTGCTGATTGATGTGAGATTTGACCTGTTTCAAGGAATTCAAAGAGAAAGACACCTGAGGTGGAAGAAAGGGATTAATTCTCTGTCCCCTCAAGCACTAGGGAACTCTTGTCCTCTCTTTTTAAACTTCCTCGGCATATTATACAGCATCGCAGTTTCCTAGGTCCTGGAAAGTCCCAGCTTAGATACACTTTGATTCTCGATTAGAAGTTTATAAATTAAATCTGCCTTCAGAGTGTGGCTCAATGAGAGCCACAAGACAAATAGTAGTCATGTAAGGAAGGCCCAGCACGGAGTTCTAGTCTCTCCCCTCTGGATGTGTGAAGGCAGATATTGATCATGGGGGACCAGTATTGGAGTCTGCCATTCCTGCAAATGAGCAAAATGCCATATATTTCCCTAGAGTTAGAAGCATCACAGATCTAGCTGTGGCCTGACATAGCAAGATGTGGGTTTGTATCTGATCAAAGCAAAAAGGCACCTGGCAAGAAGGAATGAAAAAGGAGTAAATGGGTGAGGGAGAGGATTGGCTTAGCCAGGAAGAGAATCTGGATCCTAAATGCTGCCCTGCAGCTGGCCTGTTGGGCTTATCTTCTGTGTCTCTATTTGGTCATGCAGAAAATGGGAAGAACTACAAAGCCCCTCCAGATAAAGACTTGAAGAGTGATAATAGATTAGTGGGAGGAGGTGACCAATAGACTCTATGGGGCTAAAGTTAAAGGGTCAATGACTCCTTATAACAATGAAAAAAAGCACACAGATCAGACATTAAGCACAGATGGCAATGAAGGTATCTTACCTCAGAGGAAAAAGCATACACACAAGACAGGTAAGAAAATCTAGAGTCTGAATGAAAACTTCAAAGTACACTGGAAGGATTCCAGATGTGCATTTAGAGAGCCTCTCTGTCTCTGTCTCTGTCTGTCTCTGTCTCTGTCTGTCTCTGTCTCTCTGTCTCTCTCTCTCTGTCTCTCTCTCTGTCTGTCTCTCTCCCCCCCTTACACACCCTCATGACTATTAAGTTCTGAAGTTAGAACACTAAAGATTGAAAGGTCAACCGTAGCACTGTATATCACATATATCGTGACTCAGTATCCTCTTCTGTACAAAGGAGATAATACTTGTTCTGCTTACTTTCCAAGGTCCTTGTGAAGATCAAATGAAAGAATATGTGTGTAAGCCATAAAGGATTCTGAAGATGTGTGTTATTACCACTATTACCGATGACAATGATGATGTCATTAACACCTCAAAGTTTGGCTAACTGATACTTGTCGTAAACTAAAACATCAGAAAATACTTTTTTTTGAGGTAAGAGCTCATTTTCAATCTCATGGCTGAATCTTTCTTGTTTATTTCCATAAATAAAACTATTCACAAAGGAAGCATTAGAGAAATGTATAGTTTAGTGGAAATAGCATCAGAGGACTTCAGTTCAAATCTCATATCTGCTACTACTTGCATATCCCTGGGCATACCAGCTGTTTGACCTTAGATAAGCAAACCTCAAAGTTGCTTGTGTCAGATTCTTGGCCAAGAAAAATCCATGGACATTATGGTGCATAGGTCACAAAGAATCTGACATACCTAAACAAATAAACAAACAAGCACTATAAATACACACATATATATGTATGTGTATATATATATATATATATGCATATATATACATACCACTATGTTGTGTGTTTGTAAACACAAAAATACATACATATATAGATATACATATACAGATATATATTACAAACATATGTATAAAATAGGTACATATTTATATATGCACATTTGATATATACATATTTTGATATGTATATATTTGTGTGTGCAAATATATGCAATAATATATACACATGTGACCTGTATATATTTACATGTACACATGCACATACACATATGCATACATATACACATACACATTGTCCCAAAGGTCTTCATAAAGTATTAAACTATTAAAATTTAAATCTACATGAAGATTTTGAGGATATGCTGTATACAACATTTAGCTGCATAAATATATGTGTGTGTGACTTGCACATATATATATATATGCTTGTGGACACATGCATGTAACTATACATATATACATGCGCATATATACACATACATATATGTAGCTCTACATGTGAAGATTCATTGTGTAAACAGGCATAGTTATGTGTGCATGTTTGAATGTACATGTACATATGCATATGCCTGTATGTATACTTATGGATATGTATATATGCCCCAAATGGAAATAATGTTAGCCTGATGTGACCTCTTTTTGATAATGTTAAACTCCATTTCCCCTCCCCAGAACAGAGATCCTTCTACTACCAAAAGTCTAACTTCTCTAACTCTCCTAGCATCTAACCACAAGCTCTGCATGTTGTTTCTCTCACATAGATCTCTTCCCCTTCATGCCCACATCCACTCATCTAGTATCCAAATTAATCACTTACACACTGAGTTCCTGCAATGGCCTTTTAACTTGTTTCCCTGCCTCTAGGATCTCCCTGCTCCAGTCTATCTTGCAAATTGCCAGCAGGTTTATCTTCCTAAAATGCCAATTTCATTTCTTTCCTCAAAAACAACCAATAAATGGCTCCTCATTTCCAAAAGACTCTCATCAATTCTTTAAGCTATTGAAACTTAAAATGACACTAAGACTTTTAGAATACTCAGTATATTACGCCTCAGAATAGTCAACTACAGTTAACCCCAAATAATCATCACAACCAAGAGAAGCATCTTTGTGAAACAAATTGGTAAATGAATAACATGCGTTGCTTCATACAATTTCCTCTTATTGATGGTTACAATATAATTTTACCTGCATTTGACAATTTAAAAATTAAGACAATGGGGAAAGGATTGGTGGTTGGGCAGAATGCCTCAAGATAATGTAGGAAAGAGTAGTCAAAACAATTAGCATTAAAAATGAACTTTGTAAGACCATGTTAAAGTCAGTAAGAGAATTTAGATTTTTGGAAAGAAAATCCAAATGGAAAATAGATCCCTATAGGTTGAGAGGTCCTCAGGTGCTACTGTTTGTGATTGCCATTGTTCTGATTGTCTCAGGCATCAGAAAAATACAGAGCATCCTAAACGAGACTCAGGTCCCCTCCAAAGAGATTGGCCTAGCAATACACAAAGGGAAATCCAAGTAGAGGAAGAATTCACGGAGCCTGTAAAGTTAATCTGGAAATGTGTATATGTTGGTCAGCAATAGTAGATAGACAGATAATTGATTCCAAAATTTAAAAAGAGGAGAAAAGTGGGATGGCTGGTATTCAAGAAATGATATAGTTCTTTCAATGAGTACAAGGCATTCTTGGTATAAAAGCCATGTTTTTAATAGCACTCTTGTACCCAATGACTCTATGTTGTTGTGAGTCCTGGAACACTAAGGTTTTGGAAGAAACAAGATTATGTCATGGAAAGAGTCATAATGGGTCTAAATAGGTTGCAACCTATTAGGAATGATGATTAAAATATACAAAGTGGCACACCTCATGTCATGAAGGCAGTTATTCCTGGAAAAAGAGTTGGCAATGGAATGGATGATCAAATTGTGGTGTATGAATGCTATGGAATACTATGTGAAAGCTAAGAATGTACTATTATGCCCTAAAATTATGAGGGAGATGGTTTCAAAGAATTTGGGGAAATATTAACTAGAACAAGGAGGACAATTTTCCCAGTGACAACAATATTAGAAAATAAAACAATTTTGAAAGACTTGAGAACTCCAATAAAAGCAATGACCACCTACACCTCTAGAGCATTAATGATAAAAAAAAAAAAGTTAGAGAGAGGTGATGGACTGTAACTGCAAAAAGTGTTGGGATACAGCCATTATGTGAATTTGTTTTTCTTGACTATAAATAAATATGTTCATTTACTATAAGGTTTTTTTTTAAATTTTAATAGAATGAAAAGCTTGGAGGTGAGGAGTCTATGATGACAAAAAAAAGGAAAAAGAAAAAGGTGTATCATTAAAGAATTTTTAAAACCATCAAAAGAAATAAGTTCAGAAGGAAGCACAGACAAGTAGGACAGCTCTGAAAATAACTGGTTTAATTTGCTATCACCTGCTTAAAAAAACAGTGATATGTAATGAAGATTCATGATTTTATGTAGAGTCTTCTTCTTATGTTCCATTTTATACATTTTATATATTGAAACATTCTTTTCTTTTTAGTGTTCAAACTGTTTTTAAAGAAAGTCTATTGGTCAAGTTGCAAGAATAAGGGATAAAAGGCAGGCAACTCAAAAGCTCAAATCTATAAAATATTAAAAGACTTAGAGAACAGCTTTGGGTGTACTGAACAGTTGTTCCAGGGAGGATTTGTGGAAAGTTAGTGGCAAGAATTACATAGGATGAGAAGGAATGGGCAGACTAGACTGACATCTATATTAGAGTTATTGAGGAGATCAAAATCTATAGGTATATCATAGTAATAGAAGATAAGGACAAAATACTGGTAGTAAACCAATTTTAAGTGGCCATCTTCTATTTTAATTTTGAACTGAGTCTAGATTTAAGGGAACTGGGGTGCAGTGGAATATGTATATATACACATATGTGTAAATATGTAGACATAGATGTATATATACCTACATATACACATTACATATGTATGTATAGTTATGTGTATGTGTGTGTATGTGTATGTGTATAAAACCTGGTTGTAAGTCCCAACTATTACTAACTGTGCTAATTTGAGCAAATTATTTAAATTTTCTTTATGGTTCAGTGTCCTTTTCATCTCCAAAAGGGAGGGAATAATACAGTAACTAACTAATTCAAGGCTTTATTTTAAGCATCAAATGGACCATAAAATCATAGAATTTCAGAGTTTTGAAAGACTTTAGTTGAATTTTGAGGGAAGATAAGAATGCCCTTGGGTAAACCCAACCTGATAATAAAAGAAGCAAATAAACAGACCATTAGTAAAGTAAGTCGCATTAGGGGATTTTTGTCTTTGAGATCCCTCTCAGCTCAGAAATTATTTGATTCTTTGATTCCTGGGGGAGAGGGACATCATTTAGAGAACTGTCTAAATCAAGAGAGCAGTAGTTAGGGAGTTTGTTGCTAAGGAAGACCTAGGGCAGAAGAACCAGAGCCAGAGTTAATGAATTAAGACTCAGATGAATCATTCATAGGAGGAATCATATCCAGGTTATCAGACTCCAGGTAATTCAATATGTACACCCAAAGCACCTTAATGCATGATTTTTTTTAGTGAGTAAGCCCCAGTAGCTGCCACTGTCCCCTTCTATTCTCTACACCTGTGCTGCTAGGTGAGCTGAGCTCTTTCCAATTCGACTTTCTTCTAGGAATAAAATGTAAGTCTTTCTTATATATTTTCAATCTTGCATCCTACTTTTTTTCATTTTATTGGATTAGGTGCCTTTGATGACAGTTTTTTTTAGGTCCTTTGCTTGGATAAACAAAAAGATTTTTCCAGAATGACCTTGCTCAGGGCAAGCTGATCATGAACAAGGAATGAGAGTTGCTCCACCTGTCTGCTTGTCTGAGAGGCAGTTATAACTTCTTCCTTGGTCTGTCTATTTCCTGGGGTTATGGATTACTGTGGTCCCCTAGGAACTGCTATCTGGCCATTAATATTGGGCACCAAATTGCTTTTGGCTCTGCTGTGTAGCATTACTTCTTTTCCTATTGATGTGTGTTTCTGAAAGGGGGAGGGATAGTTCCCCCGCCTTCATGCTAAATGGCCCTATAAAAATTGAATTTGCCATGAAAATGTTCTCGTTGGTGTGAAAATCAAGGGAACATTAGGATCAAAGTACAGCTGAAGGATACTGGGTTCTGAACAATGTCACAACTGGCCAGATAATAAGCAAGAAAATTGTGTAGGTCATTTGTCAACTCCAGAATCACTTCAGCCAGTGTTGGATCAATCCAACGTGCTGGGAAGGTGTGTGTTGCTGGGACTGATATGGAACCCCAAATGTTAGACTTCTAGAAGAATCATGTTCAGGTCATCAGTTGGACAAGTTTTCAGGGAATGTTGTGCAAAATTTTGTTCTTCCGGTTTAGCTCATTGTTTTTGGTTCCTAAAAACTAAAAATTTAGCAAAAGGAAATAGCAGGTGCATTTTTTAAAAAATCATTCAAGTTCAAGTTAATGATGGTTAAGGATGGCAGAAAGTAAAGAATAATTAAGAAGCTTTTTGATGTGGATGGAAGAGGAGAGTTAAAAGCTAGCTTGAAGTTTCACATAAAACATGATAATGGCACCTGGCCCCATCACTTCCGGACCAATAGAGAGAGAGAAGACATGGAAGCAGTTACGGATTTTATACTCCTGGGCACAAAGATCATTACAGATGGTAGCTACAACCATGAAATTACAAGACTCTGGCTCCTTGAAGAAAAGCTAGGGCAAATCTGGAGAGCATACTAAAGAGCAGAAACACCTCCTTGCCCACAAAGGGTCATATGATCAACGCTATGACTTTTCCTGTAGCAATGTATGGCTGTGAGAGTTGAGCGTTTTCAAATTATGGTACTGGAGAAGACTTCTGAGAGTCCCTTAGACAGAAAGGAAATCAAAGTAGTCAATATTAAAGAAATTAATTTAAACTATTCAATAGAAGGTCAAATATTGAAGCTGAAGTCTAAATACTTTGCTCACATAATGAGAAAACAGAACTTATTGGAAAAGACCCTGAGGTTGAGAAAGGTTGAAGGCAAAAGGAAAGGTGGATGGCAGAAGATAAGATGGATAGATAGTTTCATGGGATCAATGAATGTGAGCTTGGATAGACTTCAAGAGGTAGTGGAGGATAGAAGAGTCTGGCATGCTGTGGTCCAAGGGATCACAAAGAGTTGGACATGACTGAACAACATCAATAAAAGATTCTAATGGTGAAGCAAGGTGAGGTACGTGGACAGGATATACATATACACACATATATACATACATATGATATAGATAGGTAGGTAAGAAGATAAATAGATGGATGGATGGATGGATAGATAGATAGATATCCTGTCCCACAAATTCCTACTTTGTCTACATCTATGGGTAGACTCTACCAGTACAATCACTCTAGCTCCACTTCCTCCACTCAAGAGGATGGAATATCAAATCTGTATCCACTGGTCTGTACTTCTTGAACAATCATGGTGAACTTACATATTGTAGCACTGACATTATTTTCAAGGGGCCATTGAAGAAGGTGCCTCAGTCACAGTCACAATAAACTGTAGGTTTGTATATGTATATGTTGTATATGTATGTATGCATGTATGTATAGTCACCCACATATATTCCCAAAGAGATTTTTCTTTGATCAGTGACTGAATTCAATATAATACATTTATCATCTATAATTCTAGCATCCTGTTAGATTTTATATTTGTTTCTAAAAATTGTGTTTTAGGCAGGATGATGACCCACAAGATCATCTCTTCATCTCACTGAAACAGAAGAAAGCTTATCCTTAAATTCACTTTAACTTTATTATAACTGCAAAGTATCTAACTTTTTTTAGCTTTTATCTCTCCAATATCATGTGCATTCTAATCACTTCATCTCCTAGAGATGTTATCAGGACATCTGGGCATAGTATTCTAGTGCACAGTTGTGAATCCAAGTCTGGGACTTAGAAGGAGGATAAAGATTTATAAGGGTATGTATAGAAATGAGAGCTAAACCTATAGGAAAATGCCAAAGTGTAATAGTGAGGGAATTTGAAGATCTTCCCTGCAACTTCATAGGCCCATGTGACCTGCTTTGATCTCTGGTTCAGTCCATAGCTTGAGTTTTATCAAACCCATGGTGGGAGGAGCTTGCCAAAAGGGTGGAACAGGAAAGACAGAGCTGAGAGAGTGGCAGGGCAGAGCAGCTAGTGTGAGTGAGAGGAGTGATTTTGCCTAAGGGAGCTTGTTTGTGGGGAGGCAGAAGGAAGGCTTGGGGATAGTCAAGCTCCATTTATTGGTAACGTGTAGGAACTTCCTTGTTACCATGATAAAATTGGCTTTCTGGTATCTGAATAAATATTTTGGTTTCATCTTTGAGAAAGAGAGTACATATTTTGTGAATTTACCCTGAAAATATCCATGCATATCCATAGCAGCTGCTATGGGTATCACATTAATGATACACCAGGGCAAGAGTATAGAGAGCGAAAAGAAAGAATGCTGAGGACAGAGTTTTGGATGATGCCTGCAATTTAGGATAGGGAAAAAGATAAAGAATAATTAAAGAACTCTGAGGAGAGGCAGTCTGTGTCTTGGGCAGAGAGCTAGAAAGCTAAGGTAGAAAGAATTTCAAGAATAAAGGTGTGGTAAAAAGTATCTAAGGCAGAGACTGAAATAAGGTCCTTAGATTTGATCATTGGGAGACATTGGGTTACTTTTTTGAAAGTCATTTCATTAAAGTGTTGAGGGAGGGAAATCACATTGAAATGAGTAAAAGAATGACTGGCAAACGAATAAATAAAAACATCAAGTGTAAACAAATCTTTCAAGAAGGTTAGCTGTGATAAGAAAGACAAAGAAAGGATCCTAGCTTACAGGTGTAGCAATATCTATTTTTATTTATTTTAGGATGAGGTACTTAAAGAACTTTGTAGAAAGAAAAGAAAATGTTGTTAGAGAGGGAGACTTGAAAGTATAGGAAAAATGGGATAATTCATAGAGAAAGGTCCTGGAGGAGAAAGTAGTTCCAAGATCACAAGTAGAGGGCTCAGGACAGGAAGAAAGAAGAAATATTTCTTCCAGTGAGACAGGAGGAAAAAAGAAGACTGGCAAGGTGACAAGGTGCCAGGGTGGTATGAAGGATACTTTTGAAATAGTTGGCTACATGATCTAGGCTGCCTAGTAATAGGTCAAGTGATACCCAATCACCTGATTAGTATCAATATACTAATACTAATATTATATCATCATATGCCAATCATTAAGGAATTCCTCAGATCAGAGACGAGCAGTCCCAAGTGGTAAAGAGTCTACAGTCAAAAGACATTGGTTCCAACTTCATCTCTATTTATTTTCTGTGTGCTTTTGGTGCCTATCAAATGCCAGGCACTCTGCTAGATGCCAGGGATATAAATAAAATAATCCTCACTAACAAGAAACTTCCATTCCATGCACTTAGCCTTTCTGCTCTCCAGCTCCCATACCTACAAAATAAAGTCTAGATAGCCATTAAGATTCCTTCCAGCTCTAAATCTATCAGCTTATTACCACCAGTGACAGAGACAGGTAAAGTTTAGGGCTGGAAGTGAGTGGACATAATCCAAGGGCCAGCATAGTCATACCCAGAGATACTGTTGGATGACAATACCCAAGGAGCTCAGAGGAGGAATGGACCAATTAGTTGAGAGATTTTACAGAATTTTCAGTCAGAAGGGATTTCAGAAACAATATAGTCTAGCCCATACATGAACAAAAATCTTTTTTAACAACACCCTCAGTGAATGGTTATACAGCATTTGGTGCTTAAAGACCTCTGGCAGGCAACAGAATTTCAGTGCCTCCTTAGGAAGCTCATTCTACCATTGGACAGCTCTGCATTTTTGTTTTTGTGTCAAAATCTACCTCTTTCCAGCTTCCTATTTCTCCTAATTCTCCCTTCTTTGGTCAAACAAAATAATCATAATCTCTCTGTACTTTAGTTCTTCAAATACTTGAAATTAGCAACCATTCACCAAGTCCTCTCCAGATTAAATATCTCTAGTTCCTTCAGTCAATTCTCATTTGGCATAATCTTGAGATATTTCACCACCTTTATCATCCCCCTTTGGAGGCTTTACAGTTTATTGGTGTCCTTCATTAAATGTTGGTGCCCAGGCATTGTTTGACTAGGGCAGAGTACAGAGGGACCATCAGCTGCCTGACCATGAATGTTACAGCTCTCTAAATGCAGCCTAAGTTTCTGTTGGCTTCTTGGACCACCAGTGTACATCATTAACTCATGCTGAATATACCATTCCCCAAAACCTTCAAAAAAACTGTTATACTCCATTGTTTTTTCTTGGAACAATCATAATATTTAATATTTTATTGAAAATTAAAACAATTCTGAAATTCCATCTCATAGCCATCAGACTAGTAAAGATGATAAAATAGAAAAAAGTGACAATTGTTGAAGAGGATGTGGAAAGGGAGGCACATATTGGTGAAGCCGTGAATTGGTTCTACCATTCTGGAAAGCAATTTGGAACTATATCCAAAAAAGTCATTTAACTGTGCAAACTCTTTGACCCAGCTACATACCAATGGTACGCATTTACTGCAAACAGGTCAAAGAAAGAGCTAAAGGGCCCATGTGACTTGAACAAACATATTTATAGTAACACTTCTGTGTTGCTACAGAATACTATAAATTAAGAGGGTTCTCATCAATTGTGGAGAGGCTAAAAAGTTATCCTGCTTAATGAATTCGACTCAGGACCTCTTCCAATCGAGGTAAAGCAAAGTTTATTAAAGATTTTCCATATTGGGTTGATGCTTAAGGAGCCTAAGCATTGTATGGTTCCCAAACCTCAACATAATGTGCTATTTTTTTTCAAACTCATGACATTGTTTTACTATTTTATTGTCTCATGTAGTCACTAATTCCTATTTGACCTACCCTGGAATTCATGGAGTCTTTTTTGGATAAGGTTTTTCTTTTTCAAAACTTTTCTCTATACCTCTCATTTCTTTTTTACTTTTTTCCTCTACCATTATCATTTCATTCATAAAATAATTTTAACTCTTTTTTAAAATTATTGCTTCATTTCTTTCAGGAGTTCTAATTGGACTTCTGTTCAATCATAGTTTTCCTTTGAATTTTTACTTATAAATGATCTGGAATTGTTTTCTTATTCTGGGTTTGTGTTTTGGGTGCCCTGTCACCACAACAGCTCCTGGTTCTTTTTATTATTTACACACTCTTTTGCCCTGATGTTCTGACTTCAAACTTTACATTAACATAGTGTCTAGCTCATAATAGGTGCTAGAACCCTTCCCCCACTCTATACACTTTTGGAGGAAAAGTCTGGGCTGGGTTTGGTCCTCTTTTGTATTCATGAGCCTTGCTGCCATTTTTTCTGAATATTGAGTATAACATTACTTGAAAACCTTAGTCTCATCCTAAAAATTTCAGGGTCCCCTTTTATCTGAACAGCCTAAGCTCCTTATGATTCTGCTGCAAGCTTAGGCTGGGGATCTGCAAGTTTTTAGCATGCTTAAAGACATCAGATCCAGGGCAGAGTTTGAATTTCAAAAGCTTTCATCATAGGCTTCAATCCAAGCCACACAACTATCGACTTACCCCTATAAGAACTCTAGCAAACTGGTGCTGAATTCAACCACTACAAACTAGCTGAAAGGTTCTACAGGTTCAGACTGGGGAACTGTAGGATTCCCTTTAGTCCAAGCTCTCTGCCATGGTTATTCTGTTTTAGGCTTCAGAATAGTTGAGGGGCTAGAAGTGAGACTGTTTTATTCCCAGGGTTAGCATCACACAACTGCTTAGTGACCTTCTCTTATTCCTTTCTCAAGTCACAGACTCAGACATAATACTCCTTTTTGCCCTGAGTATCCATCACTAGATCACTAGACCTAGTTCTGGACTGTGAGCAACAGACTTGTCACTGGGCACTAGTTCCTTGTCCCTGAACAGTGCCTGGTCCTTCCATGTTAATTATATGACCTCTACTTGCCCTAGTGCTTAACCTAAGATTCTAGCTCAGTGCCTGGACTAGACTATAGAATACTTTGCATGGAGCACTACTGGCTTGTCTTTGCCCCCATTATCTACCACAATTAAAAATTCCCTATTGAGCAGGAACCGTGTCTTCTGCCTCCCTTAAAATTTGCATGATGTAGTAGAGAGAAGACCGAATCAGAACTCAGAAAACCTGGTTTTAGTCCCAGCTTTGACACTACCTAATTGTTTATTGTCTTTGTAAATGTGAACAAGTCATTTCACCTTCATGAGTTATAGGAAGGAGCTGGTCTAGATCAGCATTTGGCAACACTCCCCAATGTGGTAAGAACCAGATTAAAATATAATTGGGAAATATTTAACACAACAAATAACAATGCAATAGAACATAGGCGATGGATTATGTAGTTTTCTAAGTCAATATGCAACCTCGGGAATACTTATGTATTTCTATTTGAGTTTGACCCCACTTACCTGAATGTCCTCTAAAATCCCTTCTAAACCTGAATAACCCTGAATGGGATTCAAGAATTCTAGATCTTCCTCCCTACTAGAGTGCTGACTATGTAGTAGGCACTCAATAAATACTTGATAAATTAATTGTTTCTCTTCCTTATACCAAGGCCAGTTGCTTAGACAAACCCACAGATATTGTTTAAAATCCAATCACACATATTGTGGTCCCCATGAAGCTGGGCTATCCATCAAATTCACCCTCTGGGCAGTGTGACTTGATGATGCCAGGTGGCTCTAAGTGAGGGCAGAGGGAACAGGCAGCAGGAACCCACATGTCTCACTGCAGTCCTGGCAAGTGGGCCTACCCACTCCATATGGGTGATAATTCTTTTTCCCAACCATTGGTTACACACTTTACCATGACAAGGAACTCCCACTGTTTTGGTCACAATTATTTCCACATTCCAAAAAGGGAGGTTCTTATATTAGTTTTACCCCAAGACCAAGCAAGGTCCCAAATGTCTTGCCCTAGTTTTGCCTGAAAAGAGCAGGATGAAGGCATAAAGATAAAAGCTTTGAAGATATAAATTTCAAATTAGCATAAAAAGAAGTTTCTAATAATAAGAAAGACAAACCAAAGAATATGCTGCTTCATTGACAATGAGCTCCTCATCTAGAGATTTTTCAAGCAAAGGCTGCACAACCATTCCCTCATTCATCAAGCATTTATTAAGTACCAATGACTCTATTGCTAAGTATCGGCTATAAATACGAAGACAGATACAACGCAGAATCCCCCTCTCAAGGAGGTTATGATCTAATGGGGATGAGGGTAGGGGAAGACATACATAAATAGTCATGCTACAAGGAAAATGAGATAATGGCAAAGACGAGGTACCAGCAAAGCAATAATACATATTCGGGGAACTTTTTAGATGAAAGAGATGATATCTTAATTAGGTCTTGGAGGAAAGAAGGGAGTAATTTCAACAATAGAAAGAAATAGAAGTCAGAGATATCTAACATGGAACATGACCCGAGCAAAGGCCTGATAAAGGAAGATGGTGGAACAAGGCTTGGGATCAGAATGTTGTCTAGTTAAGCTGGAATGTAGAATTCATGCAGGGGAGTAGTAGGAGAGAAAGTTAAAAAGGCAGATTGGAACATGACTATGCAGGACCTTGAGTGACAGGATCAAAAGTTTATATTTTATTCAATAGAGATTTTATTCAATGAGAGCTTTTTACTGAAGGAATGACATGATCATTGTGATGTGGCATTATGTAGATTGAGGTGACATGTCCATGAAGGCTGAATTGACATAAGGACCATCTACAGTGATGGACAGCAAAATCAGTTGGGAGAAGAAAGAGAGGTAAGGACATTATTTGTAGGTTAAGGGTAGTTGGGGAGCTAGGTGATACAGTGAACAGAGCACCAGGCCTGGATTCAGGATGACTCATCCTGAGTTCAAATCCAGCTTCAGATACTTCTTAGCTGTGTGACCCTGGGCAAGTCACTTTGTTTCCTGTTTACCTCAGTTTCCATGTAAATGAGCTGAAGAAAGAAATGGAAAACCTCTCCAGGATTTTTGCCAAGAAAACCCCATATGAGATCATGAAGAGTTGGATACAACTGAAACAACTCAACAGCAACAGAGTAGTTGCAATGGGGTTTTTGAGAAGTCTTATCATAGAGTCAGAGTTAGGAAGGAAATTAGAGGTTCTGGAGTCCTAACTTTGATTTTACAGCTGAAGAAACTGAGGCCCAGAGAGGTTAAATAACTTGGCTTTTTGGCAGTGTCAGAGCTAGGATTTGAACTAAGGTTTTTGCTGTTCCAAGTTCAACATTTTCCCACTGTCTCCTGCACCATGCTACTTCCTGCATGTCTTCATTCTTTTGGATTTATCATGGAGTTGAAGTTCTAAAGCATTTCAAAGTTGCTTTCCTCCACAGTGTTGTTGTCCTTGTATACATTGTCCTGGTTTTTCTCACTTCACTGTGCATCAGTTCATAGATACCTTTCTGGTTCTTCTGAAATGGTCCATTTTGTCATGTCTTATGGTACAACATTATTCTACTATCCTGCTATGCCAGTTTGTGTCGCCATCCCCTAATAGGAGAATACCCATTAGTTTCTACATTTTGACTACCATGAAAAAAGCATCTATAAATATAGCTCTACATATAAAACTTTTTCTTCTTTATTTGATTTCTTTGGAGTATGTCTGATTTATTTAACTCGACTTGGTAACCGATTATATGAAGTTAGTTCAGGAGAGAGAGATGACTCAGATCTGAGCCTGGGTAGCTGGATTGTGTCATTGTCAGAAGCAGACAAGTTAAGTGAGGATGCAATTTGGAGAATAGGATGTATTTAGTTTGGGAAATGCTGAATTGGAAGTGAGGGGTGGAGCACACAGGGCAACAAATACATCTGGAAGTTGGACATATTTAAAGTTTTACCTCTGAGGAGATATTGTGGTAAAGAGAGAGGTTAAATGGTGTACTCATAGTTGAGTGATATAGTGAATAGTGCATTGGGTCTGGAGTCAGGAAGATCTGAGCTCTAATCCAGCTTTCTACACGTAGTCGCTGTGTGATGCTTTACCTCTGTTTACCTCAGTCTCATTTGTAAAATGGGAAAATAATAGCACATACTTGCCAGTTTCACTGTGGGGATCAAATGAGAGAATAATTATAATTTTCTTTCTATATAGTAAGTGTTATGTAAAAGCTATTATTAGCTATGATTATTTTTTACAAAGCTGAGATAATTCAAGCTATAGAGTGAATGAGTTTACCATGGGATTCATCAGAGATCCTGTAGAAAAGATTCCTACTCCTCACTCCTGAGGCCCTTTAGAATTATAAGAGATGATTCTATGTCTGAAGAATTGCAGAATCATAGGTCATAAATGGGCCTCTAGGCATCCTTACATGGCCTTGTTTTCTGCAGCTAGAACTGTAACTCAGGTTGATGTGTGCAAGGCCTTCTTGAGGCATAGGATCAAAAGGTAACCTCAAAGAAGTTTGAGAAGCCATTAAACACTCTCTGGTTTCACGCCCCTAAAACAGAACCCTCCCAGTGCCAAGAGGAAAGACAATGCCCTAAGAACATTGGCAGGAGGGGTGGGCCAGCAGGTAGAGCGATTTAATGCTACCCTAAAAAACAGACTGGAAATGTCTAAATGGAGGTTGGGCATGGGCAGAAAGGCTAGGCAGAAGAGGGTACAAAGCACATTCCTGATCTGCAGAAATGTCATTAAACATTAGACAACAATCCTTATTCAGGAATAGAAGACCTGAGTTCCCATCCCAGATCTATATCTACCTAGTTGTGTGATCTTAGAGAAGCCCCATGATACAGTGGAAAACATATTGGACTTGGAGTCCAAAAGGCTTGGGTCAAGTTTTGGGGTCAAACATGCCAGCTCAGAAATATACTAGTTTTGTCACCTTGAAGAAGTCTCTTATCTTTGTAAGTTTCTTCACCCATTAAATGAAGGGGTTGGATTCTACATTTTCTAAAGTCCCTTCCAACTCAAAATCCAGGATACTAAGTCACTTTTTCATCGAGCCCCAATTTTATCATATGTAAAATGAAAACGTTGAACTAGAAGGGAATGCACCATAGTGCATGGAGTGCTAGTCAGAAGGACCTGGGTTCAAATCCTACCTCAGAGGTTAACTATCTGTATAACCTTGAGCAAATTACTTAATCTCTATGAACCTGACAGTCCAGCATCTAGGTGGCACTGTACATAGAATATTAAATCTGGAGTCAGGAAGACCTGAGATCAAATCAGATCTCAGACACTTACTTGCTTTATGACCCTGGGCAAGTCCCTCTTTTTGTCTCAATTTCGTTATCTGTCAAATGAGCCAGAGAAGGAAATAGCCAACGAGTCCAGTATCTTTGTCAAGACAACCTTAAAGGGGGTCATAGAGAGTTGGACATGACTGAAAACAACTAAACAGCAAAACCATGAGCCTTACTCTTCTATTCTGTAAATGTGGGAGATGGACTAGAAGGTCCTTAAAATAGCTTCTATTTCCAAATCCATGATCCTAGATGATCTCTAAGGTTCAGCTTTAATATGCTATGATTATAAGCCCAGAGAGGAAGCAAGATCCATATTTGCCTCTTCATGATAAATTAAAAAATGAGCTATGAATTTTAGAGGGGAAAAAAGGAGTTGTTCCCCACCCCCCACTGACATTTCTTCTTTCTCATGTACTTTTTAAAAACGGAATATGTAATTTTATATATTTATATGTATACATACACATATATGTGCAATACATGTATGTGTGTGCATATGTGTATATATGCGTATATATATATTTTTAAGAGAAGATGTCTGATAAGTAAAGGAGAATTCAAGGGTATTTGCTACTTAGTGGCAAAACAAAAAAATTAACTATATAAATACATATTGTTATAACTATATAGTATTAATATTTATTTATGATACAAATATACATATAACAAAAATATAGCCTCCTTGTGTCTCAAAGAAGATTTCAAGATAGAATTAAACCTAGGTTTATTTGTCCAGGGGGGGTTTCCTTTGTCTTTCTCCATTTTGGGCACACCTGGCTTCGCTTTCTGTAGGGTGAAATTAGGATTACCCCCATCCTCCCAGTCACCCAAGCTACTAATCTTCATGTCCTTCTTCACTCTTTACCCTCACTTCCCATATTCAAGTCATTGTCAGGTCTTGTCATCTCTCCTTTCACAAGATCTCTCAATATGTCCCCTCTTCCCTTCCCACACATCCACTACCTGAAGTCAGACACTCATCATTTCCCTTTCAAAAGGCAATAGACTTCAAACTGTTCGGTCTGCCTCAAGTTTCTCCCCACTTCAACCTATCATCCACTAAGCTGCCAAGGTAATGTTTGAAAATGTAAGGCTAGCCAGTTTGCTATCCTGTTCATTGAGGTCCAGTAATTCAAATACCTGCAAAATCAAACACACACTCCTCTATTCATCATTTAAATCTCTTCGTGATTTGGGCCTTTCTAATTCTTATATTCCATATTCTTATATATGTGTTCTCTATATACTACAATTGAACTATGTTTGACTTAGGTGAAGTTCCGTGAACAGGATAATCCACTCTCCTTTTCTCATGCCTTTGCCCTGGACATTTTCTATGGTTGGAATGTTCTTCCCCTTTTATTATGCCTTCCGATATCCTTGACTTTGTTCGATACTTAGCTCATCTCATCTTTTGTAGGAAAACTTTTCTAGCTCTAATAACCCTTAGCTTTCTCTTCTGAGATTACCTTATATGTAGTCTGTATATATCTTGTATATAACTAATTATTTACATATTGTCTTCTCCATTACAATGTGAACTCTTCAAGGGCATATGCCTTGTTTTCGCCCTTCATTGTATCCTCAGGGTTGTATGATGCCTGGCATAAAGTAAGTACTTAATAAATGCTTTGGGATTGACTGACTCTTACCTTGAGATGACTCTTACCTTGAGTGGTGGTTAGAAACTTGAGACCCATTAACCCATTTGAAGTCATGTAGGCATGAGTTTTATGTAAACTATAATTGAAGATCATTTTCCAGAGTAAACTCTGAGTAAGGGCAATGAGGCTTAAAAAAAAAAAAGTGGGGGTGGGGAAACTTGATATTTTAGGTCATCATCCAGGATTGGACCTAATCTGTGTGCACTCAAGACTCAAGGGGCCCTGCCCATAGGTTATATGTGAAATAAGGGGGTTGGATCAATTCTAGCTATCTGTAATCACATGTCCTCTTTTTCTCTTCTCCAAGCTATTATATAATCAGTGCATTGTAAGATAGATTTCTTCTGGAGAATAATTATTTCTGAGAGAAAGACCATAGAAACCATTTTTTATTCATGATTATTCATTTTGGAGAATTTGTCCTAATATCAACAAAGCACTTTTACTCCAGCTCATCCAATGGGCATGGAAATAGGTTTGTCATTAGAGAACTGTTGTAATGGGGTTTTATCTGTACCTGCATGAAAAAGAATTTGATGACAAATTAGTAATGGAAATGAAGGAAATGTTAGCCTACTTAAGAGCAGAGACCTTTAGCAATAGCATTTGCATGAGGAAAAATGAATATGCTCATTATAAATGATTCTTATCTACTCGTTAAAGCATTTAGACAATCTACTGCACACAGGGTTTGCATGCCCTTTCCTGTCTTCCCTGGTAAAGACATGTGTTTGGAAGTAAAAAAATTGCATGTTTTTAAAGGATGTCCTCTTAGACTTTTCTTAATTATGACCACACATACACACACACACACACACACACACACACACACACACAAACACATATATAGGCACCCTGGAACAAGTCAAATAGGAGGTTTTCCTTAACTAAACAATCAAAGAAGGAAATACTACAGACCTCACTATCCTCATTTTATAGATGAATCTATTGACCTCCAGGGCACAGAGAGCTGAAAGCAATAGGGAATTAGGGACTGACACACATCAAAGAGAAAGAGAGGTTAAGGAAAATCAGAAGAAAGAAAGATAATAAGGGAGAGAGGGATAGAGTCTTGAAAGAAGAAAAGGAAGACAGGAGAAAAGAAAGTAAAAATAAGGAAACAGAAAACTAGGCAAAGGGTTGAGGAGATAGGAAAGGGGGAGGGACAAAAACAGATGGAGGAGAGGAAAGAGACAGGAGGGGCATTGGCCTAGGCTGCTGTACCATATGCAACTATTACTTACTTGAATGATTTCAAGGATCTGTGATTTCACCTTTATGGGTACTCTCTCTACTCATTCAGGTCTCAGCCCCTCTAAACCTTATGAAAAACATTTATCATGGCATGATCAACACGATGTGATGAGCACCTACAATTTCACTACCTTAATCCTCAGTACATGGCATGGTAAAACTTGTCCGAACTTATAATAATAATGAGAGAGAGAGAGAGAGAGAGAGAGAGAGATTAAGAGAGAGAGAGAAGTAGTAGTAGAAAGAGAAATGAGAGAAAGAGCAGGGGGAAAGAAAGAGTGAAGTACAGAGAGAGAAGAAAGAGAGAGAAGGAAAAAGGCAGAAAAGAAAAAAGAAAGAGAGACAGAGAGAAAGAGAGAGTTTAAAGTATTTTATTTTAGCTTCACAAATCCATGAAGGAGGTAATTTACATGCTGCTATCCCCATTGTAAGGATTGGAAAGCTGAGGATGAGATCCCCTCAACAGCATGCTCTCTGTCACATCACATGTGTCATTTGGTGCACACAGATATACCCAGAGTAGAATTTGAACCCAGATCTCTTCTGCTTTTTTCCAACCATGTTTTTTCTACTCCTGGCCCTGCGTCTCATGGAATGTCAGTATGGAAGGACCCCTGGCAGCCACCACCACCATCTCTCATTTTCCAAATGAAGAAAACTGGCCCCATAGAGGTGTAGTGACTTGGTCTAGATAAGCCTGCTGTGCAATGTCACCGCTCAGACAAGAACCCTCGTTGCCTGACTCTAATAAGACCACCATTCATCTCGTGGCACTGCACTGTCACTTACGCACCACTATCATCACCTCCAAGAACCTAGGATCATCCCCATACCACAATGAGGAAGCACAGCAGAAATCAATGGACAATGCAGCTATTAATCAAATATAAACATTAAGAATCCAACCCTACAAATAAGACAGTTTTAAAGGAATGTTAAAATCAAGAAAGAGAAAAGTGACAAGCGGTTTGTGAAGAGGAGAGAGACAACAAAGATAAACTTCATGGCTTTGTATAAAGCATGTCTGTGCACATTTTACCCTTAGAAATCTCTAAAGAAAACATTCCAAGTTTAGTACTGGGGATTTGGACTGCTCTATAGTTTTTTCATTTGAAGCAAGGATGAGAATGGGTTCATAAGAGATTTTTTTTCCATCATCTATCATGACTCAAACATAGATGAGCTGAGTATTGGGGGATTCTGTTCTTCTGTGCCTCTGCTGCCAGCTAAATTATAACCTATTTGCACTTAAACAGGGAGAAACTCAAATCAGTGACTTTCGTTCTCTGCTGGCAGCAGCCTTAGGACAAGGTTTGGTGGAGAAGGAAAGATGCTGAAGTAATGAGCTACAATGAGGTTTTGGGATTCTCTGTGGATTTCAGTTATCCGTCCTGTACCCATTCCCTGATACCACATAAAATCAAGAGTTGGTTGAACCCTTTTGCCCATGGGAAAGTTAATGCATGACTGGGGTCAGGAAATCATCTCTGGGCACTGGGAAACATCCTGGCCAAGATGCTCTCAGCCACACCACAGGGTATCCAATTCAGAGTGAGTGCTCACTAGAAGCAAAACCCTATTTCAGATGGCAGAAGTGTAGCCACATATGGTTACACCTTTTAAACTAATTGATATTACAGTCTGTTGTCTTTCCTTCACTTCACTGATCAGGAGTGGGGGGGCGGAAATCTGGTTCTTCTGTAAGAAATTACTATCAGTTGAAAGCTTGATATGGTGGGAGTCAGAAACCCTGGATTCTACTTAGTTCTATCTTTGTCACTGACATTCTTTATAATTTTGAGCAAAGATCATTTTACTAATTTGGGCCTCAGTTTCCCTACACATTAACTGAGAAGACTGGACTTGATTCAAAAGATGATTTAAAGAGAAATTAAGATAATTAAAATGTGATTGCTATTGAGTTTGGGAGGCAGAAGGAGGAAGGAAATAATCATTTATATAGCATCTACCATATGGCAGGCACTGTGCTAAGTGCTTTATAAATATTATCTCATTTGATCCTTAGAACAACCCCAGGAGACAGCGTTATGATCTCAGACACAAACAGAGGCTAAGTGACTTGCCTAGGGTCACATAGCTTGCAAGTGTCTGGGTCTGAACTCAGGTCTTCTTAGCTCCAGACACAGCACTCTATCCACTGAGCCACCTAGCTGATTCAAGTTTGGGAATATACCACACATTTTTATCTTAGGTTTTTGTTTTGTTTTGCAGACTATATCAGTTTGAGAAGCAGAGGAATATAAGGGAAAGAGTGGTCAACCTTGAAGATATGGTTGAGTGTGGGGAAAAAAGGCACTGGTCTTATATAGGAGGAAAACTTGGGTTCAGGTCCTGCCTTGCATACATGCTAACTGTGTGGAGATATGTCACTTAAGCTCTAAGTATCCTCCTCCAGTGGTATCCAAAGTAGTAGCATTGTGGGAGGAAGAAAGGTAGGGAGGAAATTCGGAATAGCATAACCCAAGGGACCTGTTGAATAACCTTGAGGGCTCTGTGATCAAGAAATTACCTGGACAGGTGATTGGGATATTGCCTCTGTTACAGCTACTGTATGGTGTACCACTCCCTTTACCCATTAAAATCAACCTTCCTAGCAATTTGGAACTATGGCCAAAGGGCTATAAAAATGTGCATACCCTTTGAACCAGCAATACCTCATCTAGGGTTGTATTCCAGAGATCATAAAAATGGAGAAAAGGACCCACATGTACAAAAATATTTATAGCAACTCTTTCTGTGGCAGCCCAAAACTGGATATCAAGGGGATGCCCATCAATTGGGGAATGGCTAAACAAGTTGTGGTATATGAATGTGATGAAATATTATTGTGCTATAAGAAATGATGAACAGGAGGACCTCATAAAAACCTGGAAAGATCTGTATGAACTGATGCTGAATGAAATGAGCAGAACCAGGAGAATATTATATACAGTAAGAGCCACAGTGTACAAATACTTTATCTGATGAACTTAGCCCTTCACAGCAGTGCAAGGACCTAAAATATTTCCAAAGGACTTATGATGCAAAATGCCATCCACATTCAGAGAAAGAACTATAGACTCAGATGCAAAATGAAGAAGAATAGTTTCTCTTTTGTTTTGTTTTGTTTTTTTTCTCATAGTTTCTTCTATTTTTCTCAATACTTCTGTGCAATGTGACCAATGTGAAAACATGTTTAATAAAAATGTATATGTGGAACCCATATAAAATTGCACACCCTCTTGAGGAGGAAGAAAATCAGGAGGGGGAGAAAATTTAAAACTTATGGAAGTGATTGTTGAAAACTGAAAACAGATAAATCAATTATTAAAAAAAAAAACAACTCAACACTCCTTTGCTCCATGTCATCTCATGAGTTCTCTCCCATAATGGCAGCAGTTGTTAGCTGCTCAAGGCAGTTATAACTTGGGACCCAGGAACCTATAGTAGCTAGAGACAAATTTTCCTGCCCCCTAAATCACCAAATAAGTAGCATAGGTGATCCTTAGACAAGGATTAGACCCCACATCTAATGACATATACATAAACTCACACTTTTTATTTTCCAGTGAGAAAGAGTAAGTAGCACTGAATGATTGAATAGGTCGCATTAGAGATGTGGTTACATTATCTTTCCTCAAAAATGCATATCTCTTCTAAACTTGTTTCTCTTAAAGTCTTATTTTTGTCCCCTAGATTTTCAACTTATCTGTGATTTTTCACTGAACAGAAACTTCTCTCCAAAGTTACCAGTGATCTCTTAATTGCTAAATCCCATAACCTTTTCTCAATCCTCATTCTTCTAGAATTTTCTACAGTATTTTATACTGTTGACCATACTGTCTTTGTAGATCTATATTCTCCCCTCTTTCGGTTGTGAAGAACAATCCTTGCATCTGTGTCAGCTCTCAAAACTCTCATATCTGCAACACAAATAACTTGAAAACAGAATTCTCTAAACTATTTAAAATTCTTCCAAATTAAGAGTTTTACATGGACTCTGAACCCATTTGTTAAAAGTATAAAATGTCAGCATTTTCCAATTAATCTGCAAGAACAACTGATTAGCTGAATTTAGGGGGAAAAAACTTTTGCATAATGCGATGGATTTGAAAAATGAACAGCATGATTAAGTAAGGGATGCTAGTGATTCCCTTCCATTTGTAACCTCCATTTATGAGGTATATTTTTCAACTCTGACATCGACTAAAACCGAATATCAAAATAAACCAAACTTAGAACCAGATCTTCACACTGCTGTACCACAAAGTATTAAACCAAGATTTTCAAAAATAATGAGGCATATTCAATCACTTTGCTCTCATCAGACATATAATTATTAATCACAGCATTTTAATGAGGCCAAAAAGGTTTTCTACAATTGACAAAAATGTTATCAAAATGCCATTTTATTTTTTTATCTCTATTTCTGTGCAAATTAATAGCATAGTAGTGTATTTAAATTACACACATATAAAGGGGTATATACTCAAGAATTTTCTGCTGATATAGGTTTGCAACTATAGACTTTGGATACCAGTATCCTAGGTAGCTCACTAAGACTGGAAATTAAATATGAGTCAATATTTTGCATCAGTGCAGGGCTTTTGTACTCTATCCAAAAAAAAACAAACCATAAAACAGGTCCATTCAGTCCCCACTCCTAAGTACAATAGAAATGTCATGTGATTTGGGTCTTCCTTCATTATTATTTGGCAATTTCCTGAGCCAGAGGCACAGTCCTGAGACATTAGGTATTAGGCAGAAGGCAACCAGGACGTTGTGTGTTGCAGATAATTTAGTAGTTGTATAATCTACATGTGGATAATATATAAGTATCTGTCTCTTGCAACATCATAATTAAAACCCTATGAAATCTGGCCAGTTGTGACACACAAATATATATTTTAAACCAGCATTCTCCTGCCTCAGTGCAGTCACACAGGACAGCCCCTGTGTCTGGAACATATCCTCCAGTAATATGTCAAAATCCTTCTCTGCCCTTAAGACCCAGCTCAGGTTTCACCTCCACTAAGAAGTCTTGCTTTATCCCCTTCCCTCCCCAAATATGTTTTCATCTTCCTCAAAATTCCCTAGGGGACTTGGCTTGGATCTCTCTTCTTATCCCCATTTCCCTTTACCTTGTATTGTACTTTTCTGTGTATGCATCGTTACTCTTAGCCCCCCAAAAAATATACCCTCCTTTAGGGCAGGGACCTTTGAAATTGCCTTCTACATACTCTTCGGGCACAGTGAAAGCCTAAGTAAAATTTCACCAAATTGAATATAAAAATTAGACACATAGAATGGGCAAAGAGTTGTATTTTCTAGTTCATAAAGCACTGCATCATGTTCTCTTTGACTATAAATAGGTTTGCATTCACTCTCAAGATCCATATTTCACCTGATCTGTTGACAGGCTATGAAGGGCAAGGAGAAATCCCCCCCTCAATTCTGATCAAATGCATAAATAGAGGTGCCAGCAATTAACTTAAAACTCTGGCAACTCATGTCCCCTGTCTTATTTAATGTTAGGGCTGGTGTTGCTAAGCCCTTAAGATGTCTTGCCAGAATTCAACTGTGCTTATTTTCTCAGGGAATTGTGTCTCATTTATCATGGGCTTCCAGCTTGGAAACCCTTTCAACATCCAGACCAGTCTCATCATTTTCCAACCCCAACAGTACTTTGCAAAACTTGGTGGAATTCAAACAGATAGCATCAGTTTGTAGGGAAATCAGATTTATAGAACATATAAGATTCCAAACCAGAAGGGACCTGAGGGGGAAAAAAGCTAGTTCATCTATGTTCAAACATTCTGATCTCATATTCCCTTTATACTTTTAAAAGATTATTGAGGAATCTCCCCCCAAAAAAAACTTTTTCTTATGTAGACAAACAAATTTGAAAAAGATAGGAATTCTATGAAGGAAGATGCTATCTACCTCCAGAGGAAAAAAATTGATAAAAAGAAGTATGCATAATATGGTTTTACATATCTATCATCTATCTATTTTTCTATCTGCATGTCTTTCTATTTATATATCTACCTATATATCTATCTGAATGTCTGTCTGTGTCTATCTATCTTTCTGTCTGTTATATCTACATGTCTATCTATCTATCTACCTGTCTATCTATCTATCTATCTATCTATCTATCTATGTATCTTTCTGTATCAAATGATGACCTTGTGTAATGTGGGGTGGGAACAGATGAAAGGAGACAGTTTGGGGAACTTAACATGCCACAATACATAACTATATAGTATATTACATATAATATAACTATTCCCCTAATTTTTATGATTCAGATCTACCATCTGAGCCCCACTATTTGCCAAGACAAATACCCTTTTCCCTTACTACCTCTCCCAATGTTTTCATTCTAATCCAGCTTCCTCCTGTCTTCTGCCCTGGACTTCCACTGTGACCTCCAAAACCAAAACTCATGCCCATTATTAAGAAGCCCATTATAGACACTTTCGTCTTCTACTCTTTTTATCTTTTCTCAATTCACAGATACATGGTTTTCTCCTTCAGACCATCCATTCTCTGATTCTGTCTCCAGGACTCGTGCCAGACCTAATAATTTTTGCTTTCTCAATCCTCATCCTTTTTGACTTCTCGGCCATCTTTGACAATGTTAATCATCCTCTTCTTGATACTCATTTTCCCTCTAGATTTTCATAGTATTGCTTTCTCTTTGTTCTCCTTCAACCTGTCTGACTTCTTCTGCATCTCTTTTGTTAGATTTTCATCCAACTCATTTCCATCAATCTTAGATGTCCCTTAAAGCTTTGTCTTGGGCCCTTATCTCTTCTCAATCTATACTATTTCACTTCGTGATTTTATCTGTTCCCATAGACTCAATTGTTATCTCTGTGCCACCAATTCTCAGATCTACTTAACTAGACCTAATCTCTTTACTCACCTTCAGATTTACATATCCAACTGCTTATTAGACATTGGACACCTACAAGTTCTGTAAACATCTAAAACTCAATATATCTCAAAGCGAATTCATTATCTTTCATCCAAACCTCCCACTCCATTAATTTCAATACTTTCTAGTGTTTTTTAATAGGAATGCATGCTGTGTCTTGTCAAGAGTTTTCTTTTTCCTGCCTTTATTGACATATGATTTTTATTATTTTTGTTATTTATATGATCAACTATATTACTGTTTGCTAATATTGAAACAATGTACATTTCTGGTATAAATCAATGCTAGTCATAACATAGTACCTTGTATATATAGCTGTAGTTTCCTTGCTAATATTTAATTTAAAATTTTTTTCATCAATATGCATTTGCGATATTGGTCTCCAATTTTCTTTCTCGGTTTTGACTCTCCCAGGTTTTCTTACCAAGATTATCCTTTTATCAAAGAAGAAATTTGGCCGGACCCTTCTTTCCCCATTTTTCAAAGAGTTTATGAAGATTTTAAATTAATTATTCTTTAAATTTTAGATAAAATTAACTTATAAACCTTTAAATCTGAGGTTGATTCCCACACATTGGAAATTTATTTAAAACAACTTAAATTTCTTTTTCTACGAATTAAGTCTACTAATTACTGCCCTATTAAGATAGGAATTCATGTTTATTTTTAAATGTTCATCCACTTCATTTAGATAAAAATTATATTGACATACAGTTACATAAATCATTTCTAATCATTTGTTTTATCATTTCTTCACCAGTTATAAATTTTCCTTACTCATTTTTTATACTGGTAGCTTAGCTTTTATTTTTAAAATCATATTATCTAACAGCTAACGTTTTTTCTCACAAATCTGTTAGTTTTATTTTCTAATTCACTGGGTCTTTTTTGTTTTCAATTTGGTTAACTTTTTATTTGATTTTCAAGATTTATATTTTGATGCTTAATTAGAGGTTCTTAACTTGTTGGGGTTTTAGGTTTTGTTTGCCTTTTTTTACTTGCATGAACAATTTGGTTATCTGTTCTGTTTCTTAATGATGATAGTGTTTAAAAATATAAATTTTCCCCTATAGACTGCTGTGGCTACATCCAAAACTGTTGGTATATTGCTCATTGTTGTCATTCTCTTTGATCAAATTATCGATTGCATTTTAACCTACCTTTCCTTTAGGTGTGTTATATAGTTTCCAATGAATTTTTTTCATTAGTGAATATAATTTTAACTACATTGTGACCCACAAGAGATGCATTTAATAATGTTGTTTTTCTGTGTCAAGTTCTTTATTCCTTCATACATGGTGAAGTCTATGAATCATATCTAACTTTTCAAAAATCCTATGATTTCTTCACTCTTTTCTTTGCTTAATTTTGTTTTGTTTCAGGTTAGATTTATTGAGATCTGAGAGGAGTAAATTGAGATTTCACCCTTCCCCTATCGCAGATATTTTATATATATATATATATATATATATATATATATATATATATATATATATATATATGTGTGTGTGTGTGTGTGTGTGTGTGTGTGTGATGTTAACATTAATTTACTGTCTTTCAGCAAACTGTAGTTTCCCTGTAATGAAATATTTTTATTTTGCTGTTGCTTTATCCAAGATCATGGTTTTCTATCCATCCCTTTCTTTTCTTTTACTTCAGCTACAGTATATAATATGTTGCACTTCAGTCTCTTATTTTGACTCAATGTGCATCTTTCTGTTTCAAGTATGTTCCTCGTTGACATTGTATTGTTGGATTCTATTTTTTGCTCCATTCTTGCTATCTTCCATTTTATGACTGAGTTCATCCCATTCACATTCATATTCACAGTTGTGATCATTAATTGTGTTTTTCATTCCAACCTAGTCTCACACTTTTTCTTTTCTATATTCATTTCCTCCCTCTATGGAGACACATGATCCATGCATCCTGTCTGAATTCTATCTTCATTACAGAAGATGTTAATAACAGCACCTACCTCCCATCGTTGTGAGGATCAAAAGGAAGTAAATAAAGATTTGTATAGTGCCTTCTGTGTATCATATTTCATTCCTTTATAGTGAAAACAGCTAAAATATATGTGATTTTGACTGTGGCTTCTTGATATTTAGTTTTGTTTTTTGTTTTCTTTTTGGGCTGCTTGCAGTATTTTTTATTTGACCTGGGAGCTCTGGATTTTGGTTATCTTCCTGAGGACATTAGTTTTGGGGTTTCTTTCAGACGATAACCAATGTGGTTATCCTATTTTCACTCTGCCCTCTCAGTCTAAGAGTTCTGGACAATTTTATTTTATGATTTCTTGAAATATATTTAAGCTCTTTGGGATTCAGGGAGATGGCTTCCAAATAACCATGTAATTCCTAAATTATCTCTCCTTGATTTTTTTTCAAGGACAGTCGTATTTGCTATGATACCTACATTTTCTTCCATTTTTTTCAGTTCATTTACTTTGCCTTAATATTTCTTGTCTTATAGAATCTTTAAAATGTATTTATCAGTACTTTTTTCATGGAGTTTGTTTTTCTCAAGTAGGATTTATCCCTCTTGTTCCAAGATATTAATTTTCTTTCTGAATATTTCTTCCTTAGCTCACACTCCTTTTCTCTGTTTTTATTTCCTAATGTTCTCATTTAGGTTTTAGAAACATTTTAACTTTTTGTCTTTATTCCTGTTTCACCTCTTTCAGAAATTCTAGTTGGATTTGTGCTCAAGTGGGATTTTTCTGTGAGACTGTAAATGTTTTGGAGTAATTCTTTTCTTCTGAGTTTGTATCATTGACACAATAATCGCTTATTATGGTGGGATTCTTGCACATTTTTCCAACCTTTCTGAATTTATATTAAGGTCAGGTTCTGCACATTTCTGAAGAGAAAGTTAGGACTAGACTTGTCCAGTTGGGTCCTTTCAATGAATTCTTGGGCACCGAGTCCTGTGTTATTCCATGATCTTAGAAATAGCTTTGTCTGGGGATCAATAAGATTTCAGTTCTCCTAATCCAAGGCAAAATCTGATCATTGCCCTTCTAGTCTGAGTTCTTAAAGTTCTTTCTGTCTGTGTGACATTCCTGCTATTTTGTCATTATTTAGTATTTCCAGTACACGGTTGTCAGACTCAATCAGTATCAGGTGCTGAAAAGCTGCAAATTTACGGAACTACAAAAATCCATTTTGATCTGGGATTCCTGTCCTCGATAGTCTGCTCTAGGCTTCAGACTAAGCTACAGTCTGGATCTGAGATCCTAGTCAGTTCCTGGAGTCATAAACTCACAAATGAACCTGTTTTTAGCTTAGAAAACAGTTTAGGACCCAAGACCACTCCTTGCTGTGGAGTGCCACTTCCATGCACAAGTCCTCTCTTCAGCTCACTGTAACCTGGTACTGAACAGTAACCGAGCTGCCAGTTAGGACCTGTTCCTACACCCTGCAAAGGATCAATGTCCTCTTCTAGGCTTCTGGGACATCTTTCCCTGGTGCATAGCCTCTGTCTTCTTTCAGTTCCTGTTCTCTCTGTGTTCTCTGACCAAATGCCCCTGGACATCCCCATACAGAGCTTGTTTTCCTATCTCCCTGTGGTGATATAGGCTGGAAATATGATGCACTGTGATTTTTTTTTCTTGAAGTTCCTGATCAAGATTCAGTCTACTGCATTTCTAAATCTTTGTGGAAGAGTCATGTTGGGGAATTGGGTCATACTTCTTTCTGCTATGCATCCATATTGGCTCCACGTTCAGTTCATAATCTATTTTACACCTTACTCTACCCAACTTGGTCACTTCAATATTAATCTTGATGGACCTGGTCTTCAACTTTATTAGCCTTCTCGACTCCCAAAGAATGCATTGCTATTCTTCCTAAGATGGCCACAGAGATAATCAGGTCTTTGACTTCATCATAACCCAGAACCATCTTCTCCTAGAGGTTACCTTCCATTTACACTCTACTTATATCTGCATATATACTACTTGTATGTTGTCTATTCTATTATGATGTGAACTTCTTGAGGGCCGGTTTTTGACTTTAATTATATTCTATATATATGTGTTGACTTTATAATCATATATATGATTATTTTCAACATATATATATATATATATATATATATAGAGAGAGAGAGAGAGAGAGAGACTTTAGTTATATTACTTGTGTTTGTCACATAGCAAAAGAATAATACATGCTCATTAAATAGCTAGCTCACTGATTAGTCTGACATTTAAAGCCATCTATGACCTAGTAAGAACCCACTTTTATAGATTTATTTTCCATTATTTCCCTTCTAACACACTATGTTCTAGCAAACTGAACTACCAGTTATTCTCCAAAGTGACCTTGCCACATCCTGCTTGCTTGCATTCATAGGGTCCTTCAATTCATCCCTTATTCTCTGCCATATTTCATATACCTTACTTCCCTTCGGGAGTGAGTTCTGATGCCACTCTCTGTTTAATCTTCCCCGATTCCTCCTATCTGCCATGTGATAGAAGTTACAGTAGCTAGAGCACTGATTTTAGAGTCATAATGACTTGAATTCAAATTCAGGCTCAGATGGGTGAGGTTAGCTGTCTGACCCTGGACAAGCAAGTCCCTAAACCTCTATCTGCCTTATCTTTAAAATGGGGATGATACAAGCACCTACCAAGGTTATCATGGGGATCAATTGAAATAATATTAGTAAAGGGTTTTTTAAAACCTTAAAGTTCAATAAATGCTATCTATTGTTAAGAAAAATAATGTTGTTAATATTATTGTTGTCAGAGGTTACTAAGCAGTACAGTGGATAAACCTAGAGTCAGGAAAACTTGGGTTCACATCCAGCCTCCACGCACTTCCTAGCTATGTGACCATGAGCGAGGCATGTAACCTTTGTCTGCCTCAACTTCCTCAACTGTAAAATGGGGGTATTAATAGGACCTTCCTCACAGGATTATTGTGAGGATAAAAAGAGATATTCATAAGGAATTTAGCCCAGTTCCTTACAAATAGTAAGTGCTTAATAAATGCTCATTTTATTGGGAGTAGTATGAGGATTATTGACCTCTTCAAGTATTTCGAGTGTTTTGCCTGTTCTCATCAGTACCTACCTTATGCTAGATTCACATGTAATATCCTCCCAGGGTCATAGAAGTCCCCTAAGGACAGATATTGGTTTGTTTTTGTGTTTGTATCTTTAGTCCTTAACACAATTTTTTGTACAAATTAGGCAATTAATAGACATTCATTGAATTGATGTGAAGTGAATATATATATGCTATGTCCTGAAACTCTCCCCTCTCCCCAGTTAGACTATAAACATCATGGAGGAGATGAGTCTTTTTTTAATCTCTGAATTCCCAACCTAAAACCCCAACTCATTTTGCAAAGTTATTTTTAGGACTCCAATTGTCCTGGGCTGAGTCTGACTCAGAGTAGTAGTCCCTTGCTAGGTTTACTTTCAATAATAGTACAAAATGAGACACTCATAAGTCATTTAACAATTAACAAATCAGAAATTTAATTAGCCACAGCAGGAAGCTATTCAACAAGGATCACATTGAGGACACCTTGAGTTGATTCCACCGAGCAAAATTCCCCTGCCTCTGACTTGTACATCATGGTCCAACAGCCAAACGTCAGAACTTGCCTTGAGCTCCTAGGCTGTTTTGTACTTTGGGGATTAGGAAATGGTATCAGAGGCCTGAACCTTTAGTCCTCTGGGCCAGTCATGTTTCCATCTTTATAAGGGAAAAAAAGTAGTATAACTTATACTGTCTATTGGGATGGAGGGTTATGCAAGTTAACATATTGCTCTCACCTTGGTAAGCTTTCTCTTCAAAGGCCTATCTTTTAATTTAATACCAACATTTTTCTAATGGCACAATAAAAACACCATAGTCCCAAAATAATTGAAATTAAATATCATTCAAATGTCCTGAGCTGGCCTCAACAGTTCTTAAATAAGGAATTACAAAGGAAAAGTAGAATCCAGGATATCATCAACAACATTTTTGAAAGAAGGAATGTGAGGCAACAGTGGTATTAACTGATGAAAACCCTTCACAATCTACTGTTATTGACCCAGTGTCATTACTAGAGGAAGGCTCCCAGAATACTGGTTGGACGTCCTGTAGTGAACCATGAAAGGACATAGACAAGAAACACACAGGATAGGGGGCGGAGCCAAGATGGCGGAGTGAGAGCAACAACTCACCTAAGCTCTCGGACAAACTCCTTCAGGTACCTCCGAAAGGAGAATCTGACCAAAGTTCGGAGGTGCGGAATCCAGTGGGAGGCAGAAGGTGACAGTTTCGGAG
>CM053770.1:645416525-645439342 GCA_028658325.1 Potorous gilbertii | reverse complement strand
GTGTGTATGTCTAAGTGTCTGCATATATCTGTGGACATTGGCAGTGACTCTAGGAGCTGCATTTAATTGAATTATTTATTGTACATGAACCAGAGGTCTTTTGTCAACAGCCTTTTAAATGAATAAATCAAATAAATAAATAAATAAAGTGTAAGTGGTATTGTTTCCACTATTCTATATAGTTGATGAACTTAGCAAATGACAAGATTAATTCTTTAAGCACTATATGTATGAGAGAGGAAGTCCAGTTGCCACAGCAAAGGAAACCACCTCTATTCCAATGTAGCAACTCTCCACAGCCCATATCCCAAGAAGACAAAAAAAGGCAAAAACACTCTGAGTAAGTCACAGTATCATAAATTTAGAGCAAGAAGGGGCCTTAGAGGTACTCAGTCCAATCCTTTCATTTTGTAGATGAGGAAACTGAGTCCCAAAGCGGCCAGTCAACTTACCTATAGTTCTCTTATGTCAAATCCATTGCTCCTTCTACAACACCACATTGGGAACTTTGCAACAACCAAAGAGAGGATTCCTATCACTTCCCTCTGAGACAGAAAGTTCAAGTGAGAATTGCTTGAATTTGCTTTAGCTGGTTATTGATGGCATTTTCAACTTGGAATTAATCCACCACCCTCTCTTATCCTTCCCAATTGTCCCATAGTAGCAGGAGGCCATGTGGAAGTGTTTATGGAGAAGAAAGAGGGGCCAGAGAGGGCAAGCATTGCATTTTTTTTCCTGCCTCAACCATAAAAGAGTTGGGACAAATCCAGTAGATTTGATCAATGGATCTAACAAAACAATTTGAGACTTTATGGCTTATTGATCAAGGAACTGTGCCTGAGAGGTGCCCATCCATCACCTTCGAGGCTAGAGAACTCCCAGGGAAAACACTGCTCAGGCTGCAAATCACCAACCACCAACCTGGATTCAAAAGTTCAATAGGTCTGTCTATCTGAAAAATCCTATTCAGTCCCCACAGCATGGTTTTATTTGCACATCTGAGCTCACAAGAGGAAAGTTCCTCAGTGGAAAATGTCTTACTCTGGTTGGACCCAAGTAGTTTTAAGTTGTTTGAAACAGTTTGTATATAAAGAAGAATGGTATGTAGAAGCAGGACTTTCTACTGGACAAGCCTGCCTCCTTTAGCAACACGAATTTGTAAATTGAAAGGAGCCTTGAAGGTAAGAAACTGCTGCTAACATCTTAGTTCTAAAATGACCTCCTATCTATACTCTACAGATCTTGTATGTATTTAGTTATTTAAAGTGTTGTCTCCTCCATTAAAATATCAGCTCCTTGAATTTAGGGACTTTTGTTTTTATCTTCCTTTGTATCATCAATGCAGCCTCAGACACAGTGCCTGGAACATAGTAAGCACTTAATACATGCTTGTTGACTGACTACCTGATAATCAGAATAGGATTCTAGACTCAGAGCTAGAATAGATCTTAGAAGTCAACTCGCTTATTCTCAAGGTCCGGAGTATCTTGTTCAACATAACTCAGGTATTAAGTAACGTGTCCCTGCCAAGTGTTCTCCATTACAAACTAAATATCCCTATGTCCTTCTGTCATTCCTGAACAGAATGAAGCCCCTCTCAACTGTAGCCTCCCTCATGGGGTCTTCACTAATTCTCTTCTACCCCACTCAGAAACAACCTATTGTTTATGTGTACATTTTCAGTCCTGTCAATTCTTCATGACTCCATTTGGGGCTTTCTTGGAAAAGATACTAGAGTGGCTTACCATTAGCTTCCCTGGATCATTTGACAGATGAGGAAACTGAGGCAAACAGGATTAAGTGACTATTGCAGGGTCACACAACTAGTGTCTGAAGCCAGATTTGAACTCAGATTTTCCTGACTCCAATTCTAGAGCTCTATCCACTGCACCAACTAACTGCCCAAAGTTACTGTTACTACAACTCATATAGCACTTTGCATCTATTGCTTCCTATTATAAACATTTATATAAGTATCTTATCTTCTCTATTAAATGAAAAATTCCATGAAGACCTGAATTATCTCTATGTCTCTCTTAATACCTTGAATATAATAGTGTTCAGTAAATATCCTTTGAATGGATGAACATAAATGAAACATAAATATGCCATAATTTCCAGGCCTTTGTTGTTGTTTTGTGTTTTATGCCTGGTCTATCTTGGCCAGGTTGAAAACTTAATCTCTCATGAGTCTAATGCTAATGATGGGACACACAGAATCCTTAAGATCTGCTCTCTTTTTTGACCTGGGCCAATTTGCCACTCATTAAGCAGGCTGGTCTAGACCTTCTCATCCCAGGTGCTTGCCACATTGAAGCTGGACTTAGACCGCACCACTTGACTGACGTTAGACCTTCTACAATGCAAAACTCTTGACTTCAAATGATCCACCAACCTCAGCTTCCCCCAGTAACATAGATTACAGAAAGGTGCCACCACACCCAGTCATTTACAGACATTTCACCATTCTGCTTGCCTATCTCTAGACATCCTCCAATTTGCCAAAATCCATCTCAAAATGTAGAATGTTTGGCCAGATATAGCTAACTGGCACAGAACAGACTCGGATATTTCCATCATCTATGATGCTTTGATAGAGCTGTGATCTCATCAATGTGGGTATTCCTTCTAATAATAGAAATCACAACTAATCCATACACTTCTCACTTTGACTCTTGAAAATGTGCTCCTATAATAGATCTTTCATGGTGGAAGGAGAGAGTGTTCATTCAAAGTACTCCTGCTGGGAGCATACCTCTAATTTTCTTAATGATTCAATGATAAGCATTTTCTAGCCATTATTTCTCAAGTGATCAGCCACCTTTTTTCCCACCATACCTATTTCTAATAACATCCTTTACTTGTTCTTGAAAAGCTCTTGGTTGTCACTCTTATTGTGTTGCAACATCTACCGCAAACCTCTCTATTGCCACTTGGGTAAAATTCTTCAGAGGTGGGGAAGGCAAAAGGGAGAACAGGTTGTGCTTTTCTCTATCTGCCTCATATCTCAAAGTCAGAAGAACACTGAGTCATAGCCCTAGCGATGAAAGAGACCTTAGAGCACATTGAGTCCAAGTAGCACTGAAAAATAATGTTATTAAAGTAAATGAACCTTTGTTTCTGGGAAAAATCTGGAAAAAAAACTGCATTTTCCCAAAAGGCATTCCAGTCAGCTCTTCTCCTCCTGTTCAATACTTTCATTAAAGAAACCTATTATTACATTAGCTCTTTTAACAAATGTGTCACACTGTGGTTTAGCCAAGTCATTGCCCTCCTAAACTTGCATATGTGATTTTTTTAAAATCCTTACGGAAGCCCAATATTATATTTTTCCATATTCCTAATACAATCCTTTCATTTTACATATTAGTCATGCAATCAAAAAGCATTTTAAGTGCTTACTACAGTGCCAGGTCATGTGCTAGGTGCTAGGAACACAAAAGAGAAAAAAAAAAAGGTCTCAACATTACCACTGACCTCAAGCAGGGTACATTCGAATGCAGGAGAAAGTCTGTAAATAACCAGGCACTTAAGATATATTCAGAGGGATGCAGATAATCTGGGGGAAAAAAGAAAGCAATAGCAGCAAGGGAGACTAGGAAAGATCCCTGCAAATGGCGAGATTTGAATGAGTTTTGAGGGAAGAAATGAAATTTAAAAACTGAGGAAAGGGGGCAGATTCCAGGCATAGGGATCAGTCAGTGCCTAGGCAAGGAGATGAATGAAGTTAGGACTGTGCATAGTTCAATATAGCAGGATCATAGATGAAAAACTAAGGCCAAGAAAGTCAAAGTAATTGCCCAATGTCACATAGTAGGTTATTTGGACATAAGGATTATTTTTCATTTTGTCTTTGCATCCCCAGTTTCTGAGCACCTATCAGCATATAGTATAATGTGCAGCAAGTCTGCCTTGTGGTCAAGCTCTAGGTACAAAACCTCCCTCTGAAATATGCCAGCTGTGTGACCCTAGGGAAGCTATTTTACCTCTTAGTTTCCTAAGTAAATCTCTTAAATGATAACTTATAAATTAGACCACCTCAAATACCATCAGATTGCAAAATTGACAAAAAAAAACTACTGGAGAGGAAGTGGAAAAACAGGTAAACTAATGCACTGTCAGTAAAATTCTGAACTGATCCAGTCATTTTGAATTTGCAAGTAGGTCCCAAATCATGAATGCCATTTGACCTAATAATACCTTTACTAGGTCTACACCCCAGAGATATAAAAGAAAGAGGAGAAGGAACCATGTGTACAAAAGTACATATAGCAGCTCCTTTTTGGTGGCAAAGAACTGGAAAAAGGGGGTCATGGAAATCAATTAAGAAATGGCCGAATAAATTATAGTATGTGAAGTTAATGGAATACTTTATTCACCATGAAATTATGAAGGTTGGGAAAAGATGACACCTTTGATTCCCTCCTACTGGAAGGCTGAGGCTGGTGGATCACTTAAGTTTAAGAGTTCTGAGCTTCAAAAGATCTAATGCTAATTATACAAGTCCATACTAAGTTTAGAACAAATGCGATGAGCATCCAGGATTAGAGTGTCACCAGGCCGCCTAAGGAGAAGAAAACCAACCCAGGTCAGAAAGGAAGCAAGTCAAAGTTTTAGTGATGACCAGAAATGGAATCAGGCCCATGAGTGTGTGTGGCACTTTCAACATGGGCAAAACTGGAAGACCAAGTTTCAAAATTTTTTTGACAAATAAGTGATGAGGATGTTTTATAGAAACCTGGGAAGACTTGTATGAATTGATGTGGAATGAAATAAGAAGAAACTGAAGATACCATAACTACAACCTTATAAAGATAAATGTAACCCAAGCTTCCCTGGGCATGCCCAATTCCAACATGGAACCTGGGTCACACAAACAACTTAAGAACTCTGATGAACAGTAATGACAACCTAGATTTCAGATGACTTATGAAACATACTACCCACCTCCTGAAAGAGAGGTGATTGAAGGACTCAGGGTGCCAACTAAAACATACTTTTTTGACTTGGAAAATTAGGGGGGGGGGAATCGCTTGAATCTGCAAGACAAAAGTCTTGTCTCTTTCTCCAATGGGGGAGGATACAATGGAAAGGAAAGAGAACAGAGTTTTTGTCAATTGAAAAAATAATTTTAATCACACTGTAACTTACAGATCAACTGATAATCTGCATCCATGGAGGACATTTTCTCCATGGAATTCCCTACATTCAAGAAATCACAGGTTTAAATGAGAAACAATTCACATCATTTAGTACACTATCCCTCACATATTAGGAGCTTTATGCATTCCTGTTGAATTTAATGAATCTAATTTAATCAAGTTGAATTGAAATTGCAAAGGAGGAATCCAAATTCAAGTTATCTGGTTCCAGACGCAATATAACACACTGATTCTAGTATAGAATAATGGAAATGTGGTACAATCAAAAGATAACTGGACTTGGAGCTGGAAAATCTGGGTTCAAATCCTGTATCTGCCTCTTATTCCCCATGTGACCTTAGCAAGTCACTTAGTTTTTCTGTATCTCACTTTCCACGTCACTAAAATTAAAGGCTTGGTCATCTAGTAGATGACCTCTCAGGTCCTTTCTGGTTGTGACTTTATGCTTCTAAAACTAGTGATCACCAAAACCATGTCTTCAATAGGGGGTCTGCAGCACCACCCTTGTAATTAATTATGCAATTATAATCAATAAGCATTTATTAATAGTAAGGCTACAATCTTGGTGCCAAAGGAGATTACTATCTGGTTGGAGAGGGCAGATTCCTACATGTGAAATCATTAGAGAATCTCAAAGATGTCACATGAGTTTAAGGTAGAAAGAGATACATGAAGGGCTTCATCAAGGAGGAAGGATTTCAACTAAGCCTTGGGAGAAAGGAACCTGGATAGTTGGCAAAAAGGAAGGAAAGTATTCTATGCAGTGGGAACTTTTCAGCAAATGCACAAAGCAAGACTGTAAGAAGAAACAAGACATGGAGGACTACAGAATGTGTTGACCAACCTGCTCCCCCTCACCCCCTACCCCCCATGCCTAAAGATCCTTACTGAGCTCCCTCAAGCCTAGAATCAAGCCTAGTCCAATCAGCATTGTCTGCCTATTTCTCAGCAGTTGAGGGCTATGTCCCAGGGCTTCTGGTTGTATATCTCTATGTGCATCCTTGGAATACTGGTACTGACCTCCTGGCTCATGCTGATAGCAAGTCCTCAGCTTAAGCTCAAAGCAAAGAATTGCTTTGGAAATTCATGGTCATCCACCGTCCTCATACAAATGGCCAGGGGATGTTGAGCTGCAGAGTGCATGGCTTTGAAGCCGGTGTACTGGCTCTGCTCCAAGAGCTTACTCCTGGTGACCTTGCACTGCCATTTCATGTTAAATATAGAATGTAAGGGCCAGGGTGACAGCTCCAGAGTCCTGGGCAAATTCTATTCATTTCTTTCTCCCCATTTATCACTATCTGTTTATCTCCATATTTTATAGTGCTAATCATCCTAATACTGAGCAACTTCCAATTCCATCCTTTAGCCACAGGCTAAATTATAATACGTACTCACATTTGCATAGCACTTTAAGGCCTGTGAAGTGGGTTAAGTACATAAACTAATCTGATCCTTACAACAAGAAGCCAGGGTTGTTATTATCTGAATTTGACAGATGAAGAAACAGAGGCTCCATGTCTTTATGAGTTCAAAATTCAGCATTCAAGTCAATCAGCGCATTTATGATACACCTACTATGTGCTGGTCCTGTGCTAGGTGCTGGACCTACAAATACAAAAGTGAAGCAGTCCTCTAACCATTATGCAACACTACCTTATAGTGGTGGAATGATGCATCTAGTAACTACAAAAACCATGATGCAGCTATACTTTTTTAATTCACTAGATCCCTGCATCAGATGTTTTTTTAATTGGGGGGAAAAAAAGGGAAGAAAGGTACAAGCATATGTAAAGCAACTACTATGTGTCAAGTACCATACTAATAATAAGAAAACAGATTCAAATCTATTCCAATGCAAAATGTATAGGTCACCTCTTACATACAGGACACTGTGCTCAGTACTGAGAATACAAAGATGAGTAAGACCTATTTCAGTAGCTTCTATTTAGTGGAGAAATATAGAATATCTGAAAATAACTGAAGGAATTTTTAAAATTTTAAAGTGAACATAATAGGTACAAAGTGCCATGGAAAATTAAAGGAAAAAACACAGGGCATTTGCTGAGTTTGGTGAACACTGAATCTAGTCTCCTATAATCCTCTGCATTTACATTCCACAAAATGAAAACTGAGGAAGGAGCCTCAGGCACTAAATGATTATTGGATTTAGATCTAGAAGGGACTTTTAAGAGCCTTTAATGCAGAGAGGTTCTTTAACTTTTTCCATGTTGTGGACCCTTTTGGCAGTTGGTCTGGTGAAACCAGGGTGGATGTTCTCAGAATTAGACTTTAAAATGCAGGTCAAAGAATATGAACAGGTAGTTTTCAGAGGATGAAACAAAAGCTGTCTATAGTCGTATGAAAAAATGCTCTAAATCACTACTGATTAGAGAGATGCAAATCAAAACAACTCTGAGGTACCACATCACACCTGTCAGATTGACTAATATGACAAAATAGATGATAAATGTCAGAGATGATGTGGGAAAGTTGGAACACAAATTAATTATTGGTGGAACTGTGACCTGATCCAACCATTCTGGAGAGCAATTTGGAACTAGCATAACATTTTACTATGCTACAAAAATATGCATACTCTTTGACCCAGCAATATTGATTCTAGGAATGTATCCCAAAGAGATCATAAAAATGGGAAAGGATCCCTCATATACAAAAATATTTATAGCAGTTCTCTTTGTGGTGACCAAGAATTGGAAATTGAGGGTATGCCCATCAAATGGGAAATGCCTGAATAGGTTGTGATATATGAATGTAATGGAATACTATTGGGCTATAAGAAATGATGAACAGGAAGACTTCAGAGAGGCCTGGAAGGACTTATATGAACTGATACTAAGTGAAAGGAGAAGAATCAGGAGATCATTGTACATAGTAAAAATCATAATGTGTGAGGAATTCTTCTGGCAGACTTAGCCTTTCACAGCAATGCAAGGACCTAAAACATTCCCAATGGATTCTTGAGGCAAAAATGTCTCCACATCCAGAGAAACAACTATGGAATTAGATCACAGAATGAAGCAGAACGTTTTCTCTTGTGTTTTATTTTGTTATGGTTTTGCTCATGGTTTCTCCTATTCATTTTAATTCTTCTATGCAATATGACCAATGTGAAAATGTGTTTAATAAGAATGTATGTGTAGAACCCACATAAGATTGCACACCCTTTTAGGGAGGAAGGGCAAAGAGAGGGGGAGAGAGGAGGAGAAAAATCTAAGATTTATGGAAGTGATTGTAGAAAAATGAAAACAAATAAACTAATAATAAGAAAGCATAAAATAAATCCAAAGGATTACAAGGAAACTAATAATGTTGAAATACAATTGTAAAAAGTGTTTTTTTAAAAAAAGGAAAAATCAAGTGGGGAGGAGCCAAGATGGCAGAGTGAGAGCAACGATTCACCCAAGCTCTTAGACAAACTCCTTCAGATACCTCTAAAAAGAGAATCTGATCAAATTTTGGAGGTGCAGAATCCAATAGGAGACAGACTGTGGCAGATTCAAAGCCCAGAGCAGACTGGAAGATCCACAGGAATGATCTGTTCCATGGGAGTGAGCCCACAGCACAGTGAGTCCAGAGCAGTGGAAGGGAGGGCCCTGGGGAAACCTGAGATAGCATCAGGCAGAACAAGCAGAGCAGCAGCCCAGGGTGAGAGACCAGCAGAGCTCAGTGAGTGATAGTCACTGAGCACCAGATATCAGCTGCAGCAGCTCCTGAGACTTTCAGCTTGCAGATTAAACGTCTGTAAATCACCTACTTGAACTTCTAGGAGCCAGGATGGAGGAGTGATCAGTAAATGCTCTCTCCTCCCCCCTTGATGACCTTGAAAGGACAATAAAATATTTCCGCAGAAAAATCCTGGATCAATGGAAATAGCAGAGGGGTCAAATAGTCTCATAACACCTGAGTCTAAGAAAATAGTTAAGGAGGATTCCTCCTATTCTGGCAGAGGCAAACCGGAAGGAGAGGGGCCCCAGGGTGGTGGAATCTTGCACTAGGACCCAGGCAAACCTCAGCTCCAGGAGAGGAGCCCCAGGAGGGGTGGAAACTCACTGGAGGATCTAGGCATGTCTCAGCACTCTAGGGGAAATGGGAAGACAATAGGGCGGTTGGGATCACTATGCCCTAAGCTTGCCTTTGCCTCAGTTCAGCTGAGGTGATCTTCAGCTGACCTGACCATCCCTCCCCCACACTTAACAAGCTAACCCCAGGGCATATTGGGGAAACACAAAACAAAACGATAAAAAGATACTTGCTCTTAGCTTTTTCATACAAGTCAGCTCAACACCAAGTTTTGCAGACCCTAACTGAAAGAACCAGAAGCCACAACACACAATCAGCATCATGAACAAGAAAAAGCAAAACACATGTGAAAAAACCATAGAATCTTTCTATGGAGACAAAGACCAAAACACAAACACCAAAGAGGTCAGTAGTGAGACTGTACTTCCATCTGAAACTTCAAAAGGGATTATGAACTGCTCACATACACAGACAGCTCTCCTGGAACAGCCAAAGAAGGAAATAGAAGAAAAACTGGTCAATGATTTTAAAAGTATAAAAAAAGAATTCACTGATGAGAACCTCTCTTTAAAAAGGAAAATTGAACAAATGGAAAAGGAAGTACAAAAATTAACTGGAGAAAACAGCTCCTTAAAAGGAACAACTGTACATATGGAAAAGGAAGCACAAAACTTAACTGAGAAAATTAGACAAATGGAAAAGGAGGTACAAAAATTAACTGGAGAAAATAACTCCTTAAAGGGAAAAAACTGGACCTATGGAAAAGGAGATGAAAAAGTTAACTGAAGAAAATAATTTGATAAAAATTAGAATTGGACAAGTAGAAATTAATGACTCTATGAGACAGCAAGAATCAGTCAAATAAAATCTCAAGAATGAAAAGGTAGAAGAAAATGTAAAATACTAAATTGGAAAAGCCACTGACCTGAAAAATAGACCCAGGAGAGAAAATTTAAGAATTATTGGCCTGCCAGAAAGCCACAATGAAAAAAGAGTCTGGCCAATATCTTATAGGAAATCATCAAGGAAACCTGCCCAGAAGTGCTAGATCCAGAGGGCAAAATAGTCATCGAAAGAATCCACCGTTCACCTCCTGAAAGGGATTCCAAACTCAAAACGCCAGGAAATATCATTGCCAAACTCCAGAACTATCAAGTGAAGGAGAAAATACTACAGGCAGCAAGAAAGAAACCATTCAAATATTGAGGAGCTACAGTCAGGATCACACAGGACCTTGCAGCTTCTATATTAAAAGATCGAAGGAATTGGAATCCGATATTCCATAAGGCAAAGGAGATGGGACTACAACCAAGGACCAACTACCCAGCAAAGTTCAGCATAGCATTTCAGGCAAGGAGATGTTCATTCAATGAAGTAAGGGATTTCCAGACCTTCCTGACAAAATTGCCAGAACTGAATAGAGAATTCGATCTTCAAATGCAGGTCTCAAGAAAGGCATAAAAAAGGTAAATGGGGAGGGAACGGGGGGGTGTGGGGAAATTTGTTACTCAATTTTGGCAAACTGTATGCCTCCCTATAAGGGAAGATGAGAATCTTGAGAATTGTACATCTATTATGAAATATAAAAGGGATATACATAGAGGGAACAGGTATAAAGTAAATGATGTCATGTTAAAAATATGATTTAAGTATGTGAAGGGATTGTAACAGGTGTGAAAAGGAGGAAGCAGCAAATGCTAAATTACATCAGAGGAAGAAGTACAAAATTATAGTAGAGGGAAAGAGGGGAGGGAGATGAGCGTTGTTTGAGAGATACTCTCATCTGATTTGGTTCAAGGAGGGAATAATAAACAGGTATATAATTCTAACTAGCTCTATAGGCAGTAGGAGAGGAAGGGGGAAGAAAGAAGAGGGGAACATAAAAGGGAGGAAAGAAGCAGTAAGGGTAAAGGGGAGAAAAAGGAAGGGGGGCTAAAAGAAGGAAGGGAAGGCTGCAGGAGGTGGTGGTGAAAAGTGAAAACTGTTGAGGAAGGGAAAGGAGACAGGAGAGCTAAAAGCACAAATGGTGGGAAAGGGATGAAAGGAAATACACAGATTGTAATCTTAACTGTGAATGTGAATGGAATGAACTCTCCCATAAAATGGAGATGGATAGCAGAATGGATTAAAAGCCATAATCCAACAATATGTTGTTTACAAGAAACACATTTGAAAGGGTAAAGATCAAAGGTTGGAGCAGAATATGTAATGCTTCAGCTGATGTAAGAAAAGCAGGAGTAGCAATTCTAATCTCAGACAAAGCAAAAGCAAAAATAGATCTAGTCAAAAGAGATAAGGAAGAAAACTATATCCTGCTAAAAGGCACCATAGACAATGAAGCAATATTATTGCTAAACATGTATGCTCAAGTGGTAAAGAATCAAAATTCTTAGAGGAGAAGTTGGGGGAGTTGAAGGAAGAAATTGACTGCAAAACTATACTAGTGGTGGACCTCAATCTCCCCCTCTCTGAACTTGATAAATCTAACCTCAAATAAACAAGAAAGAGGTTAAGGAGGTAAATAAAACTCTGGATAAGGTAGATATGATAGATCTCTGGAGAAAACTGAATGGGAATAGAAAGGAATATACCTTTTCCTCAGTGGTACATGGAATATATACAAAAATTGACCATGTACTAGGATATAAAAACCTCAAAATCCAGTGCAGAAAGGCAGAGATAATTAATGCATCCTTCTCAGATCATAATGCAATAAAAATTATATTTAATAAAAGACCATGGAAAGATCAACCAAAAATCAATTGGAAACTAAATAATCTAATCCTAAAGAAGGAGTGGGTTAAAGAAGAAATCATAAAAACAATCAACAACTTCATTCAAGAGAATAACAATAATGAGACAATCTACCAAATCTTCTGGGATACTGCCAAAGCAGTTCTTAGGGGAAGTTTTATATCTTTGAATGCCTACATAAATAAAATAGAGAAAGAGGAGATCAAATGACCAGGGCATGCAGCTGAAAAAGTTAGAAAAAGAACAAATTGAAAATTCCCAAGTAAATACCAAATTAGAAACACTGAAACCCAACAGAGAAATTAATAAAAGTGAAATTAATAAAACAGTTGAATTAATAAATAAAACCAATACTTGGTTTTATGAAAAAACTAATAAAATTGATAAACATTTGGTCAATTTGATTGAAAACAGGAAAGAAGAAAATCAAATTGCTAATATCAAAAATGAAAGGAGTGAAATCATCTCCAATGAGGAGGAAATTAAAACAATAATTAGAAATTATTTTGCCCAATTTTATGCCCACAAATTTGACAATCTAAATGAGATGGATATTTAAAAAAAAAACAAATTGCCCAGATTAACAGAAGAAGTAGTTGAATATTTAAACAACCCCATCTCAGAAAAAGAAATTGAATGAGCCATCAATGAACTCCCTAGGAAAAAATCTTCAGGGCCAGATGAATTTACAAGTGAATTCTATCACACATTTAAACAACAGTTAATTCCAATACTATCTAGACTATTTTTGAAAGTTGGGGAAGAAGGAGTCCTCCCAAATTCTTTTTATGATACAAATATGGTTTTGATACCTAAACCAGGAAGAGACAAAACAGAGAAAGAAAATTATAGACCAATTTCTCTAATGAATATAGATGCAAATATTTTAAATAAGATTTTATCAAAATGAGTACAGTATCTTATCACAAGAATAATACAATTATGATCAGGTAGAATTCATACCAGGAATGCAGGGCTGGTTCAATATTAGGAAAACTATTAGCCTTATTGATCATATCCACAACAAAACTAACAAAAACCATATGATTATCTCATTAGATGCAGAAAAAGCTTTTGACAAAATACAACACCCATTCCTATTAAAAACCCTGGAGAACATAGGTAAAAAGGGAACTTGCCATAAAATAATAAGCAGTATTTACCTAAAACCATCAGCAAGCATTGTATGCAATGGAGATAAGCCAGATCATTTCCAATAAGAGCAGGGGTGAAACAAGAATGTCCATTACCACCACTATTACTCAATATGGTACTAGAAATTTTAACTGTAGCAATTAGACAAGATAAAGAAATTGAAGAAATAAGAATAGGCAAAGAAGAAACTAAGTTATCACTCTTTGCAGATAATATGATGATATACTTAGAGAATCCCAGAGATTCAAGTAAAAAAACTACTTGAAATAATAAACAACTTTGGCAAATTTGCAGGTTACAAAATAAATCTGCATAAATCTTCTGCATTCCTATATATTAATAACAAAATCCCATTTAATGCTAGGGTAGACACTATAAAATATTTGGGAGTTTACCTGCCAAAACAAACCCAGGAACTATATGAACACAATTACAAGACACTTTTTGCACAAATAAAGTCAGATCAAAGTAAGTGGAAAAACATCAGTTGCTCATGGGTAGGCTGAGTCAATATAATAAAAATGACAATTCTAACTAAATTAATTTACTTATTTAGTGCCATACCAATTAAACTATCAGATAATTATTTTCTAGAGCTAGATAAAATAATATCAAAATTCAACTGGAAGAACAAAAGGTCCAGAATATCAAAGGGACTAATGAAAATAAATGCTAGGGAAGGCTGGCCTAGAGCTACCAGATCTCAAATTGTATTATAAAGCAGCAATTATCAAAATCACTTGGTACTGGTGAAGAAACAGAGAGGTAGACAAATGGAATAGGCTCGGTACTCAAGACAAAGTAGGCAATGAATATAGCAACCTCCTGTTTGATAAACCCAAGGACCCCAGCTTCTGGGATAAGAACTCACTGTTTGACAAAAATTGCTGGGAAAACTGAATAACAGTGTGGTGGAAACTAGGCATAGACCCATGCCTGACACCCTACGCAAGAATAAAGTCCAAATGAGTACACAATCTAGGTATAAAGATTGATATCATAGACAAACTGGAGGAAAAAGGGATGGTTTATTTATCAGATTTATGGAGAAGGGAAGAACTTCTGACTAAAGAAGAGATAGAAAGCATTATGAAGTGCAAGATGGATAACTTTGATTATATTAAACTGAAGAGATTTTGAACAACCAAACGCAATGCAACCAAAATTCAGAAGGATGTAGTACACTGGGAAAAAATTTTATAGCTAATCTCATGGATAAAGGCCTCATTTCTAGAATATATAGAGAACTGAGTCAAATGTAGAACAATGCAAGTCATTCCCCAGCTGATAAATGGTCAAAGGATATGAACAGACAATTTTCAGAGGAAGAAATTAAAGATAACTATAATCATATGAAAAAATACACTGAATCACCTTTGATTAGAGCGATGCAAAACAAAACAACTCTGAGGTACCACATCACACCTATAAGATTGGCAAACATGACAGAACATGAAAATGATAAATGTTGGAGAGGATGTGGGAGAATTGGAACACTAATTCATTGTTGGTGGAGCTGTGAGCTCATCCAACCATTCTGGAGACTGGTTTGGAACTATTTCCAAAGGGCTACATACATGTGCATACCCTTTGAACCAGCAATGTAGCTTCTAGGATTGTATCCCCAAGAGATCACAAAAATGGGAAAGGGTCCCACATGTACAAAAATATCTATAGGGCACTTTGTAGTGGCCAAAAACTGGAAATCAAGGGGATGCCGATCCATTGGGGAATGGCTGAATAAATTATAATATATGAATGTAATAGAATACTATTGTGCCACAAGAAATGATGAACAAGAAGACTTCAGAGAGGCCTGGAAAGACTTATATGATATGATGATGACCAAAAGGAGTAGAACCAGGAGAACTTTGTGCACAGCAACGACCTCAGTGTGCAAGAGTTTTTTCTGGTAGACTTGGATCTTCATAGCAATGCAACCACATTAAAAAAAAATTTCCAATGGTCTTCCAAGGCATAATGCCTTCCACATTCAGAGAAAGAACTATGGAATTCAATTTCAGAATGTAACTGATCATTTGTGTGTGTGCATGTGTGTATGCGTGTGTGTTTGTGTGTGTACATTATGTTTTGGTTTGTTATATGATTTCTCCCATTTATTTTAGTTCTACACAGCATGACTGTAATGAAAATGTATTCAATAGGAACATATGTGTATATCCTATATAGAATTTATGCTGTCTTGGGGAGGGAGGGGGTGGTAGGGGATAGATGGGGGAAAAAAATCTAAGTTTTATGGTAGTGATTGTAGAGCATTAAAAATAAATAAAATGAATATATTTTTAAAAAAGGAAAAATCCCTTATCTAATCCCACCCCTTCATTTTCCAGAGTTTCAGAGAATTGAATGACTTGCTCCAAGTCACACACAGAGTTAGTGGCAAAACTGATGCCCAGCACAACTTAGGTTTTCATGTGCCATCTTATATAATTCCAGAATTATCTTATAGGAGTCTCATGTTTCCAGTAATTGAGTTCGACTTCTTCTAAAGAAAGAATATCCTATTTGGGATTTTCTTGGAAAATATACTAGAGTAGTTTACCACTTCTTTCTCTTGGTCTTTTTACAAGCTGTGGAACCTGAGACAAACGGTTAAATGATTTGCCCAGGGTCACACAGCTAGTAAGTATGTTAGGCCAGACTTGAATTCACAAAGATGAGTCTTCCTGACTCTAGGCCTGGCACTCTAACTGCTATGCTATGTAGCTACCTTTCTCCATCTCCTATCCAAGAATGGGGAGCCTGTGGCCTTGAGGTCACATGTGACCCTCTAGGTCCTCAAGCATGGCCTTTTAAATTTAAACTTCACAGAACAAATCCTGTTAATAAAAGAATTTGTCCTGTAAAGTTTGGGTTTAGTCAAAAGGTATTTATCCTTTGAAGTTGTGAGAATGGGACAGGAAAAGAGGAAGCCTGTGGTACTAGAGACCTTTCTGCTTTGCAATTAACAAAACTCATAGAGAATCTATTGCTAAAATATCACCCCAGAATTGCAACTGACCCACTGAACTTGGCTAGCAGTTGTGCTGCATCTGTATTTGCCTGGGTGAAGAACCCAGGTCCTACTCTGTTTAGGAGCAGCAGACAGTGAGAGAGCCCTGAACAACCCCAGAATTACCTCTCTGTGCTGCACCTTCTGCAAAAAAACCCTACATCCCCCTTTCAGTGATATCATGGACACAGGACTTAAGTTTCCCAGCTGAAATGTGCATGTCTAACACTTGAGAAGGAATTGTTCTGGCCATCTCTTGTACGCAGAGATGAGGTAGATCCTCCTCTCCAGAGCAATTCTTTAAGTTTTGCAAACCAACATCCAGCAGCCTGGGAAGTAACCCAAATGGTTTTCATTCAGAGACAAGGCCCAGTAGAAATATGGAGAAGTCCTATTTTCAGAGTCACCTGAACCTCTGGAATCCCTCCATCCCAAAGAGGAATTATGGGACCTTGACCAACTAACTTCTTGAAGGTCAATTACCCTGCCTCTTCCTCCTTTCTCTGGCCCTCCAGTGCCTACTAAAGGAAAATAATGGACCTAAGATTCCAAGGGATCTGTTTTTGCCTCTGCCTCCTATGAATTCAGAGCTGCTACTAAGGCTGTCCGAAAATGATTCAAGCCCTATATTGAAGACAGAACCGACAATAACTCCCTCATAAATACAATGAACTGTCTTTTGAGGCAATGTGTTTACTATCACTGACAGTGCTCAAGTAGAGAGTAGATGACCACTTCTCAAGGATGCAGCTGCCGATATTGTCTCCACTTACTGCTTAATAGTTAATGTGTGCAGAGCCCAGACCTGTGATTTCATTGGTATAAAGAACCCCCAAGGTGAGATGTCTCAATCTGCCAATTCAGGTTGGCACTTTCTCTGCAAACTTATGGTCTTAGAAAGTTGCCTAAAGAATTGAAAGGTTAAATTCCTTGCCAAAGTCATATACCCAGTATGTGTCAGAGGGAAGACATAAACCTAGATCTTTCTGTCTCCTAAATAAGCTCTCTCTCCACTATCCCATATTCCTTTGAGCATAGTTAGGCTGTTTCCCTTCTATTTGTTCCATCTCAACAATTTTGAACCCAGATATACTAATTCTGTTTCTTCTCCCTTGCTCCCTCTTCCCTCAGGTTTATCTGCTTCAAATCTACCTCTTCAATGCCTCAGATCCACCTTCTCCATCCACTATGCCTTTGGAATGCCTGCCTCAGAATTAACAAGCTTACCTTTTGTCCTAAACTTCTTGCTTCTCATTCCTTTTGTTACCTAGTCCTTGCTGAGACCTAGATCTATCCTAACGGCACTGCTTCCATCACCACCCTTCCCAGAACTGAAGAGACTTTCTCTCATAACCCCCTACTCACTGGTCACAATGGGACATCAGTTACCACTTGGTCCCCACTGCTACTTCTAGAGTCACTCACTCTCTACCACGTTCACCAAATCTTTCCTTTGACATCCACGCTGTCCAAATTTATCATTCAATCCAAATTCTGGTGATTGTTTCAGTCTCCAGAATACTGCCCTTATCCCAATGAATTCCCAGTCTTTCTCTTCCGCCAATTTCTTACTCAGGAACTTCAACATACTCATTGATTTTCCCTCAAATACCTTAATTCCCCAGTTCTTCGACCTTCTCAGTTCCCATTATTTATCCCTCTGCTCCATCTCACCTAAACATAGAGATGGTCACATCACCATTACCAATAAATATTCCACTTCTGTGTTTACAAACTCTAAGATTTATCTGATTATATTTTTTTTTCTACCTCTACCTGTGCCTTGCAACCTTTGACCCTATCCTTTGTTCCCACCATAACTTCCATTCTCTTCATTCTTTACTCTTTCCCAGCCAATCAGCCCTATACATGCTGCATTCTCATCTTACCTATATTGACTACTTGGAGAACAACGCAAATCTACATTATCCTTTCCCTTTTGTCCTACCATTGATCATACCTTGCCTTACCTTAATCTTATATTAACCTACTATTCTCCTGCTTTGTTCTTTTTCACATGCTTCAGAAGAGAGCTTGAGGAAATGATCAAACTCTACAGAGGGGGCCCACTACAGATTTATGTTAACTAGTCTCACCTGGGCCCTCCATGCAGCAAGGCAAACCTTACATTCCTGCCCAGTAGATTGACTATCCCATTCACACAGTGACTGTTTTAAATAGTATTATTTCTCCTTTATTTCTCCTCAATCTTCCTCTAATAACCATGAATATAAATTCTTTGATGACAAAGACTATATTTCTTTTGTTTATATATATATATATATATATATATATATATATATATATATATATATATATATATTTATATATTTCCAGAATTGGCATTGTACCTGACACATAGCAAGCACTCAATGTTTGTTGCCTTGACTTGACTCCTTCCACCCTTTCAGTGAAGTATTTCTTCTCTTACTTCACTAAGAAATAAATTGTGACCACTTAACCAGAGTTCCCCTTTCCTACCTCCTCCTAAATTATATCATTCAAGCATTTCCCCCTCCTATCTTCTTCAGTCCATCCTAAGATAAGGAAATCACCCATCTTCTTGTCAGTGCAAACTCTTCTATGTGAACCTTTGATTTCATCCCTTCTTGATTTCTTTGGCAAATTGTCCCCACTATTTCCTCCCTGTTTCTCTCATCTTCAATTTCTCCCTGTTGACATTATCTGTAACCATACCTATATCTGCCCCCTCCTTAAAAAATGCTCCCCTGATCCCTATTAGCTATTAATACTCATTGGCTATTGCCCTATATTTCTCTTCCCATTAAATTCATTTATCTCCACATAGTGCTTCTATGTCTTATCCTCTTTTCTAACCCAGTTATAGTCTGGCTTATGACCTCATCTAACTATATTAGCCTTCTCCATAGTTAACAATGATCTCTTAGTTGTCAAATATGATAGCTTTTCCTCAATCCTCATTCTTTTCCAACCTCTGTATAGCATTTAACACCACTTATCCCCTACTTCTCCTGGATGTTCTCTTCTTTCTGTATTTTCTTGATACAGATCTCATAATTCTCTTCCTTTCTATCCAAATTCTCCTTCTTGGTCTCCATTTCTGGTAGTTCCTGCATGTAACACTCAAAAACCATAGTTATTCCCCAAGGCTCTGTCCTGAACTTTCTTTTCTTTTCACTTTATACTGTCTCTCTTGGTGATCTCATGAGCTCTCGTGGGTTCAGACCTCTATGCACATGACTCCCATATCTGTATATACAGCCCTAGTTTCTCTCCTGAGCTACAGTTAGACATCACTAACCCTCTCTTGAACACCCCTCAGTAAATGTCTTTTGAGCATCTTAAATCCAGTATTCTTTTCCTAAAACCTTCCAAACTCCCCTACTACTTATGAAGCCCAACAATCATTCTCCCAGTCACCCAGTCTTACAATCTTGGTACTATCCTGGACTCCTCATTTTCACTCACATATCCACATATCCAATTAGTTGCCCAATAGAATTCTTCCTACCTTCACAATACCTCTGCTATACATCCTTTTCTCTCCACCCCTTCTCTTATATAGCCTCCAGCTAAGTGCAAATCCTCTTAATCTCTCACTTGAATTGTTGCAAAAGCCTTCTGGTTAGTTTTCCTGCCTCATACCTTTCCCCACTCTAATCCATCTTCCATTTTACCAAGCTGAATTTTCTCAAGTGTAGGTCTGATCATGTTACCACCATCACTCAAAATCCATCAGCTCTGTTGGCATACTCTTAACTCCACAGTCCAATATAAACTCCATTTTTTGGCATTTAAAGCCATTTACCACTTGGCCCCTTCCTACTTTTCCATTCTTTTTATATTTTATGAACTTCCATGTACTCTACCCCTGCCCTTCTGGTTGGTACTTACCTCATGGCACTTCATCTCCTATTTCCATATCTTTACATGGGCTGCTCCCTACCAGTCTTGGAAGTATTTGCCCTCTCAACTCTGTCTCTAAGTTTCTCTGGCCTCCTTCAAGAATCATCTCAAGTCTCACATTCTGCAAGAAGCCTTTCCCTCATCCTCAAGTCTCTTCTTCTGAGGCTAGTTTCCAACTTCTGTGATTCTATCTCATATTTATATATTGATTTATATATGGCCACCCTCACTAATATGTAAGCTTCATGAGGGCAGGGATTGATTTTATCTTTTTGTAATGAGGTTATCTTAATTCATGGACTTAAATGAGACAAAATAAATACATCTCTAACATCTTCTCCTCTTCACATAGCCCTCTTTCAAGGGCTCCAAACTGTTCCAAAAGCAGTTAATCGCTCTGCTCTCCTCTAAGAGATAGAGTACTGGACTAGAATTATGTCTATCTGCTCCCTTAAATATTCCTAGCATAAGGGAAATAGTTGTCAGGTTCAAGTTAAACCCTTGATTGCTATTTCTTAATGGAGAATGAGAGACCCTAAGCTTTATATCCACAATTTAACTCCTTTCTCACCAGATACTAGTTCCACATAATAAATACACATAAATACACAAGTTCCATAAATACACAAGTCACTAGCAAAATAGAAACCTGAGAAAGGAAACATATGAGAATATATACCGAGTAGTACAGACTGAAAGAATTCTCCCCTTGGGAATGAAATATTTCAACTCAACTGATAGTTACAGATCTTACCCGAGGGAAAAATTTCCCAGAGTCTCTAATAGAGCAAGCTATGGACAGGGACAAGACAGAGATTCAGCACCTCTCACATCAGCTTCTTCCCAGAGTTGTTTTCTCTTTCAGAGACCTGGAGAGAGATTGGTATCAGGAATCTTCTCTCTCAAAGCCATGAAAGCCAGAACATCCCAAGAGACTAGTGAGTCTGAAAAGTCTCTATGCTGCTTTTGCTAATTCTACCCAGCTCCTCATACAGGAATGGAACATTGCTCTCCACCAACAAAGAGATGATCTCAAACCAATGGGCTTTGGGACTCAGGTTACATTCATATCCTCAGTGTCAAGCACAGTGATGGGAACATAGGAAGTACTTAATAAATACTTATTGCCTGAGTAGAGGGATTGCCATTCATTAGACAAAGAACTGAACTCAATAAAATTTGCTTTAAAGTCTATAGTGCTTTAAGGTTAATAAAGCTTTTTCTTCACCACTACCCTATGAAGCAGATAGTTCTCATTTTGCTGAAATACTTCAGGGATTTCTAATTTCATCAGCATAGGTCCTTCCTCCATAGACAACGGAGATAGATCCTCCATAGATCACCTCCATAGATCACCATAACTCTCATACTTGATAGATGGCCTCAGATCATAAGATCCAAGATCGAGAATTAAAAATGATCTCAGACACTCTCTAATTCAACCCCTTTACTTGACAATGAGAAAACTGAGACTCAAGCAGGTTAGGTGACTTCCCCAAGTACATATAGATAGTAAATAGGTAGGATCTGAACTAAAGTGCTAGGATTCTTTCTGATACAGTCTTTAATAAATATTATTTTCTAATATACTATTTGTAATACTATTTCTAGTATATTATTTGCAATATATACTTTTTTCCAATATATTATTTACAATGCATGGTACTTCCAGCATACTATTTATAATATATACCATTTCCAAAACATTATTTGTAATATATACTATTTCCAATATGTTATTTGCAATATATACTATTTCCAAATTTGCATTTGTTATGCAAATAACATTTCCAACTTATGTTATTTCTAGTATACTATTTGTAATATATGCTATTTTCAATACATATTATTTCCAACATATTATCTGTAATACATAGATGGTTCAATGGATAAAGTGCCAAGCTTTGTGTCTGAAAAATTCATCTTTGGGGGCAGAGCCAAGATGGCGGAGTAGAAAGACTCACATATGCTAGCTCCAAACCCACAACCCATGGATTTCCTCTAAAAAGAACTCCCAACAATTTCTGGAAGAGTGGAAGCCGCACAGCAACACAGTGAAGGAGATTTCCGTTCCAGAGAGCCCTGAAAAACCAACTCTAAAGGTCCATCACACACCAGACAGCAGCAGAGCCCTGCCCTGGCCACGCAGCACTGAGAGGAGCAAGCAGATCTGAGTAGGCTTCAGGGACAAAATTTCCCGCGGCCATGAAGGTCCCTCCACCCACAGAACCACAGATCAGTCAGAGAGACGTCTAGATGGGCTGAAAGGGGAGCAGGGTGTCTCCATAACTCGGGCCCCCTCAGGAGGCAGCAGCAGAGGCAGAGGCAGCAGGCAGCCAGAGGCTCTGGGAGCAGGGAGGAGCTCAGCAGCAGCTCCATTACAGAAGGTCTCTGCATAAACCCCCTGAGGGAACTGAGCCTGGGAGGCAGCCTTGCCCCCACCTGAGAACCTGATTTAATTTTACCCTGAATAGCAACCAGGCCAGCCTCCAAAAGCCCTGAGGCTTGAGATCATCATTTGAATCTCAGACCCCAAGCACTAACTGGGCAGACCTAGGCTGGGGGTGGAGAGGACTCTCAGAAGTCAAGTAACTGGCTGGGAAAATGCCCAGAAAAAGGAAAAAAAAATAAGACCATAGAAGGTTATTTTCTTGGTGAACAAATGATTCCAACCTTCCTCTCTGATGAGGAAGAAAACAGCTTACCATCTGGTAAAGACATAAGAGTCAAGGCCTCTGTATCCCTAACATCTGAAATAGATAACCAATGGGCTCAGGCCATAGAAGAGCTCAAAAAGGATTTTG
>CM053770.1:645387137-645416025 GCA_028658325.1 Potorous gilbertii | reverse complement strand
AGAAGAGAGGGCAGATTGGTGATAGGGGAAATTAGAATGCTCAGTGTACTGGGGTGGGGGAGGGGAGAAATGGGGAGAAAATTTTGGAACCCAAAATCTTGTGAAAATGAATGTAAAAAGTTAAATAAATAAATTTATATTAGATACATACCAGCAAAAAAAAAATGAAAAATTCATCTTTGTGAGTTCAAATATGATCTAAGCCATTTATTCTCTACGTGACCCAGGGTAACTCATTTAACCCTGTTTGCCTCGACTTTTCATCTATAAAATGAGCTGAAGAAGGAAATGTCAAACCATTCCAATATTTTTGCCAAGAAAACCCTAAATGGGGTCATGAAGATTCAGATGAGATTAAAAAAATTAAGCAATAATTTGCAACATATACTATTTCCAACATGCTATTTACAATATATACTATTTCCCACATGTTTGAAATGTGTACTATTTCCAATATGCTATTTCTATACATACTATTTCCAGGATAGTGTTTGTAATATATACAATTTCCAACATATTATTTGCAAAGCATATTATTTCCAACATGCTATTTTCAATATATACTATTTCTACTATACCATTTGCAATATATGCCATTTCTAACAGAGCACTGGCAATGCATACACTATTTCCACAATACTCTTTTCAACTCTTTTCATTTTCAGCATACTATTTGCAATTTTCTATTCCAAATATTCTCTCACTACATCTAGAAAGTTCACCCCCTTGCTGTCAGCCTGGTAGTGAGTTTCTCCAAACCTGGCTACACCAGGAAGTCTGTCACTGATCTGGGATTCCAAGCCTTTACAGCATAGTAGGACCTTCCAGGATTTATGCTCAGCTGTCCAGACCTTCCCAGCACTGCGGTTCATCTTTGAACCATGATAATGACGGTATTGAAACCAGCATGGCCTAGTAGATAATGAGTGGGCTTTAGTCAGTATGATATGGGTTCAAGTCCTAATTCTCCAACTTGACTACAGCTCTTTGGGCAAGCCATTTAATCTTTCCTTGACCCAGGCATTTCTTTCATAGTATAATTTGTCAAATTGCAGGTGACCCGCATTAGTAGATAGAGTTTCCTCAGGAGGAGAATGGGATTGGGAGGGAGGCATATCCCTACAGCACTGAAATCAGAAAGGGAGGGACTAACGAGTGACACTGAGGTTTGGGTCATTTACCTGAAATATTGCTATTGATATTTTACAATCCTTTTGACGAGTCCTGAGACTTAGACATCAAATGAGCCACTCACCTATAGTCACTTGGCTACTTACTAAATGACAGGTCTGAGTCTCCAACCCTGCTTTTCTTAGGCTCCTGTTCTTTCCCATCTTCCACCCTCCTTCCTAGGTTCTCCTTTCTAGCATTCCAAGGCCATGAATCTTTCCAGGAAACAGGCTGAAGCTGGCAATCATAATGCTTCTCACTGTGTCAGCACAGGATAGGAAGGCCTTAAGCCTCCAGCCCCCACATGAAGGAGGTAAAATGGAGTGTTGTCCATGTGTGCTGGAGGAGAATGGCTTTAGTCATCTTTCACTGAGCTCTTTCAGCTAAGCTCACCAGGAAAATCTACATCATGAGGAGATATCACTATTCCTTCTTCCCCTGACAACATCCAAACTAGGCAGTTTATACCACAAGCCATAAGGCAAAAGGGGCCATTGCCATGTGTGGAAATCCAAGCTCAACCCCAAAACAAATATGTATGTGCATGGATATGGATATGTTTATGTGTGTGCATGTCTATTGAATGGTACACTGTGTGTATATAAATACACAATGTTCCTATAACACAAATACTATACATATACATGTATGTGTATTTACACATATTGGTTGAGGAGATATAATAAACATACATATACCCAGTGCACATGCACACACACATGTGTATATACATGTATTGTACATGCATATACATATGTGCACACATATGTTGTGTGTGGTATATATGTATGTGAGAATACATACACATATATAAGGAGACACATAAATGAGGAGATATAGATAGATATGGAGATATAGATATCTATGTATTTATGTAAGTGTATTGTATATGTATATATGTATGTCTATGTATATGTGTATATGTATGTGTATGTGTCTGTATATTGCATTGTATGGTGTGTGTAGGAACAAAGTTCCTGAAACACAAATGCTATACATATACATGTATGTGTATGCATGTATATATGTGCACATATATGTTGTATGGGGATATATACATATATGTAAGAAGATGTATATGCATATGATGTGATAAAAACATGGAGCTAGAGACATCTATGTATTCATATACATGTGTGTATGTGTATGTATATATATGTGTATATGTATGTGTATTTATATAAACTCATTCCTGGTTAATAACCAGTAATGTGGGTCCGTCCATGTTAATAGGCCATGGCATTGATACAAATAACTTCTTCTTAAGCATTGTAATGTCTGTTGCTAAGTTTGCAGGAAAGAGTAATTGATAATAAGAAGGCAATGTGACAAAGCAGAAAAGGAATAAGGGACCTCCACTTCCTAGGTCTATGACCCTGGACAAGTTAAAACCCTTGTGAGTCTCAGTTTTCCTCATCAGTGAAATGTGAATGACAATGCTCACACTACCTAATGTGGTAAGGAAAATACTTTGTAATATGGGTTATTAGGGGTTAGCATGATCTAGCCTAACTTTGGAAAATTTATAACCCCACAATTTAGCATTTGCCTATTGTTTTCAATTATTGTATATGTAAGATATGTAAGTCCATGAAGATTACTATAGGTATACTTACATTGAGTGGTCTAGATGTATAGGTATGGGTCACAGTGCTCGGATAGGTACCTCTGGAATTTGTCCCACCCTTTTTCAAGATTTCTACCTTCAAGAGAATAGTTTGCACCTTCCATTATCTATCTGCAAGAGGAATATTGAGTTAGAATTACACCAATCAGCCTTCTTCTACTAGCAACTTCCTCCTAGGACCTTTATTCCAGGGAGGAGACTGAGATGTCCATTCTTCATTCACACTCTAGCTTAGTACCTGATTCTCCAAACTGCCCCATAGTGCTCCCATGTGAACACCTCCCCCTACCCTTTTCAGCCCCTTTTTTTGTGTTGTCTTCTGCCATCGGAATGTAAGTTCCTTGAGGCCTGAGACTGTCTTAATGTTACATCTGTAGTCCCAGTGTTTCTTACAGTGCCTGGCACTCAACAAATGTTTGTTGTCTGCTTGCCTGTCCCCTCAAATATTTCTAGTCTAGTGATGTACTAGGTTCGGAACAAAAACCATTTCTCTGGTTACCATTAAGGGTAGCTTATACTCTCACGCTAAAGTCCTTCCCACCAAACACTGATTACACAAAAGACAATCACAAATAATGGATAACAAGTAAACCCATTTATCAAAGCAACACAGCAAATGGAAAAAAGAGAAGTTATACGGATTAGAATATCTCATAAAACTGACAAAAGCCTAGAGAACTCTTTTGAAGGAAGTGAGATCTCAGCTCAAACCAGTCTCGCTAGAAGTTCCTTCCTAAATTTGGGGGCACTAGGAAGGGAAGCTAAGTAGCACAGTAAATAGAGCCCATCTTCATGACTTCAAATCTGGCCTCAGATACTAGCTGTGTGACCCTGAACAAGTTACTTAACCGTATTTGCTTTAGTTTCCTTATCTGTCAAATGAGTTGGAGAAGGCAATACCAAACCAGTCTAGTATGTTTGCCAAGAAAATCTCCAATGGGTCCATAAAGAATAGAAGAAAACTGAATCATAGCCACAAATCTCTAGAAAGCCAAAGATGGGCATGTATTGAGAGACTGGCTTCCTCTACGTGGCTGCCACTTACAAAGTCTTTCTGTCTTTCTTCTCTGTAGTGTCTTCTATCCATATGTGTTTCCTCAAAGAATTTCTAGAACCACATACTCCACTCTCCAAAGAAATTCAGGCACCAATTTCATACCTTAGAAGCACTCAAAAGTTTCACTTTACTCGGCATTCTCTCTGTCAAACCAGTCCTATGCAGTAGTATGCAAAATATCTCACTCTTGGATGGAAGATTGGGTTCTTTATGTGCCAAAGTATAGCCTCCCCAACTAAGCTGTAAGCTATCTGAGGTTAAGGACCATGCCTTTTAACATCCTTTGTATACCCCAAATACCTGTACTGAGTAGCCACATGAAGCTCAATCCGTTCCTATTGAATTATCAACTGATTGTTTGGACTTTACAGAAAGTAGCAAACCGAAGGTTGGTCATTCCAAGACATAGGGGACAATGAGGCAGGGCTACCTAAGAAGCCCTGCTTAGAGCTAAGAGCCCAGCAAAGAGTCTACTAACTACAGACCAACTACAGTGAGATAGGCAAAGATTCATGTCTAGGCACTAGGGATACAGTGTACAATGAGGCAGATAAAATCTCAAATTCAGGAGGTCAACTAAGACAAAGAAAACTCAGAAGACACAGTAAGAATTTAATCATTTGATGAGGAAAAATTTGGGAGGACTTAAAGAGAAGTTGAAATTATAGAAAAGAAATTTGAAAAAAGAAATTAAAAGAGTAGAAGAAGGAGAAAGACAAATTGGAGGAGGGAGGAAGGAGTAGAGCTAAAAGAGAAGGATTTTAGAAAGAGAAAAATATCTGGAGCTGAGAATGAGAAGCAGGACCAAAAGGGAAAGCTGACTTTCTCCAACAGTTTACCTGGGTTGCTCAATGCTTTTATCTATGAAAGGGAGCTACCTCCAGAAAAAGGCTTTACTAGACACACAATCCTATATAACAAAGGCAGGCACTTGGGTAATCAAGGGGAAGTAAAGACCTTGACTCCTGGGATTAGAGTTATCCCTTCCACATCTTAAGGATCAGAGGTGTAGTGCCCTGCCCCCATGAGTTGAAAATTCATGTAAATTTTTTTGATTTTTTTCTTTTAGGTGGTGTTTACAATACCTTATTGTAAAATTTGGGTTAAATATTTAGTCATAGGCTCTGCATCATCTACTGACTTAATGTGTTTTCTGTGGCTTCTGCAAAATTCCCTTTTAATTATGCCAACCCACAATATATTAAAACCCTTACTGGGGAAAGTTGCAATGTGGAAGGGATAACTGTAGGGGTTTTTTCCTTCTTTCACACCATCCCCTATCTTCATAGAACAGTAGGAGATTAGAACTGAGAAATTGGGTGACCCTGGACTCTAACAGCTCTTAGTGGTTTGTTGGGAAGGCAATGTTGATTGGGTATGAACTAGCCATCAGAGATTAAACAGGAGCCTCACCCTAAAATGGTGACCAGGTTGTGTGATTAAAAAAAATAGATTAAGCCTGAGGGCTTGCTAGGTAGAACCCACCTCTGCTTCCAAAGAGCTTGGTTTCTGAGTACAGTAATCTTTTTAAGATGAAAATACTTTTTTTTCTAGCCTAGATTCTAGAAAAAACTCACTCCTTGAAGAAAATAACCAGAAGATTTTGGTTATTTTTTCCCCAATGAAAGATCTTTTTATTGCTCCATTGGGTTTTTCCAGGCTGTTTACCTAATATGCTCATGTGTTCTACACTCTGGCCAAACTTGCTGGTCCTCACATACAACTTTACATCTCCCACTTCCATTCTTTGGCATATGCCTGGAAAGTTCTCCCTCCTTACCACTGTTTCTTGGACCCTTTCAGTGCCCTGCTTAAGGGTCACCCCATGGAAGGTGATATGGATAAAGCACTTTGCAAGCATTAAAATACTTTACAAATGTGAATTATTATTGGAATTTTTCTATCATTAGTGTTGATTAATTGACTTAAGTTCATGCCTTTGGCCAGTTTGGCTACTCAACACAAAGCCTTGCCTTGTAGGAATCTGGTCTGGGGTTCACTGCAGTAAGTCACCCAGAAGAGTGGGAGCAAAGTTCCCACTGAGGTGCTCTTATGATCTCATGCCTTTCCACTGAAAGGGAAAACTCTGCCTCATCTCCAGAGGGCATAACTTTTCCCCTATTCTGGCAGAGACACCGTGAGAGCACAGACTGCTTCTGGCTGCTGTCTATTCTCCCCTCTATCCAGGCATTTTCCTGGCTGAAAGGAAGAATTCTTGGGGTGAGAAAGGAGGGGCAACAGTATAGTGCAGTCCAGCTCCCCTCTGTGCCTAGGAGGGCATTTAGTGTCCTCCTTCCAGGAAAGGGAAAACTAGAGCCCATGGGGACCCCCAACAGGGCAACGTCGAAGGCAGAATTGGACACAGTCCCTGACCCCATGGCCTTTCAAAAGCAATTGTGCTCCCAAAATGCTTGAAAACACAGTCAGGCTGACTGAAAGAAGTCTTTGCTGGGTTTCCTAGGTTTCTGGCAGACACTCTTAAAGAAGGTTACATGTGGTTTTTTGCTGAGACAGTAATAAATTAAATTATAGTTCTGGATTAGTTATCACTTCACTTTATAATGGCAGATTGTTCCATCCTTTGAAAAAGCACAGATTCAGTTCTTTCTGGAATTCCTTTGGCTTTCCAGATATTTGGTCTACTTCATACAAAACATCTGCAGCGATGTTTTTTTTAAACAGAAATATTTAATTTTCATCTGGAAATTGGGCTTCATGTAGCTATATTCTTTCCTAATCATATAAATAGGTTCTTCTCATTATCTTTCTTTGTTTTGAGTACTCTATGCAATCATCACATTCTATTTTTGAGGGGATGGAGAGACGATACGTTACCCTTGGGAACAACACCCCCCACAAGCCTGTGCAGAGCTCAGCAGGTGATCACACTGCCCAGGGCAGACTCTTTGGAGAGGAGGATTTGGCATGTTCCTGGTAAGAGACTAAGTTGGGAACTCCAGTGAGAGGAGCCAGGCAGATCCAAGCAAGACACCAGAAGAGGAAAGAGGATGAAGATGGATGTGGAGTTAAGAAATTGCCCCAAAGCTGTGTGTAAGTCCTGCGGCTACTAACGGGAGACTTGCCCTCCTCCATGCTCAGAAGACATAGCTACAAAACATCCGCCCAGCTGCAAGTCCCATCGGAGAAGCCAAGGTTACCAGACTCCAGTGTTTCAGAGATCCGGGGCTGAGATCCAATGTCTTATAAACCCTGAGGCTCCTGGGTTCAATCACTGGGCAAGTTGCTAACACCCCATTTCCCTTCCTCTAAGTAGTTGCATTGAACTGATTTAGCAGCTCATCAACTTGGGGAGGTAGGGTGAGTGGGGTGGGGGACCAGTGTTGAAAGATTGTACTTCTAAATCTGTTTGTCTTGTTCTCCCAGTTTATAGCCACAGACTGAAAAGGCACACTGGGAAATAGAGCTGAGTAAACTCACAAGCTGTAACCTATGGGAAAGGATACTCTTTGAGAAACTGGTGGTGAGAATGTCTTCTGTTACACATCCCTAAATCTCCTTTTAAGTCAATATCCTTCTGCATTGCAATTAGCACGTGATTAATTCTGGCCAATTGAAAGGTTCAGGAAAAGGAATGAGTTCTTGGGAAATGGTTGAGTAGATGAATCTAATAAGGTGGTGAAAACTTGAATGTGGCATCAGGGTACTTTGTAGGTGTGGGATAGTTATCATGCCAGTTGATAAACTAGATGACAGTTTATCTTTTTATCTCCCTGAAACATTTGGATATTTTAAGTGCTTAACTGATGTTTTCTGGACTATTGGTCAGTCAACAAACATTGAAGTGCCTACCATGTGCCAGGTACTGTGCTAAACCCTGGGGACACAAAGGGAAAGTAATGTTCATTTTCTGTTCTCAGGGAGCTCACCATCTTATAGGGGAGGCAATGTGTGAACAATAATAAACAAATATATACAGGATCATCTGGGGGTAATTAACAGAATGCAACATTAGCATTGAGGTGGATCCAAAATGACTTCTTGCAGGCTTCATTTGGGAGCATTCCAGGTATGGGGAGCAGCCAGTAAAAATGCAGCCAGGAGATGGAGCAGCTAGTTGGAGGAGCAGCAAGGAGCCCAGAGTCCCTGGACCATGGAATATGTGGAGGCAAGTGAAGGCACAAGAAGACCGGGAAGATAGGAGGCTGTCTGTTATAAAGGACTTTGCATGTCAAACAGGATTTCATATTTGATCCTACAGGTGATATGGAGCCAATGGAATTTACCAAATGGAAGGTGACTTGATCAGACCTGCACTCAGTGAGGATAAATTGGACAGTTGAGTAAATATAGGAGACTTCAGGCAAGAATATGCCTGAACCATGGCCCAGATATGAGGTTGTGATGCCCTGGGCCAGGTTTCTGGCAATAGCAGAGGAGAGAAAGAGTTATATGCTAGAGGTATTATGCTAAATATAACCTGAAATTATAGTGTATATATATATGTACATATATATGTGTATATATGTATATATATTCACACACAGAGAGATAGACAGACAGACAGATAGATAGATAGATAGATAGACAGATGGATGGATTGATGGATGGATGGATGGATGGTTGGATGGGGCAGCCAGGTGGCATAGTGTCTGACGACAGTCAGGAAGACTCCTCTTTATGAGTTCAGATCCAGTCTCAGACACTTCTTAGCTATGTGACCCTGGGCAAGTCACTATTTGCCTCAGTTTCCTCATCTGTAAAATGAGCTGAAGTAGAAAAAGGCAGATCATTCCAGTATCTTTCCAAAGAAAACTCCAAATGGAGTCATGATTATCAGACATGACCGAAACAACTCGACAACAAAATTTATATGTATATTTACAGAATTGTATAACATTTATGTATAAGCTTTTCAAAAGCCTTTCAATCTCTTTCTCTCCAGTCTTACTTAGCAAAAGACATCACTCCTTTATGCCTAAGTTACTACAACAACCTCCTCCATGGTCTCTCTGACTTCATTCACTTTCTTCTCTTTGATGCTTCCTGATTGAGAACCTGAGACTAAGCTTCCTTAAATTTGATTTTGACAATGTCAGTCCTCCAGCTCAAAGCTTCAACTGAGTTGAACAATTATTTAAGTGCCTACTATGTGCAAATTACCATGCAAACATGTGAAGGATGGGGTTATAAAGTGTCTTGTATCTTTAGGATTATTGTCAAGAATAAGAGCATCTTTGAGTTGGAAGGAACCTCAACAGTCCTCTGGTCCAAGCTTACTCAACTAGGAATCCTCTCTGCAACTTTTCCTGCCTCCACCTGAAGACCTTTGGTAAAGTAGGATCTATGAAAGTATCCTCCCCAAAATGCCACCTTGAGATATTGCCACCTTTATTGTTAAGGAACTTGTCCTTTCAGAGAGTCAAGATCCACCTCTTAAATTAAAGCAGTCATTTTTGACAGTTTGCAAATTTCACAGAGCTAGAAATTTCCCCAAAGTTTTATATACTAGTAAGTCCTCATTAAACATCTCTCTCCCTTAGATAAAATAGTCTCTGCATTCCAGGGAATTCCAGAAGCCTTCTGTTGGCCGCAGTTTAAAGATTCTTAAGGTTACTGAGGAGACGTTTGTACTTTAAGATCCTTTCATTGAGCAATGTCTTTATCAATTTTGGAGGAATAAAGTGAAAACGGACTTTTCAAAAATTATTTTATTGATTTATGCTGTTTTGATATCATCTACATTTCTCATTATAAACCATGTCTTCCCACATTTTAAAAAATATTTTTGTTGATTTATGCTGTTTTGACATCATCTACATTTCTCATTATAAACCATCTCCCCCGCTCATTCTTCCCTTCCCAGACAGCCATCCCCTATAAAAAAAAAAGAAAAAAAAATAGAAACAAAATTTCATCAAAACTGATCAACACTTCAAAGCTATTTTGCACAGTGCTTCCTCCCCATGTTCCTCTACCTCTGTAAATAAAGAGTATTTTTAAACACCAACTATGGATCAAGCCTTTTGCTAAGTGCTTTACAAATATTCTCACTTTCATATTAGAGAGGGAGGAGATAGTTTTAACAGTGCTGCTAATATCAACCCCTCCCACAGCTCTCCTCTTCCCCCAAAGACTAAATCACAGAATGCTGACTTTCTCCTTTTACATTATAGACAGAATTCTCAAGAAGTCAAAGCTGACTGAAATATAGACTAAATAGATAAAGTATGGAATGCAGTACTAGCCATAATATAGACATAAACCTCCTACCAGTGACTATGGTGTCTTCTGTAGATAAGTCAAGTTCATGTGGTACTTGTCTGTCAAGTCTGGGACTGTCATTGTTTGAAAGATCATTTCCATAAGAACATTCCAATATAGTAGAGCTTCTATTCAGTCAGCCAAGCACTTAGAATATCCCAAAGATAAGCTTCATCTATTTTCCTACATGACCAGAGGCAGTATGGGATACAGTAATTGTAGTCAGAGATTTTGCCTCTTCCCAGCCCAGTGAACTTGGATATGTCTCTCTTACCTTCTCACGTTCTTAGCATACTCATCACAGAAAATAATCCTTGCACTCTCCGCCTTCCAGGACTATTGTAAGACTCAAAGGGAATAATGTCTCTAAAGTGTTTTGTAAACTATAAAGTGTTCAGTAAATGTCAGATACAGTCATTGCTATTCTCAGTGTAACCACCCTTCTAGCTCCTACCTTCCTGGGTGTGTGGCTCAAGCAGACTGACTGTAGCTAAGCAAATGAAAAGTAAATTTATGTTTCTGGTTTAATTTGCGGGCAACTGGTAAATTTCCATATGAGTCAAACATACAACCATCCCTCTTAAAAGGTTAAAATTCAATGAGCACAAAGCTTGGTATGTAACTGAATTCACATCCTTCATTCCTATGTTTAACTTCTTGAGTCATACCTTTTTACCCTATTTCATTTACCTAATTCTCCTAGCTAGGAACAGGGTGGTGACAGTCCTGTTTTACTTTTCCTTGGTCAGATGACATCAGGGATACTGAGTTCAGTTGTAGTCTCATAATTTAAGAAAGATTTTGGTTAGCTAAAATGTGTCCTAATGAGGGCAACTGCAATGGTGAAGAGACTTGAAGGTATGCTAAGTGAGGATGACTTGGAGAAATTAGGGATATTTGGCCTAGCAAAGAAAGACTCTGCCATGTGGGGACCGGGGAGGATGATGGCTGTCCTCAAGTATTTGAAGAGTTATCATATGGAAAAGAGATTTGATTTGCTCTACTTGGCCTCATAACACAGAACTTGGATTGATGGGTAGAAGTTTCAGAGGGAAATTTAGATTTGATACAAGAGAAATTGCCTAATGATTAGAGGTCTTTGGGAAGTGGTAGGTTCTCCCTCTTGGGAGATACTCAAGCAAAAACTTAATGATGTAGAGGAAACTCTTGCTCAGGTACAGGTAGGAATACAATATATGGCATCTGAGATCCCTTCCAGTTCCAAATTACATGATTCTGTGAATAAAATCTCTTTCTCTCCTCCTCTCTCTCTCCCCTCTCTCCCCTCTCTCCTTCTCTCACTTTCTTTCTATCCTCTCTTTCTCTCTCTGTTCTTCTCTCTCTTTCTCTGCTTCTCTCTCTCTCTCTCTCTCTCTCTCTCTCTCTCTCTCTCTCTCTCTCTCTCTCTCTCCTCCCTCCTTGCCCTTTTATATTCACAACATAAAACATAAACATACATCCTGCCTCTCTTTCTCCCCTCCCCCACTTCTGTTCTTCCTCTCTTTTTCTCTCTCTGACTCCGACTTCACTTGGCTTTGATTGATTCAACAAATATTAACAATGACCTCACAAGTCACAGACATTCGTAAAGGACAAAATAGTTCAAGAAATGGTGAGCTTATAAAACCTCTGACCAAGCAACCCCCTGCTTTTCTAGCACCCAATTCTTCCAGGTGGACTCAGGAGAGCAAGGTAGGGCCAGTCCCTGAGGAAATAGAGCTCTGGGCAATGGTGCCTCAAGGTGGTGAATCAGGCTTGGGTTACTAACACTACCAATGAAGAATGCTGAAGCTTGGACAAGATCCCATTGAAAAGAACAGGATGAGCCCAATTACCCTTCCATAGGCTGGGCATTGCATCACTCTTGATTCATTCCTATCTATTCTCCCTTTGGAATACCTCTGAAATCTGTCCTTTTCTTCTCCATTCCTAGGAATTCACTTAGGTCCTTATTGTGTTATCTCTGGCTTCTGGAATAGCCTCTTCACCTTTCTCTCTAATTCCAATTTCTCTTCCTTCTTATGTGTTCTACACAAATCAGTAAGCCTAGTATTCTGAAAAAGTCTCTGTCTCTCTCTTTCTCTGTCTCTCACACTCATTCACACACACACACACACACACACACACATATACACACACCTCTACCATCAGCACCACCATCAGCACCCTCCCATGAAAACCTTCATTGACTCCTACTGCTTAAATACTGAAATTCAAACTTTATTTGGCATGAGGATTCCTCCACAATCTCTCCCTGCCCTTCCTCGCCAACCTCATCTCTAACTACCCACATTTCCTCTGCTCCATCCAAATACTTCCATTCAACATCCTCTGAATACATCTTGTATTTTTCCTTCTCTGATTTTTTTGTATTCACAACTTTCCCTCACTTAAAGAATAACATACATATTCATCATAGGATATAGAATTGGAAGTGACCTTATCTATCATCCAGTTCAATCACTTCATTTTGCAGATAAGGAAACTGAGGTCCAGAGTGGTACCAACACTTTAAAGGTATTCGTGGAATAAAATGTATTTATTCCACTCATAGGAAGCACACAGATCACATCAAAGCAAGCATTCAAACTCATGTCTTCTGATTCCCATTCCAAATTCCTTCAGAGACTGTTAGTTGGCACAGTGTGGGCCCTAAAGGTGAGAAGACCTAAGTGCAAATTTCAGCGTTAGACACTGAGTACCTGGGCAAGTTGCTTAACCTCTCTTTGCCTCATTTACCTAGTTTGTAAAATGCAGATAGTAACAGCACTGAGCCTGCAGGGCTACTGTGAGGATCAAAGGAGATAAAACATTTAGTACGATGCCTGGAACACAGTAGGCACTATATAAGTGCTTATTCCCCTTTCTACTAAATGAATTTCTTTTTTTTCTACTTAACCTAATCTTTTTCCATCTTTCAAGTTCAATCTATTCCAATTCAACAAGTATTGATCAAGTACCTATTCTGTGAGAAGCACTGTGCGAAGTTCTGAGTCCCAATAGGAAATTCCTCCTTCTGCAGGAAACCTTCCTATCCAGAATCACCTCTTGCTCTTTCCCCTCAACCCCATGAGCATTTTTTCTCTACGCTATTCTTTTTGATTATTAATCATACTCTATCTTGTAGCATTGATATTGAACCTTTAATTATTTCTTAGGTCATTAACCTCCTTACTCAGTTAGATTGTCAGCTGCTTGAGATCAAGGGCCCTGACATATATTCTTTCGCATCATCCCACCACCTTGTACAGTACTAGTTACAAGTACTAGTTACTTGTCCAAGCAGTCAGTAACTATTGATTGATGGCTAATGGATTGTGATTACTAAAAGGAGATAAGATATATTGTCACATCTTTCTCAAAGACCTAGAGACTTGGTTCTACCCTAACCCTATGGGTAAGAAGACAGATTGTGGGTATATTCATCCCTAAATAGCCCTAGAAGAGCAGGCATAGAATCAGAGTTTCTCCAACTGAAGTGCACTTTGGAACATAGATGTATTCGACTCAAATCTTGGACATTAGCTTTTGAATTATTTATTCCCAACATCCTGAATATTATATAGACTGAGAATGACTCAGAATCATCCCAGTTGTCTCAGGGTAGCTCAGGACCTACAATACTAGGCAAAAGAAAAATAGAATTGTCCACTAGGGATTTAGGGAAGGGGAGAGAACAAGGAAATATCTAGTTGGCTATTCAATCTAAGGTTGGATTGAGATCCAATCAATTGGAAGAAGTAATAGGAAAAGAAAGGGCATTTATTGGGAAGTTGTTTGGCACTGTGATGAGAGATTGGGTAACATTGAAAAAGAGTAAGAGACTTCATTGGAGACAGATCATTGGTTAAATAGACCAAATAAGGATCTTCAAGAAGAGAGGAAAGGTTTCAAACATGGATACAAGCACTATTTATTAAAGATACTGTGGAAGACTTATGTTTTGGGTGAGGATTAGACATTTAGTAAAAGAAGACTTTGAGATCTCTTCAAATTCTACAATTTTATGATATTGTTATCTCAAAATAGAATATATGATATACTCCTTTAACTGGATTTCAAGGTCTTTTCTCAACTGATGCCAACCTACATTACTGGTATTTTTCATCTCAATGCCCTATGAATATTCTATAATCTTCAGCCAAATTTATCTACTCTCTGACCTCCCCCCAGAGATATTGTATACTTATCCAACTCTGTTCCTTAACTCATACTATTTCTTTTGCCTATAATGCCTCTTTCTCATTTTCAATTATAGAATACTTATCCATTGGAGACCCAACTCCAATTTCATTTACTCTATGAAGCTAGTTGGTAACAACCTTTCCTTTCCTACCTCATGTAAGACATTGCTGTGTATGTCTCTAACACAAGCATCACATAATTTGGGGTATCATAAATATCCCTTTCAGGACTATAAACTGTGTTAGGACAGGGATCGTGCCTTATCTTAATTTTTCATATTCCTCTAGTCCCAAATACGTGATCTGCATGAAGATATTGCTTAATAAATGCTTCCAAGGAGTGATGATAGAGTTATATGACATATAAATATAAACACATAATATATATGTAATATAGGTATACATACAAGTAATATGTTCATATTATATATAGCTTTATATATATTATATATATGTATATATAATAGGGGCTTAGGGCACCCATGTGGTAGGCCAATGCAGATTGTCCACACTGGCACCAGATCTCCTGTCTCCCAAAGGCAGGTCCCTGGCATCTTCTACATGGGTACCTCTACCTTAGGTGGATTTGGGCATGCCCCAATTGCCCATTATATATAAATAAATAACACAGTAATCAGCATTTCTGACTTCAATGAAGGTAAGAATGCAAGTTCATATGTGAGGCCCCCATCTGACATTTAAAGTCCTTCATAACCTGGTCTCTTCCTATTTTTTGTCATTTTCTTACATTTTATTCCCTTCCATACTTTTTATAATCCATCTATATTGGTCTACTCCCTATTCCTTGTGTCATGACACTTGTTTTTTCTAGCATGTTTCTAACATGTATGCTTCTTGAGGGCAGAGAATATTTTTGTAATTTCACTTTTCTTTGTATCTCAAGAGTTTAACATAGCATCTGTCACATAGTGAGCACTTAACAAATGTCTCTTGGCTTGACTTGACTTTATCAAACATGATTTGGTTTCACATTTCCACATGAGCCAGGTCAAAATGTCTAAAAGGGACAAGGAAATGGCTATTGAACTCTACAAAGGATGGTGCTACTTGGTTCTCAAGGAATGGGAATGCTAGTGAGAGTTGGATTCTGAAGTCTGGAATCTCCTCTTAACCTATTTCCTCCCTTTCTCTCCTTGATCTCCTCAGAGACTCTCCTCCTGAAGGTTCTTCCACCTGCAGTGTCACCTTCTGTCAAAGTCCTCACACATTTGTCACCAAAATGTTTTGGCAGAAGCATCAACTTAAGGTTTTGACATAATTCCGAAGAGAGACTTTCTCAATTATTACTAATGGAACATTATGCTCCACTTTGGGAACTTCTGCATGAATAAAAAGGGTCATTAATGACATCTACTCTCAGCCCGGAAATCATTAGTCAGTGCTTGGTGCAGGTTTTTTTTAAGCACCTGGTAATTTCCCACTCTCCCTTCCTCCTCCCCCCTCTTCAACTTGAGTAGCAAGTTATTGAGCTGAATATAATAAAGTCAGTGGTATTGATTCCCTGCAGTTGACTGCTATTTATTCCCCATTGTTTTCTTTCCCATATTACATAATAATATTTCACATTTATATAGCTCCTTTCATTCTGAAGCCCTTTACCAACTCAAAGATATTTGCTGGCATTGCTGAATTGTAACTACTCCTGGGGTTAAGCCAGAGTCTTTAATGATGTACAGGAGTCTGACCCAGGCAATTGAGGCCACATTGACATTATCAGTCTACAGAGCTCTTTGCAGGTAAGTTTCCAAGCAATGGTTGGATTGACCCAGTTATAATAATCCCCCAACCGCAGACTGAAAAAGCAGATCTATTGTGGTGGTTTTAATGACTAGACTTAATGACCATTGAAATCATAGCCAGATTGTCAATTATTTTTGATGTCTTATAAAAAGGCAGCATGGCATAGTTAATATAGAGCCAATCCTTGGATCAAGAAAATCTATATTCAAATCTTGTTTCTGGGAAGTAATAGATGTGCCACCATTGCCAAGTCACAACCTCTCATTGCCTCGTTCAGTGGGTGGTAGTTTCGGCAATGGGAGTCACCCATCTTGATGCAAACTGAAGTTCCCTAAACCCTATTTACTGTACCTGAAATGTCCCCTGTCTCCTATTTTTAACCTGTTGAACTATTACCCATCCTATAAAGTCCAACTCAAAGGCCACCTTGACCATCAAGCATTCTGTGATCCTCTACCCTCCCAACCCTGCTCAGTAACAATATTCTGCCCTCGGACCCTACATAATGCTTTGGTTTTTTTTAATTTTCTAATCCATTTATCATGTAATGTTGTATACTGTAGCTATTTGTGCTTCAGTTGTAGACCTCTCCTGGACTGTAATCTCTAAGAAGGTATGATTCATGTCTTATCTCAACTTTTCCTTTCTCCTAGTTTTGGATGAGCATAGTAGTTACTTAAAGAAGGTTGGTCAATGATAAAATATGAGACAATATTTGAAAACCACTCAGCACAGTCCATGGCACATAGTAAGCACTAAGTGGTTGTTGAGCAGTTTCAGTCATGTCTGACTCTTTATCCCTATTTGGGGTTTTCTTGGCAAAGATACTGGAGTGGTTTGCTATTTCCTTCTCCAGCTCATTTTACAGATGAGGAAATTCCCCATAGCAGTTTTAATATAACACAGGTCAGCATAAGAAAATAAATGGGAATTTGGGGGGAGTTTTGTGGAAGCCACAGAAAACACACAAAGGCCAGAAGATGAAACAAAATGTTTGGAAATTCAGAAACAAATAAAATACATGTTATAGCATTATATATTGTTAATCCTAATTTTGCAGTAAGGTACTATAAACACCCCATAAAAGAAAAAAGAAAAAGATCAGACTTTCTCTGGTATGAAGGAAGGGTCAAAAATTTTATGCAGAATTTCTAGATCATAGGGGAGTAATAGAAGGAGGGAGAGACACATCCCTCATCCCCACAACATAGAAGGGATAACTGTTTTAACAACATGAGGCTCAAGGAAGTCTTTGAAGACTCAAGGACATGCATGAGGCCATACATATAAGCACTGCAGGTAAGATAAGAATCCATGCCTTTGCTTCTAGATTCAGTGCTTTTTTCCTTGTTCCATAAATGTGAGGAAATTGAAAGAGGAAGTTTATATTTGCCTGAGAGTCTCTATAAAAGTTCTTCCCTAACGTACATGAATGAGGGCATATACATACATACATACACACACACACACACACATACACACATCCTTTCCTAAAACATTCCATTACAATGCTATTAAAAACTTTAGCAATAACTTTTTCTTGTCTATATCCTTTATTATCTTTAAGGCAAGAACCAAAACATACAGTTTTTTATGAAAAGTCAGCTTATATGTCTACTACACACTTTGCCTAAAAGCTATTCTGAATGCTGGTGCTAGGACCAGAAGACTTTTTCAGTGCACAATTGCAGTTGGCCTGATCTTGTACTCATTCTTGGCACCTGTGTTGGTGATGTAGCTTAAGAGATCTCCTCCTACAGGATCCCAGACGTAGAACTGAATGGAGCCTCAGAACTCCGCAACCTAGGGCTGAAGAAGCTGGGGACCAGAGAGTTGTCTGAGGTCACACAGATAGTAAATAGCAAAACCAGGATCTGAATTCAGTTCCTATGATTCCTAATATAACATTCTTTCCAGTTCACTACATTATGTCCTGTGTTCTCCACCGCACACACATTATCCTATCACCAGGACTACCGTTTTAAGAAGGACCTAACTATGTTTCACTTTACTCAAACATATACTGTTTCCTCCTCCTCACCTGCAGCTATTCCCCTGGTCCTGAGATCCTGTTCTCCTGCCTGGTGAGTCGCATGATAATCACCCTTTCTTCTCTATCTCCCTTTCTAGCTCAATTCTATAAGTTGTCTTTCCTTTTTTAGATTATAAGGTTCCTGATGGCAGGAGCTATCTTGTTAGCTTGCATTTATATCTCAGTGCTTAGCACAGAACCTGGCTTATAATAAGTTCTAAATCTCTCTATCTTTCTAGTATCTATCTATCTATCTATCTGTCTATCTATCTATCTACCTGTCTATTTGTGTATCTGTCATTTATCTGTGTCTATCTATCTATCATCTATCTGTGTCTATCATCTATCTCAATCTCTCTATCGATGTATTTATCTATGTATCTCTCTATCTGTGTCTGTTTATCTGTTCCACAATCCTGCCACTAGAATAAGGAGACAAAATCAAAATCCCTCATAATGATGGTTCTTGCTTCCTTTAAGACATTTAAGGGTCCTCATTAGCCAGGTGAGCTGGTAGTCAGGCCAAGGAGCTGCAATTGTATCCATCTTGCCCTGAAAATTAATTGCAAAGTGATGTCACTGTACTCTTGTTCCCAGAGGTCAGGATAGCTATAGGCCGGCCTCTGTGCTTCCCCAACCTCAAAGGTAAAGAGACCATCATTTCCTATCCAGATGATGGCATCAGGCAGTCCTGAAATGTCACTCTGTGTTAATGACCTCATTAGATTAAAACTTTTCTCCAAAAATCTAATTTTAAATGACATATGACTGTCATGCAAGAATCTAAACCAAGTATGGGCCATAATCCATCAGCTTGATACACTGAGGCTTTATGGAAAGGAAGGTACATATGCTAACCAGAGGGAAAAGCAGACTACCACTGAATGAAGGAGCCTGGGCTCTTCAGCAGCACTAACAAGACACTGAGTAATAATCTCTTCCATCTCCCCACCACTGCCACAAAAAAGTAGCCATAAAATTCAATGACTTTTGATATTTGTTAAATTATAAAATAAAATAAAATGTTTGCTTATTGGCCAGGGACATAGAAATATAAGGCATGGGATTTAGTTTGAAGAAGTTTCATTCCAACAGTGTAGGACTTTAGACATCAAAGGGACCTTTAGAATCTAATTGGGAAGACAACAGAAAAATAGAAGTCAGTATTTGCTTAAATACTAATTATTGCTAACATTTAATGTCACTTTAAGGTCCCGTTTGATTCTTGCAAAAACTCCATGAGGTAGGGATTTTATTACCCCTATTTTACAGATGAGGAAAGTGAGGCAGATAATTGTTAAGTGACTAAGGCAAGATTTTAATTCAGGGAATAGTAATAGCTAGCATTTATATAGGACTTAAAGATTTCCAAAGTTCTTTATATACGTGAACTCATTTCATTCTCACCTGTGAGGTAGGTGGTAATACTACCCCCTTTTTGCAGATGAGGAAACTGAAGTTGAGTGACTTGTCCAGGATCACAAAGCTATTAAATCTTTGAAGCAGGAGTCAAACATCACTTCAAGTCCAACACTTTATCTATTAGACATGATTATAAATTGTAATTGATGGCATCAATTACAAATATGATTAAAATAAATAATCATAAATGGCATTACAGAATATCCATGCTTTAGAAAATTGTAATACAGAGACATTAAAAAAAGGGACAGCCTGGACAAAGAAGTTTCCATGGAGAAGATGAGATGAGTTGTCATGGGCAGTATAAAGAAACAAGATAGAACTGAAGGAAATTCTTCTGTAAGTTTCCCATCTCCTCCATTGAAGGAAGGGGCCCAGATGAACCAATTCTTCATTTCCCACAAGGCTATACTCCTCTACCATACCCATCCTTGGCCAAGTACCTTCTTTCCTCCCCCACCTCTCTTCCCCTTCCTTCAATGTGTTGTCTTTCCAATTACAATGTAAGCTCCTTTGTTGTTGAGTTGTTTTCAAGTTGTGTCTGATTCTTTGTGATTCCATTTGGGATTTTCTTGGTAAAGATATTGGATTGATTTACCATTTCCTTCTCCAGCTCATTTTACAGTTGAGGAAACTGAGACAAATAGCGTTAAGTGACTTACCTTTAGTTACACATCTCAGAACCAAGATCTTTCTTACTCCAAACCCTAACCCACACTATATACTATACAGTATGGTGCTGCAGAAGGTCTCAGGTAAAATGGCCTTAGCCACAAGAGAAAGAGAGGGATCAACAATGGTCCTTCAGAAAGACTTGGCCCAAACAGCTCCACCAAGCCCTCCACCGCCCCCCTCTTAGTCAAAGCAAAATGTCTGTGTTGAAATTGCCTTCACTCCAGGGTCTCCCACTGTAGCTGAAGACTATGGGTTTTAAAGGTCCTCTCACTCACATCTGGCAGATTTCCCAGCTCTGATGTCTACTGTTTGATCAATCACCCAGCATTTTTTAATCACTTACTCTCTTCTAGGCACTGTATATTTCCTGTGTTACAGGCAGGGGCATACTTGGTATTGACTGGCAAACAAATAAAGAGATATCAAGGACCAAAGTGGTTTTGTAGCAGGACAAGGGACTGAGGCATAAAAAAGAAGGTGCATCCATCATCCAGAGAGGAGATAACCTGGTGCAAATGAACCCTGTGGTCACAAAGAGCCTCCTGGATTCCAGGTCTTTCAGACTATCATAACAGCTTACTTTCATCACACATACATACATACACACACACACACACACACACACACACCATAAAATTGTGATTTTGTCAGTGTAATCAGCTCCCAGTTAGGAAGTAAGGACCATTCTCTATCAATGCAGCCCAGCCCTTGCCTTAAATTTTGCAATCTTAGAGTGATGTCAGCAAGTGTCAGGAGTAAGACATGAAACCAGTTATTCCTGAGTAGCTGTTAGACATTGTCAAACTCAACATATCCAGAACAGAACTCATTATCTTTTTCCAACAACTCTTCTAAATTTCCACATTGCTGGTAAAGGGACCACTACACCCTAAGTCTCCTAGGTTTGCCACTTTGACATCCCTCTCAGTTATCCCTTACAGTTAATCAGTTATCTAATCTCATTTCCACCTTACATCTCTCATATCTCTCAGTGTACACAGTTACCCCCTTACTCAGACCTTCCTTGCTTCTTCCCTGAACTACTGCATCTTCTAATCTGTCTTCTTGTTTTAAGAACCACCCCCACTGTAATCCATCCTCCACACGGCTTCCACAAGTGATTTTACTGCAGCATAAGTCTGCAAATGTCATCCTCCCAATCCCATGCCTATCAATTGGCTACACAAGTTGTGCTAGATGAATGTGATTGACTATTACTGTACTGTAAGGAAGGATGAAAGAGAAAGCTTCAGAGAAATATGGCAATACTTGTATGAACTGATGCATAGAGAAGTAAGCAGAACCATAAGACCAATTTGTAAAAATTAATAACTTTGAACAACTCAATGAACAACCATAATTCCAGAGAACTCCATAAAGCATGCTGGAAAAGAGGTGATGGGATCAGAGTGAAGATAGATCTTTCTCCTCTATCTCTCTCTCACACATACACACACATATAGTACATTCATATTCACACACTACATACAGTAGTTATACATATACATGTATAATACACATATGTGTATACATGCATGTGTGTAAATATATACATGTTTGTAATAAATATACGCATATTTACATATACATGTAAATTTATACATGTTTATATATGTAAATATATGTGTTTATTTTCTCTTTCCTTTTTAACTGAGCAGGGAATGGGAAGCATAACAGCACTCTCACAGCAAAATTTAGATATTTATAAAAACAAATTTTAATATTTTTCAGGTAAGTGATATCAATAATAGTTGAAGAGGAAATAGTTATGGGTTTCTTACTCATGAGTGCCATAGGACCCCCAACTTCACAGAATGGGAAATGAATGAAGCATAATCTATCATCTCTAATTTGGAACGCTTATATCTTTGTCACCTAAAAGAGTAAAACCCAAGTCACAATCTCCTACAGTAAGTTTGGGTTCAGTTTCTAGGTTACTAAACAGGAAGGAGGGAATGAAGATCCTAATAAGATATAGCAGGGGTAGAATATATATATATATATATATATATATATATATATATATTCAGAAAATTGGAGCTACAGTAATAACTATAGTGATAAATTTCAATGTATTTGAAAATTAGAAGAGCAATATATATATATATATATATATATATATATGTATGCATGTATGTATGTGTATGTACTCTCTACTTTGAGCCTCACCACCACACTGAGAGTTAGACAGTATGGGAATGATTATCTCAGTTTTATAGGTTGGAAAACTAAGTTTTAAAGTTGAGAAGTGACATAGGCATGCTGCCACACTTATTAAAGTCAAAGGAGAGATTCCAGTGCAGATGCTCCTAACTTCAAATAGTTCCATTAACAGTCTCTTACATACAACAAAATATGTATTTGCAATGCGTTGTTTACATTAATTTAAGCATTATTGCATTTGGTTATATATATAAAATGTAGATACACAGATACACACACACACACATATATATGTAATGCACAGAAAAAAGATTGAGGGAGGTAGGGACAAAAGGAGACAGAATGAAGGGGGAAAAACAGAGACAAGATAGAGATACACAGAATGGATGAATGGATGAAGGGATGAATGGATGAGTGAATGGGGCACTCAAGAAAAGACCACACTTTTCAGTTTGTCAACAATTACTGGCAACAGCTCTCTTAACAGGCAGAATTTTCCGGTGACAGTTGGAAATCTGGACTGTCCCAGTTTGGCGAAATTGTCCTTGTGGTCTGAGTGTTATCTGAGTGCGGGAACAGCCAATTAAATTCCTTCCAAGAGCTGATTTACAACAGATATTGGGACAGCTAGGACAATGCTCTCCCTGGATTTGACATCAAAGACATGTCATCTAAGTGTCATCGCCAACCTGGTGGCAGGGAAGATCATGGCCCCTGGCGTGGAATCAGCCTCTCTCTTAATGACCTTATGTGCTATGTGGAGAGAAGGATGACAGTCCTAAGTCCCGTGGAACTGAGGGCCCTGAGGGCAAAAGAGCGGTGACTCTTGTCAGGGAGGAATGACTTCACCCATGTTAGACCTGAGGCCATGTCGTTATCTGCCTCCCTTTGCTATATCTGGCCCACTTATTGCCTCTGCAATGCACACATTTATTACATGCCTTCTTCTTAGAGCATTTATTTCTTCTTAGAGAAATATAGATGGCACAAATAGTAAGCTTGCCAATTGCTCTCTGTCTACAGGCAGCTTGGCCATGAGAGAAAGGAAAGAGAAATGCAAGAAAACCTCCACCATAAAGCATTTTCATATATCACGTATTATGTCCAAACTTACAGTCTGCATTCCCAAAGTTCATTTGTATGTCAGTTGCTCAAAACTTAAAACACATTTTCCACAAAAACAATGTCATGAACAATGATTCATTTTCTACAAAAGTCCATCCCCTAGTGCTTAGGTGATACCACTAATCACCTAGTCTCCCATATTTTAAACTTTGGGGCTATTTGATTCCATTTGAAAGAGCACCAACTTTGGAGTCAGTGAACATGGGTTCAAATCCTGCCTACACATGTGACTTTGGATAAGTCACAGCTTCTCTAGGACTTGTTTCTTCATATATATAAAATGAAGTATGTTAGACTAGATCTGTTATCCTATGCTTCTTTAATCTTTGACAGTTTCTCAAATCCCTCATAACCAACCAGTTATAAAATTCTCTCAATGTTACCTCCACCACATTTGCTTTGAGTCTCACATATGATCCAAGCCCTCATGACCATACATTTGGACTATTAAAATACCTTCCTATCAGATCACCTTCCCTCCCCTCTCTCCATTTTCCAATCAATCCAAAGCAACAAGTATTTATTAAAAATCTATTGTGCTCAGGGCACTTTACTAGGAACTGGCAATATTAAGACAAAACCAAAAATTGTCCCTGTCCTCGAGAAACTTTTTAATTCTGTTGGTGGGACACAGTACATGTCTAAAGAGAATAGTGCTAGATTTGGAGTCAAAGGACTTCCATTCAAATATAGGCTCAGACACTTATCACCTGTATAACCACAGGCAAATCAGCTAATCTTGCTGGTCTAAGTATTTTTATCTGTAAGATGAAGGAGTTGTAATAGCAAAGAACTGTAAGGGAAATGGTGGGTGTTAATAAATAAATGGTGGGGAGTTAATAAATTGGGGAAAGACTGAATAAAATTTAGAATATGAACACAGTAAGTTGCTATTGTGCCATAAGAAATGGCACATATTCTCCTATTCATTTTAATTATTCTATTCAACATAACTAAGGTGAAAATGTATTTAATAGGAACATATGTGTAGAACCTATATAAGATGGCATGCTGTCTGGGGAGGGAATGGGAGATAGATGGGGGATGAAAGGGGAGAGAGGGGGGAAAATCTAAGCTATATGGAAGCGATTGTAGAACACTGAAAACAAAATAATTTTTAAAAAAAGAAACAAGGATAAAGAATTCAGATAAATTTGGGAAGACTTGTAAGAACTCGATCAACCAATAAGTATATATCAAGCACATAATGGAGAAGAATTTACAGTGATGACAAGGATGTAAAGCAAAAAAAACTATGGAGGACTTTAGAACTCTGATCAATGCAGTGATTAATCATGACTTCAGAAAACTGCTGATGAAGCATCATGATCCATACATGTTAGTGATGGGAACGTTTTGATTTTGTTTATTTCACTGCACTTATTTGTTACAAGGGAAGGTTCTAGGGGAAGCAAAGAGAGTCATTGGGAAATAAAAATGACATAAAAAATCAATAAAATATAAAATAAAATGAGGCATTGAAAGAAAAAAAAAACTCCAGAGTCTCCACCAACACTAAACCTAAGAATTATGATAATTTGAGGAAAGTGGAGATCAGGAAACACTAAGAGCTAAGGAGCTGAAGTAAGACTTCTCATCAGAGATGGCACCTGAGCTAAGCCTATAATCTCCAAATCCATCCCTAACACCATTCTTAACCCCCACCCCTATGGTGATCTTTGTACACAAATCTTATTATGTAACTCTTCTGTTCAAAATATTTTAATGGTTCTCTATTATCATAAAATTCAAACTCCTTAATATGGCATACAAGTCCCTTCACATTTTGGCATTACTTCTTCTTTCCAGTTTAATATTATACTACTTCACTCCCATGTACTCTCTGTTCCAGCTATACTACCATTCACTATTTCCCAAACATGTTCCCACCTCTCTGATATACAAGTCTTTCTGTTGGCTATGTTCTTTGCCAGAAATGCCCTCTCCAACTTCTGCCTGTTGAATTCCTACCCATTCCTTTAAAGTTTAACTCAAATATCTCTCTGAAGAGCATTCCCTGATCTTCACAGTTGGTAATGACCTCTCCACTCTGAGTTCAAATCTGACCTGAGATATAAGAATTTTGTAACCTTGGGCAAGTCATTTAACCTTATTTGCCTCAGTTTCCCCATCTGTAAAGGAGAAGAAAACCTCAAATTAGATCACAAAGAATAGGACACTACTGAAAACTATTAAACAGCAACAAAACTACCACAAGAGGTAGTGAGATCCACATCACTGGGGATCTTCAAAAATTTCTCAGGGATGTTGTAAACAGATTGCATGCTATGGAAAGGAACCAGATGATGTAATCTAAGTCCCTTCCAAATCTATAAATCCATGATTCAATGAGAGCACTTGAAAGCAAGAGATTAAATATTGCAACTGCACCTAGTCACTATATATAACTTTTTTTAATGGGAAAATACATTCAGAGCTCTAACTCAAGGATTTCAGGCCCTGATTTCCCCCTCAAACACAGGAGTTCCCCCAGGAGTAGGAGCAAAAAATCAGTAAGATTAAAGTATATACGTCTAAATACCAGCAACTTGTAACTTCTCTATATTTGTCATCTACATAGGGAGAAGGTGTTTCAGTGGGTTAGTCACTCCCCAGGGCTCTTAGAAACCAACAATCATTTATCCCCCTCCTACACTTGAGAAGGCAGAGGGCACTCCACTCAGGACATACCTGTTCAGATGGCCCATTGGTTTAGAAGACAACTGTTTGTCAGTCAGGGCTGACTTGTACTGTAGGCTGAATCATGTCCCTTGCATCTGCAGTGATTGACAGTACTTCTCTCCCTGTAACAGGAGTAGCCTACAATAAGGGGTTATTTTTATCCCATGACACTAACATTATCACCACATGGTTGTCCTGTACACATTGAGAATTCAGACCAACATATGACTTCCTGCCATTTCTAAGGGTACAGATGTGATGTGGAGCAGTGTAAGCCTTGGAAGGTTCTGATGGCAGTCATTTTTCTCCAACATTCTCAGTTCCCACTGCAGTTGAAACCAAATTCAGTCTTTCAGCTGCTGTCCCAAGCCTGTTGTGTCATGGAATTTTATACTTCTCAACAGCTGCCATAATTTTCCCTGGAGGTGGTATAATTGCCCACGAACACCATTCTATCATTGTCCAAGAAAAATCTATATTGAATAAATCTTCCTAGGCAAAACTTTGGTGTGGGTGGATACTTTAACCATGAATCTCTGCTTTCCCAAGCTAGGTTCCTAAATTTTTAACTATGATCCACCTGAGGGAAAACCCAGAGTAGAAAGTTGCTGCTGTAAGTTAGTTGGGTACGTCTTAATAGGCTCAGATTTCTGGAAGAAAATATGGTGGGGGGCGGGGAACAAGAAGGACAATAGATTTTTTAAACCTTCAACCAGATTTCAGAGACCTATTAGAATCAGACATTCAGAGGAACTTCTGAGGTCATTTAATCAATATCCCCTGGCACTACTCCCTTGAAGGATGGGTAAGGTTTCAAAAGTCTTAGACAGGAGGTAGGAGGGTAGATTTAAACAGAGAACAGCATGACAAAAGTCATGGAGATCATAAAGTGTGCAAGATGTTCAGGTCAGGAGTTGGGAAACATTTCAGTTTGGCTAGAGTATACTGTTAGTTTGGACTCAATACTTTCATATTTCATGGAATCCTGACTTTTTCACCATATATATTATCTATACTTCTTTATTTTATGTCATCTACAAATGTGATGAGGTCTTCTTTGTCTTCCTCCAAGACACTGATACAAATGATCAGGCCAGAGACCTGTGGAATTACATTAGAGACTGCCCTTCAGTTTGACTTCCTTTATTAATCAACACTCATTGACCCAATGAACCCCAACCTATAAGAACCTGGCCCCTGAGGAATTTGATCTGATTGACTAATGACTTCATCTACCATAAGAAAGACGTATAAAACTGAACTTCAGTTACGACTAATACAATACCAGGGGATACTCTAGGGAATGGGAGTCCTGGCAAACCCTTCCATTTAGATGAAATCCAGACTGTATGACTGGCATGTAAGAAGAGCCTTGAAGAATACAACAAAGAAGGTCTTCATCTACACTAATTGCTGGATGGTGGCCATGAATCTAGTCAAATGGTCTAGGAGCTGGAGAATACCAGATAATAGATAATAAAGGTTCTTCCCTTTGGGATCAGGAACAATGGAAGAATTTATCTGATGCCTCCCACCAGGTTGTTTATGGGGTATGTCAGCATTCATCAGAGATATTATACATCATACGGATATATTGGAACCATAAAATGTTAGGGAGTAGCTCTTGTGCTAATTTAGATAATAGAGTGGTAATGCCATGTTGTGCTAGGGCATAGAACAATATAATCCCCAATAAATGATCAAGCAGATATTCTTGACCAACTGGGTTCTTGTGCCAGTTGAAACACCTACTGAAACAAAGTGATCATCCTCTTCCCAGCTGACAAATCAGAGCACTCTTCCATCTCAGGGCAAGAGGTTTACCTCTGCTAATCAAAAGCTATGTTGTTATGCATCTTACTACCCAGGTTAGATACCCAGCTTCAAAGAAGTCATGTCTGACAAAACAATGCCACCCTGGGGAGGGCTCATGAGTCCAGTAAATTCCTGGATCTAATCTCCAGGAAGATTTACTTGAAAAGAATAGGTTGTTTTGAGACATAATTCCAGCTGACCCTCTCCGGTCATTCCTTATTTCTTTCCCAGGGCAGAGATGCCCAAGGCTCATGTCCCTTCATCAGACTCCATATACCCTGGAGAAATGCCCTGTTCCCATCAACTGGCAGCCTTTCTTTACTCTAGAATGGTAGAGACAACTCCCTCACAGAAAGGGTTGTGTAGACTAAGTCCAATAATAGCTCTCAAGGGTGATATTATTAGGATGTGCCTTACTTTCTAATAGCACAGGGGATGTGAAGATGTCACAATATAACTATGGCAGAAGTATATTTGTTTGAAATCAAAAGGATCCCTTGGCTCATTTGGTGGTAATTTTGAGGTGAGTGAAAGTCCTTACTTATCCCTAGTGGAAGAAAGGAGACAGACCCTCCACAGAGACCTCAAGAAGGCAAAGATTTTGTATCATTCCCTTAGTGAGGTTTCGGCAGGTGGGCCAGGGAGCACTGATTGAGTAGAGTATAGCGAGAGTACCATATTAGCACATGCTCAATATTCTAGTAAAAGTTGTATACAAGAAGGTTATGACCTTTTAGCCACTTTACTACAGATGAACCTGATGCACAATTAAGAATTGTTGACTATGTAAGAAGTCTATAATATGGCCCTGATGTTCCTAGAAATGTTTCTACTCATTATTGGCACCACAGGCCAGGAGAAAGTGATGGTACCATATGGAACATGTGTATGTATATATATATATATATATATATATATATATATATATATATATATATATATATATATATATA
>CM053770.1:645364865-645386637 GCA_028658325.1 Potorous gilbertii | reverse complement strand
AGGGAAGGAAGGGATGAAAGAAGAGAGGGCAGATTGGTGATAGGGGAAATTAGAATGCTGGGTGTACTGGGGTGGGGGAGGGGACAAATGGGGAGAAAATTTTGGAACCCAAAATCTTGTCAAAATGAATGTAAAAAGTTAAATATATAAAGTTATATATAAAAAAGAGAGAGAAACAGAAAAAAAAAGGTGTATAGTCAGTGCTTATGTCTGTTTTTTTCTCTATTTTCTATTTTTGGTACCAATGGTTTATTTGAATACACAAGGTTAAAGTTTTATTAACTGTCCTCTATCTTTTAATTTGTTTTTTTCTAATTTGACATTGATTTTTGTCTTTTCTCTAATAAAGCAATAGTCACATACGTAGATGCTTTCAAAATGACTCCCTCATTGTTAATTAGTCTTTCCTGTCTACTAAGGTATTACTCATTTTAATTTTTTTGCCATAATACTTAATATTCTCCATGTCTAAAATCTTCTGGCACTCTTCTTCAAGAAAGAATTCATGAAAAAGTATATGAAACAATAACAAAAAAGAAATATGTTTCATAGTAGTTAGGGAAGTTGTTCTTCTGTAATTTATAGACTTTTGACCACTTTCATTTCTTATCCTGAAGTTTATTTTCAAATTCATTTTCCACCATTCCCATATGCCCACTTTTGTATTAAAGATACCAAGTAACAGTGTATATGCTAATTTAATTTGAAGAGTGTTATGAGTTCTTCTAAAATTTCTCTATCTCTTCACTAGTAACCAATAGAGCTATAGAAATTGCAATTACCACCATGGTGGTTTTTTTTATACATGTTAATCATTAAGACTACAAAATGAAATATTCAAGGGATCCATGAAAAAAGTTTCTCAATGTTGGGTTCATAGTGGGTGTCAAATAATGTTTTCCACATAGTCGGTGGGTGTTGCATATTTGTTGATTGTAGCTCAGTCAGTCACTAACTGGATGATCTTAGAGAAATAATTTAATCTTTTATATATATATATGTATAAGTTTTCTCATTCATAAAATGGAGATAACAGTATTAAATATTATCTACTTTATACAGTTCAGACCCTGGTCCCAGTCTATCTTTCCTGACATATTACATATTCCCCTTAATATACTTTACCATAGTCTTTTTGTCTTTGTTCACAAATGACACAGCATCTCCCATTTTTGTACAGGCTTTCTTCCATGCCTAGAATGCATGCCCAGGCTAAAGTCTGTCTCTTAGAATACCTTGTTTCCTACAAAGCTCAGCTCAAGAACCACAATCTATATGAAGCTTTAGCAAAACCTTTTCCCCAATTGCTGGTGCTTCCAATTTTTTTTTTAAATGTACTTTTATGTATACATTTTCTATATACTCCTCCTCCCCCTACCCCATATTTTACCCCCTTGCATATGTGGACAGTTTCTTTTCTGACTTTGTTTTCCCAGTGCCTCACCTCTTCAATGCACTCTCCAATCAATCTGCATTAGTCTACTTGCAATTTCTCATACATAATGCTACATCTACACTACAGTGTAGCCATCCCCCAGAATACTCTCCTTCCTCATTTCCAAACTTCCCTGTCTCCTCTCAAAACTGTGTTCAAAGTCCACCTTCTGCAAGAAACCCTTCCTAATTCCCTCTCCTTGCCAGAGAGGGCAACGATCTCCCATCTATATTTTATCTTACATATACACAATTATTTGTACATTATCTTCCCCCATTGGAATGTGATCTCCCTGAAGACGATAATTCTGGTTTTGTCTTTCTCCCAGGGCTTGAATATTGTAAACACTCTTAAAAACCCTTGTCAACTCAGTAGGTGCTTAATACATGCTTGCTGGTTGATTAATCTTAATACTCCTTACAAATGAGAGCTCCCAAAGCTAGAGGTGGAATGGAGCTTGAGTGTCATCTACTACAACTTCTTCATTTTATAAAAGGGTACATGGAGGCCCAGAAAGGTTGAGTCAATCATCCAAAGAGCTGGGATTCAAACGCCAAGGAACTTTGATTCCAGGTTTCACACCGTCCCATAATAATTTTTGTGTAAGAGAAGTAAACTCAAACTTCATACAATTCTTTGTTCCACATTCATTCGCTTTCCTATTTATTAAAGAAAAGACCTCTCTGATAATTAATGGGGATATGGGAATTCCTGTCTCTGGGCAAGGAAGTGATAGACTATGGGTTGAGACTGAAAAAATGTATTTTCAGATATAGTGAAAGTCTGATTTCTTTACTGTGTCTACACTTACTTGTTAACAAGGAGAGTTCTGCTGGGGTCTTTGGGAATGACAATGATTTTTTAAAGATCATCCACAAAGCATGTGTGTTTGAAGGACAAGGTTGTACCACAGGGTGGCGGTATTTCAAAATGACTGGGGGAGGGTCATGGGGGTGGGGGTGGAGAGGAGTATGAGGATGAAGACTCGCCATCTTGCTGTCAGAGTTGCCTCGCCAACCCCTCACCCCTCCTTGCATTCTGAAGGGGAAAGGTCACCAGTGCTGTGATGCTGAGAAAGTAGGTCTCTCAAAGTGTGGCATATAAATGGGGCTGATAGGTTCCTGCAGGGCTCTTATTCCCTAAGCCATTGTTTTCTCCTGAAGAATACTTACTACATCAGGGCCTCACGGTTGCCTTTGGCATCTTAAAGAGATGCACTTTCCCCTTTTTAAAGGCTGAAAGGCATCCTCCTCTGTGACAGGCTCCCTCCTCCCAAAGTCCCCAGGAGGAAAGATGAGTCTCCAAGAATGAAGGAGCTTGCTTTGGGCCAAAGATCAGCAACTCCAATTGCTAGATTCAGACTGGCTAAGAAAGGATGCCTCCATCCCCACGAGCTCAGTGGTACACTGAGAGGGACTGGGAGGGGGGAACAATTGTCCTTCTGGGGGCCTCAAAGACTGGAAGGAGGAGTTAGAAAGGGGGCAGAAAACCAGAGATTACAAAAATCAAAAACCAACTAAATCAATAGTATCAAAATTATAGTTTATATCAACATTGAACTGGTATTAAAAGCTTTACATGTCCATGCAGGGCATTAGAGAATAAAAAGTTTGAGGAGAGTTTCCTTAAGGGATTAAGCTTTGATATTTTAATTATCCTTTTTTCTCTAGATTTTTGTGGGGGACAGTCACCAGTCATCTTGACTTATGTCTTGCCACTGGACTCCAGTGACTCTGGAGGAGAGTGAGACTGATGACTTTGCACAGCTCTGCCTCACTTACAAGTCAAGACATCATCCCCCTGATGTTATGGACCCTCCTGGAGAACTAAGAATAAAAAACAACAAAGATTTTAGCAGTACTACTCTACCTGGCAACTCCTCCTTCCTGCCTGATCACTCCTTCTCAGTCTCTTTTGCTGGACTTTTGTCCAGATCATACCCACTTCCTAAGTATCCCCAAAGGCTCTGACCTAGGCCTTCTTCCCTTCTCCTGACTTGACTATTTCATCAAATCCTATGGATTCAATTATCATCTCTACACTGATGATTCTCAGATCTAGCACAGCTCTTGGCACATGCTAAGCATTATATTAATGCTATCTCTTACTATCAGCATCATCTTCTATTTATCTAGCACTATTCTCTTTGCCAGTTTCCAATCTCGCATCTCCAACGGCCTCTTGGACATGCCAAACTGGATCTCTCTAGATATCTTAGAGTCAATATGTCCAAAACTAAACTCATAATCGTTTCTACCAAACCCTTCCCCATCCCAAAATTACTTAGCAAGCAAGATCATCTTCCCTATCACCAAGGTTCTCGATCTTGGCATCCTTTTCAACTCCTCATTCTCACTCCCTATATTCAATTTGTGGCCAAGTTCTATAGATTTTACCTTTATAAGATCCCTTTCTCTCTCTAACATGGTCAGCACCCTGTCCCAGGTTCTCACAACTAGCTTTTTGTGATAACCTACTGATCAGCGCTCCTGCTTCTAATCTCTCCCAAATCTAGTGCATCCTACCCTCAGCTATGAAACTGAACTTCTTGAGCAGGTCTAACTATATCACTCCCCCCCCACACGCACGCAATCTATTCAGTAAACTCCAGAGACTCCTATTACCTCCAGAGATACAACCCTCTGTTTAACATTCTAAGTTCATCGTGACATGATGGACTTCCCTCTACAATAGTGTCCAGTTAACACTGCATTTGAGCACCCTTATGGGCTACAGTGAGCCTGAAGGAAAATTAACAAGTAAATCAAGCTTGAGTTAAAAACTTCAAATCTATATTCTTGATGTCCTACTAAACACAAGAAACTAGAGGAGTGAGAGCCTCTGTCCCCTACTCCCCTGGTACTTAGGCAGTATGTGCAGCTGCCAGATTTGTATGACTTAAAGAGTTTTGAAAGATTTTTATATCCTGAAATATCTTCTCTAGTGACTTCTAACAAACATCAAATTTCATCAATATAAATTCCTTCCCTTAAATTAAGGTATTGTTTCCAATGGACCTCTCAAAATGAAAGAATATTACTTGAGATGAGCAGTTACAGATCAAGGTCAAAGTTGAGGGAAACTCAGTCCTTAAGATCTGTCCCTAGATTGAGGAACACCAAAATTTCCACACAAATGGAGTACAAAAAAACAGAAGGTCAGTTGTGGGAGATCAATCATCAACAAATATTTCTGGAGTGTCTTCTCTATGCCAAAGAACTATAACAAGAGAGAAGTTCTGCCATCATGAACAGACATCTATAATCTATAACACAGTCGTAGAGAAAGAGGAAAAGGGAATTTGTGTAGATGAGAGAAAAAACATTACCAAGTCATAGAGGAGAATGATTTGTAACTCAGGAGACCTATAAGGGATGTGAGAGGCCATCTAATCAAGTCTCCTCATTTTATAGGTGAAAAAGATAAGGCCTGAAGAGGTAAGCTGGCTTGCTCAACATCTTATGGGTAGTAAAGAGAAGAGCCAGAACTAGAGAAGCCATATATAACTTTAACTTTAAATTCAGCAGGCAGGTATTGCTTGCCTGCTATGGGCCAGGTACTGGGCTAATGCTGCAAATAAAAGACAAAAATGATAAAATAGGCCTGCTCTCAAGGAGCTTACACACACAGATAAATAAGCATGCAGACAATAAAGCAGAGAGTAAAGTGTGTGTGTGTGTCAATGAGCCAGTTGGGAGGAGGAAGAGTATTACTGGCCTGGGGTTCAACCTCTATAAAAGCATGGGAGGAAGAAGAGAGAAGGTTATATCTGGGAAATGGCAAACAGGTCAGTCTGGTTAAAACATAAGCTGTATATGATAGAAGTAAAATGTGATTTCATCTGAAAGGAGAGATTTGAGCCAGATTGTGCAAGGTTTTAGATGGCAGACATGCATTTATTCTGAACAACAGGGAAACACTGATGCTTCTTGAGCAAGGAAGTGGTATTGTGTTTTAGGAAAATTCAATGTTCTCTATATTGTACCATCCATTTTAAATCTTTATTCTGAACTGTTCTACAAAGTATTGTTCAGTCATGACTAACTCTTCATGACCCCATTTGCAGAGATAATGGAGTGGTTTGCTATCTTCTTTTCCAGCTCATCACATAGATGAGGAAACTGAGGCAACCAGGGTTAAGTGACTTGTCCTTGGTCATGCAACTTAAGTGTCTGAGGCCACATTTGAATTCAGGAAGAAAAACTCTTCCTGACTCCAGGTCAGGCAACTATCCACTGCACCACCTAGCTACTCCTCTAAAAGATGTATTCCCTACTTATTGATCCTTAATGAAATTCCATTTCTAAAGAGTTTAAACTCCAAACAGGATTTCTATATTGAAAGTCTTCTTTTACCTTTTATGGCAGCTAAATAGTTATCTTTTCATTCTTTCTACAACTGCCTCCCCCATCCCACCTCAGAAAAGATATCTACTGTGAATTCTTATCATTCTTTCTCACTACCTGTTTCACAGATCAAACTTTGAGATCCATGCATGAAAGAAGTTACTGCCTACAATCTTACAACTGGGGAACACTATTGACTTACAACCAAACAGTGCTGTTGACCAATCAAAGTCTTTCCTGAGCATCCACAGAGAATATCTGCACAGGCTATGTGGTAGCAAAAGCACTTTGGTGCTTCAGACAAAGAGACCATCGACCCAGTGAAAACAGAGGCTAAGAACAGGAATTGAACCAGGAGTGTATACTGTGTCACAGGTCACACTGGCCCTAAAAAGAAAACTTCCAAACCAGAACATGACTCATTGAAACAAAGTGGAGAAAAAAGGTATTTCGAAATTTTTCTGATTTATAGCCTACTATAGGATATTGAGACATTATTTACAATCGATATATGTGCCTACTGGAGTCCCCCTGGAGCCATTGATGTTGCTTCACAGAGTGGAGGTTGGTCAGCCCAATCCAATAGACACGCTACTAGTGTCCTGTTGGAGCAGGCAATAAACCCCAGCTGTAGCCATATATCTTCAGGAAAATGGTCCTGGTTACTTGTGCCTTTGGGTGGTTGTTGCAGGCATATGAAATTGGGAGTAAGAAGACAGGGTGGTAAGAAGAAGGAGAATTCATAGACTTACTTATTATGGGTAAACCTCATAATTTTAATCGGACATTTCTCCCTCCATCCATCTGAATTTCACTGTATAATAACAACAACGTCATGTAAAATGCCTTTCAGCAAAGGATGTCTTAATAAGAACTCAAAGACAACAGGTCCAACGTAGTTTAGAGAAAATTGGAATACTCAGTACAAAAATGCTTCTGATTGTTTTCTCTTTTCATTTCATCACAAATGTAAGCATCTTTCCTTCTCCATTCCCTCTTGCTCTGCCCCCCAAAATCAAGGCTAGTTCATTTGTGTTTCTAGTCTTTCCATTAATTTAGATGAGAATGAGTACTTAACACATGTCTAGCACAGTACAATATGCAATATGCAAGTATAAGGTGAGCTCTCCATTCCTGAGTTTATAGTCTAAGAAAAAAAGAAAAAACTAATTAACATCAAACAGTCAGAGTAAAATTAAGTACTCAACTGTCACTATATTATTGACTATAAGTAAGATAAATCAAAATAAGAGGGTCATATGCTCTTGTGGGGGGGGGAAGTCCATTTTCTATCTTTTGGGTATGCTGGGGAGTTTCGAATTTGACCTTGAATACTCTTCTCTCAGAGCACATTAAACCCTTCCACACATGTATCATTCCATAAATCCTATTTCTATAGGCTTTTAATTTCTTTCTGGGTACATATCTAGACAGTTCAGACCTAGGAATTTGACACTTGAGAACCAACCAGCTTCCCACCTCTTTGAGAGGTTGATGGAATTACAATGTCCTCCCGGAAATGTGAGTATTCCTCCAAACTGTAAAGCTCATCCATCACCCACTCATGCCTTCTCATCCCATCTGACTTTAGATTCTATCCTGGAGCAGCAGTTCTTACAGGATCAAATATAAAATCCTCCATATAGCTTCAAATAACTTCATAATCTGATCCCCTTCTATCTCTCCAGTCTTCTTACACTTTACTTCCCTCACATATTTATGAGGCAGTGACATTGACCTCCTTGCTGTTCCACAAACTCCATCATAATGCATTTTCACTGGCTGTCCCCATTCCTGGAACACTCTCCCTTCTCACCTCTATCTTCTGGATTCCCTGATTTTTTCATGTTCCAGATAAAATCCAACCTACAGAAAGAAGTCTTTCTTGATCTTCCTTAATGTCAAGGTTTATCTCTTAGATTATTCTTGAGTTTTATTGGAGTGTGGCAACTATGCAAACTACAACTTCTTGGACTTACAGGTGAGAGTTGGGTGACAAGTGGATGAACAATTTTTTTAAAAAGGCAAATGCAATACTTCTCAGAAATAATTCTTCATTGTAATGTTCTGCATCCTACTCATACTACCATGCATCTCTCCATTATCCTTTGGGTGACCTTCAACTTTAAACCTTAAGAAAATGTGACATTCAATGCTTCACTACCAGATAAATATTACCAAAGGAAAACTGGTGTTAAAAAAATGAGAGAAATGAACTTATGCACAAATCGCTAGTATATATAAAATAAAATAAAGCAAAGAGGTTACTCTCAATTTGGGAACAGATTATTTCATAGTAACCTGCAAAGACTCCTAATATAATAACTTCCCTTCTAGGATTAGGTCAAAAGTAGTGAATGAGAAAGTCAAGGTTCATCACACCTTTAAATTACCATGGGAATAGATATAATGGGATTCCTAGGAAAACAGTCTCAAAAACAAGAGTCATTCTGGTTCTTTGGCCAACATGAATTCACCACCCTCAAAATGGCCAAATCAATATTTTAAATTGGATTAACAATTGCATACCATCAGGGCTGTGGCTTGTAATCTTACACCCACTTCCCTCTATTCACACACAAAATTCTTCCACAGGCTATGGAAGAAGAATGAAAAACACTAATAGCCATTGGAATATATGGGATCCTAATTCAGGGTGCTCCAGGGGAGGTCACAGGTATGCACATAATTGCTCTGAACTAACTTTTTGGAGAAGGGTCAGGGTTCAGACATCCTTTTATCAGTGTAGGGAATTCCCAGTGTGTGAAATCCCCCAAGACAGAATGGCAACTTCTCTGTGACTCACATGAGTTCATAATATTAATGTAAGGTTAATGGTGAGTGGGAAAGGAAGGGAAGAGTTAAAGATTTTCCCCACCCATTAATAGGCCTCAGTAGCTTTTGTAATTTCTCTTGAGGCACTGGATCAGAGGGTCCTACCCTCCAGATCTGAAAAGTGTATAAATACTCTGAGGTGAAATTTTACTTTGGGACTTAATCTTTGAAGTGTTTGACCATATGAGACTCTGGGGAGCTGCTAAAGGGCCTCTCCAACCTCCTTTGAAAACCCAGATGCTGGTGTTTCTTTCTCTGGTAACTATGTATGTATGTATGTGTGTAATGGTCAGACAGTTGAATCTCTCTGTTGATCTGTGGTATATGTATTGCTTGTGGTCAGACAGTTGGAAGCCTTATCTGTTGGTCTTTATTTCCGTGCTGCTATTTTCTCTGTTGGTATATGTGTTTGATTAAAGTGATTGTTGACTCCTCAAAGGTTGATTTCCTTTCAGAAAAGCAGATCTAAGAATCTGTACAGCAGGCCCTCCTGTGTGTTCCAGGGTCCTTGCTATTCCAGAGAGTTGTTTCAGGCATTGATAGGTTAAATGCCTTCTCTATGTTAATACAATTAATATGTTTCAAAGTCATAACTTGAACACAGATCCTTATTCCAGTGTTGGCCATTTATCCACTATCTCCTGCACCTTGTCTACTTTTCACTGTGATACATGTGTGTTTGTATATATGTATATACAAACACATATACACATATGCATATATTAAATATTTATATATTCATAAATATAAATGTACATTCACATTTCTATAACACTAATATACCCATCTTTTCTTGTACTTACAACAACTCTTTTTGTGTGACATCATGATCACATTTTTCATAACTAACATTTCTATATAGCTGTATTCACAACAAACTCTATTTTACAGATGAGGAAATTAGAGCCTTTCTGATCGCCTCAATTGTTAGTCTTCATCCTCTGCATTACTTTGTATTTATTTTTAATTATATGTGCATGTTGTTTGGCCTGATAGAATATTAACTCTTTGAAGATAGAGATGATTTCATTCATATCTTTTCTACCCTCAGATCCTGGCACAATGACTCACACTTAGTGGGTACTTAATAAATCCTTCTTGATTTATTGATGGATCAGATGATTTCTCTAGGGTCACATAGCTAGCCCATGTTGAGGCAAGATCCAAAGCTAGGTTTTCTTGACATTTAGTCAACACTGTCCACTATATTATACCACTAGCAGCACCTACTTGTCACATCTCTTTGGACACTGCTCAAAAGCCACCTTCCCTAGAGCTGGGTCAGTGGCCTATTAGGTCTCGTAATTATTATTCCCCATCTCTAGGACTGCTCTCTCACTTTCATTATTAGGAACATCTTTCTCTCTTGAGGACCCAAGCCAGGTCAGTTCAGGCAGTAGTTACATCTATGACCACAACCATGTTCCCTATCTATCAGTTTGAATCAGCTTTTAAGGCTTCCAGGTTAACCAATATTATAATGACAACTGAGATTTATATAGTACTTTAAAATTCATAAAGCAATTCACATCAGTTATCTTACTTGAGCCTTGCTGCAATGATCTGGGCTCCATTCTACAGTATTGCCATGATGGTTTTATCCAACTCATTTCTGAAAGAAGTTTGTTTCTCATGAAACTACATAGAACTAGCTAAAAGGCTTTGACCCTCTAAGAATAAATGGGGTCAGGGGGCGGGGACAGGGATTGAAGATACGATGGACTTTTAGGACAATCTACTGTTTATTTCATTAAGTCAATGAATTTCCATCTATTTTCCTTAATAGGAAGAATTGGCTAGGATGCTAAAGTTTTCAAATTGCCTGCTTCATGCAGACACCATGTCCATTTTCAGAATGTTTTCCATGGATTTTTCCCACGTCATCTATTAATTACCTAATTACATCGTCTAATTATGGGATTCCTCATGTATTTACACTGATTACGTAATTGGGTGCAATTACACTAATTAGGTTAATGACACACGATAACAGACTACAAATTGCTTTAAAGGGACATTGGAAAAGCTGATAGGCCAAAATCCCTTCTGAGGCAGGTCAGGTTCTGTGTATTAGCAGCTAAGAGCCTCCATGTCCCTGACCCCATCCTGACTCCTCTGTGCCAAGGTCTCTAGATTTTAATGAATTGTATGAGTGATTTTAAATGAACTATGTTCCCTGAGGTCAGATTTTGATGAAATTATGAGGGAGCCAAAATTTATCTTGCAACCCTTGGTCTAGCTTTTTAGAAACATTTTCTTCCATAGGCAATAGTTTCTCCCACTTTTACAAGTACCCATTGCCCTCCTATTCTCTCATTTACCAAATTCCTTAACAAAAATCTGACCCTAGGATCTGGTACATACTCCATAGTAAGAATTTAAACCATCATCTAACCTCTCTCATAAGCAGTTGCCTTTTTAACCGTTTAGTTCTGAAATGAGATATTTTGTCTATTCTAACAGAACATGTAAAGGAGGTTGCCAGGGAAGAAATGATGAGGGTTTCTTATTTAGTTTGACTCCTATGGTAACATCTAAGGAGCTACTTAGGCTATTATTTTTATTAATATCTCATGTTTAGTTACAACAATCCTGAGAGGTAAGTAGTAGGAGTACTAAGAATTATATTTTCCCCATTTTACAGATGATGACTCTGAGGTTAACAAGAACTTAAATGAATTGGCCAAGGCCACACAACTAATGTGATGGACCAAGGACTTAAACCAAGTTCTTCTGTTGACTCCAACTACAATACATGCTGTGTTATATCATCCATACTAAGACCCACATAAAATCCATGGGAATTGTGAGTTTACACAAGATAGCTCATTCCCCACAATTCTGCTGGAGAGACTGGCATACCAAGGATGGTCCAATTCATCACTCAAATGAGGGGAAAACAGAGAACTGCCCCTTATTTAATCTCTAGACATCAAGCTCAGGATGAATCATAAGTGTGATTTTAGACTGGATTAATGGAATGATACTGCCCAGAGCAAAGGAGGTAAAAGCCTGTCCTAACCAGGCCACATTTAAAATATTGTTTCCAGTGTGTGACATCACATTGGTCAACAAGATCAAGCCCAGGGAAGATCATGGGAAGGGTAAATAATAATTAATAATAACATTAACAGTTAACTTTGTACAGCATCTAATTAACATGTGCTAGGGCACAGCTAGATGGTACAATATAGAGTTCCAGGCCTGGAGTCAGGAAGACTCAACTTCATGAGTTCAAATTCAGCCTCAGAAACTTACTATCTATATAACCCTGGTCAACCACCTTCATCTTGTTTGCCTCAGTTTCTTCATCTGTCAAATGATCTGGATAAGGAAATGGCAATCCCAAATGGGGTTACAGATAATTGAACACTACAGAAAAATGGCTGAATAATATGTCCTAGGAACTTTTCTAAGTGCTTTAAAAATATAATCTCAGTTAAGCCTCACAACCACCTTGAGTTATAGATGTTATTACTCCCATTTTACAGGAAATCGAGGAAGATAGAGGTGAAATGCAGGTATTCCCTCCTCCATAAACAACACTTTATCCAATGCACCATCAGTTGCTTGAGACCTTTCCATCCTGCTGACCCAGATGGAAAGAAGTCTTTTGAACATGCTATATGAGACATATTTGAAGAAAATAGGATATTTATTATTCAGATGAAGAAAATCACAGAAGATATGAGTGCTGTCATGGGGGAAAGAAACTAGATTTATGTGTTTTATTCCAAAAGGAGAAAATAGGACCTGGGAGTAGATGCTGCAAAGAGACCAATTTTTGTTCTGCATAAGGAAAATCTCCCTCAAAATTAAAGCATTCAAGTGAAATAGCCAGATTTGAGGGGGTAATGATTTCCCAGTCACTGAAAATATCCAAGCAACAGAGATTAGGTGATCCCTTGTTGGAATTGCTCTGGCTGCAATTCGTGATTTGGAGAGGTTAAACTAAGAGACCTTTAGGGCTCTAGGATTCTGAAAAATCTCATGCAAAGTCATAGAACAAGAGATAGAAGGGACTTAAGTCATCTGCCATGATTCTATGTGATGAAATATGCCACCAGCTTCTCTTAGCACCAGATGAAATTCCTCAGTTTCAGTGTCCTATGTAAAAACACAGCTTCATTTAACCTGACTGCTCTCTCCCCTCTCCAGCCCCTACTCCCAGCTTTACTTAAGCATCCAGTGCAAGGGTAAAGCCCTTCTAGGTTTATTCCTCAAGAGTGGGAGAGAGAGATTGGTGAGGCACTTATCTGGCCATTGCTGCATTTCTCCCTGGCGTCAGGAGCTCAGACTTTGGTGAAATCACTAACCCACTGTTTCATTAGTCATTCCTGCTACCTGCAATTCCAGCATAGAGCATCACCCATCAGCTATTGATCTCTGCTTGTAGGACTGAGAGGAATGATTTCACTTGCTACTAATTATATAGCGAAAGAACTTCAAAGAGAAAAATGAGCCCAGTAAATTATCCAACAGAAAGTCCACATCTTACTGTTGTATAGCACACAGACAGATTTACTTAAAAAGAAAAAAACAGATGTCTATAAAGTTAAACTATAGCTATTAATGAGATTGCTTCTTTCTGCAGATGACTTTTTTTTTTCAAATATCTCTTTGTCTTTGGGGCTCGATGAAAATGTGGTATGTATTTTGAATTATGCCCTCTATACTGTATTATGAGTTTGCACATAAGATATGGAATCCTATGGTTGAAAAGGTCCTTAGAGATCAGTCAATCTATATCGACTACACTGATCCTTACATGACCCATTTTGCATTTGAAAAGCAGTCCAGAAGAGTAATGCCTTTCTAAGTGTCATGGTTCAGCTTGGATGTAGCAGCCTGAGAGGTGGATATTCTTCCTCAGGTCTAAGTCTGATCCCACCAAGAAAGCTTCCTAAGAGAGGAAAAGGGTTGGGAACATGAGTGATAAGTACCAAGTATAGAATAAGTTATAGTAGGCAAAGTGCTGCCTCTCAAGTCAAAGGATTCATGTTAACGTCCTACCTCAGGCAAGTCACTTAACCCCCTAAGGTCTCAGTTTCCTCATCTATAAAATAAGAGTGTTGGATTAGATGACCTATCATAATTTGTAGGTCAGGAGCCTTTGCCTAAATTCAACCTGTAGACAGCAAAGGAAGTCTCTAGGAGTGATGTGCCAATAGAACCAAGTGATGCACCAAGACCAAGTCAAGAGTCCTAGAAAACAGAGCAAAGTCATGAAATATATGTGGGATGGAATAAGGACAGAAGATGTATATTTACCTAAGAATAATTGACTTCATGAATAACTGACTTTATGAATCCATGAAGGCCTAACAGACCTAACCTGGGGCACTCAAAGTCATACTACTTAGTGGTTTGTGGTAAAATTCAAAATAGAATTTTCTGATCCAAAGTCTTTGGACTACTCTAGCATCCCTGAATAGCTACTCTCCATCGTGCTCCAGGAACCCTTTCCAATCTCCTGCAACTCCATTTCAAATGCCTTATGTGTGCTTGTCTGGGAAGGTTTCCTATTCTCACTGAGTATTAATCCTATCACTCTCCAGGTCTCCTAAAAACTTTACAGAAGTTACTTTGTCACCACCTTACACCTTCCCCCCTCCATCTTCTTCCAGCTACATATAGCAATCATGATACTTTGGGATGTTTCTACTCTAAGACTGGATCCCAATGAACCATGACAACTTTCTGAATTTATTTCTCAGTGATTTCAATCTAATGACATTTTTTCAGTATTCATCCTTTTTGAACTTGAAAGACTTTTGACAGTGTCAGTCACCCTCTTCTCATTGGTACTGATACAGGGTGTAGGGTGTGTTTAGGGTACACTATTGTAAGCATCAAGACTAGTTTGATGAAAATGATAGGGAAATTCAGATGCTGCTAAATGAAAAACAAAGACTCCACAGGGTTTAGCAACAGGGCAGTTCAACTATTTCTAAGAAGGCAGCATTTAATTTCATCAAAAGTAAAGTACAGGCTGAACATTTCCCTATTGTTCTCAACAGACCATCATCAGTCAATGCTAAAGTGATTGCCCATTTACCTCAGGTTGAAGTCAATCCCTCTCTTACTGAAGTTCCAATTGAAAAAGAATTTGAATTCCATTAGGATCCTTTCATGTGGCAAAGCACTTGATACTGATTATATTCCAACTGAGACTTATAAGGTGGGGGTCCCATTTATCATAAAAAAGCTGACTGAAATTTTCTGGATTACATGACAAGAGGAGGTTATTCCCCAGGAGTTCAAGTATGCCTCCCTTGTCAATCTCTATAAAGGTAAAGGAAGGGGTGGAGCCAAGATTGTGGAGTAGAAAGATGCATATACTCTAGTGCATCCTCCACAGCCCACAAAATACCTACAAAAAATGACTCTCAACAAATTCTAGAGCAGCAGAAGCCACAGAACAACAGAGCAAAAGAGATTTCCAGCCAAAGGTAACCTGGAAGGCCAACAGGAAAGGTCTATCTCATGGAATGCTGAGCAGAGTGGAGCCCAGCTCTGGCCATGTGGCACTGGGAGGAACAGGACCTGAACAGACCTCCAGGAAAGAGTTCCCAGTAGAGAGGATCCCAAATACCTCAACCCACAAATGACAAAGAAAGCTCCAAAAGTCAGTGTGGGAGGGCTTTCCCAGCAGGGCAAGAGGGGAACTGGGTTCCTGATGGCAGCAACAGAAGTAGCAGACTGTAGGCAACTACAGTGGCCAGGAAACAACCTGGGTCTATTGTCCAGGAAGTTCAGCTTAAAGCCTCTGGTGATAAGTAGCAGCTGATCTAAACCTCAGCCCTCAGTGATGGCCCCACACCCACCCAAAGTCCCAGGGGAAGCAAGCAGCTGAGTCTAATCTCAGCCTTGAACATAATACTGGGGAGAGAAAGGGCAATAGGACTATCCTCTTGACAAAGGATTCAGAAGTCAAGTAACTGGCTGTGAAAATGCCTAAAAAAGGGGAAAAAAAATAAGACCATAGAAGGTTACTTTCTTGGTGAACAGGTGTCTCCTCCCATTCTTTCAGATGAGGAAGAACAAGGCATACTATCACAGGAAGTCAAGGTCCCTACCTCCAGGGCCTCCAAAGTGAACTTAAATTAAGCTCAGGCAATAGAAGAGCTTGAAAAGAGATTTAGCAACTTGCTGAAGGAGACCCAAAAAAAATTCTGAGGAAAACAATACCTTTAAAAATAGGCCAATTCAATCGGAAAAATAAGTCCAAAAAGCCAACGAGGAGAAGGAGGCTTTAAAAAGAAGAATTAGCCAAATGGAGGAGAAGGTTCAAAAGCTCACTGAATAAAATAGTTCTTTAAAAGAGAGAATTGAGTTCAGGGAACTAATGACTATGACATAAAGCAAGCAGTTCAAAAACAAAACAAATAGTTTGAAAAAATAGATGATAATGTGAAACATCTCACTGGAAAAACAACTGACCTGGAAAATAGATCCAGGAGAGACAATTTAAAAATTATGGGACTACCTGAAAGCCATGATCAAAAAAAGAGCCTAGACATTATCTTCCATGAAATTATCAAGTAAAACTGTCCTGATATTCTAGAACCAGACGGCAAAATAAATATTGAAAGAATCTACCAATCACCTCCTGCTCTTGAAAGAGACCCAAAAAGATAAACTCATAGGAATGTTGTGGTCAACTTTCAGAGTTCCCAGGTCAAAGAGAAAATACTGCAAGCAGATAGAAAGAAATTGTGGAAATGCAATCAGGATAACATAAGATCTGTCAGTTTTAACATTAAGGCACTGAAGGACTTGTAATTGGATATTCCAGAAGTCAAAGGAACTGGGATTAAAGCCAAGAATCACCTACACAGCAAAACTGCATGTAATGCTTCAAGGGAATAAATGGTCACTCAATGATATAGAAGACTTTCAGGCATTCATGATGAAAAGACCAGAACTAAAGAAAAAATTTGACTTTCAAACACAAGAATCAAGAGAAGCATGAAAAGGTAAATAGGAAAGAGAAATCATAAAAGACTATCTAAAGCTGAACTGTTTATATTCCTGGAAAGAAAATATTTGTAATTTTTGAGACTTTTCTCAGTATTTGGGTAGGTGGAGGGATTGTACATACACACACACACACATACGCACACATATAGACAGAGAGTGCAGGTTGTGTTGAATCAGAAAAGACGATATCCACAAAAAAACTAAAATAAAATAAAAATTAAGAGGTGAGGGAGGAAAATACTGGGAAGAGAAAAGGAGAAATGGAATGGGGCAGATTGTAACTCATGAAATAGATAAGAAAAATCTTGTTCAATGGAGGAGAAAAGGGAGAAGGGGAGAGGGGGAAAATGAAGCTACTCTCTCCACATATGGCTTAAAGAGGGAGTAACATGTTCACTAAATTTGGTATGAAAATCTATCTTACACTACTAGAAAGTAGGGGAGGAGGTGATAAGTGGGGTGAGGGGAGAAAGGAATAACTAAAATACTTTTGGGAAGGGACATGGTCAAATGAGGGAATTAAAAAACAAGGTGGGATAGAGTAGGATAGAGGTCAATACACAACATAATTTTGCAAAATGACACATATTTAGTCTGTATTGAATTACTTGCTTCTCAGTGGGGATAGGGAGGGAGGGAAGGAGAGAAGTTGGAATTCAAAGTATTAGAAAGGAATGTTGAGAATTATTGCAAATAACTGGGAAATAAGAAAAGAAAGAAGATAGGGATAAGGGAAGGGTGTGGTGTGATAGAAGAGAAGGTACATTGAGGGAAGAGATAATCAGAATGTAAGGCATTAGGGGATGGGGGGAGGGGAGAGATGGGGAGAAAAATTGAACATGTTACTAAGTGAGGTAAAAGCAATTAGTATTAACACATTTGACTGAATTAATTACTGAGACTAAATTAGAGACATCTTTAGTTGGAGAAAAAGAATTTTAGTTTAAGTTTCCTAGAGGTAGGCAACTTTGGGTAAAATTTGTAATGGATGGAAAAGTTAAGGTTTTAATGGTAAATTTGATTTTATGATTGCTATTTAATTAGGAATTGAAACATGTATAGGAAGGCATATAAGCCCCTTAAGACACATCAAAAGATGTTCCTTAGCCAATGTGAAATTACAGTTATATCTGAAATCTGGTTATTAGAACTTGCTATTTTAAGATTCTATGAGTCTATTAACTGACTGTTCTTCTGAATCTAACTCAGGTATGGGTAGCAAGAAAGGCAGTCTGAGTCTCCAATCCATGATGCCTGTAAGATGCTGATATGAACTGCAAAAGTGATTTCATAGGAAGGATGGGAGAGCGACTGTTCAGCCAAGACTGAGGTAGGATTCTCCTGACTCAATTTCCCCACTGACACCTGGCAGACTTTAAGCCTGACTGAATGCAAGTTGACAGTCTACTCCTGCCTGAAATTGACATGAAGTTGGGGACATAGAACTGCAATGTCCCTATTACTGGCAATTTTTTATGGTCAAAAGATTTGTAAGCTAAATACCAGATCCTTTAAATTATAGATTGTTGGTAGGGGAACTTCCAAGGCTAAGCCTAAAATTAAACTATTAGGCTTAGGATTTTAGACCAACAACAATAAGTTGGGGTCTTTTAATTCTTACTAATAGTGTGGAGACAATGAGGTCAAGGGCTTGTGAAGTTAGCATATATAGTTATTATTTGTGTCTCAGTTGGTTAATGTTAAAAAAAAATTCATTTGTGGTTTATGTTGTAAATGTTTTAAAAGAAGTATTACCTGACCAAAAATTGGAATTGTTTTATGTGATATGAACTGTGTAAAAATGAAAAATATATAGATAGATAAAGGTAAAGGAAATAGATTGTCCTGTATCAATCACAAGGGGATCTCTCTCTTAGTCAATGCTGGCAAGGTTCTTGCTAGAGTCCTCCTTAATAGGCTGAGCCTTCACCTGGAAGATGATCATTTACCTGAGAGCCAGTGTGGCTTCAGAAAGGACCAAGAAAAGTTGATATGATGTTTGCTGCCTGACAACTATAGAAGAAATGCCAGGAACAAAACAGAGGATGGTAGACAGTGTTTGTAAATCTTACCAAAGTCTTTGATACTGTCACTCATGAGACCTTATGGAAAATTATGTCAAAATTTGGTTGTCCAGAGAAGTTCATGGGTATTGCATGTCAGTTTCATGATGCTTACCCAGGTTCTGGATAATGGTTGATATTCTCATACTTTCCCAGCCACCACTTGCTCACATGCTTTTTAGCATGGTATTTTCAGTCATGTTGAAAAATATCTTCAATAAAAATGAACACAGCATCTAGCATTTACCACACTGATGGTTCTTCAACTTGAAAAGGTTATAAGTCAAGACCAAAGTGGAAGGAGTATTGGTGCATGACTTTTTTTTTTTCAAATAGTTGTTCAATTCACTTCTAAAGCTGAAATTCAACAAAGTACTGATTAGTTTTCTGCTGCTGATGCTACTTTTGGCCTAACAATTAACACCAAGAAAATATAGGCAGGGCAGCTAGGTGGCACAATCACTAGAGCACCAGCCCTGGAGTCAGGAGGAGCTTAGATCAAATCTTGCCTCAGACACTTGACATTAACTAGCTATGTGACCCTGGGCAAGTCACTCAACCCCAATTGCCTCAAAAAAAAAAACTACAGGTGCCCCATTAGCCAGCACCATATCACTTATATGTAGTTAAAGCAAAAAAAAAAAAGTTTTGAATACTGTGGATAATTTTACTTACCTTGACAGTATACTTTTTAGAAATGTATACATTGATAAAGAGGTTGACGCACACATTCCCAGAGCTAGTTCAGTGTTTGGGAGAGTCTGAAGGAAAGTATGGGAGAGAAGAGGTATTAGGCTGACTAGCAAACTGAATATCTTCAGAGCCATTGTGCTGACCTCATTGCTGTGTGCCTGTGAAACTTGCACAATCTACCAGCTCCATGCCAGGAAACTGAATCGCTTCAATTTGAACTCTTAGGAAGATTCTGAAGATCATCTGACAAGATAAGATACCAGACAGTCAGGTTTTTCTCTAACTAAACTGCCAAGCATTTAAACTCTACTGCAGAAAATGCAACTCCAATGGGCTGGCCACATTGTTCAAATGCCAAATGTATGCTTGTCTAAAAGACTTATTTTATGGAAAGCTCACACAAGGTAAGTGCTCACATGGTGATCAGAGAAAAGTGATAGAATGATATTCTGAAGGTCTCTCTTAAGAATTTTGGATTTGGATTTCCAGTTCTGGGAGCCAATATGGTAGAGTGATTGGTAACTATTATCACTCTCCCCTTGTTGGTCTTGATGAACCCAAAGAATATCTCCCCAGGAAAAACCCTGGAACAGTGGGAGCAGCTGAAGGAGTAAACAGACTCTTAGCAATGTGAGGCTAAAAAAGATCACTAAGGAGGGTCCCTCTTACTGTGACTAAAGGGGATCATTGCAGGATCAGAGTTGTCCCAGATAGTCCCACCTCAGCAAACCAGGAGAAGATCCTGAGCCCTGGAGGGGGCAGGGTGAAGCCAGCAAGTGCCAACACCAGGACCCCAGGTGAGCCTCAGCACCCCAAAGGAATCCGGAAGACATTAGGGCAGAGGGGATCATCAACTGATGAGCTTGCTTATGCCCTACCTCAGCAGAGGAGACCTCCTGTGGCCAGACCATCCCTGCCCCACACTTAACAAGCTAGCTCCAGGGTAACTACAGGGAAACCCAGAAAGACTTCACCTGGCCTCTGCTTTCCAACACCAGTCAGCTTGGCACCAGGTAAGCTGTAACATTTTAGCTTCTAGCTGAAAGAATCAGGAGCCAAAACACACAAAGCCTCAAGTTTTAGGCACAAGAATTGTGAGTCAGAGTCCCCTGTGTCCCAGATGCAGAGATCTACTTTAAAAGCCAGGATTATCACGAGTAAGAAGCAAAGAATGAAAGAGAAGAAAATAAAAGATCATAGAATCTTTCTATGGGGACAAAGACCAAACACAAATACCAAAGAGATCAGCATTGAGAATGTACTCACATCTGAAACTTGAGAAGGGAATATGAACTGGTCTGAACCACAAAAAGCCTTCCTGGAAGAGCTCAGGAAGGATTTTAAAAGGTAAATTAGAGAAATAGAAGAAAAACTGACCAATGATTTTAAATATATGAAAAAAAGAAATCACAGAAGAATTTAAAAGGAAAATTGGATAAATGGAAAAGGAAGTACAAAAACTAACTGGAGAAAATAACTACTTAAAAGGAACAATTGGACACATGGAAAAGGAGATGCAAAAGTTAACTGAAGAAAACAATTTGATAAAAATTAGAATCAGGCAAGTAAAAGCTAATGAATCTATGAGACATCAAGAATCAGTCAAACAGAATCTAAAGAATGAAAATATAGAAGAAAATGTAAAATACCTAATTGGAAAAACAACTGACCTGGAAAACAGATCCAGGAGGAAAAAAAATCTAAGAATTATTGGTCTACCAGAAAGCCATAATGAAAAAAGAAGCCTGGACAATATCACCCAAGAAATCATCAAGGAAAATTGCTCGGAAATTCTAGATCCAGAGGGCAAAATAGTCATTGAAAGAATCCACCATACACCTCCTGAAAGGGACCCCAAACTAACCACATCAAGAAATATCATTGCAAAATTCCGGAACTATCATGTAAAGGAAAAAATACTGAAGGCAGCCAGAAAGAAACAATTCAAATATTGAGAAGCTACAGTCAGGATCACACAGTACCTTGCAACTTCTACATTAAAAGATCGAAGGACTTGGAATGCCATAAGGCAAAAGAGCTGGGACTACAACCAAGGAGTAATTACTCAGCAAAGATGAGCAAAATATTTCAGGGAAAGAGATGCACATTCGGTGAAATAAGGAATTTCCAGACCTTTCTGATGAAAAGGCCAGAAGTCAATAGAAAATTTGATCTTCAAACTTAGGTCTCAAGAGAGGCATGACTTGGGAAGGTGGCCTAGCACTACCAGACCTCAAATTGTATTATAAAGCAGCCATTATCAAAACCACTTGATATTGGCTAAGAAACAGAAGGGTAGACAAATGGAATAGACTTGGCACCCAAGACACAGTAGGCAAGGAATATAGCAACCTCCTGTTTGATAAACCCAAAGACCCCAGCTTCTGGGATAAGAACTCACTGTTTGACAAAAATTG
>CM053770.1:645341894-645364365 GCA_028658325.1 Potorous gilbertii | reverse complement strand
TGCTGTCATGGGGAGGGAGGGGGGTAGGGGGGGAAGGTGTGGGGATATAAAATCTTAATTTTAAGGAAGTGATTGTAGAACATTTATAAATAAATAAAATAAAATAAAAAATAAAAAAAATAAAAAAATAAATTATTTTGAATTAGTTCAAAAATCACTGAAATCATGGTATCTACAAGTCCTCTGAAAGTGGTAACTACAAACTAAGGCAAAGAGAGTGTAGAATAGACTACCGTAAAAAATTTGAGGGACATGGTCAAGGTTTTCTACTTTCTTGGTTTCCTTCTCTGGAAATAGACTCTGTCTTTTTTGGCATACTACTGGGATGTTGGGATTTTGTAATGTAGCACCTCATCTAATACAACAGGACTGACTGGGAGAAACAGAGGTGGGAGAAATGGAGTTCATGGTTAGTTATTCTTTTCCTACCATGATGAAATTACAGGATCATGCATAAATACTAAGATGGAAATAATGAATCTATGTTGATGACTTAAGAAAATGGACATTTTGCTGTTTTATCTTGTGTTTGTACCTACATTGGACTGACAATAAGGACATAGCAATCAGCTGTGGGAAGACATCCTAAGTTTCTTAAATATAAAGCTTGGCACTACAAAACAATAGCAGCAATAACATCTCAGGGATCTGTGATTTCATCGTTGTGATCATTGCCTCCATCCATGTAGATCAAAAACCTTCTATAACTCAGAAGATGTTCTTTGTGGGTTACCATGGTCTATACTATCCTTTGGCCAACTTAGTGTTAAACTACTGTGAACTTAGGTGGGTCCTCAGCAGATACAGTTGGTCATCTGACCTAAACTTGTAGCAAGTCCAGCTTTATAGTACCTAAGAGAACTTTTGGTACATTGGCATTACCATTGAAACCCAAAGTCAATTCCATAGTGTGAGGAGAAGGACTTGAACAAAAAGGCAGTATTAGAGACTAACATTGTCATATCACATTAAGATTGACAATGTACTTTATGTAAATTATCTCATTTGAGTCTCTAGACTTAGAGTATTAACAGTTCTTAGTTCTCAATCCATACAAAATCAAAGGAAAAGTTAAATTTGGTCCTCAGGCCATCGTTTGCCAATCCTCACTCTACACCACCCTTTGAGGGAGTTATTAGACCATCTTCCTTTTACAGATGAGGAAACTGAGGTTCTGAGAGAAGAAATAACAAAACACAGCTAGGAAGTGACAGTGATTATTCCTTATTTCAAGTCTAGCTCTCTTTCTGAAATATGTAATAGATTGTATTCAGCTGAATTCATGAATTCATTTCAAGAGAGACCTATAGATACAGTCTCAGGTTAACCTGAACTTTTATATACTCTTATTAGTGAAATTGGACATTCCTATGGTAGTCTTTGCAGGCCTTTCAAGGACAGGGTTGTGTGTTGAGTGAAAGCGAGTTCCTAGACACTCACTATTCCTTATTAAAAGAGCTGTGTGTGTTCATCTTTTGTTGCCTTCAGAGAAATAATGACATGACTTGCACTTGACTTTGTTTTGAGTGATGGAGGGCGCTATGCAGGTCACCAGCCTCACTTCTCCTCCAGAGCCATCTGAATCCAGTGATCAGATATTCATCAGGATGACTGGAGATGACCCAGGATGAGGCAATTAGGGTTAAGTGACTTGCCCAAGGTCACACAGCAAATGAGTGTCAAGTGTCTGAGGTGTGATTTGAACTCAGGTCCTCCTGACTCTTTCACTGGTGTTTTATCCACTGCACCACCTAGCTGCCCCTACTCTACCTTATAATCTCTCATCAACCTATTTCTCCAGTCTCTTCTGTACAGTTTGTCCAACCAGTTTCTCCTCTTGGGTAATTTATCTTGAGAAAGGCAACATAGTGAAGGGAAAAGAACTCGACAAGTTCTATGGAGTTCTAAGAGACCATTGCCACTAGTGAGCAAATTATGTGAGTGGTCTGGGAATCAATTTCTTCATCTTTAACATGATTAGACCAACTCTAATTCATGCCTAAGATCCCCTCTAGCTTTGACCTTAGGCAACTTGTTCTCTTCCTGAGACATAAAAGAAAAGGCGACACCCAACCTGCTGGAAAACAAAACTGTAAAAAACCCCAATAAAACCACAGGAAGGAAAGCATTCCTGTTGTTTTTCCCTTTCCAAAATACTTTAAGGCCTGCCCCCTAAGTCACATTGTGTCCTGGTAAATGCTTTATAGTTGAAATTTCTCATTACACTGATTCTGGAGCCACATTAGACTAGAGTCACTTTATTTAGTTGCTAACTCATGGATTGTGTTTGGTTGGGCATTTTATTGGGGATTTATGGGTATTTTTATATCTGGTTTTATGGACTTTCATAATCAACCTAATTGGTGTTAATTGATTTATTAGGTATTAGGGCAGAACATAAAAAACAAAGTATCAGAAAGGAGGAAAAAGAAATGGTAGACAGATTCCAGGATATGAGAGGACCAAGGACACTCTCTATAAAAGTTGTCTCTTTTATAGTAGCAAGATCAGCATCATGGTGTCATCTTCTCCAATCATGAAAGTTAAGGTTAAGTGAGTCTAGAGGTCAATTTCCTTTAATGACTTGGGGGGTGGGTATGGCCATGGCTTCCTAGAAATCTGGCTACTTCCCATTGAATCAGCAGTTAGCCAATACCTTCTAGAAGAATAAGACCAAATTTCTCCAGCAAAAGAAAACAAAGTCCAATGATCATAGCTAGGAGCTATGTAAGGAACTGCACCCTGCTATGGAATAAGATGAAATAAAATACAGAGGATAAGAGTCCACAGAAGAGAATTTTAAATTTTTTAAATCAACCATTTAGGATATATGAGATTCAGAGGCTTACAGAGTCAGAAAGCAGTGTAGTATGGTGAAAAGACTACTGGATTTAGAGCCAAAAGCCCTAAGTTCAAATCCTGGCTTTGATAGTTGCTACCTATGTGAATTAGTACCTCAGTTTCCTTATCTGACATAGCTCAACTAAATGGTCACTTCTAGCTCTAAATCTATGCTCCTACAAACAGTATAAATATTTGGGTCAGTCCAAGACATCCTACCTTTGGTACTTCTCAGACCAAATTGGTTAGGTATAAGGAAAATGACATGATTTCAACAAATCTACTTTCAGTCTTTTCCTCTTGTCTCCCTATGCCACCTAAATAGTAAATAACTCTTTGGCTTACCACTGGGTAGCCTTCTAGCTATGAAACAGATTTCTAGCACATTGGTGGAAGTATGTATTCCTTCATACTACATCAGCCATTGAGTCAGGCACTTACTCAGGAGGCAATAAAAGTGCCGATTTCCCAATGGTTTCAGTTAGAAGGGACTGAACCTTTAAGATGGTAGCCAACAATGAGAGATTAGCTTGTTTGGAAGCAAGCTAAAGACCTGGAAGAAAGCATGTGCTCTATTCTTGTTTTATAGCTAAAATGCAGAACTAAAGTCCCAACCACTTAAAAGAAATGATTGTGACCCTGACCTACTGTGAAATTTTCCAGCAAGAGTAACGACATATAATCTCTGAATTTCCCCACAGACTCAATTGCATCCAATGTCTTTTGGCAGTTTCAACAACTGTACCCTGTGAAAAACAACTGGAGCGTTTCACTGCAAAGGTACCTCCAAGTCCTCCATCATTCAAGGCACCATATAGCCAGAATGTAGTGAAATAAATTGATCATTTATTTTAGTCATATCTAGTGTATATTAACAAACAAGTGTAGGGAGCTTAAGAGCTGGGACATCTAAATGTTGCTCTGTGAAGACCCTCGACGCATTTAATTGCCAAGACACTAAGGGCATCTGTGCCTTCCCATGCTGCACACCCATCTTCCTATCTGTTGTTCTGAGAATGGTAATCAGATCAATATTACCATTCCTGGATCAGTATGTCTGTCAATTCCCCTGCGAATTCACTCACCATTCTTTGACTTTGCTGTCCAAAACACTTCTCCTTGGCTATGATTCTCCTACATGTGTTGTCTTCCTCTATTAGAATGTAGGTTCCTTGCGTACAAAGATCATCTCAATTTTTGTATTTGTATCTCCAATTTTTATTTGTACTGACATTCCCAGCAATCCTGGCATGTAGTAGGGGCTGAGTAATTTTTTTAATTCATTCATCATTAGTTCACAAACATATCATTTAATAGGAGTCATTTTTATTCATAAATTGGGGAAAATAATTATAAAATATTTTGAAAGTCTTAGCAAAGAAGTCCTATAAATACAGAATATCACAAAAAATAACAACTCCTTTTGTTTCTTTTTTTTAAAAAATCAACTCAAAAAATAAGATTGTTTCTAAGTTGAATATTACCATCTTTAACAGATTGGAGGAAAATTTAAATTTGATATAGAGTAGAAGATTTATAAATTCAGTTTCTATGTATTTATTTCTTTTAAGGAAAAGAGGGAGAGAGAGAATACTCAAAACCCTGAAATCATTAAAACCAATTCCCTTTCTCTGCTCCCCTCCCTTTCTCTGAGTATGTGTGTGAAACAATCTTTGCAGCTACAGAGCCATCACAGATGGTATTGATCCAGATGTGGAAATTGGTATTGACTGCAGCTGCTGATGTTGCTCTGTGCACTTCCCTGGCTTTTAAAGATACAGTATCCAGGTGGTTTCACTATGCACTTCACATACCTCAGGAGACCTTTGCTACAACAAACTAAATAATCAAAATTAAAAATCAAGGTTCACACCCTGCTCTCCTACTTAAATAAAGGACACTGGAACATTCTAGAACATAGCTGAATGCTTAGTCCAAGGATGGTATGGCTTTCCAAAGGAAAGAAAGGATGAATTTTATTCATTTTCATCCTGACCTTTGATAAATATCTCACTGGAATCCCAGTGAGAGAGAGAGAGAGAGAAAGAGAGAGAGAGAGAGAGAGAGAGAGACAGAGACAGAGAGAGACAGAGAGTCAGAGAGACAGAGAGGCTGAGAAAGAGTTCTTAGAGAATCTAAAAACTTAATTGGAAAAGGTGATCTGCCTCTCTGAGATACCCTACTGGTTATACAGAATTAATTCGTAGTGTATTTCAGCAAAACTTAAATGGAATTGAAGGGGGGAATCATGTTTGGATTTTTAAGTAAAAACCTAGTTTCAGTTCAACTTAGATTTATTTTATGCCTACTATTTGGCAAAGCACAAAGTTAGGCATTGAAAATACAAAGACCAAAGCAAGACAGTCACTGCTCTGAGTTACTTACAGACAACAATCACATGAATTGGTAAATATAATTTGGGAGGCAGAGGATACTAACACCTTAGGAGATGAGTAAGGGTTTCCTACAGAAGATAGGTACTGGCCTGAACCTCTAAGAAAGTTGATATGTGCCTGAGGTAAACATAGAATTTAGGGACCAACCAGTAGAACTTGGACACAGAGTGTGAGAGGAAAATGATGGGAAATTTTTGAAAAGGGAGAGTTGGAGTTAAGACTTGAATTTATCCTTATTGTCTATATGTCTGTTCCATCAGTAACATTTAGAATATTTAGTGTTGTTGTTGAGTTGTTTCAGCTGTGATTGAGTCGCCATGACTCCATTTGGGGTTTTCTTGGCAGAGATACTGGAGTGATTTGCCATTTCCTTCTCCAACTCGTTTTAGAGATGAAGAAACTACATCAAACAGGGGTGAGTGACTTGCCTAGGGTCACACAGCTTGTAAGTTTCTGAGTCCAAATTTGAACACAGATCTTTGATTCCAGGGTCACCCCTCTATCCCCTGTGCCACCTAGCTGCCCTGGAATGATTACACCTACACACTACTAATAACTCCTGCTTCTATTATAGGCAGCTAGGTGGTGCAGTGGATAGAGCACTGGGCCTCGAGTCAGGAAGAATTGAGTTCATATGCAGCCCCAGATGCTCACTAGCTATGTGACCCTGGGCAAGTCCCTTAACTTCTGTTCATCTTAATCCACTAGATAAGGAAATGGTAAATCACTCCAGTATTTTTGCCAAAAGAAACCCCATGAACAGTATAATCCATGGAGTCAAAAAGAGTCAGGCATGACTGAACAACAACTTACAAGATAGCTTTCTTCCTTTATCTTCAGCTCTCTCTCAGAGGGAGATATTGTTATTCTCAATTCACAGATGGCATGGGGTCTATAAATGTTAGCTGACTTGTCCTAGGTCATCCATCTAGTCAACAATGAGAATAAAGCCAGAACTAGAGCCTGGGTCATTCTGACTCCAAGCTTAGCCTCACATTGGAGAGAAGCCAACCATGTGGCTATCAGAGCATGGATCTCAGTGTCAGGAGTCCTTCATTCTGCTGAGTCATGCATTCCAGCAGATCTTATGTGGCAAATAAAGTGAGTTTCCATTCATCCATGCTTATTGAACTGAAGAGAGTCCTAAAGTTTCAGGAAGGGGAGAAAAAAAACTATATCAGAGGAGATGCTACAAAAAAGTCTACATGAAGCTCAGCGATCACTCACATGTAACCCATTGTGCAAAGAGAATCAACAGAGGAGGTTCCAGTGAAAAAAGATCCAGGTCACTCTGAAGAGAAACTGAAGATGGCATACTAAGTTATGTTTATCCAATTCATGAAACATCCATCTCAGCCTTCTTGAGGACCCTGCTGTGCCGCTGAAGCTTCTTGGATGGGATATTCAGAGTGAGCTGGTTTCTCTGTTACTTATGCCCACAGACACACACATCATCTGTTTTCAACCCACTGCAGGGTAAAGGCCCCTTGGCGGTGAGTCCTCTCTGTCAGGATGAATGGCTAATTGAGACCTCCCGTGTACTAAGCCAGTGCAGTTGGTCATGAAAGCAACACTGTGAGGAAGGAAGGCTGGGCCTCATGAATATTTAATCAGAAAAAGTAAATATTAATAAAACAATACATCTTTAAATGGTTAAATTACCTTCCCTGCTCTAGCCCATTTTTACTTCACCTTGACATGGGGGGAAAGAAACTATACTTTTTCTATCTACACTAAGAATTTTCAATGAGGTCTTTATATGAGGTGAATCATCCTGATTTTCATATTATGTCTTTCTTGAATTTATCCCTAAAGTTAAAACAACCACAACACAGTGGTTCTGCCCTGAAATGTTTTGTTCATGACCTAACTGGAATTCTCATGGCATGCTCAAGTCTGAACTACTCTGATTTCATGGAAGAAAACGATTCCATCAGCAGGCAAGAAACCTCAGCTTTCTCTTGTGTGTGGTAATTGATTTATTCTGCATGGACTACTTCTAATCCCACCCCCAAAAATGAGAGGGGAAATTTAATTCCATTATATTAATGGAAACATTTTTTATCCATCTGATATCACTTAGAATGCTGTCTTCACTCTCTGCCATGTACTCTGACCTGGATGTGTGACAATATCATTTCCTTCATTTATATTCTCTTAAATTGGTCTTAGACCAAGTCACCCTTGAGCTACATGTGCAGTTTTAGACTTTATTCCCTCTGATGTTTTCTTTCCTTTCAGAAATTTAGGAATTCTAGTCCAAGATTCGGTGTCTCTCTGCTTCTTCTTCTTCCAGTTCTGTTTTTATCAGCTCCTCATATCTACCGTTGGTATTTTTTCAAACCTCCATCTCTAACTCATCTCATTTTGCTAAATGAATTACATGCCCAATTTTTCTGTCATCTCTTTGCTACTGTACTTCAACTCTATCCCATGCCTCTTCTGTTTAGTCTCATATCTTCATAAGACTTTTTGGCACTCTCTTTAAATCCCCCCAAAAAATATATAGGAATGACCTTGACCATCCAGGAACTCCTTGCTGAACTCCCCAAACTTTATTTACAATCCCCACCCCCATCTTCATCATCAGTTTTAACTTGGTTGCCTTCATCAGCACTTTAACACACAACATTAAAAATAATGTCCTCATTCTCTTCCCATGTTTAGATTGGGAGTCAGTAGTCTTCCATAACATTTCTAAATTTAACCCATTTTGATTCATATCTATGTACTACACCCTGTTCTGAGGAGTTCATAGAGTTGTGGAACCACAGAAGGGCTCTCAAGGGTTTAATTTCCCTCAGCTTCAGGAAACTAAGTCATCTAAAGAGAAATGATTGTCTAATCTTTCCCTACCTCTATGGAGAAAGATTCTACAGCTAGCCATTTGTCCTTTGTTAATATAATAATAACAAGAAATAATATAGTCTTCTGAAGTTGTATAGGGCTTCCAAGTATACAAAGTGTTTAAATCTACTGCTTCATTTGATCCTTACCAGAGCCCTTTAAGCAAGAAGCTATTATTTTCTCCATTTTACAAATAAATTAAAGTACAAAAATGTTAAATGTACTACGTAAAGTCACACAACTAGCTAGTTAGCAGTGGAAATGATTACAAATCCCAACCCCCTTTCCTTTCTCTTTTTGCCCCCCTTCCCCTATTGGATTATGAACTCCTTGAGAGCAGGGACAGTCTTTTTTTATTAACTGTATCTCCAATGCTTAGCACCATGCCAAGTATATAATAGGCAACTGATAAATGTTTATTGGATTAGATTGGCATCTAGGAATTTAGACTTCAAGTCCAACATCCTTTCTACTATTCCTTGCTAAATTTTATAATCAAGCAGTGCTTCCTTATTTTAAAACAAAACTCACCATCATTTAAGGTCTTTTTAGCCCAAGCTGAAAAAATAAAAATCAGTTGCCTCATCTTCATGTACTATGCTTGAAGGTATAGGTAAGGGGAACCAGAAGTAACCTACACAGGAATCCCTTCTAGATGTGCAGTTAAGATAATTTCTTCATCAGTAGAGCCATAATTTTGGATTCATTTCACTCCCTCAAACACTTCTCCCTAACATCAAATATATTATTTAATTTTAAAAAATCATCCAGTCAATAAACATTGATTCAGAATCTACTATATGCCAGACACCATTCTAAGCACTAGGAATAAAAAGAAAAGGGAAAAAAATAGTTCCTGCTGTCAAGGAGCGCACAATCTAATGGAGAAGACAACATGAAAACAAGATCAGATCAGTTAGTAAATAAGTATTTATTAAAGTGCTTGGTTATGTGTGAAGTACCATGATAAATTGAGAGAAAAGAGGAAGAAGAAGGAGGAGGAGGAGAAAGATAAAGGAAAGAAGGAAGGAAGGAGGGAGGGAAGGAAAGAGGGAAGGGGAAAAGGAGTGAGGAAGTAAAGGAGGACACTTGTCTCTTCTTCCTCATCAACATATAAATAACTCATCCTTACATTGGTCCTTCCAGTAGATAAAATTGTGTACCTATCCATGCTTCTTTTCTCTTGTGTTTCTATTTACAAGTGTCTAATCATTCAGGGCACAGACCCATGCTTATTTGCTTGCTGACATGGTTGGCATTGTTGATCACTGTCTCTTCTTGGATACTCCCTCCCACCTTCCTAGGTTTTGGTAACAACATTATATTCCTATTTTTTCTACCTTTATGATCACTTCAGTATCCTTTGTTGCTTCAACATCCACATTCCACCTTCCCTAACTTCCCTAACAAAACTCTGTCTGAGGGGCCCTCTTGTCTTTATCTATTCTTTCTCCATGACCTCAATAGCTTTCATTGGCTTAATTATCATTTTGATGCAGATGATTTATATATATATATATATATATATATATGTCATATATATATACGTATATATATGTCATATATATATACGTATATATATATATATATATCATGTTCTAAGACATCTCAGTCTTGGCATGTCTAAAATCATCCTATCCTTCCCTCAAAATTCTCCCTTCCACTGAACTTTCCTATTTTTATCAAGGAATCACCAATCTTTCAGTCTGAGTCTTAGAACCCTAAGTTTTCTTGTTGACTTCTCATTCTCCCCAAACTTCCCATCCAATCAGTTGCTAAATCTTGTTGTTTCTACCTCCCCAACATGTCTTGTATCTAAACTTCCCTTTACTCAGACATATGCTGTCTTGGTTCAGACTGTCATTTTTCTCACCTGGATTTTCATTATGGCCTTCTAAGTGGTTCCCCAATCCATTTTCTTCATAGCCATCAAAGCAATTTTCCTTAAGTACAAGTCTGACTATAGGACTCCTTTATTCAATAAAGTCCACTTAATGACACTGGAGTGACCACCCAGTGTCACCATATGTGTATAGATACTTGCATTTATATAAAATCAAACTACTCTATTTCACTTTTAATTTCTTCATTACTTTGTGTGCTGTGTAGGTAGAAGGCAAATTATATTGCCTCTGAAGTAAATCTTTCCCCTCTTTAGTCTATCTTTTACCACCCAGGTACAAAAATGATCTTCTTAAAGGAACTGTCAATCTTGCACATACACACACACTCACACACTCACACACACACACACACACAATGACATACTCATACACATACACACACACTCAAAAATAAAATCTTCAGTACGGTGTTTAGTCCTTCACAATTTGACCTCTTCCATTTCTTGTCTTCTTTCCTTTTAGTCTCATAGTTTATTCCATAATCCAGCAACACTGACTCATTTGCTCTTCTCATGGGATACTCTGTCTCCTGACTCTCTGACTTTTCATTGGCTATCCTCCATGCTTAGAATACTCTTTCCTACCACTTGGCTTCCTTGGCATCCCTCAAGTTTTGGCTCAGATCCCACCTTCTGAAGATGCCTTTCCCAGCCCTCCTTAATTTGAGTGCTACCTCTCTGAGATTACCTCCACTTTAGCCTACTTATGTCTTGCATGTACATAGTGGTTTGCATGTTGTCTCTCTCATTAAAATATGGAGTACTTGAAGACCAGCACTGTTTTTGCCTTTCTTTGTAAACTCAGCACTTACTATAGCCCAGTGTCTGACTCATAGGAGATCCTTAATACATTTTTTGGAGGTTAACTTGGGTTTTATCAGTCCCAAAACACATAATAATTAATCCCTTAGTGAAAAGAGACCCTAGGGACCCCAGCTATGCTAAAAGACAGGGCCAGGCCAGGGTCATCTTATCATACAGTGCTGCTTTTCCCTCATTTCAAGGTCCAACTAAAGAGATCTTCTCTGTATTCCTTACTTAGGGAATCCCATCTCCCATTGTCCTTGTCTCTTCACTGGTCTACCCCCCATGCCGGGAATGCATGACCTCTACTTCTCTACCTGATGTAATTACCCACTTCCTTCTATTCCCAACTCAAGTGCCCCCCTCCATTAGACTTTTGTTGATGCTCCCAACTGCTAGTATCTTCTTTTGTTATCTATGTTGTATTTATTTTATATTCATTCTAAGTAATGAAGGTATCCAAAAAGGCTTACAGTAGTTTTAAGCTATTAAAATCTCAAGTTGCACAAAGACTTTTAGATATTCTGTATTTCATAGCATCATAGGTTCATAGATTTAGATCTGGAAGCCACCTTAGAGATTATTGAGTCCACTCTCCTCCTTTTATAGATGAGGGAACTGAGACTAAGGAAGGTTAAGTGATTTGTCCAGGATCACAAAGCTAATAAGTATCTGAGGCATGATTATAGCACATTTGAACCCAAGTTCAGCTCCCTATCCAAGACACCTCCACCATCTCATTATGAAAGAAGGGAATTAGTATTCCTTATACCTCTAGGCATTACAAACCTGCCTCATTTTATTGCACTTCACTTTATTAGACTTCACAGATATTGCATTTTTCTTTCCACATTGAAGGTTTCTGGCAACTGCATCAAACCAGTCTTCCGACAACATTTTTTCCTGTAGCATGTGCTCACATCATGTCTCTGTGTCCCATTTAGTTGCAGAACTTCAAATTATTTTACTATGATCACGTATGTTTTGGCAATGTGTGGTCAGTGATGTTTGATGTTATTGCTGTAATTGTTTTGGGGCACCATGAGCCATGTCCATATAAGACAGTTAAATTAATCAAGAAACGTTTTGTGTGTTCTGACTGCTCCACGGATGGGCCACTTCCCATCTCTCTCCTTCTTGGGCCTCCTACTCCCCAAGACAGAACAATATTGAAATTAGGCCAATCTAACCCATGTAAACTTCAATGTTGTCTTAATTTAAGAAATTTCCACAGCCACCCCAATCTTCAGCAGCTACCACCCGGATCAATCATCATCTATCAACATCAAGGCAAGAACATCCACCAGCAAAAAAAACTGACACTGAAGGATCAGAAGAAGGCTAGTAATTTTGAGCAATAAATTAAGATATGTATATTAGGTTTTTAGGACATAATGTCATAGCACACTTTATAAGCTACAGTATGGTGTAAATGTAACTTGTATATGCACTGGGAAACTGAAAAGTCGTGTGACTTGCTTTATTACAAAACATGCTTTATTATAGTGGTCTGGAACCAAACCCTCAATATCTCCTAGGTATGCCTTTGTAGTGTTTTATAGTTCCTAGCCCTCAAGATACATTTATTGAGTTGAATTGAACCAAATTGAATTGGAGTGAACTGAATAAAACTGAATTGAATTGAATTCAAACATTGGAGCAGATATTGGTTAAATCTAAGCCGTAAGGCATTGGATCCTACTAGAGACTGAAGACAAACAATCCTGCCTCCAGGTGCTTATAGTCTATTGCACAGAAAAGAATTACTGCTGCTTAGAGTGAGATACAAATATGAAATGTCCTATCAGGACCAAGTAATGTTGAAAGGCCTGTGGCCCAGGGCCCAGTGAACAGGAGCTGATCCAAGTGTCCTCATCTGGCCTTGAAGCAGCCCAAATACTTTGCATCTAAAACTGTACTATACGATTTACTTTACAAGTTTACTTCCTAGGACTGCTCTGTCTCAATTAGATGTTGGTTAATAGGACAATTTTGAAAACTAACTTTTTAGAACAAAAGGACTGAAGCTTTAATGGTGGAATTGCAGTTACCCTGTCAGAGAGTGAGGCAATTTACTTCTGAGTGGATAGAATGCCTGGCAACCTTCCAGCTACTTCACTTAGGTTGACTACCTGGTAAGACTGGATTTCATGCTAACTGTTCCTATGAGTATTACTGATCAGTTAAAAAGGTAACTATTAGGTAGGGAAACTGAACAAAGAAAATAAGAAGCAGTCTTCTGATTAGGTGAACATTATCAAATCTCCCCCAATCAGAGTGGGAGTGTCTGGAGACCAGGACTGTCCAGGTTTTTCATTTGTGTTCTTGGCTCTTAGTAGAGTGCTTTACACAGAGCATGTGTATAATTACTGATTTTTCATTCATTCTTTCACTCAAGAACCAAAACATTTCCTTATTCTCATGGGCTGATATCTTTTTCCTCTTTTCATAAAGATCAACTCGAAACATTGATGATGGCATAAAAGTTAGTCTGGATTCTTGAAGGATTCTCCAGAACTAGTCTTATTACCAGGAAACTCATCACCTAAAAGTGAGCCACAATTTACTGATGGGAAAGGGGAATGGGATGGGGGTGACAGTCTACTAAGGCACAAAGGAGTTTTGGTGTGTGTCAAAGGACAGTTTGCCTATGTTGACAAAAGTCTCTATCTTTTAATGAATTCGAGAATCTCGACTCCACTCCACTTAAAATTGAATTTTTCTTTAAATGTGTGATTTCAAAAGGTTTTCTGCTTTTTTCAGTGATATTAATATAGCAATGCTTAATCATCACAAAGCTATAAATTTGTTAAGGAAACCGAAAGGATTTCTAAGAAAAAAAATGGACATTCCCAAGTCCAATCAATCAACAAGCATTTATTAAGCACTTAAGTCGATTCCAGGCACTGTTCTGAGTGATGATAGGGAAGGGACCAAGCATTTATTAAGCACATAAAGTGGGCAGGAACTGTAGTAGGCACATTAAAATACTATCTCATTTGATAGGTATATATACAAAAAGTGGCAAAAAAAATAATGCTTACCTTCAAGAAGCTTATGTTCAAATGAAGAGGAAATATTTCAATAAAGAGAAACAGGATAAATTGGAGGTAACCACAGAGTGAAGGCACAAAGATTAAGGGATATCTAGAAAGATTTCCTTGCAAAAGGTAAGACTTGAAGAAAGCCAGGAAAAGTAGTAGGCAGAGAAAAGGAGGGATAGGGATACCCTTCGAGTCATCAAGAAAAAGTGAAATTATGTTTAATACACTCTTTTTAGCAAGGGAGGAAAATCTCTTAGAAAGATTTCCTTTGAAAATGATTATTGTAAAAAATATTTCAGCACTTTAAGGAGTGTCATATGTAAAATACATTCATCCAAAATACCTTCACTCCCCAAATAATTCCTAATAAAGTAGAGTGATGAAACACTATACTCCACCCAGGAACCAAGTTTTTCTTCTCCCCAGTGAACTGCATCTGGGAGTTTGCATTAATGCCCATGGAAGCAATAGGATTTAGTTAACATACATTTGCTTTACAGCGAACTGGCAGAAAAAATATACTCCATTAAGTGAGGAATATGAAATTTGATTCCCAAGGAATATTTGCTTCCCATTACTTGGTTTACCCTGAAATGAAGCTCAATGCTTCATGACTTTGCCCAGTTTAAAAATTCCCTTTTGAAATTAGAATCCATCCCTATCAAAAGCCTTCACCTTTGTCCTCCTATTGATTGAACACCAGTGGTGTTCTTAGAATTCCTGAGCGTACAAACCAGTGAGGAAATGTGAAATTGACCCACTGAGCTCTAGTCTGAATTGCAAAAGAGAAACAAATAACATCAGTGCTGAAATGCTAAATGGATTTTTAAAAGCATTCTCTCCTCAAGAACAGCAGGTGATACTAGGCAAAAGAAAGGGCACATCTTCAAAAGCATTTATACCTGGATTGTGTCTCTTTAAGTATGACACACTGACGGATTTTGGCAGCTTAAAAGAACCAAACCTTCTGGTGAATACTGCCAACAGTTCTGAGGTTAATTTTAGCATTGCTGTTTGCATCAGGCTGGTATTTTTTTTAATCCAATTCTAAGAGCTATTTTGATACTGATGAGACAGGACCATATAATACAATAGTTGTTTTTAAAGTTGTCTGGACCAATGTCTTCCTTTAGAAAAAAACATTGCTCTTAAATACATACATGCTTGCACACCTATACATATTTATACATACAAATATGTATTACATGTATCCTACATGAAAGGATATTCACACATGTTCGCATTCCTACACATGTGTATTTATAGTCATGTACATGTATATATACATAAATATGCACTTGTATACATGTGTGTGCATATTAATATGTCTATATATGTGTATGTACTACGTATACACTTGCACCTTACACATGTACACATATACACATACATGTCCACATGCACATACACATATAATTTTGGCATAAACGAAAGTCTGGATTTTTAATCCTTAACCACAACTTCAAATGACAGTTCTGGTCAGCTACTGATCCTGGCTAATATTGGTGCAGTTATGTAAGTGAACAGAATGATAGAGGAATATATTTTATCATAAAAAGCATCATAATATTATACTGCAGCACAATAAAAATTCAATGCTATTCTCCAAGGAGCTGAAAACACTTTGTAGATCATGCTCTCATTAATCCTCGCCTAAAATGTGTCAGGCCAGTTATTTGTTATTGTTTCCCCCATTTTACAGATGGGGAAACTGAAGTATCAAGTTTTGTGGCATGCTGAAAAAAAAAGAAAAGTCATGCCTTTGTCTATTTAGTCTAAAATTCTAGATGCTTACTAGAATGATCACGACCCTCTGAAATGGAACCATCTCCCTCCTATTTTCCACTCACCCTCTTGAACCCCTAGTCCTTTTTCAAATTTCACTCTCTCTTCTTGCAAGGAGAGCAGTCAATGATTTGGTTTTATTTTTCTAACACTCTAACTTGAATCATCTACTAAAACGATGTTACAGTTCATGGAACTGCTAAGTTAATTGGATTTCAATTCCACTTAAATTACTTTTAGGAGAACAATGGTCAAAAAGGAAACACGTGAAACCTGAAGCTAAAATATTTAAGGGGGCATAACAAAATGCTACCAGATTAGTAGAAAATAAGTTGATATTAATTATTTAACTTAATATGTAATAATATTTATTATTAATGTGCCTATAATTATGGTAATTCATTAATTATGAGTTTATGGGGAAGATGAAATATATGTCTGTGAGGTAAAAGCAAAACATTTTGAATAAATATGTGATAAGACAACAGCTGTCCTTATATGATGAAAATAGCCAACTATAAAGAAAAAAAAAGATCAGGTGGCCTTTGGAACTTCTTAACAAATTAGTCAGGCCAATTGCCAAGTCAATTCCATTGATTGTACAGAATATTGTCTTTAGGATGCCTAGGAATATAAAATTGATCTAAAATCGGTCGATTTGGTAGCCATGGACATGTATCCCTATAGGAAATAAATAAGAAACTTAGAAAAGAAAAAAATATACTCTTGGAAAATTCAGTGGAAGGATAGAAAAAACCGGAATGGTTTGAAGAAAAAAGACCCACTTCCTCATCTGTCAAATGAAAGCAATAATATTCCCCAGCTCAAGATCAAGTAAGAGAAGATAGACAGCCCAAATCCTACACTAACGTCTACAAAATGTCAAAAAAAGATCTATAGGAAGCAAAATCCTCTGAGGAGTATCTATGTGAGGATATGGACAAGAATCCCTCAGGATGGCAAGGTGCAGATGATTCTCAGCTGAACTAATGCCAGGAATATTCACCTAAATGAGATCAGGTAGCCATTGAAGTATGGAACGAAAATATTTCTACCATGTATCTTAAAGAGTTGTGGTTAGGAAAGTGTTTTGTAAACTTACATGTCTATATAAATGTAAATAATAATAAATAATATAAATGTAAATAATAATGAAGACAGTTAATATTGACAGTATATCAATATTGAATTATTAAAGTATTATCAAGAAATAATATAAAATTTTTATTAAAAAATTACAAAATATGTGTTATGTAGAGATTGCTTCAGGATCTTCAAATAGCTGGAAATATAATGGATATAATCTAGTGCTTAGAGTCCGGATGATGTGAGTTCAGATCCTTTTTTATACACTGTATGAACCTTGACAGGTCACTTACATCTCCGTTCTTCCATTTCCTCATTTGTACAATGTGGATAATAGCACCTACCTCACAGAGTGGTGTGAGGGTAAAATGAGTTAACAAATACAAAAGATTTTACAAAACTTAAAGCACTATAGGGCAGAGTCAAGATGGCAGAGTAGAAAGATGGACCTGTAGAAGCTCCCCACCATATTCTATAAGATACCTGTAAAAAATTACTCTAAACAAATTCTACAGCAGCAGAAGCCACAAAACAATAGAATGAAAGAGATTTCCAGCCTAAGACAGCCTGGAAGGCTGACAGGCAAGGTCTATCACATTGTGCACAGGGTGGAGCACAGCACAGCCTTGGGCTCACAGCACCAGCAGGAACAGAACCAGAGCAGGCCACAGGGGTGGAATCCCCAGCAGCAAATGCAGTTCACAGATTGTTCAACCCACAAGTGCCAGAGGCAGCTTCAAAAGTAAGTGAGAAAGCTCTTTCACCTGGGTGAGAGGGGAACACAATCTTGCCCATTCAGCAGCAGCCACTGCAGCAGTAACGTCCATTTTTGGAGCCCTTGGCCTAAAACCCCTGGAGGAACTAAGCCAGTGATCTGGAACTCAGCCCTGAGTGGCTCTCCTGGGTAGAGGAAGAGTGTTGGCAGTGGAACTGGGGGTGACTCTGGAGATTGAACCCTACTGACAGACCCTGGGTGAAAAAGATGCTTATAGTTGTTCCCAGACCAGAGAACAGTCCAGGAGAGGAGTAAACTCTTCTCCCTTGATTGTGCCACCTTGTAGGAACTGAGAACTTACAGGTCCCCAGACTATACACTCCTCTTGACAAAGGATTCAAAAGTCAAGTAACTGGCTGGGAAAATGCCCAAAAGAGGGGAAAAAAATAAGACTATAGAAGGTTACATTCTTGGTGAACAGGTATTTTCTTCCATCTTTTTGGATGAGGAAGAACAATACATACTATCAGAGGAAGACCTAAAAATCAAGTCTTATGCATCCAAAACCTCCACAATAAATATGTAGTGGTCTCAAACCATAGAGTTCAAAAAGGATTTTGAAAATCAAGTAAGATATGCAGAGGAAAAATTGGGAAGAAAAATGAGAGCAATGCAAGAAAATCATCAAAAGCAAGTCAACAGCTTGCTAAAGGAGACCCAAAAAAAGTGGAAGAAAATAACACCTTTAAAAATAGGTTAACTCAATTGGCAAAAGATGAGAAGAATGTTTTAAAAGAAGAATTAACCAAATGGAAAAGGAGGTTCAAAAGCTCACTGAAGAAAAGAGTTCTTTTAAAATTGGAATGGAGCAGATGGAAGCTAATGACTTTATGAGAAACCAAGAAATTCCAAAACAAAATAAAAAGAATGAAAGAATTAAAGATAATGTGAACTATTTCATTGGAAAAACAACTCACCTGGAAAATAGATCTAGGAGAAACAATTTAAAAATTATGGAACTACCTGAAAGCCTTGATCAAAAAAAGAGCCTAGTCATCACCATCCATGAAATTATCAAGGAAAACTGCCTTGATATTCTAGAATCAGAGGGCAAAATAAATATTGAAAGAATCTACCATTCACTTCCTGAAAGAGATCTGAAAAGAGAAACTCCTAGGAATATTGTAACCAAATTCCAGAGTTCCCAGGTCAAGGAGAAAATATTGCAAGCAGCTAGAAAGAAACAATTCGAGTATTGTTAAAATACAATCAGGGTAACACAAGATCTAGCAGCTGCTACGTTAATGGATTGAAGGGCTTGAAATATGATATTCCACAAGTTAAAGGAGCTAGGATTAAAACCAAGAATCATCTACCCAGCAAAACTGAGTATAATACTTCAGCAGGAAAAAAATGGTCATTCAATGAAATAGAGGACTTTCAAGCATTCTTGATGAAAAGACCAGAGATGAACAGAAAATTTGACTTTCAAACACAAGAATCAAAACAAGCATGACAAGGTGAACAGGAAAGAGAAATCATAAGGGACTTACTAATGTTGAACAGTTCACATTCCTACATGGAAAGATAGTATTTGTAACTCATGAAACTTTTCTCAGTATTTGGGTAGTTGGAGGGATTATACACACACAGAGACACACACTCACATATATATGTGTATATATATGTATGTATGTATACAGACAGAGAGCACAGGGTGAGTTGAATAGGAAGCAATGATATCTAAAAATATAAAATTAAGGGATGAGAGGAACATATTGGGAGTAGAAAGCAAATAATGTAATGGGGCAGGTTATCTCTCATGAAAGAGGCAAGAAAAAGCTTTTTCAATGGAGGGGAAAGGGGGAAAGTGAGAGGGAAAAAGTAAAGCTTTTCCTCATCCCATTTGGCTTAAGGAGGGAATAACATTCACACTCAATTTGGCATGAAAATCTGTCTTACACTAAAGGAAAGCAGGAGAGAAGGGGATAAGTAGAGTGTGGGGGAATGATAGAAAGGAGGGATAATAGGGGGAGGGAGTAATTAGAAGTAAACACTTTGGTTAGGGACAAGGTCAAAAGAGTGAATAGAATAAATGGGGGGCAGGATAGGATGGAGGGAAATATAATTAGTCTTAGACAGCATGATTATTATGGAAATCTTTTGCAAAACTACACATATATAACCTAAATTGAATTGCTTGCCTTCTCAGTGGGAATGGGTGGGGAAGAAGGAAGAGAGAGAAGTTGGAACTCAAAGTTTTAGGAACAAATGTTGAGAATTGTGTTTGCATGCAACTGGGAAATAAGTAATACAGGCAATGGGGTATAGAAATCTCTCTTGCCCTACAAGAAAAGAGAGGATGAGGATAAGGGAAGGGAGGGGAATGACAGAAGTGAGGGCAGACTGGAGGAGGGGGTAATCAGAATACATGCTATATTGGGGTGGGGGAGGGGAGAGATGGGGAGAAAAACGGGAACTCAAAATTTTTTGGAAAGGAATGTTGAAAACTAAAAATAAATAAATAACCCCCCCCCCCAAAAAAAAACCAGAGCACAATGCAAATGCTGTTACTATTCTTTTATATGGAGATGATAGTATATTACACCTTCATTCATTTGAAGTAATGAGGGAGAAGGCTTGTTTGAATTAGGAAATATTCTGATATAAAGATTATTTTAAAAATCACTCACACAAAGCTAAGAGAGTGTTTCCTGGAAGGGGTTTTCAGAGATGTTAGTGGTTATTAGCATATGTATTGGTTGTACAGAAACAGGTGTCCTGGAAATCCTTAAGGTCTTTGAACGTTATACTTTCTTTTAAGATTTTAAATGTTTCCCCCTGCAGCTTTGCCTCTTTATTAATTGTTTTGTTATATCCAAAGAAGGAATTCCATGAGTTAATCTTCACTCATGTCCGTTTAGGCAGGGCCCCTTTGATTATCACAAATTTGAATTAGTGAAGTCTTGTTGTGGTTGTTTTAGTATCCAATAAAATCTGTGACAAAATGATTCCAGGGAATTGATAACTATCCGAATAGGATGATAGGACGCGAATAATGCACTAGAGAGATGAATTCACTTGCTTGAAAGAGATACATCCGTGTGAAATCTTGCCCTAAATTAGAACTGAAAAGGTAAAATAAACAAATAAATGAATAGACACATAAATGAATAGATGAATAATTAAAAAGATAAATGAATGACCAAGCAAACAAATAAGTGAACAAATGAATAAATAAATAAGCAGACAGATAAGTAGATAAGGTGATACTTTGCATTCCTGTAAAGCAATTTAAAGTACAGTATCTGGGGTAAAGGTCACACTGCTAAAAGTCTAACACTGATGCTAGTTTTTCCTATGACCCAAAACCAATTAGGTATCAACATGTGAAATTATTCTTTCTATCTTTAAGCAAATATTATGGAGATAATCCCTCTTGTCATTTGTTGACTATATATAAGGGTAAATTACCAACCTTTCTGAAACTCAAATTATTACAGCATAAAATGAGGAGGTTTGACCAGATAAGCTCTAAAACTCCTCACTCTCTAAAATTATGAAATTTTTGACACCACATTGGGGATATTTGATGAATTCATTATTTTCCTACTACTTCAAGTCAATCAAGTTGACCACATTGATCCAAAGCAGCCTCCCATCCACCATAAGCAGACTTACCATTTTTCAGCTCATGCATTTTATCCTATAAACTATTTCTTGAAAGATAATCATTCTAATCTACTCTTATCCACTCTATATCTTTATTCCCCAAGTAAATGTTGTGCAGCTAAGTGGCTCAATGGATAGAGTAACAAGCCTAAAGTCAGGAAGACTCATCTTCCCAAGTTAAAATCTGGCTTCAGACACTTACTAACTCTATGACCCTGGGTAAGTCACTTAACCCTCATTGCCTCAGTTTTCTCATTTACAAAATGAGCTAGAGAAGGAAATTTCAAACCACTCCAATATCTCTGCCAAAAATTACAGAAACAAATGGGGCCATAAAGAGTCAGATATAACTGAAAACAGCAAAATGTTTCAAATCTTTCCTTTCCTCTTCTCACACCCAACTACACTCTTTTTTTTAAAATATATAATTTATTTATTTTTCAGCTCCTAACATTCACTTGCACAAGAATTTGAATTTAAAATTTTCTCCCTATCTCTCCCCACCCCCAACCCCAGGACAGCATGCACTCCATCTACCCCTTCCTCCAGTCTGTCCTCCTTTCTATTACCCACCCTTCTTCCATCTCCTTTACCCTCTATTTTCCTGTAGGGCAAAATAAATGTCTATACTCCATTGCCTATATAGATTAGTTTCTAGTTCCATGCTAAAACAATTTTTAACATTCATTCTTAAAGCCTTGAGTTTCATATTCTCACCCTCCCTCCCCACCCATTCTCATTGAGAAAACAAGCAATTCAATATAGGGCATCAGTGTGTTACAATGCAAAGTACTTCCTTAGTAGTTATGATGTAAAAGACTAATGACATTTCCCTCTGTCCTATCCTGCCCTTCATTTATTCCATTCTCTCTCATGACCTGTCCTCTCACAATAGTGGTTGCTTCTGATTACCCCTTTCCCCAATTTCCTGTCCCTTCTATTATCTCCCTTCTCCTGTCTCCTTTCCCCTCACCTTCCTGCAGCATAAAATAGATTTCCATATCCAATGGAGTGCGTTATTCCCTCCTGAAGCCAAATGTCATGGCAGTAAGGCTCAATTTTCTTTCATCTCCTACCTCTTCCTCCCATTGTAGAAGCTCTTTCTTTCTTCTTGAATTTCTCTTTCTTTCTCTCTTTCTCTTACACCTAGTACATTCTATTCAACAGCAAATTTTATTTTTTTAGGTATTCTCCCTTCATATTCAACTCACTCTGTGTCCTCTGTCTCTCTGTGTATATATATATATATATATATATATATACACACACACACATACAGCCATGTACATATACCTACCTAGACATATATAACATACACATACATACATACCTATACACACCTAGATAGATAGATAGACAGACAGATAAATATTTCCTC
>CM053770.1:645311443-645341794 GCA_028658325.1 Potorous gilbertii | reverse complement strand
CCTAAAACTACCCTAATACTGGAAAAATCTCATGAGTTACATATAACATCTTTCCATGTAGGAATGTAAACAGTTCAACTTTAATGACTTCCTTAAGGCTTCTCTTTCCTGCTTACCTTTTCATGTTTCTCTCACTTCTTGTACTTGAAAGTCAAATTTTCTATTCAGTTCTGGTCTTTTCAACAAGAATGCTTAGAAGTCCTCTATTTTGTTGAAATTACATTTTTTCCCCTGAAGTATTATACTCAGTTTGGTTGGGTAGGTGATTCTTGGTTTTAATCCTATCTCCTTTGACCTCTGGAATATCATATTCCAAGTCCTTCAATTCCTTAGTATAGAAGCGGCTGAATCCTGTGTTATCCTGATTGTATTTTCACAATGCTTGAATTGTTTCTTTCTGGCTGCTTGTAATATTTTCTCCTTGACTTGAGAACTCTGGAATTTGGCTGCAACATTCCCAGGAATTTTTCTCTGGAGATCTCTTTCAGGAGGTGAATGGTAGATTCTTTCAATATTTAATCAGGGCAGTTTTCCTTGATAATTTCTTGGAAGATGATGTCTACGCTCTTTTTTGATCATGATTTTCAGATAGACCAATAATTTTTAAGTTGTCTCTCTTGGATCTATTTTCCAGGTTAGTTGTTTTTCCAATGAGATATTTCACATTATCTTCTATTTTTTTCATTCTTTTGGTTTTGTTTTGCAATTTCTCAGTTTCTCATAAAGTCATTAGCTTCTGTCTGCTGCATTCTAATTTTAAAGAACTATTTTCTTTAGTAAGCTTTAGAATCTCCTTTTTCATGTGGCCAATTCTGCTCTTTAAAGCATTCTTCTCCTCATTGGCTTTTTGGATCTCTTTTGTCATTTGGGTTAGTCTATTTTAAGGGTATTATTTTCTTCAACATTTTGGGGCCTCCTTTAGAGAGCTATTGAATCACTTTTCATGATTTTCTTGCATTGCTCTCATTTCTCTTTGCAATTGTTTGTCCACCTTTCTTACTTGATTTTCAAAATTGTTTTTGAGTTCTTCCATGGCCTGAGACCATTGAATATATTTTTTGGACGTTTTGGATGTAGAAGTCTTGACTTTGATGTCTTCCTGTGATGGTATGCGTTGTTCTTCCCCAACTGAAAGGATAGAAGAAAATGCCTGTTCATCAAGAAAGTAACCTTCTCTATCTTATTTTTTCCCCCATTTTGGGCATTTTCCCAGCCAGTTACTTGACTTTGTCAAGTGGAGGGTATACTCCAGGAAGTTCTCAGTTCCTCCAAGGTGGCACAGTCAGGGGAGAGGAAATTACTCCTCTCCTGACTTGCGCTCTGGTCTAGGAATAACCACAAGCATTCTTTCCTGTCCTGGATCTGTGAGTAGGATTCCCTCTCCACAGTCACCACCAGCTCCACCATGCCAGCACTCTTCCTCACCCCAGGACTGTTACTTAGGGCTGAGACCCAGTCAATCAAGGCCACTTGATTCCCTCAAAGTCTTTAGGCTGAGGGCTCCAAAAGTGGACACTACCACCACAGTGGCTGCTACCACCCTGGGGCCAGGGCTAGGGCCAGATAGCACTCCTCTCTTACCCAGTGAAAGAGCTTTCTTATTTACCTTTAAAGCTGTCTTTGGCGTTTGTCGGTTGAAAAATCTGGAAACCGCAGCTGCTACCCATCATTCTGAGCCCTGAAACCTGCTCCAGTTCTATCCATGCTGCACAGTCAAGGCTGGGCTGTGCTCCATTCTGAGGCCAGTGAGATAAACTTTTCCTATCAGCCTTCCAGGCTGTCTTCTGCTGTGAATCTCTTTTACTCTGTTGTTTTGTGACTCCTGCTGCTCTAGAATTTGTTTAGTCATTTTTACAGGTATTTTACGGGCTATGGAGGTGGGGGTAGAGCTAGCATAAGTCAGTCCTTTTACTCCACCATCTTGGTTCTGCACCCCGCCACCCAACCACACTCTTAAGTCTCATCCCTAGCAATTAATGGCCTAGCCTCCAACTTCACTCCAGTCCATTCAATATATGCTTCCTTACCCTCTCTCCTTTGCCATTCCTCCTCCTCCTCCTCCTCTTCCTCCAATCCTCAAGACTTTTCAGTATAATCACCCACTTCGTCTTCCCTCAGTTCACAAAATAAGGGATATGCCTATTTATCAAAAATCTTAATCCCCTCACCTTGATCCCATCTCTTCCTGTCTTCTCTAGAAATTTGCACCAGAAGTCAGAACTTTTCTCTCAAACTCCTGAGCTCTTTATGTTTGCACTGGCTCCTTCCCTTCAGCCTACAAACCTACTCAATTATGTTAATCCTAAAACTCATTTCCTTCATTTTTCTAATTCATCCGGGTACCATTCCATCTTGCTCTCTATCTTTACCCTTCAGGTTCTTGATGAAGTGATATCATCTGACATCTGTGTGTTAGCATGCTCCTAGTATATATTGAGAAGCAGGGTTGTCAATGCTATCATTCTTCTCTCCCACTCTATAACTGCTGAACTCCCTCTGCATAGCTACTCCCTGGATTTCTCCGTTCCTCTGGAGGAGTTGTATTCCTTTCAAATTGGGATATGAGAATTAAAGAGAGGAAAAGTGACAAGAGCCCCAAATCCCAATGCTAGCCCACTAGTAATAGTTTTCACACACACTCACACACACACACACACACACACACACACACACACACACACCAGCCCCACAACTCTGCCAAAGCACTAACCCCAGGGCTAAAAAGAGATCCCAGAAAAAGAATTCTCTTTCTAAACACATATGCTCACATATATGTATATATATATAATACATATATATATTATATATATATAATATATATATATTGCAAAAAAGAGTAAAATATTTATTAAACATATACAATGCACATATGTCCTTTGTTTTTGAAGACGACCATGACGTCAGAGAAATGATGACATAACTTACACTTGACTTTATTTTAAAAGAAGGAATGTATGTGTGTATGTATTATATGTGTGTGTATATGCAATTCATTAGTTTATCTCTCTACAACTCCAATCTCCCATCCAGAAAATGGTTCTGCCAGTGTATGTATATGCACACATACATGTATATGTATAGGTATGTATATGTGTGTATGTTTATATGTATATACATATAATAGATATAGTTCAGCAACGCAATGATGCAAATGTTAAACACATTTCTCATATTTAAAAGACAAAGTAAATATAAAAGTAAAGGAATTCTTGAGAAATGGAAGTATTCTATGAAACAGTTTCATGTTTTCTCAGGGGAGAGCAGGAGGGAAAAGGCAGAGAAGAAATTGTAGGAATTATAAATTGAACCTGTGGACCGGGGAGGTGGGGTTACAGTAATATATCACGCATCCTGATACACCTCCTGTTCGATTCACCCGCCTAGTTTCTCTCCTATCTAGTGATGAGGAGCTGATGGTTAGAACTGCCTTCTCCCACAGCTTCTTGCTCAGACTCTAACATGCTGACTGGTCCCAGGAAGCTCACCTTTCCACCCAAGCACAGTAATCTTTGTCGTGGCACACTCCTCTCTCATTCTCATGGGACTTACTTATTTACACTTCTTAGTCTGGGAAGTCAGAATTATGAGTCATATTAGCCCTCTTCCACTAGTCCCCAGGTTAAAGAAAATTCTTCAAGGAGTAAAATGTTGGTATAATTCTGTCTAAACCAGGAGATATCTATCTCCAGATTGGTTACCTTTCTCATAAGACCAAGGGGAGCTACATATGTCTGACACCCCCTTTCCTCATAGCCCACTCTCTCCTCAACCTTTCATAATCTAACTCCTGTATGCACCACTTTAGTGAATCTGCTTTTTAACAGGTCACTGATGATGTCCTACTCATCAAATCTACTATCTGTTTTCAGTCATTACCCTCTTGACCTCTCTGCCTTTTTGACACTGCTAATCACCACCTCCTAATGAACACTTTCTCATATCTTGGCTTTAGAAACATCACAACCTCCTGTTCCTAAGCCTCTCCAAATGCTCGCTTTCTGTCCCTGATCCCCCATTCCTTTTCTGAATTTTATTATTGGAATTCCATAATGGTCTTTCCTTGATACTCCCCTCTTTTTCTCTTCACCTCTCCTCTCCTTTCCTTTTCTTCCTTTTCATATCTGCTTGTCTATGGTTCTCAATCTATATACCAAGCTCCCAAACTTTGGGATATCTTTGATATTTCTTTCTCCCACACCTCTCTATCACTCAATTGCCAAGTCCTGTTAATTCCCCCTTTCCACAATTCCACACTTCCCTACTCTTTATTCCTATTACCATCACACCATCCAAGTCCCTCATTGTGTCTGGACTATTGCAACAGCTTCCTGACAAATTTTACTGATTCAGCCAGAGTTCTCACCCCTTTCTGAACACACACACACACACACACACACACACACACACACACACACTCCATAGGGTCATAGAATCATAGCGCTGGAGTTAGAAACCACCTCTCAAAGGTAATCTAGTCCAACTCTCTCATGTGATAGATGAGAAACTGAGGTCAATGGAGGTTAAATGAGTTTTCCCAAGAACACACAGACATACTTCCAGAACATTACCTTCAACTAGGAGGCACAGTAGAAAGAACACAGGAGTTGGAGTCAGGAAGACCTGAGTTCAAATTCAGCTTCAGATACTTACTAGCTATTTTACCCTGGGCAAATTATTTAACCTCATTCAGCCTCAATTTCCTCAACTGTAAAATGCTTATAATAGCATCTACCTCACAGGGATGGTGTGAGATTAAATATGTAAAGTGCTTTAAAAACCTCGAAATGCTATAAAATGCTGGCTATTGTTATTATGTACCTTTATTAACTCATTTTTCTCTGCCTGCGGTATCCATTTTTAAAAGTAATCATCACTGTCACTTTGCCAATAGCTTGGCAAAGTATCTTACAAATAACTAATTTTACTGTCAAATCACTTATTGTTATCCACATTTTATAAAGGAGGAAATTGCGGCTGTGAGAGATAATGACTTGCCCAGGGTCACACAGCTAGTTAGTGTTTCGGGCTGCCCTCTAACCCAGGTCTTCCTGACTTCACTTCCTAACTCTAAATGCTCCAAGTACTGAATTCCAGGTGTCACCTCCTCCATGAAGCCTTCCTTGATTCTCCCAGTCATTCATAACCTTTTCCTTCAGACTTCACACAGCAGTTTGCTTTATCCCTCTCTAATACATTAGTCTTATAGCATTGTATATGAAATATATCTACATGTCTTACTTATGTCATTAAACTGAAAATTCAATAAGGATCAGGCCTATGTCTTAACTAAACTGTGTGTTACCCAGTGCCCAGCTGAATCATCTGCAAATAGTAGGTCTTTCATAAACTTTGGCTGAATTTTGAACATATTAAAAAATCTATTGGAAATCTATTAAGTTAGCTATAAAGGACATATGAAGAAAGATGCTATCTGAAGTCAGAGAAAGAATTGATAAATAGAAGTATATTAGCGTTTGCTAAGAACACTAGAATAATTAATATACACATATGTATGTATACACATATATATGCCCATGTGTACATTTGTGTGTATACATATACACATGTATACATGTGTGTGCATATGTGCATGTTATATGCATGTGTGTATGTCCGATGGGAGCTATCTCTAGGGAGGGGAGAAAAAATAAAAAAAGAACCTTGCATGATAATTTTATTATCTATTTTAAAAGAACAGCAAGTTGCACATAACTAGATTTGTATTATGTACAATGTGCACAATCATCTTTTTATTATACTATGTAATGGACATGCTTGTTTTATTCCATAAACTAAAAATAAAAATTTTTTTAGAAAGAAATGCATTATATAATTCCTTCATATGACCTTAGTAGTTGCATCCTCTCCCACCAATCTGTAATGTTTCCATGATTTCCAAATTTGACCAAGCTCAAAATAGGAAATGGGAAAACACTAAAATAAAACACTGAGTCTCAGTGTCTCTAGCTTGACTGGAAACAGGATGGAATGAAACTGTAAGAAAACTTGTGTCTGTGAGAATCATAGCCCTCTTTTTGGTCATCTCTATAATAAATCAGAAAGAAAGCCTCAGCCCCTTGGCTTATTAATTTGATGCCAATCATTTGACAGGTACTCATAGCTACTGATGTCAGCACATAGTTGGTGGGGAGGAAGAAGGGATCATGGGAAATGGCAAATCGAAGCTTAAGGACCAAGAAGCTATAGCTGAAAAATAAAAAGAGAAAGAAATATACACCCAAGAGCTAGAAATTAAGGAGAAAATAGGATTGTTCTTGATGATCTCAAAACGACAATGACAAACAAATAAAGAGCAACAAAGAGCAGGGAAGGAAAGAATATTTTTCCCTTAATAAAGGAAATAAAACTTCATAAATAAGCTAGTTCCCCTGGACTATAGCAGAGTGAATAAGCATTGAAAGGATGGGATATGTGACTGACTCCTAAAAGAAACACCTACATGAAGCAAGCTACATGAAGTCACAGACACAAGTTTTCTTACAGCTTAGCAAACACTAAGCCTGGTTTCATTTCAGTTCAAATCTTAGTGTCAACTAAAAATTGTATGAAAAATATTCTTAGGTCCTGGCTTTGCCACTTAAACAGCAAATGTAGACAGAAAAATCTAGAAGAAAGTAATTAAATGATAGTTTCAAATCATTCAATTCCACTTAACAAACATTTATTAATCCCCCTACTATGTGCAAGAAACTGCCTTGTGCATACAAAATAATAAGGTCTATGCCCTCAAGGAATCAATTAGCCTGGAATAGACAGTGTGTGAAATGCTATGAGAGCAGGAAGGAAGGGGAGGGCAGAATACAACATGTCCCAAGTTAATCAATGTTGTTGTTGAGTCATTTCAGTCACATTCAACTCTTCACGGAGTTTTCTTGGCAAAGATACTGAGTACTTTGCCATTTCCTTCTCCGGCTCATTTTACAAATGAGAAAACTGAAGTTTACAGGGTTGAGTGACTTGCCCAGGATCATATAGCTAGTAAGTATCTAAGGTCAGATTTGAACTCAGGAAGATGACTCTTCATGCTCGACAGTCTATCCACTGTGCTACCTAGCTCCTAGGTATAATCGATACAATAGAGAAAAAAATATTAATAAGTTAATCAATATAATAGAGAAAAAATAAGAAGTAATTTCAAGAAGAAGAAACCGCTAATGACTAGAGAGCCAACAAAAGGCATGGTGTAGGAGACAACACTTGAGTGTCCTTTCTACAAAGTGAGAGGCAAGAGTGGGTACATTCCAAATCCAGGGGACCATATTTACAAAGTTTACTTTTGCCCAAAGGTGGGTAATTTAATGTCTTGTGTAGCTATGAGTAGCATGCTGATATGGCTGGAGTAGAGAGAATGTGGATGAAGTAAGATTAGAAAGGTTAGTGGGAGCCAGATTTGATTGTCAGACTGAGGATTATGCATTTTAACCTAGAGGTAATTAAGGAAAGGAAAGGGAATAAGCATTTGCCTGCTCTGTGCCAAGCACTGTGTTAAGCACTTTTTACAAGTATCATTTAATTTAATCTTCCCAACAACCCAAAAAGGTAAATTCTATTATTATTTTCATATCTTTTGAGTAAACTGAGGCAAACAGAAATTGACTTCCCCAGGGTCACATGGTTAATAATTGTCTGAGGTTGAATTTGAACTCAGATCTTCCTGAATTTCTACCTATTATTATGCCTCCACTATCTGACCCTAATAAGAAGTTGTTAAACCTGGCTTTGACAAACTTCAGTTTGGCAGCTGTGTGCAGGATGGATGGGACATGGAAGAGACTGGAGGCAAGGAGTCAAATCAGAAGACTATTACAACAGTACAAGCATGAGGTGAGGAAGGAGAGGCTCTATTAACATATAAAAAGAGGACAACTATGAGATATGGTGGGATGGAGCCTTGGAAATTCATTGACTATGGGACTAATGGGAGAGAGAAGAGTCAAACTGAGAAATAGAAATATACATAATAAATAATATGTTATATTCATATGTATATGTGTGTATATAGACATACATATACATACACACATATGTATATACATATATATATATATATATATTTGTGTGCCTGCGTGTGTATAATTTGTGTCAAAGGGTGGCCTCCTCTAGTGTGGGATAGGGATGGAGGGAGACAGTATGGAATTTAAAATGTAGCAAAAAATAAATGAATTTAAACTATAAAAAAAGAGAGAGAAGAGTCAAGATGTAAGCCTATATCACTGGGAGAATTGTGACTATGAACAAAAAATGATGCATATGAGGAGAAATAGGTTTTGGGGCAAAATATGAGATTTTTTGTACATGAGTTAGAAATAATAATTCTTCATCTCACTGGCAATGTCTAACAGTCAAGGAGCAGGAGAGACATGAGGGCTGGTTCTTCTCATGGTGATAATGGAAGTTATTTATGGAAGGTAATGAGGTCACCAAAGCAAAGAATATATACAGAGACAAAGGAAGAGGGCCCAGGACAGAACCTTGGGGATATCCATAGTTAGCGGACAAGAAAGAGCAAAGAACACTGAAAAGAATGGGTCAAAGTAGATTCATGTTAACCAATCAATTAAGGAGTATCTATTGACACATCACAAGTCCAGACTGTGGATTATGTGAGAGAAGCATATGTTGTCTTAATGGTTACTTTAGACCTTGAGTTTGAGATGGTGTACCCAATAAATAAGACATTTCCCTCTGGCCTCACTCTCTTAGGCCCAGAACTGGTAGATTTTACACCTACTCTCAGAGTTGGGAATTTCATTTCTCTGCCGCTAGCTTGAGTCCTACCATTTATGCTCCTCCCACTGGGGAAGCAGGGTGGAGCAATGACTAACGCCTCAGTTCAAGTTAGCTTTTCAATATCAGAATAGTTTTTACAAATAATATTCGCTTCAAAGATAAAGCAAAAACAAACATACAAACTTCTCCCTCCAATACAACATTTCAGGGGCATAATTCCTCTAAGAACACACACACACACACACACACACATACACACACACACACACACACACACTCCATCTCTGGAGAAAAGAAGGGGGTTATGTTCACAGCTTGGTTCAATTCCCGAAGAGCATTAATGCTACCAAGTCAAGTCCAATTCCTGCACTTAACTAGCATCCCCAGGGCTTCCCTTTTGGATTGGCTGCAACACCCAAGTTGGATTCATGGAATCCCAGATTCAGATGATAAGAATTTCCAGGTTGGAGATTCCACTTCCTACATCTAGAACAGAAAAGGATTTTAAAAAAGGCAAAACTTCAGGTTCATCTCTTAAGCCCATATGGCCTAAGTGGGTAAAGGGGTATGTAGCCTTCAGGTTCTCTTCCTACCCCCTAACAAATGGTGGAGATGATTTTTTTTAATCTGAATTTAATAAACACCAACAAAAAGAGCATTTCCCCATACAGAGCAGAAGAGCAAATGTCATACGTGAAAATTCAGATCTGTTATATACATTTTGCTTTTTAAAAAAAAAAGTATATGATAAATTCAACATGTTACTTTCAAAACTGCCCAGTTTATCTGTGCCTCTTTTTTAAACTTCCTTTCATTCTCTTCTTTGCATTTAAAAAAATAGAATGAGAATCCAATGATTCTCATTTCTTTCTCTTTTTTCTTTATGGCAACCCTGTCACTAACTTGCCTGTTTCTCGAATTATCTCTCTCAGATAAAAAAGGGCGGGGGGGGGAACCCAATCCTTGTAATAAAAAAAGGAGTCAAACAAAATAAATCCATACATTTACAATGGTCAAAAACTGTGTCTAATTCTGCATCTTGAGTCCATCACACCTCTGTCAGAAAGTAGAAAGGATGTTTTCAAGATCTGAATATCTTATACATATCTCTAGCCTTATGACAATACTCCTTGGGCAGTCCCCAAGAGACCCAAATGAATATACATTGAGGGGTTTCATGGAAGTGACACCCAGGGGTCTGATAAGTGTCAGAGTACCAGTAGGAAAACTGGGAAAGTGAATTCACACCTCCTTCTACCTTCCTTTTGCTTCTTGTATCCATAAAGTGACTCTTCCACTGATATTCCCCGTCTAAAAAAAGCCTGATGTAACAAAGTCTATTGAATTTTACAAAGTCAAAAAAGATTTTAGATACCTCAGTTCCCTCATTCTCCAGATGAGGACGATGAGGACCAGAAAGATTAAGTAATTGGTTTGTAGTTTGCTGTCTTAACCAAATGAAAGGTTGAGAAGTGTTCTACCACTGAAAATTCTGGTTAGTAACCTGAGAGGAAGGACAATTTTCATACCCTCTTGATTGATATTATCCAACTCTAGGGTTTCCCTCATCTAAAAAGTCTGGCCCCTTTGTCCTTCTAGGTAGAAATCAAATGTTTTCAAGGGAAGAGAGTCAAGACACGCTGTAGATGTGTAATTCTCTAAATATTCTATAGCTTGAACATGAAAGGAAGGATAATGGGCCGGTGACTCCATGGGCTACCTATGAATTTATATTCTGTCATTACTGGGTAAGAAGCAAATGTTCCAAAGTTTTGCAGCATGTGTCTCCTTTCTTCTAAAACAAATTGCATTCATTTCAGAAGTAGCTAAAAGCATTATTAAAATAACCACCAACGGGGTGAATAGGATGACAAGATCAGTGGAGGAACTTCAGAGAATCCTAAGAAAAACATGTATGAACTGATGCAGAGTGAAGTGAGAACCAAGAGAATGATTTCTACAGTAATGGTAACATTATTAAGACCAACAACTTTAGAAGATTTAAACACTGATCAATACAATGACCTGCCTTAATTTTAGAGTGCTGATGATGAGTCCTGCTACCCACCTTCAAACCAACAAGTAAGTGATGGACTAAATGTGCAGAATGAGACACCCTTGGTTCATAGTTTCTAAGAGAATTTGTTTTGGCCGCTGAAAACTTGATTTTATGTCTTTTTTCTTCCTCAGTTGAGGGCAGGTAGGAAGAAAACAAATGGTTTTGTGTGTGTGTGAAATCTTAAGGTCATTTGAAAAGTCTTTGTCTTATGCCATTTAAAGTAGATCTAATTCTTTTCTAACTAGCCAGGAGTCAACATTAAAAGCCAAAATTACATATTTTAGGAGAGAGAATTTTTTTCATATATTTTTCCTGCAATATTTGAAAGCACAAAAGAGAACTTTAAAATTTCCATATCCATTGAGAGAGAGACAGAGAGACAGAGGCAGAGACAGAGACAGAAAGACAGAAAGGTATATCGGCTATTGATATACCTGGAAAACAGAAACAGGCAGAAATAGCTATGTGTGCTCATCTTAAATGTCCCAATAAGATATTCATTCTGAAAGAGGATCTGAAGATAAGAATTCACTGGGGTTAATACAAGAGGCTAATATCAACAAAAGCAGCTAAATGCAAAATGAGTCACATACTTTGGATATTAGCCAACAAAATTGGCTAATGTTCACATTATCTGCATTTCTAATCTTAGCTATGGTACATGCACATATTTGCATAGCTCTCTATACCATCCTATGAAGAGATTTTTTTTTTAATCTGAAAGCCTTAAATATGTATAAGACCATGAAATCATTCACAAGCCATTCATATAAGATAATGCCACAGGGCTGTGTTTCTAATAGTAATAAGCTCCTGTAACCTTGGGGAATATAGCAAATATTCTGTGGTTTATATTTTCTACTTCTATAGAAATGATTGCTTGCCTATAGTATCCACTGTTGGACCCAGTGTGATAATCTCTTCACCCCTAGGTCTTTTGGCATGGCTAATCTGGATTCCTTTTTTGTTTTACTGGTGGCTTTTCCTATCCAGTTTCCCATCCCTAACTCTTATATCCTACCCAACCAGTTGCCAAAAAGAGGTGATGACTTTGTAGGCAAATTTCTTTGTACTTAAGAAATTGGACATTATGTCATATGTACCCCTTTCATCCCACCATTCTGCTATTCACCTTTTTTTTCTGCCTTGGGCTTTGTCAGTCCTTTCTCTCCACACTGCATCTCTGTTAGTTCCAAAAATAGTTCATTCAATTTAGGAAGAACAATTAACTGGAAAGGAAAAAAATCTTAAGGACAAGGAGGTATTTCGGCTCCTTTCTCAGGCATGAAGCAATTGGCAATGGTTCTTACTGAGGATTCTTTTCAGCTTTGAAACAAGAGTTCATGGAAAACCTGAAGAGGAACCTTGAAAGGTCAGACTGAGTTTTTCCAAGGGATCCCTTCCACACTGCCTTTTAGGTCATCACCCCTCTGCCTCAAATAGGACAGTGACTCACTTTATGAAAGACAAGACTATTGAGGCTGCCCTGGAATGTGCACACATGGCAGCTATACTAGCTACCACTGCCACACAGATTCTCTCTCTCTCTCTCTCTCTCTCTCTCTCTCTCTCTCTCTCTCTCTCTCTCTCTCTCTCTCTCTCTTCTCTCCCTCTCTTTGTGTGTGTGTATATTTGTGTCTCTCTGTCTCTGCCTCTATCCGTCTCTGTCTATCCTTTGTGAAATTTTTTGAAATATTATTTTGATAATTATGTTGCAATTAATCAGTATACATTTATTTAATACCTACTGTGTGTCAGGCATTGTGCTAAGCACTAAGCCCTCCTTTTGTAATCCTAGCTGTGTTTTATTTTAGGAACTTACAAGAACCATTCTGAGGCATTAATAGGCTTAACCAGAATGCCAAAGGGACCCAATAAACACACACACACACACACACACACACACAAACACACACACACCCCTAAAAAGGGTTGCCATAGAGCAAGAAGTCAGTTACATCAGGAGAACCCAGACTCTCTGCAGTCATCTCAGGGGAACTAGAACAGTCTGGAATATACCTCTAGCAAAACATTTTTATTGTGACTCAGAGTCTTGAGATAGACTAAATGTGACCCGTGGACTTCCACTGATGCCTAGATTGTATCCTCTGAGAAGACTGCAGGCTTCCTGGACCTCCTTCAATCCTCATCTCCTGAAGTTCAATCTTCAGGTTGGTTTCCAGAGAACTCAAAGCTTTGTTTAGGTTAACCTAGAGTTTCAGCCCCTCAAAGAGGCGTGTGCCAAGGCTCACTGTAAAAGAAAATCAACAAGTGTGTCTCTTCGAACCTTTTCCTTTTGGCATCCCAACTGACTACATGACATAATGCAATGTTCTGGGAGAGACATGACAATTTCTAAACATACTATCCCCATAGCTTTTCCTTCACACCTACTCCATCATCCTCGTAACACTATTAGCCATCAAAAAGAAGCCTTTTACTAAGAATAAGCATGTTGGATGTGGCTCTTACCCTTTTTTTCACAGCAGAAGTATTGTGCTTTTTGGTGTGGATTTTTTTTAAATGTACATGTTGGTTCAAAGTTGACATAATCTATGCAGTGTGGGTTCAGAAACCCTACCTCCACCTTTAGCCTAAGATTCCATGGAAACCCTGGGAAGAATTTTTAGACCGAAAAAGAACTTGTCAAGACAGGTTGGTCAAAACCCACCTATCTGATTATCATGATGGCTCTTCTGCCCATCGCTTTCCATCAGGAGATATTTACTGAGTGCATTAGACTCTGAACTTTAAAGGTTTCACTTAAACAATACATTCCCTTTGTAGATTCCTGGATTCTACTTCCCCTAATTAGTGACTGCTACATTATAGAGTCAAACATGATACAAAATTCAATCATTTTGGCTCTACAGTGACTAAGGCATTTAGAGTAATGTAAACTCCAATTTGGATCTTGAGCCCCCTGGAAAATGGAAAAAATAGACACTGTATCAACACCACTTACACCAGCCAAAATCTTTCTCCCAGGAAAAGTGAAAATTATCCAGAGACTTAGCAATACCTTCATGTATCAGTACTGAGAGTAGTAAATATAGTACAAATGAAAAGAGTCCGAATTCTGGAGTTTGAGGGTCTGGGTTCAAATTTTGGTTCAATTAACCAGTCACCCAATTAATCAACTGTGTTATTAAATCCTTTTGTAGTTGTTCAGTCCTTTCCAAATATTTATCATCACTGCCACCACCTCCCTTTGGCTTTTCTGGGAATTCTGGGCAAAGATACTGAAATGGTTTGCCATTTCCTTCTCCAGCTTACTTTATATATGAGTAAACTGAGGCAAATGGGGTTAAGTGACTTGCCCAAGGTCACATAGCTAGTATGTATCTGAGGCTAGAATTGATCTCAGAAAGAAAAGTCTTCCTGACTGTGCCTGGCACTGTGCCACCTCACTGACTCATACTAAATTTTTATTAGATGCCAGGTAGTATCCTAAGGGGAAGGGAAATTCTGGGGAAACAAATTTTAAAAAAGCAAGAAAGACTGTGCCCTGAAGGAATTATATTCCAATAGGGAACACATCTCTTTTGGAGGGAGGTGACCAGGGAAAGGAGCTTTGGTCTAAATTGCTTTCCCTGTTCAATGTCTGTTCTTACTTCTCTATGTGGTGGATTAGTGGGGCTAATTGGAAAGAATGCCCCTCCTTTTACAGGTGAATCAGCCAAACTCTACTCGGCCACCTAGCTGCTATAATGGAAAGGGCACTGACTCTAGGGTCATGCAAATCAGGATCAAGCTCAGGTCACATTTGAACTCAGATCTTCCTTAGTCCAGGCCTAGCACTCTATACACTCTGAACCACTTGTAAAAACAGGTCATATTTCTATATGCAAATTGCTTTACAAATATTATCGCGTTTTATTTTTGTACCAATCTTGGAAGTGGATGCTATTATCTCCATTTTACAGATGAGGAAATGGAGGCCAACAGTGGTTAAGTGACAGGCCAAGGGGCATACAGCTGATAACTACTGGAAGCTGGATTTGAATTCATCTATTCCTGACTCCTGGTCCAGGGCTCTATATCCAAGGTACTATCTAGCAACATCTGCAGCAACCACCCGATTTTACTTGGAAATTAGTAGATGCTACAAATCAAGCCTTAATTTATTGCTTTGTTTATTGCCTAGGCTTAAAAAAGTAATGGATAAATTGTTAATAATGCAGATAAAACTTAAAAGTGTGTGATGGGAAGCAGAGAGCTCATTATAAAACATTTATCAGCAGCATCACCCCCAACAGAACCCCTCATAGATCTCGGTTTCCCCCAGTCTCTGTGGGGACATAGACTACACTCTGTTATTCAGGTTGCCATTTCCTAGTGACATTGTGCCTCCAGCAGACTGTCCTCTGAGCTACCATTGCCTCTGTCAATGAACTGTTCTGTATAGAATCACCATCACCCCTTACCCCCTTATCTCCAGACCAGCCTCTGGGATTCTGCTTCCATTGCCACTTTGTTCTCCCTCATCCCAATGTTTTCTCCCAAGATGAAAAGATTTCCAGTTACAGCTCTAGTATTCACAATGAATCAGTTCTAGAGAAAAGAAATCTATGAAAAACAAAATTAAAGAGGAAAAGAAATGTGGCAACAGTCAAGGGGAAGAACTTCATACCCCATGGTCCTTGACCAGGGGGAGGGGAGGGGAGAGAGAGAGAAAAAGAGAGAGAGAGAGAGAGAGAGAAAGAGAGAGAGAGAGAGAGAGAGAGAGAGAGAGAGAGAGAGAGAGAGAATCTCCTTCATTCAGTCCTGAACCACCAAATTCAGGGCCCCATCATTATGGTACCCAGGGATAGGTTTTCATGAGAATAAGACTTTTGACATACATTTATCACTAGAGGATGGTGTCTCTTCATTGCATCTCCTCTCCTGTCCTCTTTAATTCAGAGGGGAAGGGAAGGAGCAAGGACAAGCAAGGAACAAGCCAGATAAACAGGCACTGAGCTGGATTACAGAAAAGATTAGCTTGAACCAATGACTAGAACAACTAAATGATTCCTCCAAGGTCACATAGCTAGGTAGCTGTGGAGGTGGGGCTGGAAAATTACCTTTATACCACCATGTCATCACCAAAGAATTTACTGATGGGGAAAAGCTTGAATATAGGAAATAAGCTGAATAACTAGCACTCTGAGTAACCTAAAGTTTCTATCACCATCCCCACTATCTCAACGTACTAAGAGTGATGAGCACAATCAAAGGGAGGGTGGGAAGAGGCAGGAGCCCTAATTGTTTTCCTTACCTAAAATCTCTTCCCCTTCCAATTCTTCCTTCATTAAAATGATTTTCCTAAAGAGCAGGTCTAACCAGTTTATTTCTATACTCAGTAAATAACAGAGGCTTCCTATTTTTTCTATAAGAGTTCTTAAATTGGAATCCAAAAACATATTTTCTTTAGCATTTTGAGAAACTGTTTTTCAATATAATTTGTTTCCTTTGCAATCCTATTGCATTTTACTTTATGCATTTAAAAACAATATTACAAGAAGATATCTATAAGCTTCAACAGACTGCCAAAGGGGCCAGTTACAGAGAAAAGATCAAGAATCTCTAATCTAAGATCAAATATTATTTGAATTTTATCTCATACTTTTAGATATTTTTTCTTCCTTTTCTTTCCTTCTTTCTTTTTCTTTCGGTTTTTTCTTTTTTCTCTTTCTTCCTTTCTTTTTATTTTCTTTTTCTTTTATTCTTCCTTCCTTCCTCCCTCTCTCCCTTCACTCCTCCCTCCCTTTTCTTCTTCCTTCTTTCTTCCCTCCCTTCCTTCATTCTTTCTTAACTTTTGTCTTTCATCTCTTCTTAACTAACTTCCTTTTTTTTTTCCCAGAGCTTGGGGCATCAATGGTGCCTTGCTCAAAAATACCTTTTACAAAATTACAGGAATTCACTCAACTCACCAAACTCTTAAGAAAGATCATATAATTCCCCTTTGATCTTCTGCTTACCTTACGTTTTGTTAAATACGGTGTTGACAGAATTGGCAGATCTGACCTGAGCTTCAAATAACCCAGCCAACAGTATTTCTCAAAGTTGGGTAACTTATTTTTTTGCCCTTTCTCCTAGTTATTTAAATCAGTCATGAAGACTAATCTATTCCCCTGTTGGTAAAATATAGAAGCAAGGTTTAAAATTGAAGGTTAGGGGACGGGGAGGAGGAGGAGGAAAGGAAAAAGAGGAAGAAGTAAGAGCAAGTGCATTTCTGTGGATTCTCAACCTTATTGATGTGTGTCCCACATTCTAAGAGCATTAAAAAGCAAATTTCTAATGTTCTAAAGAATTTTCTCTTTGGTTGAACCAGTGATTTCTGTAGGAAAATCCTCCTATGACCTAAGCCAAAATTTATATCTTTGGCTTTCTCAAATCCAGTTTTAGTATAGTCAGCTAAGTTATTTAGGAGCAATGTGCAATAGCAAAAAGCACTCTCAACTGATAGTCAAGGGACCTGGATTCAAACCCTAATCCTACTAGGGACTACTTAGGTAACCTTGGAGTTATAATATATTTAGGCCTCAAGGTCTTAATCTGTTAGACTACACTAGGGGAGTTAGGGGGAGAGAGAGAGAGAGAGAGAGAGAGAGAGAGAGAGAGAGAGAGAGAGAGAGAGAGAGAGAGAATCTGGAGTCAAAAAGACTTGAGTTCAAATCCAGACTTAGATACTTACTACACCCTGGACAAGTCTTAACTTCTGAGCCAGTTTCCTCATCTGCAAAGTCGGGGCAGTGACAGCACCTCCCTTAGAGGGGTTGTAATAAATATCAAATGAGAAAAAATTTGTAAAATGCTTTGCAAATTTAAAGTGCTATATAAATGCTAGCTATTATTGTTGTGGTACTATCTATGTACCCTTACAGATATAGATAGATAGATAGATGATAGATAGATAGATAGATAAACACATATATATATACACATATATACATATATACACACATATATACATACATATTATGTATATATACATACACATACATGTCTATGTGTATGTATATACGCATACCTATATACATGCATGTGTATATATACACACATATACATGAATATATACATATACAAACATACATGTATACATGTGAGTGTATATGTGTGTGTGTGTGTTTGTGTTTCTATGAAAGCTACCATTTCAGTATCTCCACTTTGGTAGCACAGCTACCTTTAGCATTAGTCTTTATTTTTTTTCATTAAAACATAAACTCATTGTTCTACTTCATTATCATTTTTCTAAGTAACACACATCAAACAACATTAGCAGAGATTAATTGTTTAAAAACAGTCATAACTAATTGTCCCATCTATGATATTCCCCTCTAAATGAAGCCTGGAAATTCACTCCAGAGATTTCAAACACAATGTTAACGTTTATTGCATTTATTGAATCTGCTTATGCCAAAATTTCAAGCATGTCATGCTATAGATTCAGTGAAATTGGATCAATATGATAGTCTAGCTTGTTGTGAAGTGAGAATAGTAACACCTTACCCTACCAGTCTCAGAGGGTTGTGGGAATTAGCTGACCAGATAGAAATGAAAAGCACATTGCAAAGTACAAGGTACCATATAAATTCAGGACATTTTGGTTATTTACTCCAGTAGGACTTTTAACCCCATAGTAAGTGCTCAAAACATATCTATCAGTTTGGATGAATTAGATCAATAGTCTCCAAAATACAGGCTGGGTTTTCCCTAAGGGAAGGGTGTGCTATGGCCTTATATCAGGAAGTAACAGATTTAATACCAAGGGATGTGTGTGTGTGTGTGTGTGTGTGTGTGTGTGTGTGTTTGTGAGGGAGAGAGACAGAGATCAGCAGGTGGAGAGACAAACTGCATCCCAGGGTAAGCTGTTGGACAGACTATATTCATTATTAAAATTTTTCCATTACTTTCTTAAGTATTTAGACAATCAATGCAACAATAAATCAACACCTGACTTATAGTTTGCCAGTATCCAAGGTGTAAATGTTCAAACTGAAAACTTAGCAATCAGCTTTCATAAGCTGGTAAGAGCTGGCACCAGCACACACCTGGTTGTATCCCACCCACATCTATCAGTCATTAAGCTTTTATTAAGCACTCACTATGACTCAGGCATTCTGCTAAGGGACAGGAAAATAAATAATATTAAGGGGGAAAAATCATGGTTCCTTCTCTCAAGAAGATCACATCAAAATCTTTCCTTAGGGATAGCAAACTGCAGAGCTCATCTCCAGCACAACCTACCCTTATCTTCCAGCATTAGACCATTCTATCTTCTCCCCCACTCCTAAATCTGTTGTGCAAACTATTCTCTTCCTGCTTTCCGAGTTGGTGTCAGTCTCTCAGAGCTCCCAGGCACCCACACTAGCTGTCATTCAAGGGCCATTGAGAAATTTTGCCCTCAATTCCCATACCCCAGATCACCTCCCAGTTTTGCCTTGTGCCCCTCATAGGGGTGATCTTCCCTGGGAAGCAATGAGATGTGATTAAAAATCCTGCCTTCTTCCTTTTATTTTGGGTGAGGCAGAGTGAGTCATTCTGAAAAGCAAACAAGGATAGGTAGTGGTTTGTATTGCTGATATCATTATATTATCTTTCCATGCCAAACCACCTCTTCCAAACTTTCCAATTACTGTCAAGGGCACCACCATGCTTCTGCTCACAGTCACAGTGTCATCTATGATTGTGGTGACTCAAATCCTAACATTCCTTCACCCCACATATGTAAATGAGTTGCCAAATCATGTTGTTGCTGTTTCTACATCTCTCACACCTGTCCCTTTCTTTCTCCTAAGATAGCCTCCACTTTCAGCTCAGGCCCTTGTCTCCTTGGTCTCTACTTTCCATTCCACTCTCCATAATCACTGCCAAAGTACTTTTCCCAAATTGTAGATTTGACCTCTTACTCCCCTACTCAACCAACTGCAGTGACTTTCAATTTTACTCTAGGAACAAATGTTATTTAACTTTTATCTTCTTTTAAATTTCTATTTTTATATTTTATGTGAATAATTATTAATGCATTGGTACATGTGTATAACATAAATAAAGGTAATATCCCTCTATGGCCTGGCAGGTTGTGTCCCCAAAGGGTGACTGCTCTTCTTTTTCAGGGTTCTGCTAGTAATTCTGTTAGGTAACAGTCTTTAACTGGTGAGCCTTAACTGGCATCCTTCCCTTTCACAATCAGTCAATAGTTTAATTAGCTTTTTAGGAAATAAAAAATGTCATTGACTCAAATGGCATAGCAAAAGCATTTCTCTCCAAACCTTTGATGGATTTCCACAAATACACACAGAATCCATGGGGCAAAGAGTAGGTATGGAGTGAAAATACATTAGTGATGCATTGAGCAGGGAACACACATTGCTAAAGCACCTCCCTCTGTTAGCTCTATGAGACCTCAGGGTCTTTTGTTTGTCTGGAGAATCCTGACCAAGTTTGCTGGGAGGCATTGTGTCAGTGGTGGAGGACTTGCTTTTTTACTCCAGTAGGTTGGCTCTTTGGAGGACATGACATCTAAGTTGCATGTGTTGATCTATTACTAGGCTTGGTCAAGAAGATTTCTTGGCTTCAGAAGCATTTCCTCTTTAGGCTCAGCTGTTGCAAGCCTGGACTGGATAGATTTCCCTGCTAGGTAACTGCTATAGACTGGACCTGGCAGATTACTCAGCCACTGGGCTCATCATCCAGTGCAGGGTCTTTGGTGTACAAGTTGATCTGGACTGCTTGTGTTTGTTCTTCACTGAATAGCTTTAGTCTCCACCAACTTCAGCCTCTGGCTAGGCCAGGTGTTATGTAATTGTCTTCATCTAGTGTTATTGTGTTTTTTTTTTCTAGTGCTTAGCATGATGCCTAGCACATAGAAGTCACTCAACAAATGATGATTGACTGATTGGAATGCTACAGTACTTTTTAAGCAAAGGCAATGGCACTTGCCCTAGAATTGTCAGAGTCTCTCCCTATTCTCAGGTGTTTCACTTCTGGGCAAGAGATGGGAGAGGTCTCAGCTCTGCTATTGGGTAATCATTTCTGGTTCGGATCAGGTTCCCTCTTTGAGAGACCCTATAGTAATGTATAGGATGACAAGCCAGTTATGCTTCTCAGATTACTATGGGAAACTGAGGCAGGTGAGAGACTGGGTCCAAAGATGTGGAGGCATTCTCTGCCATAGGGAAAATTCATTGTCTTTGCTGGCATTTTCACATACAGAAAAATCCAAACCTTTTCTAAGGTATGGAAAGTTTCCCTTACATTTGAAAGGGCTTCCCCTTTATATTCCAACGTTTCTGATTTTTCCCCTTCTGAACTAAAGCTTTACTATGTTTAAAAGGGTACTTTTAATGAAGTAATGAAGATTTCAGTGATAGGAATACTCAATCAAAAACATTTGGCATTCACTATGGTAGATATTGGTACTTGAAAAAAAGTAAGAAATAGCACCACTTACTTTTTATACAATACTCTTATCACATATGTAAGAGTTACTTAAGGTACTGGATGAACTTGGAAGAGTAAAAGGTATTTAGCAACTGCCAAAGTCTGTCTCTTAATGATCAACATTGTCAGGTACTTTTTAAAGAGATCAGCCAAACGAATGTCAGAAATGAATAGCCATGACATAGGAGAACAAAGATATAGCCTATCTTTCTTTCTTTTTCTTTCTTCCTTCCTTCCTTCCTTCCTTCTTAACCACTTTTTCTAGTTCAGGACTGTATTCCTCAGGGAGAGACCTCACCCTAAGTTATGGTGACCATTTAATATTTTTTAAAAATATTCATCTCTGAAAATTAGATCATGCCTAATCAATAGACCAATAATTAATTGGAATTCATGGTTCCCCATAATTTTTAAATTTTAAGTTTCTCCTATTGGCCTATACAAATGAATGGCTGGGGAAAAGGTATGAAGACAATCTATACTCTCATGAGAAGTCCTGTTCATTGCCTCTGCTAACTTTTTTGTAGGCAAATTAAGTGCTTCTCTAAGTCAGCCTTCCTTTATGAAGTGTAGAATGATCCAGTCATAAGAGAAAGAGCCTCATTCTCTGCTAGGATGAATGAGATCTGAACAGGACATACCTTTATATCTCTTTGTCTCTGTAACTTATGTTTTACAATCTGAAAATTTGCTCAAGTCTAGAAAGGGCACATCCTTACAATATAGAAAGTAATTTGAGAGTGCACCAGCAGGTTGGGGAGTTCAGGAAAGATCTCAGGTAGGTTTTGGAAGACTTGTAAAGAGTTGGGTAATCTAAAAGGTGGATTTGACCAAAGAACAAATTGAAGGCGTAGGGGATAGTTTGTGCAAAAGCACAGGTATGAAATCTTGTGTAAGGGAAAACATCAGTCTGGCTAGTATGGGCTAGGATTATAGTTTATGATGAGAGCTACTGTGTAATAAGTATAGAAAGATAGAAGAGATCCAGATTGCAGGGAGCTTTAAATGCCAAATGGAAGAGTAGGAATTTTTTCCAAGAGACAATAAAGAAACATCAAAGAGTTTTGAGCATAGGTAACAGAACCATGATTTGTGCATATAAATTTGGCAGCTGTATAAAAATTAGGTTGCAGAGAGAAAAAATGTTGGGAATGAGAAACCAATTAGGAGAGTATTATAATAGCCCTTTTAAAGAGGTGCTAAGGACCTGAACCACATGTTGTGGGGTAAGTAGAGAGAAAAGGAAAGTTGTGATATATTGTAAGGATGGAATAGGTAAAATCTGATAGCCAGTTAGAAATGTTGAGTGAGAGATAGTGAAGAGAAATTTTGCACCAAGCTTGAAAACTTTGGTGACTAAAATGTGATGATGTGTGTTCATTCTTCATTGCCAAAGAAGACCATGCCATCAGAGAAATGACATGACTTGCACTTGACTTCATTTTTGACTGAGGGAGGGCTGTGCAGGTCACCAGCCTCACTTCTTCTCCAGAGTCATTTGAATCCAGTGACCAGATAGTCAGCAGAATGACTGGAGATGAGGCAGGATGAGGCAATCAGGGTTTAGTGACTTGCCCAAGGTCACACAGCTAGTGAGTGTCAAGTGTCTGAGGTGAGAGTTGAACTCAGATCCTCCTGACTCCTGCACTGGTGCTCTATCCACTGTACCACCTAGTTGCCCCTAAAATATGATAGTATTCTCAACAGAAAGAGGAGATCTTAGGAAGAGGTTTGAGATAGGTTGCATTGGATGTTAGAGTTCCATCATGTGAATGTTGAGTTGCCTATGGAAGAGCCATTTGAGAATATCATGATGACATATGACTGGGCTCAGGAGAGATACTAGGGCTGATGTGGTAAGTGTAATAACCAAACTCCTTGCTCTGTGAAAGTAAGACTCTTTTTCTCTTTCCTTAAAAGGTTTTGAGATTATTTCAATAGATGGAGAAACTCTTTGACAATGTATAACACAAATTTTTGATAAAAGCAAACAGAAACCCCCACAAAGTATAGGCATAGAAGAATTTGTTTAATATCACAAAAGAACTATTTACAATCAAAAGCAAACATCATATGCAATGGAAATTCTAGAAGCTTACCCAAAAAGTACAGGAATAAGGCAAAGATGCTCATTATCAGTTGATGGAATTCTGGAAATTTTAACAATAGCCATATGGCAAGAGGAAAAAGAGATGTTTAAAGACACAAAGATGAGTAAAGAAGAAATAAAACTATCTCCATTTGGTGAAGGTATGATAGCTTGCTTAAAAAATCCTAGGGAAGGGGAAAGAAATGAAATAAACTTTTACTAAGCACTTACTATGTGCCAGACTGAGTCATTTTTACAAATATCATCTCATTTGACTTTCACAACAATCCTTTGAAATAAGATATTATGATTCCCCTTTTGGAGTTGAGAAACTGAAGCAGACAGAGGTTAAGTGACATGCTTGGGGTCACCCAGCTAAGTAAGTATCTGAGGCTAACTTTGAATTCAGGTCTTTCTAATTTCAGACCCAGCACTCTATCTGCCATACCACCTGGCTGTCAGCAAAGATATTAATGGACACATTAGCTTCAGCATGACTGCTGTCTACAAAATAAACCCTCAGAAAACTAACTGCTTTTCTTTTTTATTTTTATTTTATTTTTTCAATCATCAAAAATTTACCTCCTCTCCCACCTCCTGCCCCAATGAGAATAGGCGTGGGGACACTATTTCAAACATATGTATTCCAGTAAAACAAATTTCTGCATTGACTATGTCCAAATATATGTACACTTGCACATATAAATATATGTATATCTGTGTATACACACAGATATACATATATATGTATATATCTATATGTATATATGTCTTCTGCACTCTGAGTCCTTCACCTCTCTATCAGGAAGTAACGTTTCATTATTAGTTCTTTGGAATTGTGATTGATCTTTATTCTAATCAAAATCCTTAATCAGACATCCTGATCAGAATTCCTAATTCTTTCAAGGTCACTTGCCTTTACTATATTATTGTTGTTGCATAAATTGTTCCCTGGTTCTGTTCACCTCATTCATTTATGGATTAATTTATACATGTTTCTCCAGGTTTCTCCATCTCCTTCATCATTTCTAATATACTACAATAGCATTCCTAATTTTGATCTACCATAACTTGCTCAGTCATTCCTTAATTTATGGGTACCCCTCAGATTTCCTATCTTTGACATCTCAAAAATTCTATAAATAAGTTTATAGTTTTGCTTAGGACAAACCCCTCCTTTACTCTTATTGCTGTTGTGCAGTTGTGTCCAACTCTTGGCACCCCATGGATCACACTGTCCATGAGGCTTTCTTGCAAAGATACTGGAATGGTTTGCTCTTTAAGGAAACAAAAGTTAAGTGACTTGTGCAAGGTCACATAGCTAGTGAGTGTCTGAGGTTGTATTTAAACTCAGGTCTTTCTGACCCCAGGCCCAGTGGTCTGTGCAATGAGCTATCTAAATTATTCCCTAATAGACAAGTAGTCAAATATTATGAATAAAAAGTTCTCACAAAATTTCTGTAAATTATTAAAAACCATGGTAAAATTTTTCAAGTCACTAAGAATAAAAGAAATACAAATCAAAACAACCCTGAGATTTTACTGCAAACTGGCAAAGATGATAAACGATGGAAATATTCAATTTTGAAATGAACAGTTTTTTATGTAATAATAACAAAACATGAAAATCACTAAAAGAAAAGGAAATCCCAATCTGAATGACTACAAAATATGTAAAATATCTAGGGACCAATGTCCCTAGGTGCACAAAAGACATATGTATTGCATTATAAAATGTTTCTTAAAGAAATAAAGAACTACTTAAATAACTAGAGAAATGTTCAATGTTCATGACTAGGTTGTGTCAATATGATAGAAATAACAATACTAAAAAAATTATACTTTTAACACTATAGCAATAAAGCTATCAAGGTGCTACTTTATAGAACTTAAAATTCATTTGAAAAAACAAAAGATCTAAAGTATCAAGGGAAGTTATTTTAAAAAGTAAGAATGAGGGAATAACACTTCCAGACCTTGAACTATATTATAAACCAGCAGTCATCAAAACTATCTGGTTTTGGTTAAAGAAAACAGAGAAAGATCAATGGAATAGACTGGACAAGAGAAATTCAGAAACAATAGGACTTAATAACCCAATGTTTGATAAAGTAGAATACATAAATTGCTTAGTTAAGAACTACTTATTTGGTTTTGTTTTGTTTTAATGCTGGGAAAACTGGAAAGCAGTCTGACTGAAATTAGACTTACATCAACACCTATTACATCAATATATTCTAAATGACCTTTCCATAAAAGATCATACTATACAACAAAGCAGAAGAGAAACATATGGTCTAGCCTGGGCTCCCATTGCCTTCCTTTTGGCCCTGTATGTTGAACACCAGCCTGCAGAGTGGTCTTTAGTAGGGATAGGTGGCCAAGTGATCAGTGTTCAAAGTAGCCTAAGCCTGAGCCTGAGAAAGGAGGATCAGTCAAGCTAGGAGCTGAAGTAGAGCTCCCAAGAGGCTCAGAGAATCCATGTGGTTCAAGAGTCAATTCCAGTGATTCATAAACCATTGGGCCTCAGCCAACAGTCATGCTAAACCTACCTGCTACAAAGATACTGCTAACTGTTACACATGTGCACCCATTGCTCCTGCTATCATGAACAGTGCTCTTCTCCATCAATTATCAGATGACTATTGGGAAAAGATCACAGCATGGATTTATGGAATGGGTCTATGTGCCCTCTTTACCGTTTTGACAGTGTTTCATATTGTTTCATAGAAAAAGAGTCACTTCAGGACAATGGAACATTGTTTTCATATTGCAAAAGAATAGTGATCTATTTCTTCATTGAAGCCTACCATGCACCATGGTTAACTCTCCATAAACTTGGATAGCTGGCATGACCACCATAACTACCATTTATCTGGCTTGTGGCAGCTGGAGGAATCATTTATGTATTTCTCTACTGTGAAAATTATAAGAGGTTGAGTTCTTTTTCTATTTAACAATGGAATTTTCTCCTACTTTGGTAATAACATCAATATTGCAGCATGATCAGGAAACTCATACTTATTATACCTTTAGTCAACTCATGTATAGCCTCATGAACACATGGAAATAATGCAGTTTCTACTGAAGGTATGTCTTTCTCCTGCCACATTAAAAACTAAAGGGAAAGTAACACTGATGGACTGTAAGAACTTGCCTGTGAAGGCTTATTACTTACGAGTCCTGTTCTTCAAAAGTGATGGCATCATTCCATTCATTTATGCCATCTGGCATCTTTTGTAACTCCAGCAGCAACAGCACATTACTATGCCATTTGGAAATACCTTTACCAAAGTCTTACAAAGTTATGATCAAACTTGTGCTAGGTCTCCAAACCAGTATGACTTCAGTTGTGGAAATGGTACAGTAAAAGGAGAGTTGAGGAATGGAGAATAGACAAATGCAAAGAAAAAAAAACCTACACTGACTTAATTAGTTTTTTTTTTTAATTTAATTACTGTGAACTGAAATTATAATCTGTGTTGGATGGGTTCCTCCACTTACCAAATAAGATACTGTATTGACTGTCTATTCCATCCTACCCTCATGAAATACTTTGTATAGAATGACCATTTTAGAATGAAAATTTTTATTTTTAATCTTACCAATTTTACTGCCTGCATTTTCTAAATTAGTAAGTCAAAACTTAAGAAGTCATTGTTTAGTGTTAACAAGTTCTTTCTTTTTTTTTTAGTAATAATTTCTATCACTTAATCCATTAGCTTTGGGAAGAATCATGGACAGATCTCAAACTACTTTTTTTTTTTAGCAGTCATGTTTCATCATGGCATAATATTGTGATTTTTAAATGGAAATCTTAGGTTCCGTAAGCAGTCAACATTCTACATATTGATCGGCATTATACATATATATACATATATGTATATCTACATATTCATATATAGATACACATATATCTTATATTTATATATCTTCCAGTGGTTTTGTCATGTCGAGTAATTGCCAATTTTTAAAAAGTACAGATTTAAAACTTGTCTGCCAACCTCTATCTGTAAATTCAATGCTGCTTCAGATACTTGACCTAATGCAGTTTACTAGCAGTAGAGAAATTCTTTTGACCTCATTAGCTTTTATGAAGACCTAACTCTCCCTCTGCTTTAGCTACCTGTACTTCAGGGACTCTTTGGAAGATGATGGATAAAGGAATACTTTGTATCAGGTCAGTATTCATGGGGTTGGGTTCTCCATCAGTTGAAAATCCTTGGAGATCATGACAAATTAAATTGAACAGTCATTGCCTTTTTGGTGTCCAGTGGTTAAGCTGATATAGTTTAGCTTCATTTGAAATTTGGGAATTTTCTTTAAATTATGGGGTTAGAGTCATCAGTTCACTCATACTCCCCCCTTTTAACACACTTTTCTTTTTTCTTCCTATATATTTGAACATTATGAGACTGAAAGTAACGAGTCCAGACCTTACTTTTCCAGTCTCAGTTCAATGTCATGGTGCTGGTGGATTTAGCCTGTTATTGTATCTTGGCTTAACCTTCCATCAATGACATATTAAGATTGACACTCTAGTTCCATTCAAGGTCTTTCACATTGGTATTTTAATAGTGAAACAATCCCTTGCCTTCAGCTTTGATTCCAGGTATTGCTTGTTTTCCACTAATGGGTCTGATCAATGAGAATTACCTAACATTAATAATCTATTTTAGATTCACTAATGTGGTAAATTTTAATTTTTTTGTCTTAATGTGGACTTTGAAGGGGACAAATGTTGTTGTCATTTTAGTATGTTAAGAGCAAGAAAAGATGAAAAGTATAATGGGCAAAACCAAGAGAACATTATATATTGCATCAGCAATGTTGTTTTAAGAACCACTTGGAGCGAATAAGTTATTTGGACTATTATAAATACTCAAATTAATTATAAAAGACATGTGAAGAAAAATGCTATCTGCATCCAGAGAAGGAACTGATAAATAGAAATATGTATAGAATAATTTTACATATATATACCTATTTGTGTCAAATGATAGAAGAAATTTACATGATAATTTCATTGTATATTTGAAAAAAATAGCAGTTGTGCATAGTAGATTTGCAGTTTCATGTATAATCATCTTTTTTATTTTACTATGTTATGGAAATGCTTGTTTTATTCCATAATTTTTTTTTTGAAAAAACAACTCTACATACTTGTGTGAATCCTGTAGGGAATGAATGAGCTGAAGAATTCTACAGTATTAGATGGCAAACACAAAACTACAAGTTTTAAAGCAGGCCCCAGTCACAGCAACCACAGATCACTCTTTTATATGCCTGATTCTTGCACATCTGGATGCCTGATATCTTCCCGTGTGTATATTTTAATATATTACTGCCTTTTGTGGGTTGCTTTGCTCTGTTCAAAAGCAGCATTGTCAAAACCACTGAAACTTCTATGAAATTTTATTGTAGTTTCTAATAAATCTATAACTTGTACTTGTTCCATTGTCTCTAAAAGAGGAGATAGATCATATACCGCTACAGTTATAGGTAGGAAATGTATGCTTAACCAAGAGAAAGAGGCAATTCTTTAAAAAAAAAATTGATAATTTGGATTATTGGGAAAAAAATTCTTTGCTTCAAGCTTTTCCAGTAAAGACTTGGTATCCAAGGTAAATACATGGAGAAAGAGAGAGAGAGAAAAAGAGAGAGAGAGAAAGAGAGAGAGAGAGAGAGAGAGAGAGAGAAGGAAATACTATATTGTGGAGGGATTGGGGCAGAGGTGGGGAACCTTCAGCTTCTAGGAAGCATGAGGCCCTCTAGGCTACACTTGAAGACCTAGAGAGCCTCATGTGGCCTGGAGGCTGCAGGTTCCTCACCTCTGGTTTGGGGGAAGATAAGTATGCTAATGCATTGTTGATGGAGCTATGTGTGAATAAGATGATTTGAAATGCGATTTGGAATCATGCAAATAAAGAGACTAAAATGTTCACATATCTACTAGGGATTCTACTACTAGGCTTGTGTCCAAGAAGGCCAAAAAGAGACAAAAAAAAAAAAAGCACAAAAACATTCTGGGATAGCACAGAATTACAAACAAAGCCCATACCTATCAATTGGGAAATAACTAAGCAAATGGTAGCATGGGAATATAATGAGATATTATTGTGCTAAAAAAGATGGATCAGTGGGAGAAATGAAAAGAGTCATGGAAAGTTAACTGAGTGATGCAGTAGAACATGCCTTGGAGTAAGGAAGACCTTTATTCAAATCTAGCCTCAGGCACTTACCAGTTGTATGACCCTCATCTGTAAAATAATAATATGATATAGTTTTAATAGTATAGTAATGATGTAGTTATAATAATATAGTTATATATAATTATAATAAATATAGTTATAATAAAATACCTACCTCTCACTGTTGTTACAAATGGGACATGAGTAAAGTACTTTGTAAATGTTAAGGTGCTATGTAAATGTTATCTCACACAGAATGAAGCAAATATAGTCAAGAAAAGAAAACTCATAATTACTACAACAATATAAATGGAAAGAATGACCATCAAAAAAAATCAACAGGGGGCGGAGCCAAGATGGCGGAGTAGAAAGACTCACCTATGCTAGGTCCGAACCCACAGCCCATAGATTTCCTGTAAAAAGAACTCCTGACAAATTCTGGAACAGTGGAAGCCGCGCAGAAACACAGTGAAGGAGATTTCCGTTGCAGAGAGCCCTGAAGAACCAACCGCAGAGGTACCCGGACGGGAGCGGAGTCCTGCCCTGCGGAGCGCTCCCCTCCCCCGCGCCGGCCATGCGGCACTGAGAGGAGCAAGCAGAGCCCAGCGGGCGGCAGGGACCTGGATCTTCGGGCGGTCGTGAAGGTCCCACCACCCACAGACGCACAGGTCAGTGAGAGAGACGGGCTGAGAGGCGAGCGGGGGATCTCCGGGACTCGGATCCCCTGGGAAGCGGCCGCTGCAGCAGACGCTGAGGCAGCTCGGCCAGAGACTCCCAGAGCGGGCTGGAGCTCCACCCCAGCTCCACTACAAAGGATCTCTGTATTAACCCCC
>CM053770.1:645278359-645310943 GCA_028658325.1 Potorous gilbertii | reverse complement strand
ACAAATGGGGAGAAAATTTTGGAACCCAAAATCTTGTGAAAATGAATGTAAAAAGTTAAATAAATGTATTTAAAAAGAAAAAAAAATAATAAAAAAAAAAAAATAAAAAGGAAAAAAAAAAAAATCAACAGTAAATGTTGCAAAATTGCTAAGGAAACAAAAGGATAAACAACAATGGTTTGAAAGAGGAGACATGAGAAAACCCCTCTACCCCACCTTTTTACGAAGGTGAGAAGTCCACAAGCACTGTATACATTACACACATGATCAGACTTTTAAATCTACCGAACAATTCTGCTGATTTTTTTCCTTTTCTTTTTTTTTTTAATCTTTAAACATACTATTTATTACATGGTACGATTCTCTGGGAGGGAGCGAAGGACAATGGACAAAATTATGGTGCTGTAAAAAAAAGAATGTTAGCATTTTATTTTCCCCAGAAAGGTATTAAGACCATCTTTGCAATCCTAGAGACTTGATTGAATCAGGGAACTAAGGACTCAAACTGTTGACATCCTTTCCTTGTCCCCTGAGTAGAAAGCAGTTATCAAGAGCTGTAGGAGTTCCCCAATTCTTAATCCAGAACAATTGGTCTACTCCTGCAAGACTGGAAGGTAATGACCTCCCTGAAGTGGGGGGTTGGCAGGGCAGAAGAAGGTGAGTCTGAATTGGCCTTCATGCTCCTGATGGTGCTTTGGAAGATACCTGTAGAGAAGACAGTTGTTTGTTGTGAGTCACTCCCAACTCCAGGTGGATTATAGAGTAAACTGCTGGGGACTATTCAGCAATGAAAAAGCATTATGTGTGTGCTCTGTGTCCTAAAGAGCTGTACCTTGAAGAGGGTCTTTTAGACCCTCCAGTTTTGTTAGGTCTTCTAGATTGGTAATTTAAGTTTCTGTCAAGTTCTACTGAGGGATACCTTCATAATTCAGTTTACCTTCAAAACAGCCTGGAGGGATTTCATTTGCAGGGATGGAGAAAAGAATGTTTCCCTCACTGGAAAAGGTCACATTCTTGAGAACTAGTTGTTTTCTGCTGTTGCTGGAAATAGATACCCTTGTATTACTAATGGTCATCGCCACATGGCACTCTGTAGGGAGGCCTGCTGTGAGAAAGTCCCTCCCTGCTTCAAGGGAGTCATATTTGTGTGTGAATGGGGTAAGAAGGGGTTGGTTTTGCATGTCTTTTTGGAAATGACAGTGCTGTGGAATCAGCTGTACTTTTCCATAGTCAGTCACTGAAGGGTGGATTAAGGGGTCCCAACGGTAAGAAAAGAAAAACCAAAGCAGATCCCTATAATTTTAGGATTGTCTAACAATTGTGTTGAATTTATCTATTTATTTATTCATTCATTCATTTGTTTATTTAATTGCTTCTTTTAATTTGGAATTTGAGTGGCCAATCAAAATTTTGTCACATGGATTTTTATTGTGATTCTTTAGAGCAATCCACTGGGGGAGAATCTTGAAAGCACAATGCTTTCATTCTTGCCAGGAGTCAGATATATTTATGGAATTGGCGATACCACACACCCTCAAACTGTTAACTTTCTCTCTGTGTCTCTGTCTCTGTCTCTCTGTCTCTGTGTCTCTCTGTATGTCTCTGTTTCACTCTCTTTGTGTGTATCCTCCACACAAACACACACACACACACACACACACACACACACACACACCACCACACACACACCCCAGTAAAGGGCTCCAGAATAGAGCTGAGCTCAGGCCCCAGGGACTCTTCTTCAACTGCAGAAGCCATGGCTACTGCTTGCACATCTCAAATAGAGTAGGTGTAAATGTGTTAGTCTAGACAAGTCTCTGGATTTTATGTGTATTGGGTTGCATTTAGTCCTCCCACAGAACAGAAAGATAAACTCAGACCCCAACAGTAGCAGCCCCCCCACAAACCCCACACAGAATGCATCCGTGGGCACAGACATGAGTCCCTGCAACTGTGGACACAGGGACAGCTCCCAGTAGAAATGACAAACCAGTGGCAGAATCCAATCTTATGCAGGGGAAGTGTTGTGGTTAGTGGGAAACAATAAGTATGTTGTGGTAGAAGATAATTCTACCTAACTTGTGATAACGATCAGTGACTCTACAAGACCAGCCATCGTCTTTGCTCTTGTCCTGAGGTTACCTAAGCTGCTCTTGTTTTTGTTCACCTTTTCATATTGATAGACCCACTACTAACTGCAAAGATCTTGGCATCATTCACCACAAGGGACTAGCCTTCTGGACACTCTCCCAGATTCGGTCATTCCTTCACAGGAAGCTGTTAGATTGCTTGTTCTGTTCTTGATATATTTCTGTTTTAGTTTCTTCGTTCTTCTGAAATGTTGCCTAGGTATCAGACTTCTTGAATATCAGAGGTCAGGGTTGACTAGTAACAGTCCTAAAGTCATCGAAGTGGAAGGTCATCTAAAGACTTTACAAGGAAGGAGTAAAGTTGGGTAGGGTTAGTGTAGTCCCATGCTAACCTTCCCCCTTTATGCAACTCAGAGGATATTTTTTCCTTAAAAAGTATTAAGACCATCATTTAGATTTGATTGACTCAGAGTGCTGCAGGTTCTGGCTGTTGACATCATTTTCTGGTCAACTGAGTACAAGGCAGACACAAAGAGCTTCAGGAATTTTTTCTGAATTTTGATGGTAGACCATAATAAGCTACTTGGGCAAAGGTACTCCACTGAATCAACTTGAAGTGTACTCGATGCCTATCCTTGCTGAATTTCTTTCTCCTGCTATGGCTAAATGAATCCCTTTTTTGCTAACTGCTGATGGCCTATGAATGTCTCATTTTGTTCCATATGGAACATCTAAGCCAAATCCAGCCCAGAATAACTTGATATATAGATATGGGAGCTATTCTCAAAAGAGATGACAATTGAATCCATGGGTATTATGAGATCATCAATAGAGATGAGCTTTTCTCCTTAGACAAGAGTGTCTAAGACAAATGATTAGAAGTCAGTGGTATGCTGGAATCAGCTCATAAGAGCAGGTTGTTCATTTTTTCATTGTGAGTACTTATACCTTGGAAGTTGGTAAATACTACAAATTAGGACTTGATCTATCATTTTGTTGATTATCTACTAGACTTAAACTTAACATGATTCAAAGTGAAGTAAGCAAAACCAGAACACTGTACACAGTAACAACAATACTATATCAACTTTGAATAACTTAGCTTGTCGCAGCAATGCAATGACTCAAGAAAATTTCCAAAGATTCTTGATGAAAAGTGCTATCTATTTCCAGCGAAAGAACTGATAGAGTCTGAATATAGATTGAGTGGACTATTTTCCATTTTCTTTTCTTTTTCTTTTTTTATTTTCTTTTTCTTCTTTATTATTATTTTATTTGCTTTCAGTGTTCTACAATCACTTCCATATGACTTAGATTTTTCCCCCTCTATCTCCCCTCCCTTCTTGAGTCAGCATACAATTTTATATGGAATCTAAACATATATTCCTATTAAATATATTTTCACCTTAGTCATGTTGCATAGAAAAATTAAAATGAGTGGGAGAAATCATAAAACAAACCAAAACATAATACAAAAGAAAATAATCTGTTACATTCTATGATTGAATTCAATAGTTCTTTCTCTGGATGTGGCAGGAAATTTGCTTTAAAAGACCATTGGGAATGTTTTTAAGTCCTTGCCTTGCAATGAAGTTCTAAGTCTACCAGAAAAAATACTTGCACACTGTGGTAGTTGCTGTGTATAAAGTTCTCCTGGTTCTGCTCCTTTTGCTCATCATCAGTTCATATAAGTCTTTCCAGGCCTTTCTGAACTCTTCCTGTTCATCATTTCTTACAGTACAAGAGTATTCCTTTACATTCATATACCACAACTTGTTCAGCCATTCCCCAATTGATGGGCATCCCCTTGATTTCCAGTTGTTTGGTCACAACAAAGAGAGCTGCTATAAATGTTTTTGTCCCAGTTCAGGAAATACTTGCTCTCTTTGTCAAAGAGCCATGGCAGACACTGATTTAGAGTATATTCTCATTTGCAAAATAATATAGAAGAGAATGGTACAAGATTATAAAGATGCTTCACAAAAAGAATGAAAGCAGTAGACTTGGAAAAAAAATCAGTCTATAGAAAATTATCTTACGACCCAGCTAGATCATCTCAGGAGCATTTAAGATGAAACTGAACAATGGGAAAAAAATAATCATTAAATATTCTTTTAAATTACCAGTTTTTTATTGTAATCTACTTTTATCAATTACAATAATAAAGAAAATAAAATCTCCCGCAAAATATATTTTTGTACATATGGGACTTGTTCCCATTTTTATGATCTCTTGGTCATACAGTCCTAGAAGTCGTATTGCTGGGTCAAAAGGTATGTAAATTTTTGTAGCCCTTTGGGCATAGTTCCAAATTGCTCTCCAGAGTAATTGGATCAGCTCACAGTTCCAGCAACAATGAATTAGTGTTCCAACTCTCCCACATTTACTCCAACATTTATCATCATCCTGTTTGTCATGTTAGTGAATCTGATAGGTGTGATGTGGTACCTCAGAGTTGTTTTGATTTGCATCTCTCTAATCAACAGTGATTTAGAGCATTTTTTCATATGACTATAGATAGTTTTGATTTCTTTCTCTGAAAACTGCCTGTTCATATCATTTGACCATTTGTCAATTGGGTAATGACTTGTATTCTTGTACATTTGACCCTGTTCTCTATATTTTTTTTAGAAATGAGGCCTTTATCACAGATACTAGATGCAAAAATTCTTTCCCAGTTTTCTACTTCCCTCCTAATCTTGGCTGCATTGGGTTTGTTTGTACAAAAACTTTTCAATTTAATGTAATCAAAATTATCCATTTTGTACTTTATAATGTTTTCTATCTCTTGTTTAGTCAAAAATTCCTCCCTTCTGCATAAGTCTGATAAATACACTATTCCTTGCTCCACGAATTTGTTTGTAGCATCAGTCTTTATACCTAGGTCATGTACCCGTTTGGACTTTATTCCTGTGTATGGTGTCAGGCATTGGTCTATGACTAGTTTCTGCCATACTTGTTATTCAGTTTTCCCAGCAATTTTTGTCAAACTGTGAGTTCTTATCCTAGAAGCTGGGGTCCATGGGTTTATCAAACAGTAGATTGCTATATTCATTGACGACTACTGTGTCTTGGGTCCGTACCATATTCCACTGGTCTACCATTCTGTTTCTTAGCCAGTACCAACTGGTTTTGATAATTGCTGCTTTATAATACAATTTGAGATCTGGTGGCCGTAGACGACCTACCCTAGCATTTTTTTTTCATTAGTTCCCTTGATATTCTGGACCTTGTGTTCTTCCAGATGAATTTGGATATTATTTTTTTCCAGCTCTACAAAATATTTATCTGATAGCTTGATTGGTATGACACTGAGTAAGTAAAGTAATTTAGATAGAATTGTCATTTTTATTATATTGGCTCAGCTCACCCACGAGCAACTGATGTTTGTTCACTTACTTAGATCTGACTTTATTTGTGTGAAAAAGTGTTTTGAAATTGTGTTCATATAGTCCCTGGGTTTGTTTTGGCAGGTAGACTCCCAAATATTTTATAGTGTCTACCATAACTTTAAATGAGATTTCTCTTTCTATCTCTTGCTGTTGGGCTTTGTTAGTTATACATAGAAATGTAGAAGATTTGTGTGGGTTTATTTTGTAACCTGCAACTCTGCTAAAGTTGTTTATTATTTCAAGTATTTTTTTACTTGATTCTCTGGAATTCTCTAAGTATATCATCATAGCATCTGCAAAGAGTGACAACTTAGTTTCTTCTTTGCCTATTCTAATTCCTTGAATTTCTTTTTCTTCTCTTATTGCTACAGCTAATATTTCTAGTACCATATGGAATAATAGTGGTGATAATGGTCATCTTTGTTTCACCCCTGATCTTACTGGAAATACATCTAGCTTGTCCCCATTGCATATAATGCTTACTGTAGGTTTTAGGTAGATACTACTTATTATTTTATGGAAAGTTCCATTTATTCCTATGCTTTCCAGTGTTTTCAATAGGAATGAGTTTTGCATTTTGTCAAAAGCTTTTTCTGCATCTATTGAGATAATCATGTGGTTTCTGGTAGTTTTGTTGTTAATATGATTGATAATGCTAGTAGTTTTCCTAATATTGAGCCAGCCCTGCATTCCTGGTATAAATCCTATCTGATCATAATGTATTATTCTCATGATAAGTTGATATATTCTTTTTGCTAAAATCTTATTTAAAAATTTTGCATCTATATTCAATAGAGAAATTGGTCTATAATTTTCTTTCTCTGTTTTGGCTCTTCCTGGTTTAGGTATCAAAACCATATTTGTATCATAAAAAGAATGTGGTAAGATTCCTTCTTCCTCAATTTTCCCAAATAATCTATACAGTACTGGAATTAACTGTTCTTTAAATGTTTGATAGAATTCACTTGTGAATCCATCTGGCCCTGGAGATTTTTTCCTAGGGAGTTCATTGATTACGTGTTCAATATTTTTTTCTGATATGGGATTATTTAAGTATTTAACTTACTCTTCTGTTAATGTGGGTAATTTGTATCTTTTAAAATAATCATCCATGTCATTTAGATTGTTGAATTTATGGGCATACAGGTGGACAAAGTAATTTCTTATTATTATTTTAATTTGGAGGTGAGTTCACTCTTCATTTTTGATATTGGTAATTTGGTTTTCTTTTTTTTTAATCAAATTGATCAAAATTTTATCAATTTTATTGGTTTTTTCATAAAGCCAACTCCTAGTTTTATTTATTAGTTCAATAGTTTTCTTAATTTCAACTTTATTAATCTCTCCATTGGTTTTCAGTGTTTCTAGTTTGGTATTTACTTGGGGACATTCAATTTATTCTCTTTTGAGTTTTTTCAGCTGCATGCCCAATTTATTGATTTCCTCTTTCTCTATTTTATTCATGGAGGCACTGAAAAATATAAAACTTCTCCTAAGAACTGCTTTTGCAGTATCTCACAAAATTTGGTAGGTTATCTCATTATTGACATTCTCTTGAATGAAATTGTTGATTGTTTCTATAATTTGTTGTTTAACCTACTCACTGTTTAGGGTTAGATTGTTTAGTTTCCAATTAATTTTTGGTCTTTGTTTCCATGGCCTTTGATTACATGTAAGTTTTATTGCATTATGATCTGAGAAGGATGCATTGACTATCTCTGCCTTTCTGCACTGGATTATGAGAGTTTTATGGCCTAGTACATGGCAATTTTTGTATATGTGCCATGTACCACTGAGAAAAAGTTATATTCCTTTCTATCCCCATTCAGTTTTCTCCAGAGATCTATCATATCTACCTTTTCCAGAGTTCCATTCACCTCCTTAACTTCTTTCTTGTTTATTTTGTGGTTAGGTTTATCAAGTTCAGAGAGGGGGAGATTGAAGTCCCCCATTCATATAGTTTTGCTGTCTATTTCCTCTTGTAACTCCCTTAACTTCTCCTCTAAGAAACTGGATGCTATAGCACTTGGAGCATATATATTTAGTAATGAAATTACTTCATTGTCTATAGTGCCTTTTAGCAGGATATAGTTTCCTTCTTTATCTCTTTTGATTAGATCTATTTCTGCTTTTGCTTTGTCTGAGATAAGGATTGCTACCCTTGCTTTTTTTACATCCTCTGAAGCACGATAAATTCTTCTCCAACCTTTTATCTTTACCCTGTGTTTATGTCCCCATTTCAAATGTGTTTCTTGTAAACAACATATGGCTACATTATGGTTTTTAATCCATTCTGCTATAGGTCTCCATTTTATGGGAGAGTTCATCCCATTCACATTCATAGTTATGTTTCCTATTTGTGCCTTTCCCTTCATTCCCTTTCCCCTTGTTTATGCTTTTAGTTCTCCCTTCTCCTTTCCCCTCCACAATTGAGATTTAATTCTTAACCACTGCTTCCCTAGTCTTCCCTCTCTTCTTTCAGTGCCCCCTGTCTTTTAATCATCTTTTCCTTACTACTTCTTCCCTCCCTTTTAGCCTCCTTTCTCTTTTTGTTCTCTCTTCTCCTCCTATTACCTATAGAGCTAGTTGTATTTCTGTACTTAACTGAGTTTGTTGTACCCTCCTTGAATCCAATCAGATGAGAGTACCTCTCAAACAATACTCATATCCCTCCCCTCTTTCCCTCTACTGTAATATATTTTTGTGCCTCTTTCCTGTAATGGCATTTATATTTTTTTCCTGCCTCCTCCTTTTCACATCTCCCATTACAATCCCTTCACACCCTTAAATTACATTTATTATCATGACATCATTTCATTTATACTCACTCCCTCTATCTATGTATATCCCTTTTGCATTTCATAATAAATATATAATTCTCAAGATAAACAAGTATCATCTTCCCTTTTAGGGATGCAAACAGTTTGCCCATATTCTGTAATAAGTTTTTCCCCCCTGTTTACCTTTTTATGCCTCTCTTCAGACCTACATTTGAAGATCAAATTTTCTGTTTAGTTCTGACCTTTTCATCAGGAGGGTCTGGAAATCCCTTATTTCATTGAACGTCCATCTCCTTGCCTGAAATATTACGCTCAACTTTGTTGGGTACTTAATCCTTGGTTGTGATTCCAGCTCCTTTGCCTTACAGAATATTGGATTCCAATTCCTTCAGTCTTTTAATGTAGAAGCTGCAAGGTCCTGTGTGATCTTGACTATAGCTCCTCAATATTTGAGTTGTTTCTTTCTGGTTGCCTGAAGTATTTTCTCCTTCACTTTATAGTTCTGGAATTTGACAATGATATTCCTTGGTGTTTTTAGTTTGGGGTCCTTTTCAAGAGATAAGCAGTGAATTCTTTCAATGATTATTTTGCCCTCTGGATCTAGAACTTTTGGGCAATTTTTCTTGATGATTTCTTGGATGATATTGTCCAGGCTCTTATTTTCATCATGGCTTTCCGGTAGACAAACAATCCTTAGATTTTCTCTTTTCTGTCTATTTTCCAGGTCAGTTGTTTTTCCAATAAGATATTTTACATTTTCTTCCATCATTTTATTCTTTAGATTCACTTGACTGATTCTTTATGTCTCATAGATTCATTAGCTTTTACTTGCCTGATTCTATTTTTTATCAAATTGTTTTCTTCCGTTAACTTTTGCATCTCCTTTTCCATCTATCTGTTCCTTTTAAGGAGTTATCTTCACCAGTTAGGTTTTGTATTTTCTTTTCCATTTGTCTAATTTTCCTTTTCAAGGAGCTGTTCTCTTCAGTAAATTCTTTTTTCATATTTTAAAAATCATTGGTCAGCTTTTCTTCTATTTCTCTAATTTGTATTTTAAAATTCTTCCAGAGCTCTTCCAAGAAGGCTCTCTGTGCTTCTGACGAGTTCATATTCCCTTCTGAAGTTTCAAATGAGAGTACAGTCTCAATGTTGACCTCTTTGGTATTTGTGTCCTTTGGTATTTGATCTTTGTCCCCATGGATTCTATGGTCTTTTCTTTTCTGCTTTGCTTTTTACTCCTGATAATACCCCTTTTCCTGGCTTTTAAGGTGGATCTTTGCATCTGTGGCATAGGGAGCTCTGTCCTACAGTTCTTGTGCCTAAAACTTGAGGTTATGTGTTGTGCCATCTGGTTCTTTCAGAAATTAAATGCTGCAACTTACCTGATACTGAGCTGTCTGGTGCTTGAAAGCAGAGGTAAGGTGAGATCTTTTTGGTTTTCCCTGCAGTTACTCTGGAGGTAGCTCATTAAGGGTGCAGGAAGGGTTATCTGGATCCCAGAGGCTCCTCTGCTGAGGTAGAACATAGGCAAGCTCAGCTTTTTTTGCTAGTGTCTTTCCAATTCGACTGGGGAATACCTACACTCCTGGTGTTGGCAGTTGCTGGCTTCACCCCCTTGGGGCTCAGGGTCTTCAAGTGGTTTGTTGAGGTGGGACTGTTTGGGACAGCTCTGATTCTGCACTGGTCACCTTTCACCACAGTGTCCTGTGCTGAGAGTCTATTTACCCCTTCTACTGCTCCCACTGTCCCAGGGTTTTTTTCCAGGAAAATAATCTCTGGGCTAGTCAAGATCAACAAGGGGAGGGAGATAACAGTTACTGATCACTCTGCCATCTTGGCTACAAGGAACTGTAAATCTATTTTTCATTTTCTTTATTTTTGTGTGATTTCTTTTTTGGCTCTGTTTTCTTTCACAACATGACTAATAGGAAGATATGTTTTGCATGATTGCACATATATAACCTATACCAAATTTCTTACTGTTTCAGGGACAGAGTGAAGAAAGGAGAGAATCTGGAATTCTTTATTATTAAGGAATATTTAAAATTTTTCTTACATGCAATTTGGAAAAAAATAAAATATTAAAAATTGTCTTAGACTTAAGAATATGATGGAGAAAGTATTAATAATGCAGACTGTATTTAAAAGTGTGACATGTGGACTTTTTTTTCAGTGATCCAGTTGCTAAATATCTACCAGTGCTCCCCTCTTTGGAGTACAACGAAAAGTATACAGAAGGACATGAACAATGATAAAGCAAAGGAGCTTGGGAAGAACTGGTAAGAGACAGAAGGAAAAGCAAGAGAAAGCAATGTCATGAAAACCCAGACAGGGAAGGGGGATATAGGATGGTAGTTAGGATCAAGTAAACTTTTTTTCTTAAGGGTGAAGGAGACCTGAATACAAGCGTAGGCAGCACTAAAGGAGTCAATGGATAGGAAGATATTAAAGACATCTATTTTGTCTAACATATGGGGTTTTTGTGAGGATCAAATGAGAAAAAACAATTTGAAAGCCCTTTGAAAAGTATGAAATGCTAAAGAAATGCAATATACTGGAATTTTCCTATCTCTACAACATGTAGTGGACATTTTTTTCCCCTTAAATTGGATAGATTGATTTGCCAGCAGTAGAAACTAATGATTCCATGGTAGTTGCTTTTCTCATTTTCTCCCTGAATAATGGTAACAACAGCAGAGTCATTGAAATTCAATAGAGTTTGTAATAGAAAGAGCACTGGACTAGGAATCAGAATACCTGAGTCCAGGTCCTATATCTGACTAGTTGTATGACCTTACATAAGTTAATCTGTAAAATGAAAGGGTAGGGTTTATCCAGTATGCTCTGAATGAGGGCTTTTCAGAACCAGGCTGACCATATCTCCTTTTCAGGGTGGTAACTTAGCCTGAGGCGTTGGGATGTGTCTTTTCTACTACCATAGACTCCAGACCTCATCATCCATGCTTTCTCCATTAGTATGGGCTTGCAATCAGCACCCTAGTGCCATTGAATCACTTAATGTTTAGTTGCTTTTACAAAGGAATATTTCCTTTGAACATATAGCAAGAACAAAATACAAATATTTTCTCTTTTTCCAATATCACATGATATAATCTCATCTATACAACTTCAGTGTCTTCAGAGGGTAGACTCAACTTAGCTCAATTCCTATATGCCATCAGTCCCAACAAGATCATGTCCAAAAACGGCATCAGAGTTAGTTCCTAAGGTCACTTCTGAAAGTCACTCCTTGAAGCCTTTTATTGTTCTGCTAAAAACCCTGAGTTCTGGAATATCAGGTTGCTGAAGGAAGCTCTACATTTTCATGCCTTGGAGGCATTGATACTGCACTGTGCAAACCTGGTCTGGAATACCAGGATGCCAAAGGCATCCTCCAAATTTCAAACTCATAATGTCATGACCAAGAGAATCACCAAACTCCACCAACAACATTGAAGTAAAAGAGGAAGTGACTAAACATGACAGATCTTTTTGAATGTCTTTGCAACAAATTGAAGGATTTCTCCTTCACCACATAGTTAGCTGACCAGAACTAGACCTTTGATCGCTACTCTCCTGGAAGGAGGAAGGAGGCTTGGCAGCATCTCCACACGTGGACCTGACATTAGAGGTACTCTGAGCATGCACCAGACTACTATCACAACAGGAGCATACATTTGCATACATCTGGATTATGACTTGAAAAGACAATACATATTCTCTCTCAAGTCTTCTCTCACTCTAATAATTTTTGAATCTATGAGTCTTGGAATAGCTCGTGCACACATATAATTAGCACCTCTCCAATTTATGTAAAAACTTTTGTGATGAGGCCAACTGATCTAGGACTTTGTGGTTGTAACGATTTCTTTGGAGTCAGGACAGAGATCACATTTCATCAAGTTTGAAAAGTTCAGTCATTCTTCCTTCCACTCAAGTTTGAAACTTCATGATCATTTTTTATTCCCTCTTATAGCTAATTAATTATCCTATCTTATTCTTCTTCCTTGTTTCTTATGTGGATCCCTTATTTTCCATTTTACCCTTGCTTATGTTTTCCCTTAATTGTTGTAATATCCTACTAACTAGTTCTCTTGCCTTTGGACCCTTTCTGGTCTAGTCCATTCCACATGGTACTTCCAAATTAATTGTCCCAAAGTACCTATTTGATCACGTTGTTCCTTGGTCCAAAAAGAACCAGGGATCATCACCCTCCCTGTATGGAGGGAACAAGCATTCTTTTAGCACCTTCCTTCTTTCCTTCCTCCCTTCTGCCCCCATTCCTTCCTCTTTTCTTCCTTCTTTCTGTCCTTTCTTCCTCCCTTTTTTCCTTATCTCCTTTCTTCCTTACCTTCATTCTTATGTTTTTATTTTGTTGGAGGGGAGAAAACAAGGCAATTGGGGTTAAGTGACCTGTCCATGGTCACATAGCTAGTAAGTGTGTCAAGTGTCTGAGGTTGGATTTGAACTCAGGTCCTCCTGACTCCAGGGCTGGTGCTTTACTCACTGTGCCACCTAGCTGCTCCCCCTTCCACTCTTCCTCCTCTTTTTCCTTCCTTCCTTTCCTCCTTTCCATCTCTTTTCTGTCTTTCTCCCTTCCTTCCTCCCTCTTTTCTTCCTTCCTCCTTTTCATTTATTGTTCTTTCTTTTCTTTCATTCCTTCTATCTTTCTCTCTCTCTTCTTCTTCCTTCTTTTCCCTCTATGTCCTTTATCAAATATGATCATAACTTTAGTTAGGTGAGATCCCAGAGGCCTAAGTCTCTTGTTTAGCATGAGTACAGCAGTAAGGATGCTGACATACACAGGAGGGCCTATTATACAGGTTCTTAGATCTGCTTTTCTAAAAGGAAAGCAATTTCTGAGAGGTCAACGATCTATTTTAGTCAAGCACATATATTATTCATTTAGTTCACTGGAAAATGTCAGCACCTTGAACTTCTGAGAAAATACAGAGAAATAAAAATCAACAGATAGGGCTTCTAACTGTCTGACCATAAGCAATATATACATCACAGATCAACAGACAGATCAAGCTGTCTAACAATAAATACATATTTGCCAGAGAGAGAAGCACCAATATCTGGGTTTTCAAAGCCAGGGAGCTTCTTACCCGGAGTCTCATCTGGCCAAATACTTTCAATGAGTAAGTCCCAAAACAAAACCTCACCTCAGGCTATTTATACACTTTTCAGAGCTGAAGGGCAGGACCCTCTGAGTCAGTGCCTCAGGAGAAATTAACAAAAGGTATAGAGGCCTATTCATGGGTGGAGAAGATCTTTAACTCTTCCCCCTACCCATCATTAACCTTAAATCACCAGTACAATGAGGAAACCAAAGACCAGAGAACTTGATTGACTTCCCTTCATGGGAATTCCTTCAATTCCCACATGGTAGAGTTGAGATTCAAGTCTGGGTCCTTTAATTCTAAATATCTCACAGTCTTCACTGCACCATGTTGGAAGGGATCATATTTTTAGACCTACCAAAATCTAATAGATTTAGAGCTGGATGGGACCATGGAGGAAATTGAGTCCAACTCCTTTATTTTATAGATGAGGGAACTGACAATCAGAAATATGAAGTAACATGCTCAAGGTCACGCAACTAGTAAACATCTGAGGTAGAATTTGAACCTAGGTCTTTCTGAAAATAAATATTCCTGATAGAAATTCACCAATCAGGTATTCAAAGACCTTCATTATCTGGTTCAAACATTTCTTTCCCGGTTTATAATCAACTACTCTCCTTCACAAGTTCTGTGCTTTACTCACTGGTACATTCTTTCCAGTCTCTTGGACTTGTCTTGGCTCATTCTCCCTGCCTGGAATGTTGTTTCTTCCTACCTCCAATTCACCCATCTTCCAAGATCCCACCTCTCTAATGACTGTTTCATTGACATATCCAACTGGAAGCAGTCATCTCTTCATATTGTCACCTATACTCCCCCAGAGATTCCTATATTTTAGACTATCACTATAGCACATCGTATACAAAGCTTGGTAATTGTATGCATGATTCATGGTTTATCTCCTACCTTGAAATTATAAACTCTTCAAATGAAGATGCTGTGTATCCTCCACATCACTCAGCACAGTTCTTTGCAGGATGATGATGATGATGATGATGATGATGCAGCTAGGTGGTACTGTGGATAGTGTGCCAGAGTTGGACTCAGGAAGACTCATCTTCCTGAGTCCAAATCTGGTCTCTGACACTTACTAGTTGTGTGATCCTGGGCAAGTCACTTAATTTTCTTTGTCTCAGTTTCCTCATCTGTAAAATGAGCTGGAGAATGAAATGGCAAACCATTCCAGTATCTTTGTCAAGAAAACCCCAAATGGCGTTATGAAGATTCAGAAAGAATAGGACAAAATTATTTTTATTTAAAAATAAATTAAGTAATAATGGCACAATTATTTTGCTGAATAGACGAAATCAAGTGGTATAGTAGAAAGTAGTTTGGGAGCCAAAAGATCTCTATGTGAGTTACAGTTATTTTATTTGAATATGAGAAAGATCTATGATATTATCTATGTAAAGGGGAACTTAGGTACCATGTAGCTGGCAAAGTGGATACCATCTTGGGTCTGGAGGAAGAAGGACCTGTGTTCAAATCCAACTCTAAGATATTTAGAAGGTCTGTGGCCCTGGGCAAGTCACTTAACCTTTGTCTGCCTTAGTTTCCTCATCCTCACAATAGGGTTAATAATAGTATGTACTTCTCATGGTTGCTGTGGGGATTAAAGAATATAATGGAGCTATTATGGCATGATTACATTATAGTGAGGTTTAATTGCCATTATAACTTGAAGTTCCTAGTCTTAACGTTATTTTCTTTAGATTCAGGCTAATTTATTTGGGCTTGACTTTGGGTCTGTGGTAAATTTGCATGACTGCATATTATCAGTATGATAACTATATTATGTGAAAGTATATTATTATGGTTTAACTTTTCACTAGGATTTGACTTTAAAAAGAGCTTATAAATCAGTATATACATATGTTAATAAAATAGTCATTAATAATACAACTTTGTAATTACAAATCATATTCATGCCCTTATGCCATTGTCCTGTCCAGTCAAGCAGCCTGTTAAAAGTTGCTCAGGAATGCCTTAATAATTACCCACTCCACTTATCTTGCCAAACTTGTTTTGTGCTAATGAGTGGGAAGGAGACTGGGTAATGGGTTGATGCTAAGAATAACATTTTTCATCTGATGATCTCAAAGCACCTAGCAAGTGCTACTTGGCAGTAATTCTTATCTTTTGCTGATAAGGAAGCTAAGACTTTGGGTGGCTAAATAACTTTCCTGTTATTCTCCCTGAATCCGCCCTCCTCTTTCCAGTCTATAGTTGTGCTTTCCAGGACTACATTTAAAAATACTTAAGACTAGACTCTCAATACTTATTTGTTTCTTACTAATAGTTATTAAGTATTTGGTGGAATGAATAAAGCTCCGTAGTTGGGAGTCAAAGGATTTTGATTCAATTCTTGGCTTCAGTATTTACCAGCTGGATCACATGGGGCAAATTATTTTATCATTTTTTTCCCCTGCCATAAATGAGTATACTGTTCGCATTATTCCTCTCAGAGATTTTTTGAGGAAAGTACTTTGCAAACCTGCAATACAAAGTGCCACTTAAATGTGTGCCATAAGAGTCTAACTCTAAGAAGTAATTGGGGAGGGGGGGAGTATGGATGGGGGAAAAAAGTTGAATTTTTCTTGACACAGTTCTCCTTGTTAAAATTTGTGCTTCTTCAGCATTATTTAGTTTTATCGTGCTTAATGTATTTCTGAAGCAACCAGCCATTGTTTGTTATTGTGGATCAATCCTCAATGAATTTGATTTTGTCCGTCTGGCTATTTAGAATGGCTATTCGTTCTTTTCCTTCCGATCAGCGTTGTCAAACTAGCGTCCTAAGGATTCCGAGGATGTAGCAGAAGCGAGTTTTAAAGCAGAATGGCTGAGAGGTGACGGGGGAGTGGGGGACCATTCCCTAAGAGAGTCCAGGATCTTCCCACTCTGCTTTGATCGGCTTTCAGTTAAGTAAAAGTCAAGCACGTCCTTTCCACGTCGCGTAACCGAACCTGGTAAAAGCTGCGTCTTCTAGAAGGAGGCGAAGTGGAAACTGCCTAATTGAATTGGAGCTATCAGACGAGAGGCACCTTTAAGGACCGGAGATTTGGTTGTAAGCTCGGCCTCCTTTACAGCCCACCTCTGAACTCTGATTGACAGAGTGCTGGGTGAGGAGGAGGAGAAGGAGGCCGAGAAGGAGGTGATGTGAGGAAAGTAGGGAGGAGGAGGGGCTCGTCTTTTCTCAGATGGCCAATCAGGGCCGGGGGGCGGGGAACCAGTCTCCCTCCTCCCCTCCTCTCCTCCTCTAGCCTCCCAGCTTCCCCGCCTCCCCCCCCCCCGCCCCGCTTTCCCTCCACCCCCCCACTCCTCCTTCTCCTCCTCCTCCTCCTCTCCGGCTGTGGTTTTCTGTGTCAGTTTCAGGAGTCCTGAGCCTGAGCTAAACAAAAGCTGGAGGCAGAAGGGGCTGTTGGAGTTTGCAGAGACACGGAGAGGAAGGGAGGCTCTCTCTGCTTTGCCTGCTGCCGCTGCTGGGGGAAATCTGGCTTTTGCAACAGCCCACCCCCTTTGAGATCACTCTGGCTGGGGGTGGGGGTGGGGGGTGGCGGGGGGTGGGGGGGAAAGTTTGCATTGCAATCCCCCAGCCTTCCTCTCTTTTCTCCAGATCAATGCATATTTGCAAAAGGATTAAGCCACAGATTTAAGCTCCGAGAGCCCATTTCTGCTTTGCAAAGGAGCCGGGACTAAAAACAACCCAAAATTCAGCTCTGATTTCTTTTTACCAAGTGGGAAGGTGGTTTATTTTTCTTGCTTTTTGGAGTCAACACCCTTCCTCATCAGCCCTCATCCCCACCCTCACCCTGCAACCCTTTCACGCCCCCCCCCTTTCCTCTCCCCGCTCCCCATCCTCCCACCATCCTCTAAAAGAGGCAAAGGGATTTTTTTTTTGGTCTCCCCCCCTTTTATTCTGAAAAGGATTTGGAGACAGCTTGAACGATAAAAAGCCTTGGTAGTTCCAAGGAGCCGAGCAGAGGAGAAGAGGAGGAAACAGGGGCTGCTGTTGCCTTTGGAGATGGATGATCAGCCCAGGTTGATGCATTCCCATGCTGGGGTGGGGATGGCAGGACACCCCGGCCTGTCCCAACACTTGCAGGATGGGGCTGGAGGGACCGAGGGGGAGGGAGGGAGAAAGCAGGACATTGGAGACATTTTACAGCAAATTATGACCATAACAGACCAGAGTTTGGACGAGGCGCAGGCCAGGTGAGACTGAGGCTTTTCTTTTCCATTTCTTGGGTGGTTTTATTTGTTTGTTTATATTTTTTTCTTCGGGGAGGGGGCGTGGGGAACAATGGGATTTGAATCACTACAGCGCATTCTTTTTCGGGTTATTTCTTTTCTCGTTTTGTGGAGCAACTACATGGCGGAGGAGTAAGATTTGCAGGAGTGTTGTTATTGAAAGTGTAATCGTCCATGCCGTGATGTGTCTGTATACATATTCTGTGTGTGTATGTATATGAACACATAAACCGAGGCACACAGATAATGTTGCCAGCTGATCACACCACGGCCCTCAGCACTTTTTACTGCCTTAAAAAAAAGTCACACACAGAAGGCAGAATTGTCAAGTTTGGAACAGCATTCCCCATCTTCCTGTGGGGTCCCCCCCACATTACAGGACAACATGTCCCAAGAACACTTTTATTTGCTGAATTATAAGTTGTCTAAATCAGATTTTTGATTTTCTTTAATGACTCAAGGGAGGAAAAAAAATTCTAATTTCCATGTTCTCTTTTCCTTCCCTTCCCCCCACGACCTCCCTTCTGTGTGTGGAACAGGGTATTTCTTTGTCAGTAGTTGTCAGCTATCCAGAGAATATTTTGCATATACTTAATGCTCTCTCTTTAGGGGGAAAAATGGGCCGTGGAAAGGAGAAAAATGGAATTTTGCTTGTAGATCTGTTGATCAGCTTTCTGAGACTCAAGAAAGAAATCACTTGGGTTTTGAATTCTAATTTGGGTCAGTTTCCTAAACTACACTGAGATAAATCAGTTATGTCTGTTCCTCAAAAAAAAGAAAAAAATAGGCACAGAAATAAAGAATGCTTTTGCCTTTTCCTCCTTCAGGAGCACCTGAAAGTAGGATGCTAGAAATCATAACTGAGACCGTGGTTAGATTATCTCTGTCGACTCCACGGAGCTTGAGGATGTTCCTTGAGGAAATATAATGAACAAAAGTGCAGTTTTTCAACTTAAACCACTGCCAAGGAATGAATATTTCTTACTTTGGCATTTTAGGAAAGTAGATTTCAAAATAAAAATACAGAATGTCCAATAACTCGGACCAAAAGCTTTCCCTTCCCAAACTCTTGGGGGGAAAAACATAAAATAAAGAAGTCTAATTTCTACTTAGAGCTATGGGGTTGTCCAGCCTTGAAAAGCAGAATCAATCACAGAAGTATTATTATTTTTTTTTAAACTTTGGAAACCTTTGAAGAATTTTTCTTTAAAAATAAAGAAGAAGAGCGAACCTCAAATGACTTGGTTATTTTGAGACTTTATTACATGATGTTTTGAGAAAGTGAGAATTTTGAAATGATAGCTGGAGAAAAATCAGCAAAAAGCTTAGATTGAATGAATTACTGTATTATTTTAGGTGGAAGCACATGCAACACGTAACTCAGAAGTAGGGGGATGAAGAAGAGGCTGTTGAAAAGTTGGGAAGGTTTAAAGACCCTTTTCCAAATATAAAAGAAGTGATGGGGGGGTGTTGTAGTTCTCTAGAATTCATTGGTGCCTTTTATAATTTTATGATCTGAAGAAAAGATTGTAGGGGTGGCAAGAGTTCTCACTAGCATTTATACTCTGAGCTGGGACAAATTGTTTCATTACATTGTTTCAGAAAAACACACATCAATAAACTACTTAATTAAGTTTGAGGTGGGGAAGAAAGGAGATGAGTGGATACTATATTCATCCTGTGTGTGTGTGTGTGTGTGTGTGTGTGTGTGTGTGTGTGTGTGTGTGTGTGTGTATGTAAGTAACTAGGGGGAAACTACGGAAAAACTCATTTTGGAGTTCACCACTTTGAATGAACTTAAATAGTGCAAGAGAGATTAGACCTGCTGTTGGGATGGAAAATAAAGATCCCTCTCCCCATCTCCTTCCCCACCCCAATCAAATAGGCACAGTAATTAAATGCCAACTCTTTAAAACTGCATTTATTTTTGTTTGTATTCAGATACATGTAGAATTTAAAAAAATTGATAGAAACAATTGAAAAGGCATTGATACCTACAGAAAAATATTCTCACTTTTTCCCTTCCCTTCAACCCCCACCAAGAAGAGGTTGTTGAAATTGTCACCTTACTACTTCCTCCTTGGTTGCTAAGCATAAGGAGTGTCTTTAGTAAATAGTATAAATTGTGTCCAGTTTTCCTTTTTCTTTTTCATTCTTTGACCAAGGACATTTATTATTTATGAAATAGGTCGAATAGGTAGTATATGTTTTAGGTACAAAGGCATATGCTCATTTGGATACTTTCACGGTCTGACTGTGGGACTTCTTTACAGTGAATATACAACGTGCTTCTGGGGTTCTTTTCCCTCGAAGGAAAGAGTTGATTTAATTGCATATCTATTTTTTAATTTTCAAAGGGATTAAAAAAATAGCATGTGTTTTGAGTGCCAGAGGCTTACATTATCTTTACGTGTTAATTTTGATTGGTAAACATAAGTCCTTTAATTCATGGGCCGTCTATGTTGTATTTTGTTTTCACTAAAAGAAAAAAAATCCTTCTATGAGTAATTGCATAGAAAAATAGAGAGAAAAGGTATTGTTTTAATCTTCAAGTTCATGCTGGGCATAAAAACAACCCAGCAAAGAACCAATCCACAAGGCAGAATTGGTTTCTTTTCTTCCCCCAATGTGTGCAAGGTCCTAATTGTAAATAATTGAATTTCAACACCTGCAAATAAGCTGTGTGTGCACAAGAGGTATAATGTGAACATAGAGAAATGAATTTATTCCCCATATGTGTATGTTTGCCCCTGGCAATGCATTTCCATAGTCTTTAACTTGGGGACTGAAATTTATAAATTGACAGTTCTTCTCAGAAGACCTTTCAAGCATCTTATGTTTATGAGGATGTGGGGGGAGGGGGTGTCTGCAGAATGAATTTGAACACAGGCATGAATTCAATTTGGAAAGAAAAAGAAAGACCTTAAAGCTGTGGATGTTGAATAAAAAGTAGAGCTTGGGCAGGATTATTAACCCATACATTTGCCTTTGCCTATGTTAATTGCTCTGGGTAGAAGTATTGGTTTAGGAAGGCCACTTTATTGCAACTGCTTTTTAAAAACTATTCATAAACAGCCATAATTTAGGTTCATTCTGTTCTGTAGTTAAGCCCCCTCCTTTCCCTCTCTTAATTAACATGATTTCTTTTTCCGTGGTGGGACTCTGTACATTAAGTCATAAAAACAATTGGAGCATGCCACAGAGTTATGCTTAGGATATAATTTTGGCTAAACGTTTGGAATTTTTCTTTCCCCCTGTGCATTATCAGCAATTTGATCTTGAAAGTTCACCTAAAGCTGCCGTTCTATAATGTTGTTTCTTTCTTACAGGAAACATGCTTTAAACTGCCACAGAATGAAGCCTGCCTTGTTTAATGTGTTGTGTGAAATCAAAGAAAAAACAGGTAGGGATGGGTTTCTAGCCTTTTAAGCATTTTCTTTCTTTCTTTGGTCAAATGGCATCGCTAACCTCTTGCCCTCTGATGGAGGCAATATTATTTTCTCTTAAAAAAAGTTTTTAGAAAATGAATCAGAATTATCTAGCACCTTCTATTTAAGTATTAGAATTCCAGGATAAAGGATGTGAATAGGGCATGGTGATTTTCCAAATTAACCCTATTTTTTCAACATATAGGAATATTCCAGGACTGCTTCTAGAAAAAAAAAAACCACCAAATTTGCATAGAAAGTGAGCATGTAGCTTTCACTGTGAAGACTTTCTTTCTCTCTCCACACACCGCCCCCCCCACCCCAGTTTTTCTAGCTTTCTTCAAATGGGGGCTAAAATATGAGTGTGTGGGGGAAATGTATTAAAATGGCGAGTCTTTTGGAGAAAGACATTCTGAAAGTGAAAGTCCATTTCCTGGGGAGAGCATGTTTTGATTGATAGTAAAATGTATCTTATTAAGAATGGAGTGCTTTTAAAGTTTTCCTTTCACTCCTTTCACCTAATTAAAAGGCCCAAATCAGCTGCTTACTGGGAAAGCCAACCCAGGGTGTCTTGTCAAACCTTTCTGCAGAAACCTTAATATCGGATTAGATGATTGGTTAGTTTAGGGTAGGATCATTTTATGGCAGGGAGATTCTTGGGTTTAGAAGGGCATAATGACATGAGAGTACTTGTTCTGTTGTTTTCCTACTTTCTAGACCTCAAACCTTGGACTAACAGCACTCATAGCACATCCCAGGAGGGCATTTAAATTTTAAAAGCAACAATTAAAAAATTGCAGGCATCAATCAGAGGTGTTCTTAAACAACAGATGCTAGGGGAGGGCATTTAGCAAAATACTATTGTTTGTTTATTTCAATTCTTTGATTTTCCAAGGTGGGCAAATTCCTGTCTTGGAGGACCAAGGAATTTAGGAGGCAGCTGGAAAACTGGGGATGGGGGGTGGGGTGGGGAGCTACTGAAGGGTCAGGTATGGAAGAGACTCTTCTTCAACCTGACTCTCTCATTTTAGTGCAGTGCAAAGTACCTGACATTTTATTTATTTATATATTTTTACAAGAAGGAGCATAACAGTCAATAATTCATATCTAAACCATATAAGCAAGGGCATGACATGAATGAAAGTGACAATAAATATGATTGCATGCCTGGTTGATATACATTGATAGTTACACATAAAAGGGGGAGGGGAGCGAGAATAGAGGGAGGGCACCAGGGAAGCTGTCTTTTGAGCGCTGCATCCCCATGTCCTTTCTTAAATAAATAAATAACTGCTTCAAAGTATGAGAAACTGATTAGAAATGTGATTACTTGACTCTTGAAGTATATATAAAATGACTACAACCCTTTGTTGAATGTTATTTGTGCAGCTGGTAACCTAGACAAAGCAGTGACATTCAACCCGCTTAAGTCCTTAAGATTGCATTGCCAAAGTCTAACCTTATTGGGAAGTTGTTAATTACATTACTCTAGAGACTATGTAATAGATTATATAGATTATGTATACACATTTCAAAGTAGTGTTGTTTTATTTTGGGGGGGGGCATGTGGCTGCTAACATCCTCATACCCTGAATTTATTTCCTGATAGTCAAGAGAAAAATACCTAAGTTTATATGTAGCTGGCTTGTCTTCTTCCTTTTTTTTTTTTAATTCTTCATTCTTTCCCCCTCTTTACGTCTGCCCTGATGATATTTGCTTTTAGTATTTGAGTCATTGATATTCATTTCCCTCAAAAGAAAATCAAAACTGGATACTACTCCCAGTTGATTTTTTCTCTGAAGACGTAAAACCAAAAACCAGTCGCCTAAAGTTGTATGTGATGAGGCTGTCTGAAGACAGTATAGTTTTTGAAGATATTTCATTACATTTCAGGGCCAGGATACAAGTCAGAATCCTTAAACTTTACATAGTGCTGAAGGTGTTTAATTCTAGTCTTCTAATTAAAGCCTATTTGAGACAGTAGATCAAAGTTACTGTGGCTAAAGATCCACTCAGGTATGGATTAGATTGCTGTCCCTTTAATATTGGCTGTAATATCATGATAAGAAGTCACTGTATTCATAAGAATAAAATTCCCCAAGAATCATTTAGGGCTAGAATCAATAAAAACAAATGCCTTGTAAAAATATTTAAAGTTTAGAAAAAAAGAGGTCTACTTAAAATAAGGTTTATCTTTTTCTTCAGGTTAAAATAAAAATAAAACTCTTTCTGAAAGAATGTGAGTTGTAAAAGGTAAGAACTATTGGTCACGGTGAATTAGCACTACTGAAGAGGATGTAAGTGTAAAGACAGATTCCAGGATAACGGAATGGTCTGGGCAAAGCTAAAAATTGAATCTTTTTCTGATTTTTTTTTCTTGTGTTCTGAAGGACCAGGATGGGGAAGGTAGAGGTGCCATAGCAGTGGGAAATAGGTAGACCCCAGTGATAAGTGAATGTTCCCGTGGATAGGTAGGAGTTATCTATGATGTCTTGAAAAGAACCTTTCCAATTCCACAACATGATTAGTACGTGACTCAAGAGCTGCTATAGACTCCCTGATGTGATGGCTTATCTTTCATGGGGTTAATGTGTCGGAGAAACATAAAATGTCTGTAAAGTTGCCCAAGCGTTCTTTTCGACACAGAGATGCCGAAGCGATTCTCTTAGCGCACTCATTCCTTCGTTGTTTGGGGGAGGGGGGTCTTTATTGGCATTACTTTTACCCTCATTTCCCTTTTTGGGGAACATTTTGGTGCTTCCATCTTGTGGGCTATAGAGTGTCTGGGTGTTGGGGTGGTTTTCTTTGTCAATCTAAAGTTTTGATATTTGCCTTTTTCTGGGCCAAATTCCTGAACTTGGATTATTGTTAGGAGATATACAACTCGGAGAAGAGCACAGGAATCATGCTACTGATTTATTCTTTTGTGCTATTTTTAGTTCTTTCTGTTGGAGGTTTGGGAGGTAAAGAGGAAAACTCACTCACATTGACTTAGATGCCTTTTACAACTTTGAAAAACAACAACCAGGCAGCATTGTCTAAATTACAACTGATTGATTGGTTTTTAAGACCAAAATCACTGTGGGTATATTAAAAAAAAAATTATGTGAGGCTCTTTACTTCAGGGTACGGGTGGATTGTTATGGTGCCCTTTTTTTTTCTCTTTAATAAGGATTAAAACACACTAACAGAAACATTTGGCTGACAAACTGTTAAAAAACAAAGCAAAACTGTATCAGCCTATATTTCAGCTGCATGCATTTTATACTACTTTCTCATTGTGGAGACCCATAAGACAGACGGAATACAGGATATGGGACCATTTAATATGACTTTGCTTTGGGTTTAAGAACTATTCCTTGTCATCTGACATTTTAGCAGTAGGATCAGAGGTAGGAGGGAGAAAGGGGGAAGGAGGAGAAAGCGTCAAACAAATTCCATTTCTTAAAAAGACCTTGAATAATTTTTTTTCTCCTGAATCCCCTGTTATTTGTCTTTGTCAAAATCGTGGAGGCTTTAAAAGTAGGAAAAACACTCAATTTTTTTTGGGTGCAGTTTACTAAGCAGAATATTTATAGCTGGCAATGAATAGCTGCAATTGTTGTGAATAGTTTTTAATTTTAGAACATAATAGCTATATCTGGCAGTTTGCAGCCCTTTTTCCTCTGTGCATTATCTGCATCGAAGTTAAATCAAATCATTGGAGGAGGTAAATTTTTTTCCCTTAACACCCCTTTGTTCTCTTTCTTTCTTTTTCTCTCTGTGTTCAATTAACACCCCCATCAGAGAACTGTAGTTTTTTTAAAAAAATGCCTAGTACCGTATTTCACTTCTGACACCCTCCCTTATTATTCTTGCCTGCCTTTTCTTTTTAATATGGCAATTACATTATGGGGTTTCTCTCTTCTTCCCCCCTTCTTTAAAGCACTGGAGAATATTGAGTGTGTGTGTGTGTGTGTGTGTGTGTGTAGGTGCATTGGGGGTATTGTGGAAGAAAGCTGCATATTGCAAAGGAAATGTATCTGATGATTTTGGGTTTGGGCAGGACACAGAGAAATAACTCCAAATGATACTAAATGCTCTCTGATCAGATTCTTTCTGGGAGTCAAGGTGGCGGGAGTGACTTTTCTGAGACACTTGTCTTTAGCAGGCAAATGCTAGCTTAGCTTTTTTCTCTTCTGATGAGAATACTTAAGGAGGCACCGTCAAATCCTGTGGATTTATAAAAATATATATTATTATTTTTAGAGAAGAAAGGATGGAAGTTATAAGAACAAAGTTTCACTCTAACACTTTATGCAAAAAAATGTGTTTTTACTGAAGAGGTAGAATGATTGGGTAGTACATTATTTATTAGAAATATCAATTCTAGTATAGAGCTATGGTGGTGGGACAGACTGGGGAACGTGGGCTATTTCTCAGTAAACCTTTCAGGCAGGGTGTCTATATAATGCATTTTGAGAGATGGGTTTAGCAAGGCAAAGGAAGAGAAAAGAATTGTGACTCCAGTTATCAGTAACTCTCTGAAGGTTCATCGTGTCAGAAATGTCCTGACTATAGTCTATAGGATGTATGTGTGTTGGGGGAGTTGGGGTGGAACTGAGGAAGCAGAGATTGAAGGCAAAATGAAGGAAGTGGAATTGGATATGTAAGGGGTGCGTGTGTGTGTGTGTGTGTGTGTGTGTGTGTGTGTGTGTGTGTGAAGATAGAATATTACTATCCAAGAGGGTTTGGTTTGACTGTTGTATATCCCTTGCTCTCTGGGGCACCAAGGTGGACGTATAATCACAGGGCTACCCTGGATGACTATGGGTTTCTTCTTATTCTGACTGAGGAGATAGGGATATGGGCTAGAGCTCTGGATGGGCTGAGGGTGGCATTGCCTGCTTGTATAATTACAGCTCTCTGCTGGTGCTCAGGCCCTTTCTACTGCTGTTTGCTGCTGTGGCATGTATGGCCACAGCTGCTTCTCTCTCTGTAGTCTCTGTCCTCATTGAAGAGGGTGAACTTTATTTTTGTTTCAAAAGAAATCTCCAGACAAACAAACAGAGCCAAACTCAGAAAGCATTCAAATTAAGGAGGGTTTATTTTTCTCCCATGTTTAAAATATAGTACTGGTTTCTTTAAAAGATCTGGGGCCTTAAAATCATTGTTAGGAAATTTTGTTCTTACCTTTAGGTTCCATTTTTTTCAAATGATTTCTGCTGTCTTGAGAACTTGCTCAGGCAGGCTCTAACCTACAGCTTTGGTGTTTTGAGTTTTGTTTTTGTATTTTTTTTTAAAGTATCAGTCTGAGAGTCCAAAGGCCAGAGTTCCGACTTGGGCTTGGCCAGTTCCATTTCATGTGTGGTTCTGTGACCCTGGGCATGACATCTCACATGTTTGACCTCCTTGGTTCAGCACAGGTCCTGTGAAGATAATTATCTTTGACATTCTCCCCCTCAGTCTACCAAGAGGGGTGTGGTGACAGTTAATGAATGCAGCAATTGATAAATAAAAACTGGTAAAGAATGAATCAATGTTTGCAAAGAGCTTTGAATTCTCTGGTCTATATAAACAAAATATACTGTAAGAGTTGTATGAAAGTAGTAATATCAGGGCACATGACCTATTCTGTTTCACGTATCATTGTGATGGTTAACTCTTTCGGGACAGGTGGGTGCCTTTTAATTAGCAGGAATGCACAAATTTACTTCAGTTATTTCGTTAGTTAAAAAAATGTATTTCTCTATCTATTCCGTAGAAGATTCCTGTAGGTCCATATTTGTTTTCACTGCATCTGAGTCTTTTCCTCGATCATTGCTAGCCTCTTGAAATACTGAAAATTGATTCTGTTGTTTATTGGTGAGATGTATGTCATTAGGTCCTGAAACCCATCTTCTGGATTATAACAGTAGCTACCTCTTAATTATCCATGGTAATGAGAGATAGGAATGGACATTGATTATTTAGTAACTGCTTTTTAATTCATGGTTTGAACCGTATCTTTTTGTTGAATCTTTTATCAGAAATGTCAAAAAGCAATATATTGGATTTGAGATTTACTTCCTTTTATTTCTCTTATCCATTATCTCTTGGAGGTGCTAATGTGAAGTGTGTAGACCTGTCTGGGAAGGTAGAAGGCACTTGAGAGAGAAAATAGGAAAGGGCAACCAGGAAGGATAACAAAGGTCTTGCACATTCCTCAAATGGGGCAATAAACTTTGAAAATCTAGAGCTGAATATATTGCCAATGGCATTTTTTCTTTAGCTCTGGAGACCGACTCAGGAATTGTGTATGAAGCAAGGTTGAAAGCACTGTCTTTGAGAGTGAGAAACCATGGTTGTTGAAAACAGGGATCATACATATGGTGGGCTGACATAGGATAATCACTTGGACCTCTTGTCTTGTGTCCCTTAATTTAGGAAAAATGTTATCCTGAGCCTAAGCAAAAAGCCCTGGACACAGGTCTGGGGGGGGGGGCGCCTAGGCAGAATAGTAACATAGAACAAATGTTGGTCGTTGGGACCCTCAGCTACCCTTTGCTTTGAACTCTGAATCTTTCAGTAACATCCTTTCTCTCTCTTTTCCCCCCTCATGCATCTAGTGCACTCATGCTGGATCTCTTTTCTCTCTTTTCTGCCTTTCCCCAACAAAATTTGCTTTCAAAATCTGGCAAATTTATTTACATTGAAGTGTAAATGAATGATAAGTTTTAATATGCTGCCTCTTGGGTGGTATATTTACATTTTAATAGGAACAAAGTCTTATTACAAAGAAATAAGTCTTTAATTAGCAGAATTTCTACTAAAAGAGAAGAGGGATTTTCTTTTTTCTGAGTGGGGTGGTGATGGTGAAGGGCAGTGCACATAGTAGAAAGCCTTCTGGGCACGTCTGATACTCTACTTTGTGGGTTGCTGTTTAAGGTGACAACTTGAGGTTCATCGACTTTATCTCCCTAACTTCCCACTTTACCTGACAGCTGCTGGGCCATACCCCTGTTTCTAAAAGTTTGTCAGCGTGAGGAAAGAAAAAAGTAAAGATCCTCAACAGCAGCTTTGCTGGGAAAGTCCTTGGAACTCAAAGAAAAGAACACCAGACTAGTTTCAAAATGGGCCAGTCCTCAATTTGGCATCAATTAGGCCCGCAATTTACCCTTGCACTCTGGCTGGCTCTTTAAACTAGGACAAAGCAGTCCTGCTGTGGGAGCCTCCCTTCTCCCCAGCCTTCCCTTTCCCAAAACAAAAATTTGGTCTAAGAGTCAGGGGTGGTTAAAATTTTCAGATCTGATATTACTTCCTGATCATTTTTACTAAGCTCTGCAGTAAAACTGCACAAAACATGTTTTGAGGTGGGTCTTGTGGATGTCTTACCCTTTTTGCTCCCTTTTGCTATTTTTCTGTTTTCAATTACTGACCCTTCTTCCTCATGCATTGTTTTCCTGTCCTTAATGAAGCCTGGGGGAGTCCCTAAAAGAGGGCGACTTATTCAGGTGCTGCCATCCTGCTTGTCATGATAAAAGCACACAGAAGCAAACAGTGGACTCCAAGTCCTTGGCTTAGGTGAGAGGGGGATCCAGGTTGGGGAACTTCTGAAACATACTTTTTAATTCTTAGTTTCTTCCTCTTCTCTTTTTTCTCCTTCTTCTTTTCCTCCTCCTCTTTCTCCTCCTTTTTTTTTTACTTCCTTTCTGTTTCTTTTTTCCCTAGATTGTCATGTGAAAGTCCTATGGAAACTGTGAGATGCATTATTCATCAGACTTCCAAGTCTGTTCTTAGGTGTGCTCCACGCATTCCATTTCATTTAGTTGAGTCTATAAGTCAACGAAAAATAATGTTTTCTCATCTGTGTTTCATGTCTACCCTCTTCTAAGCTGGCGATCACATTTGAAAATTAAGGTGTAGTAGCAGGTTTGTGAAACGTTGGGCCTTACTAGATAGATAAGTGGATGGATGGACGGATGGGTGGACAGATAGATGATAGGTGAGTGGATAGATGGTTAGATAGATTAATAGATGGATGGATGCAAGATAGAACTCTTATGGGTAAAGAAATGGGGCCTACCATTGGGGGTTAGAAGATTTGGGCTTGGTTTTTGCAATGCAGACTTGGTGGGTTTCCTTTGCTAAGCTATTCTGTCTTCTATCTAGTTCACTCAGCTGTAAAATGGAAATAATACTTGTCCCCCACATGCCTGATATGAAGCTTGTGCAGAATTTGGTGTTATAGTTACATCAGAGGGTCCTAGCTCTGTGTGTGTGTGTGTGTGTGTGTGTGTGTGAACGAGTCCTTGGGCAACTTTTGAAACATTGCCTTAGCTCTTGAGGTCTCTTCCAGCTATGACATTCTATTGACTTGGCTTCCTTAAAATATAGTATAGAATAGATGAGATTAGAAAGATGGAGTTTATTTCATACTTTGAGCTGGGGTAGGAAGGAATATGTTTACCTGGTGGCCCTGTATTGCTTAGGGCAGAGGAGGATAGTTGTGGTTTATTTTTCTCTGTAGCTCAGGGTTTTTCTCCAATTTTTTTTATTAGCCAATTTGAATCTGGGAGTGTTTGTTATTCCAACAGTTGCATCTGTAATTGTCATTGTCACTTGACTTGAAACTCTATGCCTCTGTCTTTTTTTGATAACAAGGAAAGCTTCCCAAAAACTGTATTGATGAGTCCAAAGAAATACCTACACACGAATATGATTTCTGCCCATGTTTAGTATGAGAAACCACTTTTGTTTGCATGTGTGATTGTGTATTAGTTGACCTCTAAGAATTTTTCATTGGAAATCATTTAGTCAAGAGCCATGTACCCATATCAATAGTCATTTAAAAACAGAGGTCAAGGGAGCAGGACTGCAGCCTCCCTTTGCGCAGGGCCTTCTTACTTCCAGCATCTGTAACCTTTAGCCCTTTTGCTGAGTGCAGTATCAGGATGGGTGGTGCAGTGCTGTGGGCAGTGTAGGGGTATAAATTACAGGGGTTGGCAATACAAGACATTGTGCGATGAATAAATGTAAGCATTTTAGTCATGAAGCCAATTAGGGAGGGAAGGAGAAAGTAAGAGGTAAAGGAAGGGGCAATGTCAGGGTTCAGAGTTCGGGTAGGAAAGTGATAGGGGAGCAGAATGGAAAGGGTTAAGGGGTCCTGTTGCTAAGTGGAAACTTAGGTAAGTTAAAAAAAAGAAGGTAACATGGTAGTAAGTCATGTGACCTTGGACGAATAAGTGAGGCCTCCTTTTTAGACAGGATAATAAGGCAGGGAGCTGGGCCCTGGTAGACAGGCGTCAACACCCCCCTTCCCCACCGCAGGGCACTCTGTACAATTAGCCTTTCAGAAGTGGGGGCTGAGGAGGGAGGGCGGAAGCCCCCATATCCAATCTGTTGACTTAAGCACAGGGCTGATTTACATGTCATCCATGACATAAAAGTGATGCACGGCCCACCTCTTGTCCCCCAGCACCCCAGGTCTCCCCAATGTGGTCTCCCTTCATCATATAGAGCCCTCACCGCCCCCCCACTCCTGTCCGTCCCTTCCCACCTAAGTAAGAGAAATTGCTCCATAAATTAGAGCGGACCACCAGTGTGTGGGCAGAGGACACACGGACAGCTGTCCGTACCGGCAGGCCGTCTGACTCCCAGCTTCTCTTCTTCCAGCCGGGCTCCTTTGTCAGCAGAATTTCTCAGACGCGGGATAAGAGTTTTCTTTCTGTGTTGTGCTTTTTTTCTAAGTTCCCCATTCATCGATGGTGCCTCTGGCTCCTTTCTGAGGGATCCTGCTGAGCCCGGGGGCACCGTGCCATAGACTAGTGCCTCTGGCCCCCTGGGCATTTCTTCCCTCTCCCTTCCCCATCCTTTATTAGACTGCTCTGGCACAGCTGACCCCTCTTGTCCCTCACCTTGAAGCTTCTTTCTGCTCCGAGGGTGGGAAAGGGAAAAGGTGCCCCTGAGAGAAAACACCCAGGAGCCATGGTGCCTTTATTAAAAACCTCCTAATATGGGCTTGGGTGGTGACTAGCATGGCCTGCCTGGGAGCCGCTGCTGCCCGTCCCCCTCAGGGGGCTGACGCAGGCTCAGATCGGCTGTGCCCTGCCTGCCCTGTGTGCCAGGGCCCATGCGGTGCGGCCCGGAGTGCAGGGGAAAATCCACAGGCGGAATGCGAGTGGCTGTGGCCGGTTCCTTCTCCCTAGGCTCTGCGGTTCTGTATGAAATGAATCAAATACTTTATAATCCAAAGTCCCCGGAGAAACCTTACCCTCTTCCCCTGGCTCCATTCCTACAGAGGGCGGCCGCGGCAGCAGCAGCCTTCATGGCATCTTTCCTCTGGAGAGATTTTTTTAACCCAAAGAACCTTGGCTTACTTTAAACAACGCTGACATTTGTTTTGGTTAAGCTTGGTCTGATTTCTTTAACATTTGAAACAGGTTTGAGTTCTGCAAACAAACCCTGCTCTTCCACAAGCTGCTTTCTCGGTCTTAGTGAAATAACTACAGGGGCCTCTCATCTGCCTTATTTTTACAAGAGTCTTGGGAGAATGGATAACCATTAAAAAATATTCCTCAGCTATCTTATTGGCTCCTTATGCTCCACTTGCTGGAGCCAAGTCAGGAAGCGCCCATCGTTACACTCATACCCAATCCGAATGGCTTTCTTTGTTTTTTCACTTGCAAACCTACACTGGAAACCGTGGCCTTGATTTCTATCATGATCATTAATTTCTACGACTATTGCTTTGTCGCTGCTGTTAACATATATATATATATATATATATATACATATATATATATGTATATATATATATATATATATATTGATATATATATATGTATATTATTGTGTTTCACTGTTACTTCACAGGGCTGATTGATGGGGCACAGCATTGTACTTTTCGTAAACTTTCCCATTGGTTGGATGTTAAATATCATAGTGGATGGTGCCCTAGACCTGGAGTCAGGAAGAACCAAGTTCAAATCTCCCTTCAGACTCTATTAGCTGTGTGACCCAGGGAAAGTCACTTTACCTCCATCTGCCTCAGTTTCTTTATCTGTAAAATGGAAATAATCACATCTACCTCATAGGGTTGTTGCAAAGATAAAGTATTTATAAATGCTAGTTAGCATCACTATTGTTATGAGGTTGAGGGTCAAAAGAACAGACGACTGCCATCACTGTACATACATACATACATACATACATACGTGTGTGTGTATATATATATATATATACAGAAACATATATATATACAAAAACAGACTACTGCCATCACTGTACATACATACATACATACATACATGTGTGTGTGTATATATATATATACAGAAACATATATATACAAAAACAGACTACTGCCATCACTGTACATACATACATACATACATACGTGTGTGTGTGTGTGTGTATATATATATATACAGAAACATATATATATACAAAAACAGACTACTGCCATCACTGTACATACATACATACATATGTGTGTGTATATATATATATATATATACAGAAACATATATATATACAAAAACAGACTACTGCCATCAC
>CM053770.1:645250281-645277859 GCA_028658325.1 Potorous gilbertii | reverse complement strand
TATACAGAAACATATATATATACAAAAACAGACTACTGCCATCACTGTACATACATACATACATACATACGTGTGTGTATATATATATATATACAGAAACATATATATATACAAAAACAGACTACTGCCATCACTGTACATACATACACACACACACACACACACACACAGACATACATGTATCCATATTGAGGGCTTCCCCTGTGTAGATTTGCACTAGTCTTTGATCCTAAGGCCAAAGAATTGAAATCATGAATAATTCTGGATCAGTTTCTCACCTCTAGTAACTCTGGGAGAGAATTATATGCTTATTTTGCAGATAAAAATAGGGGAAATGATAACATCTGCTTCCTAGGGTTGTTGTGAGCATAAAATCATATTTATTAGTGCTAATTACTACTACTGTTGTTGTGATGGAGAGGATGAGGATCAGGGAAGCCAACTGCTGCCCTCACCACATATGTATGCATACCTAAATTGAAGGCTTTCCCTCTGTAGATTTGTGCAGTCCCAGGCTTTGACCTTACAGCTGAACAACTGAAATCATTCATTCTGACATCAGTTTCTCACTTCTCATGTCCCTAGAAGAACACTAGAGGGCTATTAAGTGGATGGAAAGAGTTCTAATTTGTAATTAGAAGATCTGAGTTCCAATCCCAGACCCGATGCTGACTGCCTTTTTCGTCTTGGGCAATGCACTTAATTTCTTAGGGCCTCAGTTTCTTTATCTGTAAAATGTGGGGGATTAGAATAGATGACCTCACAGGTTCCTTCTAGTTTTAAAGATAAGATCTTATGATTCTAAGAATGGGCATGACGTTATTGCTATTATAGTTATTTTTCCTAATATAGAAGTAAAAACAACAATGATAAATAATCTTAGAGAAAATGATCTTCCTGTTTTCCCATTTTGGTAAATCCTCTTAATTGCTTTAATTCCTTATTGAGTATTATCTTCTAAGTATTTAGAACTGATTTTTTTTTTTACTGGAGATGAGAACAGACTCTAGACTCTTTGAATTCAGGGACTCTTTTCATTTTATTTTGTTTTTCTAATACAGGGCTTTGCACGTAGTGGACCCCTAAGACATTCTTGAGTTGAATTGGTTAGTTTGATTGAATTGGGTGTAGCTTGGTTTGAAGGTCCAATAAGCTTGCCCTTGCTAATGGAGCAAATCTGCTTAGTGCCTTCCACGTGGGCCATTCAATAACATCTGCCTCCCCAGTATATAGACAGTTCTTGACTTTCCTTTCCTTCCTTTCTTTGAACCTTGTACCTTTGTAGATGATAATAGTTGAAATTAATATTTTTCAATGATTGCTACAATATTTCTAAACATATGTTATAGTCTCTGTTAAGCAACTCATATAGTCCATGAATTAAATGGCAAAATTAAAAACAACCAAAAGACTCAGCTGCCAATCCTTGTTGGGTTTATATGTTAAACCTCTGGGGGACACTCAGCTGGTGGGAATTGTAAAGTGATTCTGTTCCTTTTTTTGCGCTATTATTATTTGAAAAAATGTACTGAGTCCCTCCTATGATGTCAGTTTAGGAGGTGATTTATGTACCCAAGTAAGTTATCTCCCATGATCCTCTGATCTTTCAGGAACTAGGGAAAATAGAGGAAGTGCCAGGATACTGGAGACAAACTGGTGTTATCCTGGGGAAGATGGAAAGTTTAAATCAGTGCAGTTTGACGGATACCACTGCTAAAGTTCTAGAATGGATTACTAAATAGATGTTTTGTGAGCACTTTGAAAGGGAAACTATGATTACTGGAAATTTCTACCATTTTGGCTTAAGTAAGAGGAAGCCTTGTGGGTCTAACTTTACATTTTGTTTTTTGTTTGTTTGAATTTTGGACAGAGTTACTAGATAGGACTAGATGAATACCACTGAGTATTTATTTAGCAAAATTTTAGCAAAGTATTTGGCACCATTTCTCACACTCTCATGGCTGGATGATTGGTGACTTGGTGGATTTAGAACTGATTCAGTAACTCTATTTGTACTAAAATACCATTGTTTAATGGATTATTGTTAGTTTACAACACAGATTCTTCAACTGGGACCTTTGAATTAGTTTCACAATATTTTGATAACTATATTCCTATATAATTGGTTTCCTTTGTAATTGTATTTTATGCATTTAAAAATATTATTCTGAGAATGAAACAGTCTACAGGCTTTACCAACTTGCCAAAGGGGTTCAAAACAGAACAAAGTTAAAAAAAACCAACTTTTTGTCAACAAGGAGATGTGCCACCGGGCTTTGTTCTTAGCATTTTATGAAAGATCTGGGTGAAGACGTAGATGGCACACTTGGAAAATTTGTGGATGACAGAGCTGGGAGGTGTAGCTGATTCACTGAATGGCAGAGTCATGCTCCAAAATAATGGTAGACCAACTATTTAGCAAAACTAAATGCAATAGAAATAAATAGAAGATTATGAATTTAAGTTGAAAAAAAATCAGAATAAGCACCGAAGAAGGGAAACCTGGCTTAACAAGAGCACAGGGGGAAAGGTCTAGGAGTTTGAACGGACTGCAAACTCAGTGTGACTCAGCAGTGTCATAGAGCAGCCAAGAAAGCTAATGTAATCTTAGGCAGAATTAACAGAAGTATAGTGTCCAGAAAAGGGATGTTCTAATTTCCTCCCATTCTGTGCTGCTCTTGCTATACCTGATATGTTATTGTGTTTTTAGTTCTACGTGCTTGCGGCATTAGGGCAACCAGGATGGAGAGAGAACTCTGTCATGTGATAGGAGGAACAACTAGGTGGAGGTGTTTGGGATATTTACCAAAAAGCCGCGCATTATAATTATCTTTGGGTATCTAAAGAGCTGTCACAAATTTGTATTTATTTGGATTCTTTGTAATCCTTGAGGACAAAACTATGTACATTGAGTAGAAGTTACAGGGTGGCAGATTTGAGCCTGATAAAAGGACAACCTTCCTAACAAGTGTGTTGTTCAGTTGTTTTCAGTCATGTGCTACTTTTTGTGACCCTATTTGGGGTTTTCTTGGCAAAGATAACTAGTGATTTGCCACTTCCTTCTCTAGCTCATTTTACAGATGAGGAGACTGACAGCGTAAAATGACTTGCCCAGGGTCACACAGCTAGTAGGTGTCTGAGGCTAGATTTGAACTCAAGAGAGTTGAAATAAAGTCTCAGACTTATAACCAAGTAGAATGGTTAAGTCACAAACCCAAATTGTTGTAATATGTTTCAGTGGGTGTTTGCATAAATGTGATGTGCATATCGTTTAGATGAGGAAGGAAGAGAAAGCATTAAAGGTGGCTTCTTGGAGATATCATATACATTAGACCTTGGAGAATGAGTAGGAGCTTGGAAAGGTCATTTTAGCCAGAGAACAGGAAGTTGGGAGAAGTATGATGCCTTTGAGAATTAGTAAATAGTACAGTTTGGTTGAAGTGTTGAGTTTATGTGAAGAATTCGAAAATGAGAGAAGCAACATATTGTGGTGGAAAAGGTGCTGGATTCAGGGACAAAAGGCCTTGGTTTTAATTATGTACTTCTTTATAACCTGGTTGTAACATCAAATTGTTTGTATCAATCTTTGATCCTAAGGTCAAAGAACTGAGATCACTGCCTCAGTTTCCACCTTTGTGAGTAAGGAATCTGACTCAGTTGATTCTAATGTTCCTTGTAGCTTTGTATCTTGGATCCCGTAAAAGTTAAAGTTGGTGTCTAACTGGGAGAGAAGGTAGGTTTGGAGTTCTGAGTATAGGCAGTAAAGGGACACTGAAGGTTATTGGACAAGAAAAGAATAATTTCCTATTATCAAACATAGAAGATGCCGGAATAGCTTGACCCGATTACGTGAATCAACTTGGAACTTCTATGAAAAACACTACTTAATACTAGTTTTTTAATTTCATGATAGAGAGAGTCACAGAGCAGAGAAATAAAGCCTGGAAGTAAAGCTATGTAGGAGGTAGGGAGAAGAAAGCAGATGAGTGTAGAATATTTCCCGTGGCCTCCTCTGCCTCTTAAGCGACATTGTTATTCAGCTTCTGGAGGCAGAGGGTGGCTTTAAAGGTCACCCTCGTTCTGAGCTAACATTTCGTTTTCACACTGGGTGATTACATGCAGAAACAGGTTTTGGTTGGTGCAGGGTGTTCTCCAACTTCTTGTCTAGTCAGCCTGGGAAACACTTGTGTCTTACTTGTTCATTTCCTTCCTGTTACATTCCTTCTTTCGCCCCTGTTCAGGGCCTCCTCCTTCCGAAGGCATCCTCCCCACCCCTACCCCCCTTTCGTCCTCTTTGCTATTTACCAATCCAGGGACCTGGGACCACTTGGCATTTCCCAGGATAGCTGGAATTTACCACCTGCTGAGTAGGCATTCTGTGACATTTGCTCACCTGGGCGGCTTAAGCTGTGTTGTCTGGGCTGGAGGAATAGTAAAGGGAAGGGTGAAATTTACCTCTGTGCTCCAGGGCCCTTGTGGGTAAGGAAGCAAACAGTGATAGTTTCTACAAGGCAGAATTAATTTTCATTGTCGCTTGAATATGTGTGTGCATATGTATATGAAATGTCATAAATGAATGTGGACAATTTTTGCATTCTGTGTCATTCTACAGTCATTATTGTAACAAATTAAGTTTTCATGGTGAGCATCCTCTTTCTCATGCACTCCCCTCTTCTTTTTCTTCTTTTCCTGCTGGTAGGAGCTGGCTTGAGTTAATGCCTTTTGAGGTCTTGTGTAATTAGACTGCCTGTCTCCTTTAAGTTTATGATACTCTGGATGATGGTACGCACAAAGCTTTCTCCTTGAGCCCTCCCCAGCCCCTTTGCTGGTAAGGAAATAGCTGCCTGTCTCTTTGGATCAAACCAGCTTAGGGGCTTGTGCAGTCCAGTTCCTGGGACAGGCAGACCCATGGGGCCAATGGCTATTGGAACACACAGACTCCCAGTCTGTCTGTCTTAGTTGTCAGCCTAGGAAGGGGAGCAGGCAGTGGATGGGTAAGGTGTGACTCTGTACATGTATTTGTCCTGTTTCACTGATGTAAATAGAAGGGTGCTGGAAGCCCCGGGGCTGGGGAAAAGGGTGACCGTGAGTTGTCTGGGACTGAAAAACAGAAACAGGAGTAGCAAAGCAGCAGATATTTCCTTGATTCTACGGCACAGAGCGCAGGGCTGGGAGTTTGGCTTTCCAAAGTAGACAAGTTCCCTTCAGGAATTGCTAGGAAGTGCAGATGTGTTTCTATTCATTGACATTGAGTATTGGGCCTTAAGACTGTAGTTCTTTTATTTAAAAAAAAATCATTTCTTGTCTCAGAAATTTTCTTCTGTCTAAAAAATGGACTTTGGCTATGTCCTGCATCCCCTGATGGCTAATCCCACACCTCTCTTCCAGTTCCCAATGCTGGTGAACAGAGAGGTAGGACTAAGATGCCTCATGGATGAGGGGAAGGGAGACTTGAATAGCTATATGTGATTGACATTATGCCCCTTATCTCTTTTCCTTCTTATTTACCCGATTTCTTTCACCTGTAAGCCATGTGCTTCTATTAACAGGCAGATTAAAGACAACTGCCACTTTTTCTGAGACATACTTAATGTGTTTTTTATTTACTATAGCTTTACAGTTTTCAGAAAGAGTCAAGGATGTTAAAGAATGTTTTTCTTGCCTTGTCTTCTTCAGTTTCTTTTTTGCCATCTCTCCATTAGTACCTCCCTTCTTCTTGTGAATCACACAACTTTTAATTTTCTCTTCCTGTCATCGAGGTAGGTCCCTTTTGGACAAGTGCTCTTTGCATCGAGGAGGGAAGTATATGTCTTCCAAATAGAAAGATAGATGTTAAGTAAAACCCCAAGGTGGGTGGCCAGATTCCACTTACATATAAGGGAAATAATTTCATTCTCCTTTTTAGTATAGGCATTTGTGTACATCTTTCTTCCGTATAAGATCTGACATGGATCCCTATTGCCTAAGATAAAATATAAATTCCTCTGCCTGGCATCTGAAGCCCCTCAATAGTCTATTTCAAAATTGCCTTTTCAGATTTATTCCATAACTCCTTTCTTTGCTTTGTCATTTCAGTTGTGTCTAACTGTTTGTGACGCCATTTGGGATTTTCTTGGCAGATATTGGAGTGGTTTATATTTCCTTTTCCAGCTCATTTTACAGATGAGGAAATAAGTCAGAGGGTTAAAGTGACTTACCCAAGGTCACACAGCTAGTAAGTGTCTCAGGCCAGATTTGAACTCAGGAAGATGTGTCTTCCTGACTTCAGGTCCAGCCTTTATCCACTGCACCACCTCCCATTTTAATGCATTCTAAATGCATGTTGCATTGAATTGATTTGAATTTGGACTTTTTGTTATTCCTCAAATTTTGCATTCTGTCTATATTTCCTTCAAGGCTCAGTTCAAGTCCCAGGTCGTAAGGGGAGACTGATCCTTCTCCCCATTCCCCATCTCCCAACTGTTACAGCTTATCTATCCTCAAATTACATTGTATTTTTGCCTGCTCTGTGTAGGTCCTTTTCCCTCAACTTCTTTGTTTTTGTATCTGTAGTTAGTCAACAAGCATATATTAAACACCTACTACGTGTCAGACTCTGTGTTTAGTGATACAAAGAAACCACCTCGCCTGGAGCCTTGTATGTAATAATAGCTAGCATTTATTTATTGCCCTTTAAGGTTTCCCCAGTGCTTTACATAATTTATCTCATTTGAGCCTCACAAAAACCCAGTGGGGTAATGATTATAATATTATTAATAGTATTAATATAATATTAGTATCGTATTGTATTGTTAGGTACCATTATCCCCATTTTGCAGATGAGAAAACTGAAGTGGGAAAAGTTTCCCAGAGTCACAGAAGTGGGAAGAGGCTGGATTTGGCAGGTCTAACTCCATCCAAGACCAGTATGCTCATTCACTGCTACCATGCATAATAGAGCTTTGTTGAAATGGGTTATAAGTGTCTTGAGACACTTATAACTTATGTCTTGAGAATCCCAAAGAACAAGGTTCAAATCCTGCTCTAGATACTTATTCTCTGGGTGACCTGGAAGAGTCATTTGAACTCCCAGAGGCTTAGCTTTTTCATTCATAAAATGGAGATTGTGTTGTTGTGAGAATCAAGTGAGATAAAGTGTTTTTCAAACTTTAAAGCCCTTACTCTAAAAATATCAATGATTGATTGATTTACTTATTCATTCTTTCATTCATTCTTTCATTCATTCAATCTCATCCCTCCAATGTAGTATAAGCTTTCTAAAACTTGTGGTTTGAGTTTGCTTTCTATGGCTATTCCCACGTATACCTTAGGACTTTAAAGGAAACAATTTCCCTACATTTGTGGTGAGGCATCAGGGATCCTTCTCATGCAGGCTTACTAAATAGCTCTCCTGGACTTTTTAAAGAGGAAAGTGAAAGGAGACTTGGGAGGTCACAGATAGAAGAAACTGGGAAAAACCACTAATCAAAATGAAAAGGGAGGGAGGGAGAGAACTTTTTTGAGAGAATTATCATCTTGAAGAAAGAGTATAGAGCTGGAGACTTGATCACCTGGATTCTTGCCTTGCTTTTGCCACTTAACTAGCTCCATGATTTGGGGGAAGTGAGCATTGATTCTTTGTTGTGGAGATAAAATAAGATCTTCATTGTGATTAGGATTGCTTAGAGAGGTTAAATATGTTGTATGCATTTACGGTATTAGTAGATTTTTCATCTGCTTCTAGGAAAGGGCCATTACTCCTTACTTATTTCCATGACCAGTGACCCCCTTCAAGCCCTCTCATACATACTCTTACATATGCACTTAGCTACATTGCTTTAGCTACCTTAGTAAATCCTGGAGACTCCGATGGACCCAAGTGCCTGAAGGAATTAAGCTAAAAGAAATTGTTCTGGGGGCATATTTAAAAAAATTAAAATGTAGTAATGAGAACAGTTATATGGTTGGGCCAGAGGGGTGTCCTCAAAATAGTGGAGTTTGGAACTATTAATATAAAAAACTGAAGTAAGGCTTTCAGGACACAGTGTCGTGCTTTAATTTTTGCAAAATGCATTAGCTAGTGAATGATCTTATTTTGACATTACAACAGCACTGTGAGCAGGGTACTATTTATTAGCCCTTTCTTACAGATGAAGAAACTGATGCCCAGAGTGGGTAAACGACTTGCTGGAGATCACACAGCTTCTAAATGTCTGTTGTAGGCTAGGAACCCATGTTTTCCTGACTCCCCCAAGTTCAGTGCTCTCTTTATTATTCTCCAAATAAACTCTGACTGAAGTGGGAGCTTTCAGCTAATGCTATTTGGTCACATCACATCCCCGTGTCTAAAACGCTGATAGGTCTCTAACCTGATCCTCCTGTGGTCCCTGTTAAGGTATCTGAACTCTGCAACTTGAAAGAGCTGGTAAAATTTGGGTAGATCAGGAAAACATGTGTGGATCTAAAGGTAAGCCCATTCTAAAACACCAGGAGCTGTTCCAAGACAGGAAGCAGCATATATGAGATGAGTGAAAGTAGGTCTGTTGTCAGGGGTGGGGGTGGCAACTCGGGTGTCTCTTGACTGTTGGGCTGCTGGGGCCATCATCTTGGGAAAACTCTTCCCTCTTCTCATCCTTCCCAGTCATCATATTTCATATTTTCCAACCACTACAGGATCATTTGGTGGGTCGCCAAGATACTTCTTTTATGTCAAGCTGTTGAAGATTTCTTTACTTGTCACTGTCAACTTTTAATCCAGACAATGGGGAAGGGTGAGAGAACTATGGTATTGAGAGGAGACGAGTTTGCTTATAGGGTTGTATGTGAAATGTGCCTTAGGGTATTTCTACCTTAGCACGTTCACTGATGTGCCAAGGACTGAATCTCTATGGGAAATACAACTGTGTAAATGTCACGAAAAAAATCCCCAAAAAACAAAAAACGTCATGTTTAGTTGGCTCTCATTAGAATTCCCTTCCCCCTCATCCTCAGTCCTTTGTCTTTTGTAAATGTGAGAGGGAGACCACTTGAGAAACAGTCCCAAACATATATCCTTCCCTGCCTTGAAATATAGATCCAAGAAACAACAGAAAGCTAAAAAATAGGATAACTAGTATCATTCTAGCTGCCACTTATAATTTGTGGCTTGCAAAACATTTTACATAATTTTTTTTCATTTACTCCTCACAGTTAATAATCCTCTGAGGGAGGTTCTGTGGGTATTAGGCACATTTTACAGTTAAGGATACTGAGACACAGCTGTGAGACCTTGGGCAGGTGAAATCCTCCCTGGACCTCAGTTTCCTTATCTGTAAAGTGAGGGCATTGGATTTATGAGGTCCCTCTCAGCTCTAGATCTGTGATCCTTGGATCCGATGGTGAAGTTAAGTGGCTCATCTATAATCACAAACTAGTAAGTAGCACAGCTGTTCTCTCTGTGTGTATACACATGTATGTGTATAAATACATATGTGCAATATATTATATATAATACTGTAATGTTATATGATATAATTATAATATGTAATGATATAATTAATATATATATAATATATTATATATAATTAATATTGTAATTTATCATAAATAATATTCATAAATATTATATTACTCCAAATTGAATGTTATTTCCATCTTATTACAGCAGGCAGATGTAAACTTGGGAAGATTTGTTGTTCTGCTTATTTGGGATTTGTTAGCAGGCTTTTCTAAGGTCTTGATTAGGAGAAGGGACCACAAATCTATTTCCCCTAAACTTTTCTGACTCCCAGGTATGGGAGAAAGAGAAATGGATTCTTTTCTATTCTTTGGGTTTCTCTGTTATTTTAACTATTTTTCTCCTCATTAACCCTGATACAGGACAAGGTCATCTAGAAAATAAAAGAATAAGAAAATAAAGGCAGTAAATTGTACCAATTTTGATTTGGAAAAAAAACAACAACAACACGCCAAAACCCCAAAATACCCCACAACAAAACAAAATAGGAGAATGTAGGTTGATTTCATTTATCAATGCCTTTCCTTCCCACCATTTATCTTCCTGTGGATTATTTGCCTGTGAATTTTCTGTATGCAGCCCCCAAATCATCCCATTGTGGCCCCACTCCTATTGTTGACCCACACCATGGCCCCCCGTGCAGCAACATGAAGATTGCTCTGTTGGCTCAGACCTGTTCATCAGGCCAGTCGTTCTGGTTTTTTCGACGACAGCATAGAGTGAGATTACTATGTGGAAGAGATCATATTGTGCTTAGGATTTACAATTAAAATTCTGTGGGGGTTGTGATGATACATTTTTGCCATAAGTGTTGTGTAGTGTATAGAAGACTAGGTATCATGAGCTGATTGTTCATTATAGAAAGAGGGATGCTCCTCCAGTTGTGGGCTGCTCTTTCTTGGCTCTGTGGGACCATAATGAATAAATCTTATTTCTGTTGTGTGTGTGTGAGACACACACACACACACACACACACACACACACACACACACCATACTTTCCTCACCACAACCCTGTGTGGCCTGAAGCTATGTAAATAGTGTTATTCCCATTTTGCAGATAATAAATCTGAGGCTGAGAGGTTAGTTGATTTGCTGAGGTAGTAAACATCTAAAACATGAGTTCTGATCTTCTGACTTCACCATCAGTGCTCCTTTTCTGTGATCCTGGGCTGCTCCAATGCATCCATTGTTGAGCAGGGATGAGGAAAGTACCTTGAACTGACTCCTGGCAGATGTATTTTTTAGTGCAATTGTCTTGGAGTCTGTGGTTCTGGAGGTCTTAAAGGAGAATCATGGGAGAGAAGGAGAATGAGACTTGGGTACAAAGCAGGACTCAAGAGCACTTAAGTAATGGAAAATGGACATCAGATTTAGGAAGAAGGTTGGTTGGGCAAATTCTCACATGGGAAGGGGGATCAATGAGAAGCATAGCATGTTTCTTTTACCCATCAAGTTCTTATTTACAGCTGGCCTATGTATTTGGACCTTCTCAATTGACTCTTCTGGGGATCAGATCCTCCCTAATGCCCTTTCCCCTCCTTCCTGAGTTGTTAATATTCCTTCTCTCCTCATCTCTCTCCTTGTTGTACTTATCTGTGTAATGTCTTTCCCATCCCCTAGTAGAATGTTATCTTTTGGAGGGCATTTTTGTCTTTTTATTAGCAAATACACAGGGCACATGCATACAATAAGTGCTTAATAAATGTGTGATTTGAATTTTCAGTTTCTAAAATTATGCCTTTTTTTTAAAAAGTCTTCAAATTGGTTGCTTTTTTTAAAAATCATTTTCAAATCATCTTTATTTCTTTCTCTTTTACAAATGTTGAGTAACTTGTCTATTCATTGATAGTTTTAAAGTGCTTTGTGCAATGCCTGGCACATAGTAGGAGCTTAATAAGTGTTTGTTCCCTTACTCCCTTTCACCTGATCAGTAGAAATAGTGGGTGGGTTTCCCCAATTAAAAGCTTTAAAAGGCAACTTTTTTAAAATGCTGAGAATGGTAACGACCTAGGCATTTGTGATAGGAAAGAGGATACATTATTGGACAAATAACCAGGACTGAAGAAAAGGAAACATGTATTTGGGCTTTTCCCTCCCCCTCCCCCATGACCGTGTGTAATTGAAACCTTTCCCTTGAGGGGAGGAAAGACAAAATGCCCACCTTCCCTTCCTCCCTACCTTTCTACCCCTCCTCCCCTCCTCAGTGAAAATTCCGAGCCAGATAGAATCTGTGATATCTCAAATAGTCCTGTCACTTTTCAGGGTTGTCCCCTGGGGACACCCCTCCTCCAACTCCCAGCTAAGCACACATTTTCTGCATAGAGAGTGGGGAAGGCCTGGGCTCCCCAGGCCTCCAGAGTAGCCCCATTTGAAGTCCATATGTGGCTGGGTTAAAGACTTTGTTGTCCACTTGGGGTCATAAGCATGGAACATCAAAAGAAACTTTGTTGGGTGGTGGAGGGGAGAACATTTAAATAAAAGGATCCTGCCCACCATGGAGGTTCTGAGGGGTTCTCTTTTATTTTTCTTAAGGGTTTGTCCTGGAACCAGCCATTTGCTGACCAACTGCAGTGACTCCTTCATTCCTCCCCCGTAGCACCCCCCACAAGTGAGAATTTCTGTAGCAGACTGGATTGGTTTAAGCCTCATGGCCTAGGCCTCTCTAATACTCTAAATCTTCAATTTTCTATCTTTCTCAAATCTTGGCATATTGGCCCCGTCCTGTAGCACTGCCTGTTCCCTTGAAGAGTTAATATTTGTTTGTTTTTGATTTTTTGCTTTGCACTCAAAAAATCTCAGGGTTATGTATTCCCGTCTCAAGTGAAAACAACCTCATTCTTCTAAGGAGGGAAAAATTTTAAAAAGTGACTGATAAATTCTCTGATTCTATTTTTATTCCTTTTCAGTATTCCTTGACTTATTATTAAAATTATTTTTAGTAGGGTACCAAGTTTTTGTTTCATTTTTTAAAGAGAGAAAGTAAAATAGAAAATAGGCAGTATGTCTCCCATGTATACAGAGATGGTTTTTTCTGCAAACACTCTTTAAAATCAAGACTTTTCTACAAGAGTCAAAATGAGAATTGGAGAGGAAGAGTGAGAAAGCATTGGATTGGAAGTCAGAAGGCTTGGGTTCAAGCCCCAGTTTCCCTCTTTCTAGGTGAGCTGATGCTTTGATTCTCAGGTGAACTAGAATGATCTATGCATCTCCCAAGCTCCTTTCAACCTTGAAGCTTCTATGAAATTCTAAATATAAGTGACCTTCAACCTGAGCCATCCCAACAAATCTTCATGCCAGACTCAATATGAGATCATGTCCTTATAGTTCCTTGCCTGTGACTTTAATCATGCTTGAATTCCTGAGAGTATGTGTTGGGACAGAGGTCTGGTCCTTTGTGTTTAGACAGAGAGGGTGTTTAGAATAACTAAGTGCCATTATGGTTTAAAATGTAACAGGTATTTCCAGAGCACCTACCATGTGCCATGCACTGTGTTTGTCATGGGGAAACACAAAAAGAAAAATGAAACAATTCCTGCCTTTCCCCCAAAGAATATTCAACCCAGAGGAAATCACATGTATACAGATAAGCATAAAGTATATGCCAAATGAATACAAAGATATTTCAGTTGATGAGAAGCACTAACAAAGGGTGGATTGGGAAAGGTCTTTTACAGGAGGTGATGCTTAGGCTGACCTTCAAAGGGAGCTGGTGGTTCTGTGGTCCACGGGTGATGAGAGAGAACATTCTTGGCATGGATCACAGCCTGTGCAAAGATCCACAGACTGTATGTAGTATATGTCCTGTAAGGGGAACATCATGTAACCCAGCTTGAATGGAACATAGCCTGGGGGAAGGAAAGATTGATTGGAGCCCGATTACGTACAAAGTATACTTAGAGAAGCCCATCTTTGGGTAGAAGAACTTTCTCTTTAGAGGTGTATGTCAGAACAAGAACCTAATAGAGGGTTCAATACTCATTGAAGTATTCATCTTCTTTTTCTTTAATTTATGCTATTTATATCTTGTATAACCTTGAGTGGTAAGTTATTTCACTTATCTAAGACTCTGTTCCTCTTCTGTAAAATTGCCTGGATTCTGGGGACACATTGCGCTCTGAATCTATGAATTTGTGATCCTACTTGGAAAAGAGAATGGAAAAATAGAATTTTAGTGAATTTCAACCTAAACAAGAGAAAGGAGGCATAGATGTAGAGGGATGTGGATGGTCAATTGAAAGGACAACTGAGAACTCCCACTGATCACAGAGTTGTGACATGTATTCAAAGATGGACCTTCCAAGGAATGTGAACCTATGGAGACAGAGACTGGAGAAATAACCGTGTCAGATCTTGGGATTCTGGAATGTAGTTGGAACAGGGAGGTAAAGAACTATGGATAACTGTTTAATAGATATTTTCTGGGAAGGAGAAAACTTTCTTATGTACTATGTCCTAGGCAGTTGAAGTCTTCAGGTCCCTTTATATATTTTAGAGGCAGTATTGCTATTACTACTATTAATAGCAATTATGTCAATGATGTAATTAATAACAATGTGAGGTGTGTTCTCTGATCTTGAAAAGCATATAAATACAGGCTGTCTCAAGTCAATGCAGTTTTAAGCTTTAATAGTTATTAAGATTCATCTAATAATAGCTATTAAATTGTAATAGTTACTAAAGATTTAATAAGCTATTAAGGCTTAAAACTTCACTAAGACTTTTGGGACAAACTGGGTTTATTTGTGCATGCGCATGAATATGTTTTTCATTTCTATTTAGTATACCCATATATACCTATGGGATGAAAACGTTCCACAGGTGAATATTAGTGTATATTCCTGAGTTCACTCATGCATTGATTTATTCATCAAAAGGATGAAAAGTTACATGTAAATTACATTTTTAGGTGTCATATATTTCAATACACTGCATGTTCTATATTAAAGTAAATTTTCAATGAATCCCTTTTTTTAAGTTAAAAGCCTTTTTTTTTTTCAATTTAGCTGATTGGCCCATATAATTTATGTGTCTTTCAAGTTTGGAATATCCACCCATAACCATGCTACAATATAGAAAGTGCTCTGTTCTACATATAGAAATGCAAAACAAAGAAAAGACACAGGTCGGGTTGGCCTCATCCGCACCCTGATGTCCCACAGAATGAACAAAATCTGAAGTCATCTATGCGTTGGATATCAGAGAAACATTTTCCTTCACCTATTGACTTCTCATGTGCCTTTTTCCTTCATGTATCAAACACAGAGGCAGGATGGCATACATGGTCTTAGGGAAGCAGATAAACTTATACGTAGTATTCCCCCAGAAAGTAAGAGAAGACTGACTGGCATTTGAAGTGGCACAATCTGCTTCTTTATCTACAGTGTCATACTCTCTCGCACAGAACTTTTAACCAATCTTATATACACTAGTGGAGGATGAAAGAGAAATGCTAGTACCCTTCATGTGGCCATACCTGGATCCAATGCCATCTCTCACCTGCATCTCCCTGATGGAAAACTTAACCTGGTTCTCTTGAACTAATATACTGAGCCAGAAACATCCGAAACCACAGGGACCCAGGGACAGAGGCCAAACCAAAAGTGATTGTATATGTACTCACATGCAAGCAGAAAATGATTGAATAAGGCCAACACCCATCACTGTGTGTTGGGAAACCTCACGTCCAGATGTGGTTAGAGAGGTTCGCAGATGGAGACAGTCCGATGAGTGAGATACACGCACACCTATATAGTGCTCTAGAAAAATCAATAGGAAATGGAGGTGAAAGGGAGTTTGAGCTGGGCTTTTATGGAACTCAGATAAAACAAGCCAGCCTTGCCAGCACTTCTTGTGCATATTAATAGTGCCTTTGTGAAAAGTACAGTACAAGATTTAAAAAAGCTGGTCAATGGGTAGCTGATTTTTTCCTCCTGCCCACTACCTTGTGTGAAGTCCCCACACAGAACTCAGAGCCTGTAACTTCTGAAATGCTCTGACATTTCTCTCATCCGTAAGTGTTTTATTTTAATATTTGGAAAGCTTTGGCTTGGTTCTCCTTCTCCCTCATCCCTTTCTCCTCCTTCCCTCCCCCCCTTTTTTTAACAAGCCTGGCTATGGCTTTATTAGGAATTCCCTATGGTTTAGAGAGGGGGAAGGAAATGGGGATTGGAGGGGAGAGAGGAAAGAAATACCCCCCACCCCCAAGAATCTAGCATTTGACCCATCAGGCTTAGGCTGCCAGATTTGGTTGAGAGGGGTTGCCTTGGCCTCCTGCTTTACTAAGCATAGTGCCCCCCCCGCCCCCCAGTCCCCTGCTTCTGGGCAGTGTGAGGAAGGCTGTCTCTCTCTCTCCTCTTCTCTTCTTTCTCTCTCTCTTCTCTTCTCTTCTCTTCTCTTCTCTTCTCTTCTCTTCTCTTTTCTCTCTCTCTCTCTCTCCCTCTCCCTCTCCCTCTCCCTCTCCCTCTCTCCCTCTCCTCTCCTCTTCTCTCTCTCTCTCTCTCCCCTTTCTGTTGTTTAGAGAGGGCTTTTTTTTAAAGAGGGCCGACTGCTCCCTCCTGGCCTCCCCTCTCTTCTCCCAGCCCCCTCCCCGACCAGGAGTTCATCCAAAGTTCGCATCCAGACTCTGAACAAAGTGGCGCAGACCTTTTCCTGACTCCTCACCCTTTGTCCTCATCACTCAGTGACAGACAGGAATCAAATGCTGAGGACCCAGCCAGGAGAGGAGGGGTGGCTGGTCAGGGGAGGGAAGGCAGACCAGGGGGAGGGGAGCGAAGGGGAGGAGGGGAGGAGGAGGAGGAGGAGGAGGGGGAGGAGGAGGAGGGGGAGGAGGGGGAGGAGGGGGAGGAGGAGGAGGGGGAGGAGGAGGGGGAGGAAGGCCACAGCTGAGGAGGCCCACACTCTTCCAAGGGCTTTGCAGACTGGCTTCAGCTGGTTTCTGTTGGAGGGGCTGAGTGCATGGGATGTTGAATCTGTAAGGGACTTGGTAAAGAATGGGAGGAGAGAGAAGAGGAGGAGAACGTGATCTCTTTGGTTTGTATCCTGTGGCAGACTTTCTCTCCACACTCCGAGCATTTTGCTCCTGGAGTAAGGAAACAGATTTTCCAAGAGTTAAGGGCCTCACCTTTTAGAGTTGGATTACTCTTTCCAGGGCGCTGGAGGACCATTTAGCAAATGACTTCTTCCACAGCGCTAAATGATCCCCTTGGTGCCCCGAGAACAGCCCGTTTACCTCCAAAAGGTGAGCAGTTTACTGCCAGAGAGGAGTTGATTGTCTGCACTGGTGTCTCATTCATCCTCACACATCCCTGTGAGGTATTAGGGGAAGGGAATGTGTGGGAAACTAACAGGTTGGAGTCAGACTCCTGTTGAGCTGGAATGAATTCCATCAGCCTAGGGAGATGATGGGACTTGCCCAGGATTTCAGGGTGAACCCATGGTGCACGTGAATCAGAGCCCACTTCTTTCTCTGTTCCACTCCCTTCTCAGCCCCATTGCCCCTTTCTAAGGAAAAAGAAAGTCATCACTAACTTCCCCCTGGAAGATTCATATTAAAAGGATGATTAAAAGAGAAATGCTTGACTGCCTTAATTGGAGAAGGGGAAGATGGTTTGGTGATTGCCCCGGATTCATTACTGGAGTGTCTGACAACTTCTTTTGTTTTTCAGGATGGTTGCTTCCTCTCTCTCCTTCAAATCATGAGAGGACCCAAGGTGCTAGGTTAGGGAAATGAGAATGTACAAGGCAGGGTGAGCACTCAAATACTCAGATGAATTACTGATCTCGTTAAGGTGAATATTTCCTGAACAATGTCCATGGAAACCTTGCCTAGTTGAGGGGTCTTGTCTGTGCCTTCCCCATGTTCACCATGAGGATTCCCTCTCATGTCTCAGGGAGCCTTGTTTAACTTGTCTTCACGTTGAAATGTGAGCACTAGTTCATTTGGGCTATCCATCATGCCTCATTTTGACCAGGTGGGTAGCCCGCCATCTTTTTCATTCATTCATATATAGATAGATAGATATGTATGCATGTATATATGCATGTGTGTGTGAGTGAGTGTGTGTGTGTTGATGACATCCTTTGTTCCAAATCTCCTCCTTCCTTCCTGATTTCTAACATATGGCAGCCTCCTCACACCCAGGTAGGCTGCCTTTTTTGATGCCTTCGTGATGTGATGGGCAGTTTCAGTTCTTCTAAGTCTAGGGTCCCATGACTTGCAGCTATGCAGTGGATGGATAAATAGCAGTCAGGTCTAAGTGAGAGGAAGAGTGTGGTGAAAAATGCAGGGGAGATTTGAAGTCAGATTTCAAATTTTGGTTCTACTGCTTACTAAGAAGAAGGAAGAGAAGGCATAACATAGCGAATAGGATTATGGTCTTATCAGGAAGACCTGGATTCAAATCCCACTTCAGACACTCACTAGGTTGATAAAGCTTCACCTCGGAGAAATTACTTCATCTCTTTCAGACTCAATTTTCTCATCTGAAAATGGGAATCATAATATCGATAGCATTTAGCTTACAGGGTTGCTGTAAGCTTACAGGATCAAGTGAGATAACGTAAAAAATATTATAAAACTTAAAAATGCTGTGTAGGCTGTCTCAAAAGTCTTAGTGAAATTCTAAGGGTTTTTTTTAATATTGAAACTGCACTAAGACTTTTGGGATACTCTATATAAATGTTAGTATGAGCTGTGTGGCCTTTAGTAAGTCTCATGAACTCTCTGCATCTCAGTTTCCTCATCTGTAGAATGAAGAGATTGGATTAGACAATCTCTAAAGTCTCTGTGAGTTCTACATCTAGCATCCTTAACTCATGAGATTCCCTTGCTTTCAGTTCTAAGGGATGGAGCATAGGAAAGATACTTTTAGCTTATAAGAAAGGATCTATCACCCTCTTCTCTGAACTTACCAAAAGAAAGGTGAGCACAGTGGTTCCTTAAAGTCGATTATGAAGGAATCATAAAAATTGATAGCAGGAGACACCTTACAGAATATTTAGTTCAACTTTGCCTTTTTATAGTTGAAGAAGTTGAGACTCATTGAGGTTGGAAGTGACTTTACCAGGGTGACGCAGTTAGTTGATACTACAACCAGAAATAGCATCTAAGTCTCCTCACCTCATGCTCCATGCTACAGCCATTATACAACTGTATTTCTCAAAAGCATTAAAAAAAAATCTGTGACCTGATTTGAAATCATAGGAGGTAGTTATGCTGTGTTTCGAAATTTTATGGACTTTTGCTCCTATGTGATAGAGAAATAAGACAATCCTATATCATGACTTTCCTTAAAGTGTTTTGCAATAAAACTTCATTAATTTGCTCTCTGGTAAGTTTTGAGCCTGTAATGATGGTGCAGTAGGAGAAGCTAAAGTTTGCTAAGTGACTTGTTAAGTACATTTGAAGTGCAAGCAGGTTTAATGGGGAATATAAGTCCTGCCTTAGAGAAGAAACTTCACAGCCTTAATAGCATAATTTGCATGTAGTCTTCCTTACTTATTTACTGAAAAGTAAGCGTGTTAGACTCTTCCATGGCCACACAATGATTCAGATTGTTATATGTAATTGAAAGTGATGGAGTGGCCTTTCAAACCTCTTAGTGAGGATCTACTATATTGTGAGTTATCCTTCTTATCTGAAGTACTACTTTCCCCATTCTTCAAGTAGAAAAAAAGAGCTATGACATAACTCACTTTAGATCTGTAGTAATGTAGTGATAAGGCACTTGCTACTCCATGAATTTCAGTTGGTCATGCAGTCCTTCTAATATTGAGCTATGAGCTTAGGAAAGTCATTTGGAAAGCCAGACCCTTTGTCAATTGGGGTGCTGTATTGTTTGTAGTCAGGCATGGTCTGGGTGCACAGCATTCTTTGTTGCTTGCATTCTTGGCAAGATGACAAGTATTATTGTTGGATATATACTGTCTATGAATAGCTACAAGGAAGCACCCCTTGGGCCAGGGTGCAGGACTTGGCTAGATATCTCATGTGGATTAGGAAAGAGCATAAGAGAGGTTTCTTTCCCTTTTTCACTCAGTTGTCCTGTTGGTTCCATTTTGACGAAAAAGCTAGAGAATCCTATCTTAAGGATTTCTCTTACACCTATCTCTAAGCCCAAGGCTTAGAGGAGTCACTTGTTTTCAGGTCAACCCAGGACTATAGGAAAGGAGTCCAGAATTTGAAGCTATAGGCAAGTTTCAAAGTTCTAGTTATTGGATAGATTTGAGATCTCATCAGTTTCGATGGTTCCTCCTAGGATGCAGGTTGCAACCCATCCATGCCAGTCACTCTTATGTGATTCTTGCCCATCATGGACCACAAATTGCCATGTTAGTTGGGGGAGGAATTGGAGATCCATGGGCTCTTGGAGGCCTTCCTTACTTTCTCTGGCCATCATGAAAGTACTATCTCATTGTGAACTGATAAGCCCATCTTCTTTTTCATATCATACCTATTTCTTCCTGTTTGGGATTTCTCATTGGTTTTATGCTGTATTCTACTCAGTTTCACCATGGGCTTCTCCATTTGTCACTGTATGATGCTTATTTTCAGTTCAGAGACTGTGTTCCCTGTTCCAGAGCCCTACAACACTAATCAGATATTTGTATTGAAAGATGGGCCTTTGCTCCTCAGAGACGTTTAGGGTTAATAGGGGGAGCTTTACAATTTTCTGAAGTGAATGAAGTAATTCTTTACCTCTTACTGAATTCTTGGCCTAACTCATAGGATCCCAGAGTCATAGCTCTATGGCTGGAAGGAACATCAAAGACCTATGAAGTCCAATTCTCCACCCCCCTTCCCCCCGCCACACACACACCTCAGTTGTCAAGTGAGGTCTGGGAAATGTAAGTGACTTGCTCAAAGTCGAATTGTGAGTAGTTAATGAACAGTTTTTAAGTACCTACTATGTACATCAGGCACTATGCTAAGTGCTAGGGAAGCAAAGAAAGGCAAAAGACAGTCCTTGGCCCCAGTCTGGGAGGATCTCACATTCTACTGAGGGAGATGATCAGCAAATGAATATGTGCAAACAGGCTATATACGGGATGAATCAGAAGTAATTAAAAGAAGGAAGGCATTAGAATTAAGAGGGACTGGGAAAGGCTTCTTTTGGAAGATAGAATTTGAGCTGAGACTTGAAGGAAGCTATATTATCTATCCCAGATATCTACAGGTATATATATGCATGCATGTGTATGTACATATGTATGTGCATATATCAGCATATATAAGTATATGTCTATATAAGCATATTTGTGTATATGTGTGTATATATGTTCCTGATGAACAAGCACCTTCAGTTAATTTGTAAATTGTGAATGTCTTTAAAATGTAGTAATTCACAAAACAATGAAAATTTTAAATTTGTCTCATTTTATTAAGGCTCTCTTGGCTTCCTGAAATAATACTGACATTTATATATGGCTTTTGGTTGACAAAGCACTCTATTTATATTGTCTCATTTGAACCTCATAGCAATGCTATCCCCATTTTATCTATGAGTAAACTGAGATTCAGAGAGATAAAGTAATATAAAAGGTATCATTTGAACCCAGGACTTCCCTGAATCCAAGTCCATCGCATGATGCTGCCTGTGTGCAGCATTTCCTAGGACAATAGATCATCAGAAAATCTCAGACAATCCTAGCCTGATCATTCAGTTCTAGAGGATCTGAAGAACTGATGTTTTATTGATTGAGGTTGATAAATATAGACTGTTGTTTTTATCTGATAGTTCTTTCTGATAATTTTGGATAAGAAATGAGAGGTGAGAGAAGGTGATGTAAGTTTCAGGGTGGAAGGCTATATGTTTTCAAGGATGGTGGGGGGCAGGCAAGGAGAGGAATTCCCATGCTGAGATGCTGGTGGTACATACATTTACATGGCCATTTTGACCATTAGGTGGCATAATTATTCCCCCTCCCCAATTTGGTGTTTTCACAAATGGAGGCACCCTTCCGGCCACCAATTCCTTTTGAAGACATCACCCCTGCTTGCTGCCACAACTCATTTCACTACCTATCTACTGTTTTCTTCCCTGCCATGGAAACTACCACCTGGGGTTTCTCCCATGAGTGTTCCTGTTTGGAGGATGACCCCACATCCACTGGGAACAACACTCATAGCACACAGACTTTAAGAACCTTGACTTTTAAAGGCCCGTTCAATGAATGGATGAATGGGCATTGGCTCACCCTAAGTGAGCACCTGCAAAGACCTTGGTCTAAAGGGCCCAAGGTCTCCCAGTGCATTCTGGGCCATCTCCAATCATCCCAAGGAATATCTGGTCATTGGATTCAGATGGCTCTGGAGGAGAAGTGAGACTGGTGATCTGCACAGCCCTCCCTCACTCAAAACAAAGTTAACTGCAAGCCATGTCATCATTTCTCTAATGGCATGGTCTTCTTCAGTAAAACAGGACAAACATGAAATTTTATAGACTATATCTATTGAGTTAGCTACTACATAATATAAGTTTTGGGTCAAAAGTAATCTTTTTAGACAGCATTTATAAGCACATCTGGTTTATTAACTTTGGGTGGACCCTCCCAGGCTTCAATCTCAACTTGTACAGAGAAAAGGTAGTGCCCTAAGGCCATTCACCTCTCCGGGGTTCCTTTCTTCATAATAGTTTAGTTCGGGTTTATAGGTCAGAAAAGTAGGGTTTATTATTGTTCAGATGATGAAACTGAAGCTGTGAGATTCAACTCACAAAGATGCACAAAACACCTACTATGTGCTAAACGCTTAGTAGTAACACAGTGCTAAGTGCTGCATATTTACAAAGACAAAAGGGAAACAGTCCCTCAAGTATCTTATATTCTACTAGGGGGATACCTGTATACAGAGTAAATCGTCTGCCTCCTTTCATATAGCTTGGAAAACTTAGAGATGAGATTTAGTCCACAATGTTGCTTTACTTTTCACTTAATATCACTTCCCCTATAGTCTGATTTTCTTCATTCTCTATGTTCCCTGAGGGAAGAGTGTTTTCAGTCAGGGTTTTGTTTTTTATTTTTTAATCTCGAAGGCCTGCATGATGAGAGGATGAAACAAGGTAAGTCTGCAAAGCATTTTATGCTCTTGGGACAAAGGTGCCTTTTACATTGAAAACACTTAATTGCTGTTATATTATTTTGGTCACTCCCCTGACACCCCACAATTGTTATGGGTTCTCCTGCTCTCTTAAGAAGTTCAGCCATCGTACCCTCTCAAGGATAATTTATACTCCTAGCTTTGAAACCTTCAAGGTCAGATGGATATTTTTGGGTATTAGGGGGAGGGTTGGCTGTTCCCACTGTGATAGCAAAATAGAGAAGTGTTTGTTTAAATCATCAGTTTTCATATGTGACTTTGTGGATGTTGTGAATTTACCTCAGTCTTTTTCTTGGATGGGGTAAGTAGGATGTTATTAGCCCATTGATGGTTTCTGGTAGTGTTCATTATTTCTTTCCCTCCTTCTTGTAAATCTATAATACTAACTTACATTTACATGTACATTTAGTATTTGCAGAATGTTTTCCTCACAATTCTGTGGGATATCAATCAACCCTCTTTTATTAAGTACCTACTGTGTACGAGGTAGAGTTCCGGATTGTGGATAGTGTATGTATCACTATTCCCATTGTTCTATTTTTCTGACATAGAAGATGAGAGTTGATGAGAAGCCAAGAAGAACCTCAATCTCCTCCATCTTTGAGGTAGAAATAAGATTATAATTTGAGAAATTACCTACTAATAGACTGCATCCCCATGTAGTTGCATGAAAATTAAGACTCTGCAGATCAAATGCATGGATGACCCTTCTCACTATTTCCTATATCTCCCTGTGACCTATAAGAAAATCCTAGTGGAAATCGTTGAGACTTCAGTATGAGGGAGTTGGATGTTGGTGGCTCCTGCTCACTTGATGGCATTAGACAAATGATTCTTCATGCTTTAGTAATCCCTTCTATTATTATTTACTTTTAAAGTTTAGTTCTTGATTTATTAAACCAATAGACGATAGAATTTGCATTTTAGGATGATGGAGGTAGAGAAGGGGATCATATGCATAGCTGGAAGCCACCTTCGAGGGCATCTGGTCTAAGTACCTCTTTTCTATAGATGGGGAAAGTAAAGCCCAGAGAATCTGAGTGACTGACTTACAATGACTTGTGATGAAGAGAAAGCATATATTTAAGAAAGGCATATACTTATTCCCAGATCATTCCTTGGAGTGCCATAGGCTATGCTGTATTTGGGTAAAAGAAAGAATTAGAAGGCTGGTTCAGTTTGTAATCTGAACCACTGGGTCTGATGGGTAAGAATCTTCATCTCTTATAGTTCTGTTTTCTCCATCATGGAATGGGATTAGGGAAATTTGGATTCTGCTCATACCTGAAGCAATCTTTCCCCAGAACCTGTAGTTTGGTGTCAGGAAGATTGGGGGACTGATGTTCAGTGAGTAAGAAACAGAAATCTGAATGAGAATCTCGAACCACAAGTGTTGCTTGAGTACAATATTAATTTACTAACGACAGGAGTGCTTCTCAAAGCCAGATCCTTTTATCCTTTTAAAAATTATTGAGGATCCCCCAAAGCTTTTCTTTATGTGGGTTACAAATATTAATATTGGAAATTAAAATAGTGTAATTATGAAAATGGTTTTGAGCTTATGGATCCTCCAAAAGGTGGATCTCTGGGTCCCACTTTGAGAACTGTTTATGGAATGAAATGGTGTCCATGCATGTGTGTGTGTGTCGGAGGTGTCATATTGTCAGATTTATAGCTGAAAGGGAGCTTAGGCATCATGTAAATCAATCCCCTCTTTTTAACATTTGAGTAAACTGAGACACTCCCTGCCAAGAAATTTAATAATTTGTTCAACCTCACAAAGATAAGAAGTAGCAAAGTAAGGATTCGAATTCAAATTCAGTGTTTCAAAGTTCAATGTTATTTAGACTGCTGCACATTAGACCGTTATCTCTCACGCCTGACTTTGTATTAGGGGTTGAGTTTGAGAGGAAGGCTAGGAGGACATAAAAATGAAGTGTGGATACTATTATTGCTTAGGACTAAAGCACATTGAATTCCTTATATAAGATGATTAACAATGGATGCATTTATTGGACCTTATTATCATGGGTTTGAGGACTGAAATGAATTAGTTTATGTTACCATATTGGCTGAATGAGTAGAAACCCCCTGGCTTCTTAGGCCAGCTGTTGTGTCTCCTGTGTCTGCCAGGTTGTTGTAGGGCAGAATTTCTGGAGTCATTTAAGGTTTGGCTCATATAATACCTGTAAAAGCTGTAAAACTGAATTGTCACCTACACACTCATTGAGCTACACAACTTGGCACTGGAGTGAGAAGTATTTAATGGGGATCACCAACATATCTACTTACTATAAGGGAATTCTTTGCTCAGTAGCAATCATAACAGAGAATGAAACATGACTCTTATTGAATGAACTAGAATGGACTGAAAATAAATGGCAGGCAATTATTAATAAATTAATCTGTTTCTTTGGCTAGACAGTAGTGATACAAATCTACATGGATTTCCTTAGCAGAGAGGAAGGGACAAAGTGAACAACATGAAAAGACTGTGGTCAAGCCTCCTATATATACTCTCCTCACCCTTTGGGAATGGAAGGTGGAGAAAAGTGGGAGGTCTTTTCAGCCCTGCTCAGTAGGTTGGAAGCAAAGCCAAGATGATACTTCTTTCTGAAAAGGGAGTGGGAAGGGGTAGGAGCGATACTCAGAAGGAAGTGCTTTGTTACCAAGCAGCAGGGAAGGGGAGGAACAGAGACAAAGTAAGGTCAAGACGAAAATGGTAGAAGCCATGCCTGCAGCTTAAAGTTAAACTAAGTCTGATAGCTAGACAAATAAATACGTAAAACTTTTTCAAGAATTTACTAGTGCTACGTACTGTGCTAAAGCACTAGGAATAAAGATCTAAGGGAAAAAAAGACAGTTCCTACCCTCAAGAAGCTTATATTTTAATGGAGGAAGATAACACATAACAGAGACTTGGAAAGAGAGAGTTGGGGAAAATCTCTCCATGAGTTAAGAGGGAAAAGTGGAGAGTAGGGAGTAGAAATGAAAGAGAAGTGAGCATGGGTAGCCTGGGTACTTCCTGAAATGTTAGTTCCAGGCAGGTACTCACCAATCAACAGAGGGGACCACAGGGCAGAGGCATCTCCAAGGTGAGAATTCTTCTGGCACGGAGTTAGAAGTCAGGATAATCAAGACTAGCCATGTCTCTTCATATTAGAACTCCAAGATTTACTTTGTGTCTACCTCAAAGAATAATGGATCCCTCTCTTGGAAAGTCTACTGTGAATTCACCTATGCATCTTCCCCTAAGGCTGCCTCCTCAGTCCGGTGCACATGACTACTTAGGTCACATGTCATTGAATCAACAAGTCCTATCCTATTTTCCCTCTGTCCCATCAACCAGATCTATCTGGGGATCAGATCTATAATGGAAAACTGTTCAAACAGCTGTAAAGGGCTAGTTGTCAAAGAGGACAATAGAAATCAGGACAGAGCTAGGTAACAGTCATGCCATCTTTTAATAGTTATGCCTAAAATATTTTGTGTATGTGACAAGAAAAAAAATTTAGTAAAAATTGAGACTCTGACTCATATAACTGATTCTTATATTTAAAGAATTAGCCTAGTATAGTAGAAACAGCATTGAACTTCAAGATAGAAGATCTAGGTTCTAGGCCTGGCTCAGTCACATCACAATAATAAGAACTGGTATTTATGGGAGGCTTTATGGCTTGTTTTGTGCATTTGCATAAATTTTCCCATTTTAGCCTCACAGCACCATACTGAGGTAGATATTACATGTGTTAGGCTCCTCATTGTACAGATGGGGAAACTGAGGCTCAGAAAGATCAAATAAATTGTCTGTGATCACATCTGGGATTGGAAGTCAAAGTTAGCACCCTCTACTCTCCACAAGATTTTTATTGTTGATAAAATGGGGCAATGTGTTTGCTACTTAGCCTCTCAGGATTCTTAGGTATTAAATGAAATAATAGATTTTAAATGCTTTGTAACTTTTTAAAGAATTGTAAATGTAAACTAGCATTCTTTATTATTTCTTTAGAGTCACTACAGTATGGAGAATTCTTGATAATAAGTGTAGAAAGGCAAGGAGAGACTGTTGAGAACCAATAAAAAATTTTTTAAATTAAATTTGAATGTGAATTATAGGATTTTTATTTTAATATTTGGTTTTGTTAAAAGTTTTTATTTTTCATTTAATTGTGATTTTTAGTCCATTTGCCCAGCTGATGAAAAGTATCTGTGTTGGAAAAGCAATGGTAAAACATTACAGACTATTTTTTCTCCCTATGATGTCTTTCTTCTTGCTTCATGGACTTTCACTCCTCTCTAGGCATTCACAGGAAGATACCAAGAAGAAATGAAAGGGAATAAGCATTTATATAACACTTAACTATGTTATATTCGATCCTCATGGCAACCCTGCAAGGTAGATAATGTCGTTATCCCCATTTTATGAATTAGAAAACTGAGGCAAGCAGAAGGGTCACATAGCTATTAATTATCTTGCATAACCATGTCCTTGGATCCCTCTTCTCCTGCTCCATGGGATTAAATATAGCGCTAAGGACCTCCCCTTGCCTCCATATATACCAACCCTGATCACCTTTGCCTTCTTCCATTTGGGATGTGGTATCATTAGCCTGCACTCAAATCTCTCTCTCCTCATTGTTCATTGAGCAACTCATCAGTGATTCCACCAGTTGTTCTCCATATTATAATCCTGTAAAACTTTGCTGAGGAATCAGAACTGTTCCATATATGTGATCAAGTATCTCAGGATTCAGCTCTGAGGATAAATGGATGGGTCTGTCTAGTCAGACTTGGCCTCTTACCCCACAAGGAGTGGGAGGAATGTGTGGACAGCAACAAGAGTGATGAGTGAATGCATAGGTGTATAAGAGAAAGAGTGTGCCAGCCCCAGATTTATATATATATATTTTTTCTGATTTGACTTTATTTATTTATTTATTTTAAATTTTTTATTTTATTTATTTATAAATGTTCTACAATCACTTCCTTAAAATTAAGATTTTAT
>CM053770.1:645167867-645249781 GCA_028658325.1 Potorous gilbertii | reverse complement strand
TTCAACTTAGTTGAGAGGGGCCCAGGCCAGCCCCCTTCATCTCCTGTCTCTGCTTTTGACTTTCTGGATTTGTACACTGTTCTCATTCCCCACACTCTCCACACCCTGCTCTTCTCCCCAGCTCCTTTTTGTGTTTTGTCTTTCCCCAACAGAATCCAAGATCCTTGGGGAAATTGACTATCTTTTTTGTAACCTTAGTGCTTGACCTATAGCATGTATTTAATAAACCTTGCTACTTTGTTACCTTTCACCATGGTAGTATCTGCCAGAGGTTCTAAGAGCTTCAACTGTCATAGGTTCAAGAGTTGTTGCTATAGAGTACAATGCTACAGTAAAGAATTGAGGTAGAATTTGGCTGAAAGCTAGTCATGTGTAAATGCCCCAGTCTTGAATTTCTGTTGCTGTTAAGTCATTTTTAATCATGTCTGACTCTTTGTGACCTTTTTGGTGGTTTTCTTGGCAAAGATCCTGAAGAGGTTTGCTCTTTTCTTCTCCAGCTCATTTTACAGATAAGGAAACTGAGGTAAACAGAGTTAAATGACTTGCCCAGGGTCACTCAAATGTTTAAGGCTAGATTTGAACTCAGGAAGATGAGTCTTTCTGACTCCAGACCTGGCACTTACTTGCTAGGTGACCTAGCTAAGTCACCTACCTGCCCCAAACATCTAATAGTTATTGCTATTTTTGTGGTTGTTAACTATTGAGAGAAAGGAGAGAAACATCACAGATCTTCATGATATTGTGAATAACGTGAAGTCCCATAGAACTTCTTCCTTACTTTCTTACTATTCCAAATACCTCCTACCCCTACCTGTGAGAATTATGAAACTATATTAATTTTGAGATTGGATCATTGGAGAATAGACCAGAGGATTAAAATCAGTGAGATCTGACATGGAAGTCTGGTGTGACACTAAGTTTTGAGGGATTCTTTTAACATTCTCCTTCAAGTTAGAGATTTTAATCTATATGAATAGATTTGTCAAAGGCTTTCTTTTGAGGTTTTGAAATCATGTTGGCATTTTCAGTTCCTTGGGAGAATATTTGGTGGAAATTTACAATGACCCTTATCCTGAGAACAAAGAGTTCTGGGCTCAGGTAAAGCTGATCTGAATTGTTTCTGGATATTTATCTGGATTCTAAGTATATGTTTCCTATGCTGAAGGTTTGGCCATTGCTTCCTTGAGTTCTCGGCCGAGTTTTTAGGGGAATTGTGAAAATCAGAGCTGCGGAGTTCTGGTCTGTTGTTTGGTGATAGCAGAGACACATGGTAGATAGACCTCTTATTCTTTTTTTTTTCCTATTCTCTCTAATGCTTGGAATCTAATGCGTCAAGAGGGAGAAAACAGACACTTGGAGCTAATGGGACCTTAGGCATGATCTAGTCTATCCTTTCCTTCTAGAGATGTTACATGTTGGTGTTTCTGCCATGGGAGCCTTTAGGATGCCATAATGCTATCCTGTGAGTTATGGCACAAGGAGCATATGGCCACATGATGGTCTGCTCCTTACTTCTCATAGTGGCAAACTGCCTTTTCCTCACCATCCACATATCTCTTCCCCACCTTCACTTCTTGACATTTTAGAAGGCTACCTGGACAACTATTTGCTTACGTTTTTTGTTTTTGTTTTTAAGCAAAAACTGTGTCTTCCCTTTCAGCTTAGCAAGAAAATGGAAAGATGAGAATCAAAGATACCCACCTACCTGAAGAGATAAAACAGCACTGGAAGCTTCTAACTCAGAAGACAGAAAAGCCAAGCTTCCTTTCCATTTCTCCAGGGGAAAAAACATTTTAAGTGCGTGGAAGAGACAACATGGCATTTCTTCACTCTAGGGCCCATTTTCTGTCTTTATCTCTTTTTCTCCTGACTTTTCAGCCAAGCAGGGTGTCACTGCTAGAAGCCTTATCTCTAAGTGTAGGATTTCATTTCTTCCCCCTTCCCCCTCACTCATCCCAAACTGCATTTCGTCCCCCGACTCCCGCCTGCCTCCCCTCTGACATCCATCATGAGCTTCATTTCTTTCTAAGTCTTGGAATTCTTTCTTTATGGCATCATTCCCTGACAGACAGTGATCCAGGCTCTTCCCTCCCCCCTTTTTTGTTTCCTTTCTTTTTTCTTCATAGGAGCTTGGAACTGCTAGGCAAATATTTAGCTGGTTATTTTTACAGTATTCCCATCTGAATATTTTGTCACTAGGCTCTTTTTAATTTCAGTCCTTTCTGAAGAAGGGTTAATAGTTCAAACCCATCATTTTTCTTTTGGGGGTTGAGCCATACAAAAGCTGCCTGGAGGGAGATTGTTCCTCATGGTTTGAGGAGAGGATAAGTCTGAGGGTGTGTGTGTGTGTGTGTGTGTGTGTGTGTGTGTGTGTGTGTGTGTGTATGTGTATGTGTGTTTGTGTGTGTCTGTGTGTGTGTTGGGGGTGTGTGTTGTGTTTTGCTGTGGGGCAGAGAAATGGGTCTGGTTGCAAAAAAGAGAAACTGCAGTTCAAAGTTTGGAAACTGAATACAGAGAGGCTGGTCATTGTGAAGACTCTCTCTCTCTCTCTCTCTCTCTCTCTCTCCCTCCCTCCCTCTCCCTCTCTGCTCTTTGTCTCTTTCTTTCTTTCTCCTGATTATGTAAGAGAAATGTTCAATAAAGCTGAGAATTAACTAGGTCATGTCCTTCCAACAGTCCACTTCTGAAGTTAGGAAGGTTGGAAATATCTCTTGGCCTGCTATTTTTTTCCCCTCCATTTTCCTTCTCCCATTGGTTTGCTAAGTAAAGAACAGATTTTGTCTAGGCTCCTTTATTTCTTGTCTGAAAAAACCTTCCGTACTCTTAAAACAAGCCAATGGAAAGTTAAAGCCAATATTTGTGCTCCTCAGACCTTATGAAAAATTCTCCCAAAGCAGGCTGTAATTCATGGCTGTTGGTTTGGGGCAACTCTAGGCAGTAAACCAGTCCAGCTCTGAAAAGTACTATTCCCAAGGTTGAGACCTATACAGAAGTGCTGAGTGAAGGAAACCTAGAATCTTTGCTCACTAGCTAAGAATGCTGTGCTAATGAAGATAAGATCCTCTGTGTTCATCCTCCTACAGGCCAGCTTGCTTTGTCATTGACTTTGTCCCCTAAATATGGGCTGCCATTCTCAGGCCAGGTGCCCCTAGACATAAAGGCAATGTTGGGCTGGGATGGTGAAGGTAGTTTAGTGTGCATCTTATACTATCGGTGTTAACCCAGAGCACATTCCCTGTTGGTGGATTAGCAAAATCATATTGGTACCTGAGGGAGAAGAAATATAAATTATATATAAGTTATAAATGTCTGGAAAAAGCACTGCTAAAACTAGAGACAGAAGACTTAATTACCATTCTTTTCTAAGTGTGACACTTTGAATAAGTCACTAAATCCCTCTGAGCCTGGTCAAATGGGATAAAGACTATCCTTCCTACTAAATGTTTGGGTAAGGGTAAATCAGGAAGCTCTGAGGTTGAACCTTACTTCTGGCACCTCTCAGTTGGGTGACTCTTCACTTTTCTTAGACTTACTTTCCTTATCTATAAAATGGAGATGTTAGACAGCCTATGTCTCACCAGACTTTTGTGAAATTTACATGCGATATATATGAAGTGTTTACAAACCTTAGACCACTATATAAATAGTAGTTATTATTCATAGTAATTGTTAGTATCAATATGACAAAATGAATTTTTTACAAATGTAAAACAGTGTCATCATCACTTTCTTTCTACTGATGGCTCCCAAATTGACCAGAAGCATCAGAGTCATTAAGTTTCCAGAAGGGAGATTCATCCTTTACTCCTACCTAGTCAATCAAATGCTTCTATAGCCAAATGAAATCAACAAGTATTTATTACTTGCCTACTATGTGCCATGCACTGTGCTAAGCTCTAAGGTTACAAATAAAGGCAAAAACAATCCCTGCTCTCCAGGAACTCACCATTTAGTGCAAAGAAGATAAATACAGGGTAAACTGAAGTCATCGTCTCAGAAGGAAAGGTACTTTTTTAAGGAGGAGCGGGGAAAGTGTTCATGCAGAAGGTCTGGCAGAAAGCCAAATGTCTAGGAATCATGGATATAGGACCAGGAGAGACCTTAACGTTTATCTGGTCACACTTGCCCCATTTTATAGATAGAAAAACTGAGGCTTAGAGAGTTGTAACTTGCTCAAAGTTGCACAGGTAGTGCTCCTTTCTGGGATTTGACTCCAAATTCAGTGTTCCTTCCCTTGTAACATGTTGCTTTCAGTGGTGTACCCTTGAAACAACGAGGGCAGAAAGAGGGCATGCTGATACTATTCTTGCGGTGCTTTCTATAGAACTTTGCCCCAGGAACAGCTCATTGACAGACCTGTGACTTTCTGGTACACCCCCTTACAACCAATAGGTTAAGTGTGTAAGAGTCAAAGAAAAATTTAACTGGAATAATTTGTATATCCTCTTTATTAGAGTATGGAAGTGTGTGTGTGTGTGTGTGTGTGTGTGTGTGTGTGTGTGTGTGTGTGTGTCTGTATGTGTGTACATAAAATTCAGCTAAGAAGTAGTTTTCGATGGTTTTTAGACCCTCCTAAAAAGGAGTACACGGTTTAATGTTCTGCCTCATCCTACACATCCCTCAACAATATTGAGCTTTTCCAGGAGTTGCTATAGTGATTTTGGCCCTGTGGGGAGATTAAATGGTCCTAACTGGCTCTAAGGAAAATTTTTGGCTTCCGGTTCCTAACATCCTGAAGGTTGAACGTGTTTGGCCTGGGGAAGGTGGAAGGAACCCTTTCTTAGAAGACTGTGGATGTAAATAAACTTGAGAGCCTGGTTGGGAAGTCACCCTCCCCTCACTTCAGACTGAGAGAACAGTCTCCTGTCAGCAGCAGCTTCTCTAGGTTTCTGTACAGGGAGTCTATGTTGGAATGGTGGTCATTCCCTCAATCATCTGCTTTCCTGTCACTTTCTGGCTCTTTTGTAGCCCTGAAGTTAATCCTAAATGTTCATCTCTTTACTTAAATCTGTTGGTTAAAAGTGAATCTGGTTAGCCCCTCTCTTTCCCTTCCCCTCCTTGCCCAAGTCGTTACAACTTGGGGAGTTAAGACAGTGCCTTTCTAGGACTGTGGGTGTTTTGTTAAGATTCCCCTTTTCCTTCCTCCTGCTTTGAAAGCTGCTTAACCAGTTTCCAGGCCCCATTTGGTTAAAACCCTGGGATACTCACAGCTTGAATGGGATGGGCTGAAACCAAACAAAGCGTAGCAGATGAAGGAACTGGCTTTGCTGAAATTAATATCTAAAGTGCTCCTTCTGGTCACCCCACCCCCTCCCCCTGCAGCCATCCTTCCTTCCCCCTACCCTCCTCCATCCTCTCCCCCCCAACTTCCAGGTTTTAGTTTCAGGAACTTGAGACAGAACTTCAGGGTTGCCTCCCTTACCCTGAAAATCCTTTTGAATTCAGTTTCTGGAGTAGCCGCCAAGGAGACTCCTTTCTAATTATTGTTTTACCTGGGGTGGAGGGGAGCAGTGTGTTTTATTTAAGTTATTTGAATGAAGGGTCACCATGTGTGGTGAGAGTTCCTTGCCCTTGCTCATTCTCCTATATCCACCCTTGGGGCCAGTATGGACACCTTTGTGTCCTGTTTCTCCCTGGGTTCATGTTGGATTGGATTAAAAAGAAATTTGACCCCTCCCAGCACAAGAAGATGCCCTCCCCTATTTAGCTGTGTGCCTAACCTACCATTCGCCATTAGTGTCGTCTTCTTGGTTCAAGAAGTCATGCTAGGGAAGTGATTGAATCTTTATGGGGTCTCCTCCATCACCTAGCTCCTCTTGGCCTTTTCCTTTTTCCTGAATTCTGGGAAGATCCTTGTTGAATATTTGCTTCTCATTTATAAATTAGAAGTATAGAATATGAAATTAGAGGTATAATATATGCAAATATAATAAATTAGAGGTATAGTGTATGAAAAGTTATTTTAAAAGACTGTGATGGGAACCAGTGTGCTTCCAGAGGTTGGTACATTGGGTTAAGCAAGTCAGACTCAGAGTTCCACATTCTAGCGTATCAGGTTTCAACTTTCTTCTTTTTTTTCCCTTTCTTTTCTCTTTTTTTCCCTCTGCTGTCTGATATTTTCCCCATCTATCACCTCTCCTCATTTTTTCTGTCTATCTCTTCCTCTATCTCTGGGTTTTGTAAAAGAAAACAAGAAGCAAAGGGTAGGGTGATATAATGAGGCTAAGAAGGAGCTTATTTTTTCCTATGGGAAGCAAAGACTTTACTTTGTTTTCCTTTCCCTCTCTCTGTTTATTTTCTTCCTTTCCTGTAGAGCCATGGTTGGAGCTGATGCTTGCAAATAGGGAGGGACTTTGAGTTACATGGCCTAGGGTGCTTATAGCTACAGGCCTATAGCTGTGAAAGAATTATAATCCTGTCCTCATGAGTCTTGAATTTGGGGATCTCTTGTGACCTTTTAGGATTTTGTGTATAGCTTAGGAATGAAATGGACAGGTAGACTCTCCCCCTACCCTCTCTCACTTTCATTAAACCTCCTTGGAGGACATCTGGATTTGGCAAAAATGAAGGAAGAGGCTTTATTTTACAAAAAGCTTTTTTCCAAAAAGTTCCATTGTAAGATTGAATTCAAGAAATATATAGTCAAATCCTACCATGTGCTGGGTAGGTACCAGGATAGACTCTGAAGTAATTTCAGGGCAAATTTCCTAGTATATTAAAATGATTTTGTTGAACAGAAATTTATTGACACATAACTTTTTAAGACTATTTCAACATGTAGCTTATAAAGTCAGGTACAGCTGTTAGAACCCCCTTCTTTAACTCTGGTATTTGGTCAACTCACTATTCAAGTTGACCCTTTAGTACAATCTGCATCTTTTGCCTCTCAGTTTGTTCCTTTAATTTTAGATTGTAGTTCTTCCAGTCTTTCAGGAACCACCCACACTACTGTTTCATTGGTATATGTAACTATCATTCCTCTCATGTTTACTATTTGAAGTTGAAATTCTCTCCTAATTCTAAGATCCTCTGATTGTAAAACAGTGAAGCTTCAGGAGGCCTTAGTCCCATTCCAATCCAGATACCAGCAGGATAGACCCCTAGAGCACAGTCATATCGCCTCCTTAGGATCCTAGGGTTACCTCTCAGGAGTTGGGGTAGCTTTCATTTTAATTTACATTTTATTATTTTTTTCAATGAACAAACATCTAGTTTCTCTCCCTCTTCGACCAATTGGGGGAAAAGCAACAACTCAGAAAACCCTTGTAATGAATATGCATAGTCAAACAAAACAAATTCCTTCATTGACCACATCTAGAAAAAGCAAGCAAATCCCTTCATCCTGTATTTGGAGTGTCTTTCTTTTCTCCTCTCTATTATGCTGACCATGGGGAGAGTAGGCTCAGATTTAAAATGGTTGCTACAATACATTTGCCCCATCAAACTCACTTCCAAATGCAGCATAGTTGATAGACAGCTTTCATGGCACAGCTTTTTGGCTGTTGGATAGATTCCACATTGGGTCGAGTAACAAAGGACACTCGCTAGGGCTGCCTTCTTTCTCAGCTCAGAGATTGGATTTTTGAAAATGACTTTTCTAACTTTGTTTTTGACATCTTATAAGGCCCTGTACCAAATGAAAGTGACCCAAACAAGAGGTAGTCCCAATCTCATCACATGGGAGACCATAAGCCCATGGGTCAACTGAGGGAGAGGGGCAAGGGCACTAGCTATCAGGAGCTGAGACCTTATGACCAACAAAAAAGGAAAAATAGGAAATTCTTCCTGTGTGTATTCTCAGTTCTGGTGCCAACCAAAAGTGTCTTTCTTTACCATTCAGTTAATGAACAGAACAAGGTCATAGAATTATCTGTGTGTGCTTTTGAAGTGGAAAACTGAGAGTCAGGCCCTTCCATTCTGTGTCATAGTGAGTTTCCAGAAGCAAGCTTTCCAAATATTTATGAGGGTCCCTCGTGTGTCCTCCCATTGACCAATAATTGTCCATGACACGAATTTTTCACCAGGATTTCCCTCTTCCTAGAAATACCTCAAAGCCCATATGTGCAATCTACCTAGTGCTTTGAGATCCTGCCCTAAATTGTTCCTTAGGGTTGTAAGTGATAAGAAGTCAGGATCAATGCTGTCTTTCTTCTCCACCCCTTAAGCCTCATTTTGCCCTAACCTCTTGAACAATATCATTTATTTGATAATATTGCATCAAAATAGTCATAAAGGAATTGGCAGGGAAAAAATTGAAATGCTCAAGATTTGATTAATAATTAATAAGAAAAATGTCTAGTACCAAGCAGAAAATGAATTCTGAAATACAGCCGAGTCATTTCTTTGAGGCTTTCCCTCGTGCCTGTTCCTACCAGTGCTGACTCTTAGATTTTTGAAACGGTGCCTTGGGAGACACGAGGTGAGCCATTTGTGGGGAGGAGTTTAGGTGGTACAGATCTCAGTACCTGAGGCTAGTGTAGAGTATTCTGCACCCGGTTCTGCAGTGTGACCCTCCACTCTCTCCTGCTCTGTGAGCTGCATTTGTTGCCTCATGTAAATTTCCTTTGTGGATTAATACAATGATTCCCAACCTTTCTGAGTATGCAATTTAAGTGTAAAAAAAAATCATAGACGTTGTTCCCCACCAAACGCACACAATAATTAATAGGTGTGCTTAGAAAGTATCTATGGATTAGGAAAAAAATGATAGAATACTATGAATTTAGTAATGCTCTAAAATGAACTTGGATATAGGGATTAGGTTTATGGTTTTGTGGGCATATGGAATTTCTGGAGGAGAAAACTGTCATTCCCCATGCAGATCATCCCATTAGCCTTAAGAGAATTGGCCAGAAATCCTGAGAACTTAATTGACTTGCTCAGGGTGACAGAACCAGTAAATGTCTGAGGCCAGATTTGAACTCAGGAAGAGGAGTCTTCCTGACTCCAGGCCCTACACTCTAGCTATTGCACCACCTAGTCTAGTGGATGCACTTGAATTTGGGTTTGGATAATCAGGAAATCCAGGGGCACATCCTGGTGCAGACACTAACGTTGTGACCTTGGCAAGTTAAAATGTGTCTGATCTCCTCTGGATGTCTTCAACTTTTTTGGAGGGGTAGGTGAAGTATTCTGGGACTTTAGGAAATCAGTTTCCTGTCATTTACACACAGGAACATCTGGATGATCTTACCATACATAAGAAATTGTTCTTTCTGTTTGAACTTTGTTCAGGCCATCCCACTGTAGGCACAAACACCTTTGTCCAGCAGATGTCACCATGTTTTCTGCATCACCTGATAATTGGGGGATGGAAGGGCAAAGATACTTTTTGTTGCATCTATTAAGGAATCTGGTTTGATCCTATCATATGCACAGAAAACACTTTGTTGGAATTGTGATTAAGTTACTCTGGAGAATTGGGGTAGCGTGCATCTTCAGATAAACACATCAGGTTTTTATGTTATGGTTAAAATTTTAATGATGCCTTTTATTTTTTACACTACAATAATTTCTCAATATATTCCCCCACCTCGTTGAGCTCTCCCTTATAATAAAAAGAAAAACAGACAAACCAAACCAGTCACAGACCGATTGCATGGGTCAGCAAAGGTAATATTCTGCTCCTTTAAACCCTTCCTACCCTCCGTTCTAGGAGGAGGGAAGTGTGTGAATGACTAACTGCTCTCTGGAAGAATCTTAGTTATTGTAATTAATATTGAGTTTAGCTGCATCCTATTTATTTATTTATTTAACTGGTTTTCATTTACTTCATTATGTGTATATATGTCTATGTGTATACACATAGACATATATGTGCATATATGCAAATTACATATAATTTATAGGTATACACATGCATATGTGCATATCTATATATTTCATATATCTCTCTTTAATTTCTTCACTTTGTATTATTTTATACAAATCTTCCAGTACTTTCTGAATTTCTTTCATTGTTACCTAATGCACAGTAATATCTTATCACATTCATACTTGTTTTTGTTCAGTTATGTCTGACTCTTCATCTTCACATTCATATACCATCTTTTATTTTGTCCATTTGGACACAAACATCTTTGTTTCTGGTTTTTTCCCCCTACAACAAAAAGTGTATGTATTTTGAGAGAGGTGGGAATTCAACCCAAAATGTTCCATATTTAAGAAGCTTAAGTCACTCTAGAACATTCTAGAACAAATGTAAACAATGGTTGACTTGGAACTGCTTGGCTTACCCAAGAGAGATTGAGAGGTGTCAGAAAGACCTGAGATATCAGGCTGGAGCCAGAATAGATCTCCCCTGCTTGCCGGGTGATTGATCATCTAATCCAGTTCCCCTTTTATAGATAAAGAAACCTAGACCTAAAAGGGTTAGGAATTTTCCCCAAGTTAACTTAGATAGTAAGGAAAAGTCCCAGTATTTTAATGGGCTGTCTACCAACCCAATGTACATTTCATTTTTTATTTATGTGTTGTGCTGTATTATTTTGCCCTAATACAAAAAGCACATTCTCTGTTTAGTTGACTTGTGTGGGGGCAAATCCAACAGATAATTATTGCTGTCTTATAATAGATCTCCCTCTTCTCCTTCTAGAGCAGAAGTTCTTAACATGTTTTATGTGATGGATTATATTGATAACTTGGCGAAGGCTATGGATACTTTCTCAGAATAGTGTTTATAAGTGAGTAACAAGATAATTAGAATTATGAAGGCAATCAGTTATATTGAAATATGATTTAAAAAATATTTTTAATAAGTCATGGATCTCAGGTTCTAGAACCCCTATCCTAATTGAAATACATGAAATCTCACTAATTTGAACTACTAACCAAAATTTGTAATAAACCTGTTATCAAAGGAGTTGATGTTTGCCCTTGTTCTATCTAAAAGAAAGGAGATTGATGAGTCAATGACTAGAATTTAATCTGTCAACAAATATTGTAGAGCACCTTTGGGTGGAAGGTGCTATTTGTAATTTAAATTAGAATCGTGAAATCATAGACAATTAAGGTTGGAAGACACCATAGAGATCATTTGGTCTCACCTTTTCATTTTATAAACACAGAGACCAAGGACCAGAAAGATGAAATGACTTGCCCAGGATAACACTACTAATTTGATTTGGAATAGAGTACAAGTGACCCAGTATCTGAAACAAAATTTTCCACACTTTATACAACTTTAATATCTATTTGAAAATTTACAATCAATGTGCTAATCACAATTTGCAGCTATTTGTTAAAGTAGGTCTGATAGGACTTCTTTATATGAACAATTAATAATTAGTGTTCTGAGTGCTCTGAAATGACATTTTTCCATCAAAAAAGTTTTGCATTTTTTGACTGATTCAGAGGATTATAACATCATAGGATGTTGATTTAGAGTTGGAATGTAGGTCAACCCCTTTACTTTACAAATTAGAAACCCAAAGCTTAGAGAGGTTGTGTCTTGCCCAGAGGCATAGAGAAAGCAGGATTTGAACTCATGTGTTCTTATAGCAGATTCTTTCCATTGGGACTGGGCTGCTTCTTTCTGAATTACTCCACCTTAGTAAGATTTGGCTGTAGGTATTACTGCTTGGTTTTTCCTTTTTTTTTTTTTTTGATAACAGTATTAATTAGAGCTGTCTAAAAAAGGAATGGGTTACCTTTAGAGTTGGTTAGTTTCCCCTCTTTGGAGGTCTTCAAGCAGAAACCAGATGATTACTTCTTACCTATTTTTTTGATGGGAAGTCTTTTGCCTATGCTTTGATAAGATCCCTGCTGAAGTTACCTCCAACTTTCATATTCTGTATCTATCTGGTTGTTCTTTTTGAGTCATTTTTCAGTCATTATCTTACTCTTTATGCTCCATTTAGAATTTTCTTGTCAAAGATACTGGAGAGGTTTGCCATTTCCTTTCCCACTGATGAGGAAACTCAGTTAAACAGGGGTTAAGGAACTTGCCTCAGGTCAAACAGCTAGTAAGTGTCTGAGATCAGATTTGAACTCAGGAAAATGATTCTTTCTGACTTTCGTCTCAGATCTCTATCCACTGTACTACTTTTTCTAGTACTATTGCTGATCATGTCATTATAGTTACGCTAATGCCACAAGAAACATCATTTGTTGTTTTGTTTTGGTTTATCTCCTACAGGATTCAGATGTCCTTTCATGATCTTGAACCGTCTAACTCATGTCATTCTGAAAATCAGTAATTGTTGTGTGGTTTGTATGTATGCTAGACAATAGCTCAACAGAATTTCATGTAATAAATGAAATATATACTTGGTCTTAGCCTTGAGAGACCAAGAAGTGAGTTTTTTTTTAAATTTAGTCTTTTTCATGCCATTTTATACTAATTCCATGAGGATAGGGGCTAGAGTCTGGATCTGTGATTGAGTTGATGATATAGGATGCTTTCCAATGCAGGTCAGTGCTCTGCTTACAACTTTCCATCATTTTAGAGAGTTGATTAGATCTGGGGTCCCATATCCAGTATCAGAGGTGGAATTGGAATCCAAGTGGTCCTGGTTCTGAGACTAACTCTCTCATGAGCAGATGAGGAAACTGAGGTATAGACCATTAGTGACTTGCCTGAGGTCCTAAAGCTGTAAGTAGAGCTTAGAACTTTTAGCTGCCAGTCCTCCATTCTTTCCCCAGGATCATGGATCCATATTTGGCATAGCAGGAAAATGATGTCTCACACTGTATAGCTTCTCGTGAGTTTATGATTATTCTCAGTAGAATATTTTCACTGCCATGCCAAACAAGTCTTTGTTTCATTGTTGGGTGACTTTCTGGAACCCAAGTAGACAGGCACTTTAGGTGCTAAAGGTATGCAGGAAGAAGTGAAAAAAGTGAGACAACCGAGATACTTTCTTGGTCAGTGCAGAATCACAGTTCTTTTTCTCTAGTTAATTTTCTATTAACTTAAGGAATTTTAGGAATTTGGGGGAATTGTGATGGAGGGGGGGAGAAGTGGGCCATAGGGGAGTGGGGGTGATGGAGAATGTTCTCTTCTGGAATAGAAAACATCTGGTCTGGAACAGTTAGGGCTGCACTGTCTAGGGGGAGAAAAGGGGTGGGGGAAAGACTTGATAGGAAACAGACATTGTTTCAAACAATAAATCCCCCTTTGCACGTTAATGAGAAAATAAATTTAGAACAAAGGGTGTCAGGCTGCCCAAGGCGGCTTTTTCTTGCCCCTGACTTTTGGGAGCAATTTTGTTCAGAGGAGAGGATTCACTAACTTTGTTTGGGATCACAAAGCAATGTGGTGGTCAGAGATACCCCATACCTGCCATACCAGGAGTCTAGTGGATTGGGATTGCCAGGGAAACTGACCCTTTAACTAGTTCTCATTTGTTGATGTATGGCCACATGAGCACCAAGGTGGACAACCACCTTTGAAGTACATACTTAAAAAACAAAACAAAACAAAATTAAAAGTTGATAAATTGCTAAAACTGAAAGCAATATGTTGACATAGAGTAGTAGAAAGACCACTGAATTTGTAATCAGAATAACTGAGTTCAAGGCTTTTCTCTATTATCTCAGTGATTTTGGGACAAATCCTCAGGCATCAGTGTGCTCTTCAGTAGAAACGAAAGGGTTAACCCTAGATTGTCTCTAAGGTCTATTCCAATTCTAACATTCCATAATTCTCTGATTGAATTGTGCCTTGTCTAAAATCATAACCTCCACATCCTTGTCTTTCCCTTCAGTTCATCCTATCAAGGACTTGGGGACATTTCCCCTTCTGTTTGACCTGAAAATGACCTGGATGAGCAGGAGCCAGGTTGCTTTCCCTTACTGACATAGTGATCAAATTCTTGACATTGATAATTCAAACACATGGTTTGACTATGGACATTCCTTTTATAAAGGAATTTACTTTATTTTCCATTCATTCCTCTTTATTTTCTGAATTTTCTCTCACCATAAATCCTTTTCCCCTTTCCTTTTCCCTTTACCTATTAAAATGGCTTTAGCCAGTGTGCCAACAACACTCTTGTCTCCAGGTTGCTTATGTCTTGGTGGCATGGCTCCATGAGTGTCTTCTGAATTATCCTTGGTGGATGGCCATAGCACTTGTTGAATGACAGTTTTCCACTGAACTCTGTGAATCTCAGTGTTTCTATGGTGTAATGGGAGGGAGGTAAAGGTGAGATATAAGTATATAGGTGGGAGAAGGTGACATAAAGGTTAGTGGTATCAAATGGGATCAGGCCACCAAGGATATATGTCAGTTCACAAATAACCTCTGGTGAAGGACCCTTTTTCTTCACTCTTCCTTGTTTTCTGTTTTGCATTGGTCAGTAGTGTATGAGTTCAGATATGTTTTCCTTTCCTTTGGGACTTCCTTATCACAAATCTCATCCTGGCTCTACCACTGTTCTCCCAGTGGACAGTGGTTCACCTCACAGAGTCATCGGACCTATTGCAGCTCAGTCTGGTGCTGGGTAACAGTTTCCCTGCTACAAAGACACTCCATGGGACTAAGGTTGTAGGCTAAATGCAAACACGGAGCTTAGAGGGTGGTCTCAAGTCCCTCCCCTTTGGCCCTCTGCAACATAGAGGGGGCTGGCTCCAGGACAGTGTGGGAAAGCTCTTGGTGAAATAGACACCAGGGCCATAGGGCAACATTTCGTTTTAGTGGAGGGAATTTCTGGTTGATTATGCTCATAAGCCAGTGAGGTGGCCGTAATACAAAAGCACACGGTTTGCCTTCTCTGGCCCAGTGGGTCGTCTGTGTTCTGTTAACTCTTGAAGAATTGGGCCTGGAAGGGATGAGAAAATTGGTAAGGCCTGAATACAGAGATTCTGGGATAAGTGGTGGGTTTCACCATAAGATCATAGGAATACACAAACAAAAGACCTCAGGTGAGGTCAATTCTGTACTTCATTCCACCCTATACTCTGTAGTGTGACCAGTAAGTGTGTTTACCAGTGGCCTCTTGCCATAGACAATAGGGTGATGAGACACTTTCTGGCCCCAGTCCAGGTTTGGGCTGGTAGAACTAACTTCCCTGTGAAATGCCCTAGTGCTGATTTAATCTGAGCCTTCCCATTTGAGCAGCACCCATATCTGTCTCCGAGGTCGAGAGAAGGAGAGCACAGGATGAAATATTTGACAAAAAGAATGCATCCTGTCCCAAGCCAAGCTGACTTCCATTCATTCCTCTTTTTCTGAATTTTCTCTCACCATAAATCCTTTTCCCCTTTCCTTTTCCCTTTACCTATTAAAATGGCTTTAGCCAGTGTGCCAACAACACTCTTGTCTCCAGGCTGCTTGTGTTGTGGTGCCCTGGCTCCATGAGCCTCTTCTAGGCAGGGTTCTTTGTTTTCCCCTTTCTCTTGCCTTAAGTTGTGTCCTGCCCCATGCTCTATTTTCAAAGCCTGGAGTTTTGATTTGTTTGGTTTTTTGTTTTTGGTTTTTTCTGCTTTGTTGGATTTGGATCTTCTTAGGTTTTAGGTTCTACTTCCTAGGCCTGCTTTTCCCTGTAGTTTTGCACCACTTCTATCACATTTCAAATAAAATAGTTAACCATGTGAACACCTAATCAGAATGACATGGTTCTCTCTCTGTCTCTCTCTGTCTCTGTCTCTGTCTCTCCCTCTCTCTCTCTCTCTCTCTCTCTCTCTGTCTCTCTCTCTCCTGCCTTGAGACAGTTTGGACCAGCTCAGAGGAAGAGAAAGCCTTGTGAACATGGATATCCAAGGAGTTGCCAAATTTTTTCTTAGTCTCTCTCTAGGGCCGTGTGTGTGTTGACCCTTGGTGAGCATTGTTTAGTTCTTAGATGCTCTACAGAAAAGAGAAAGGTACTTTTTTGGAGGGAGAGGGCCTGATTGCTTGTGAGGCAGAGGAAACAGGGGCTTGTTCTGGGCCTGGCCTCCCACTAACATTTTCTCAAATCTCACTTTACCTCCAGCAAGAAGGAGAGCTGACAACCCACAACAATGGCCCTTTTTCTTCTCAGAGGGCCAGTGTTTTGATAGTGTCAAGTTACACCCTCACCTCCCCCCTTGCCCATTTATAAACTTGACATGGGCAACATGATGTAATGTTATTTTTCAGGATTGCAATGAGGGAATTTTTTGCCCCAGGTCAACAGAATTCTGGTTGATTTTTTGCTTAAATGAACCATGGCAGGGCATCATTTATGGGCTTCTGGTTAAAGACAAAGGTAGAGTGGTGGGGCTGTGTTGGGGAGTTGGTAATGTCTGAGTCTTTGATGGTGATGGGCCCAACTTTCACGCCCCTCCCTCGAATCATCCCAGGTTTTACCTGGGAACCCTCAGCTAGCCTGTCTGGGCTGTATCAAAGCAAAAGAAAGCTTTGTTTCTCTTTGTTAGTTCTCTTTCCCCTGGTTCCCGTGCTATTTTATGTTTAATGCCTGCCTGCCAAAGGTTTATCTCTTTTCATAGCTCCTTGGATGAGCCTGGCAACCACCAGAGCTTCAGGAGACACTGTATGACTTTGCCTGGTCTACTTAGACCTTTCGGCACTCATGTCTCTTCCACTTCCGTGTCTCCTTGACCAACTCTGTCCGGGCCAGTGGAACAGCAGTAGAATAGACTTGCAAGAAGCTACGAAGTTGCCTACAGACCCTTTGTCTATAAAGCCAACTTTGATATTTATACCAAGGGCTGCTTTGAGCTTCTGGGTGCTTCATTTTCTACCCTATCCTTGACAAATCAGTTTAAACTACGATTTCCTATTTAATACCTACTCCAAAGGTAGTTATTTTCCCTGTGCTTTCATAAGCTTCTTGGAGAAAGCTCCCAACTCTCCTTGAGTATGCATAAGAGAAAAACAGCATAGCATAATGTGGAAAATGAGACAAGATGTGGGTGCAGGCTATTGACTGGGCCTCATCTGGTATCTGCATGGCATTGGCAGAGAATCTTCTCCTTAAGTTAGGCTCAGCTAATGCTTCTGAAAAATGGGGATACTCATCCCTGCCTCCCTCACTTCACATAATTGCCAAGGTTGCACTGAGAGAATGCTACGGGAATAAAGGTAGTATGGTCGATAAACATGCTCCCTTCTCCCATGGACTTCCTGGAGATGACCAACTTTTGTCTTAGGAAGCAGGCAACATAGCATCAAACTGATGTTTTCTATCGAAATTTTAGGTCAATGTGATGACCTAAGCCTCCATCTATCTAATATGGGGTTTGGTTTCCTTGGTGTTATATGTGATGGGCACTGCCCAGACTTGCTCCCTGTCTACTCTTAAGCCTGGGAGAATACTCACTTGATGTGTAACTGGGATTTCTAGGAAGGTTTTTAAGTGCACACTTTGTTCCTGGTAGAACAAGGCAGGAACACCCCTCTTGAACTCAGAATGAGACAGCTGAAATAATCTTTATAATGTATTATTACAGGAAGTACTCTTGAACAGAGCAAAACATCCCAAAAAACTGGACACCAAAAACTTGTATTTCTGTATAAAGACAGCCAATTTTAATTTCAAGTACAAGTCCATGGGGATAGTCATGAGGACATCTCTTAGCTTTAGTAAAAATTTTATTTCCTCATGCTCATTCTCCTACCCACCATATTCCCCCCAAATTGAAGCTTTGTAATTCCATTGACTTTAGTTGATTCTCTTAGAGTGTTTCCTCCCAGTTTTTTGGACCCAGATCTCATCTCTCAAAGGTAATGTCACCGGCTGACATGTATGACCCTGAGTGTTGACTCATAGATTGTTGGAGTAGAAAGAAGTTTTGAGATCTTCCAGTCATCGTTTTACAGATGAGGAAGTCAAGACTGGAGGAAGTTACAGACAGGTAGTGTCATAATCAGGGTTAGAAATCAGGTCTCTGTATTCCCGGTGTGATTTTTCACTCCCGCCTCACAATGCATGCTCCTTACATAACATATTCCTATGAATATGTAAGGACTTGGTTAAAAATGATTTCTACTTAACAGACATGGTAGAGCTGAAAAATAAAAGTAAATAAGGTAAATAAAGACTGGTTTCATCTTTCATTGAATAAATAAATAATTCTTAAATCTTTATCCTCAGAATTAGGCCTTTAAAAAAAAAAAGTAGAGCCGATCCTCAGCATTGAGGGAAGAGTAGGGCTCAGTTAGTGGATACAAAATAAATTTCCATGTCCTGAGATGATGTGAAATTCACTTTACTTTTAATCATTTATTATTTATAGGCCAGATTGGTCAAAAGAATAGGAGAATCAGAAAGTAACTTAAAGGTTATCTGTTTGAACCTCCTTGACTGATGGATGAATTCCTACTACGTAAGATTCTCAAGAGGCAATCATTGTCTTTGAATATCTGCAGTTATGGTGCCCTGAGAGAGAAGGGGGAGAGAGAGTCAGGAAGATCTGAGTTAGTTGTGTGACCCTGGGCAAGTCAGTTAAACCCTGTTGGCCTCAGTTTCCTCATCTATAAAATGAGCTGGCAAACCATTCCAATATCTCTGCCAAGAAAACCCCAAAAGGGGTTCAAGACAAGTCAGACATCACTGAAAAACAAAATGATGGGGAACTTACTACTATGTGAAAGGCAGTCTGTTCCTTGTTGCTTCCTCAGTTTGTTTTCGTTTCACTTGAAACGAAAACATCCATGTAAATAGCCATGGGATATGTTTACAAGTTGGCTATTTCTTCCTTTGCTTTTTACTCTTCATTTCTCTCTCCCCTCCTCCTCCCCCCCTCCCCCTGCCCCCCTGCCACCCCACCTTCAAGTCTGTCTTTCCCCACTGGTAACAGAAGTAGAAGACTACAAAATGATTTATCCTTAGTGCCCTCTAGGTGTAAAAATTTCTTATTTGGGGCCAATGACTATTTATGAGCCTGAGCTAATACAACTTTAGACTGAGAGTCACCTATGTCTGAAGGACTTTTTTTCTGACATGTTATTCATAACTATGACACAGAGATAATGGGAGCTGAAATTCCAAACTTCTGAAATGATGGAGCTGAACTGACCTTTTTTTTGTGATCAATTCCCCTCTTCCCCCCACTAAACTGTGATCAATTCCCCTCCCCGCAAGTGAAGCTTAAAATTGCCTTAAGACTTTGGAACCCTATCTATCTGTCTAAAGCTCTGAAACACCCTTGAAGGCTGCCAAAACAACTGGACTGATTGTTGCACAGTCCGATTATTTCTGTTAGGGGCACTGCTTCTTTCAATTAGTAGACCAGCATTTAATTTGTGTCCCACCACAGCTAACTAAAACCAAATGACAGTCACAAATGGCTTGTCACAAGAGGGGTGGAGTAAAGTTGAGGGGGAGGGCAGCCAGGGGGAGGGAAAGCTTCTTTGTGAATGACCACCACACCCTATTGACTTTGGGATTTGGTTTCCTCAGCCCGGATGTAGCCAGAAGGGTCACCACAAAGGTTAAGAGCCAAGGACCTATAGGGAGGCTAAGGATTACTCTGCCCTTTAACTGAGGTGCCTTCCAGGTGGTCACCATGGAAATCCCTTTTCCTGGGGCCTCTTAGGATAAGCCTCAAGTATGTTCATGGGGCATATGGGCATGTGAACCATGGAAAAGGACATGGAAGAAATCTCCTTGGTCTGCCCTCTTGACCTGCTCTGTGGCTCTAAATACAAGGTCAAGGGGACTATTGGTGTTGCCTACTTAGGTAATTAGGACATCGAGGGTAAAGAGTTAGAGAAAATGCAGAAGAGTTGTGGAGGTTTTGTTCCTAGGGCAGAGGTTGGGCTGTGGTAGCAAAGGGCCTGGTTTCTGTTGTTACTAAAAGCCCATTTTTTTTAATGCTTTAGACTTTGGCTTGAACTTTTTACTTGGGGTTATAAGGTGGAATAAGCTTAGGCGTGCATGAACAAGGTCCTTCTTAGTGAGATCCAGGGCCCTGTGAAGGCTTTTTTTTCCCCCGTGAGAGAAAGGAGTTGAACAGGCTTTCACAAATCTGCCAACAGCTCGATCCCCTCACAACCTCAGGATAATTTTGATGTATGGCATGTGAAAAGGAAAAGTTATGATCTAAGTTGAGTGATAACTTCTTATTACATAGCAATGGGTATATCTCACTTAATGGAACTGAGGCATTTAGAAAAATATGAGTATAGGGTGACTTTCAGTTAGCTGAATGATGCTTTCCCATACAATGTATACTTATGTAGCCATGTTCTAAAATCATACTTTGAGCAATTGTCTTAAGAGGAAATTTAAGGAAAATTGAAAATTGTTCTTTTAGACTATCTTCAGTAATACTCAGTACAAGCCACAAATATAAGATGAAAATAATACTACAAAAATTCCTAAATTGTATGTCTGTGTTTACTTTGGGGTGGAGATATTAATAATCCAGGAATTGCCTACTCCTTTAAATATTACAATATAGGCAACTGATTTCTGTTAGTTTCCCATCAGGATCAGATGGAATCTTCCCTCCCAAGCTTTTAAGCTAAAGGTTATTGGCTGAGTATAGGTGACTCTTAATTGTTTATTTCACTAAGAGTTTTTAACTGAGCCTGGTGTCTGTGGCTAGTTAGCTCAGTTGTTTAGAGTTAATGAGGCCAAGGTCACTGGTTCAACCCCCATATGAGTCAGCTAACTCTGCCTGTGTTCTCCTGCCACAGACTTCACCCTTAACCCCATCCAGCTGTCTCACAAATGCACATTGCTGGTCACAGGAGAGACAGAGTAAGGGAGTATGGAGGAAGCAGATCCATCACTACTAGTCAAATCAACAAGCATCTGTGAAACACCTACTATGTGACAGGCTGTAATAAACCTTGGACCGAGAAGCACAATGATGTGGAAAACTTGCATCATAACCCAGAAACCTGGCTTTAATTAAGCCTGATGTCTTCACTGGCTGGCTCTGAATTTTAGTCAAATCACTAACCCATTTCCAGCTAGTTTCCCCATCAGGAAAATGCCTACAATAATGTTTATCAAACAACAGATATTTACTCTGCTAGGATTCTTAATACCATCATTATGAAACATACCTAACAATAATCATAATGTTTATATAGTGCTTTAAAATTTGCAACAAATGTGTCAACTTATTTGATTTTCTCAACAACCATTTGAGGTATGAGTTACTATTCTCTCCATTTTACAGGTGAAGCGTCATATAACAAACCCATATACACTTTAGTAAATGGTCTTTGAGAGATATATTATGACCAAAAACATCATCCTCCTATGGCTAACCTGGGGAAGAGCCTCTCTGAACTTGGTCCTGCTAGTCCTGTCAAAACAGATCTGTAGTCCATAACTACACCCATTTTTGAAGCATTCTCAGCTTAGTAATACTTTGACTCGGCTGGGCATAGTTTTCCAGGCTCACCTCCTTGACACGATGGGTCTTGGGAAAAAGACTTTGGTCAGAGTGGCTCCTTGATCCATTCTTAAAACAACAATAAATACAGCAGCAGTAGCAACAACTACCACCACAATCACTTCATCCAGGAGTGAGCCAGAGGGAGCTCCCTGCCCATCAGGTAGAACACAGTTACTAAGAGGATTAGCTTCAACACTTAGCATTTCTCTAATTTTGAGTTTTCTTTAAGCAGGCTCTAAGACTTTGGAAGCTTATTTTTATTATTTTTTATTTTTATATTTTGTATTTATTTTCCGAAGCATATTTTATTTTCATGTCATTTCTGTAATTGGATAGAAACATATATTGTGTGCTTTACAGATGGAGAGAAAGGAGACACAGAGAGGTTGTATAATTTGTCAGAGGTCACACAGTAGTACATGATTAGCAGAGCAGAGACTAGAACCCAGATCACCTAACTCCAACCCTGTTTTTTCCAGCAGTCTATGCTGCCTCCCAGTGGACAGATTATTTGCCTGGGAATTGTAAATTTCTAAATTCTAACGTCTTCAAGCAAGGGCTTTCCCTATCACTAGTTACATTCCTTTTGGCCAGCTGCCTTATAATCTGCAAAGTGGCACAACTTTTTCCATTAGTGGAGAGATCAAATAAATAAAAAGAATAGTTTCTTAACATGCAACTTGCCTAATTAATGGAAACATTTTTTGGAGCACTTTGTAAATTTTGAAGACTTTTTTACAAAGGCAATTTAGAAGAAGGGGGAATGTAGCTAAAGAGAAATTGTGTGCTCCAGTCCCCTGCCTGTTTTGAGATAAATTCCAGTGTGGTTTAACCTGAGGAGGGCTGAAGTATTCCTGCATTCTCTGCATTCGGTCACTAAGGAGATATATTCCTTCATTCGACATCTCAAGTTGGGTTTGTACTGTTTTGGTGCATGTTACAGGAACTGAAAGTTTGTAAGGTCGTTAGAGGAGAGAGGGAAAGAAGAGAAATCAGATTTGCCTTTTTTAAAGGATTATTAGCTCCACGTTAATGATTTTTGTCCTCTCTTCTCTAATACGATTCAGACTCTGCTCTTCTGTGGAATAGGAGAGGAGCCAGAATGGTAAGGGTTTTTACCAATCTCTGCATCAGTAATCCTATCACGTGCCTGAGGGATTCATCCCAGGGAAATAAACACATTAGGAACTCCCTGGGCTTTGCCATCTCCAGTATTCCTGAAGTAGTGGAGAGCTTGGCCTGCCACTGAGGAAGCCGCTAATTCCGGAGCATTCAAGCCAGTAGACTTTCATCTCACATAGGTTGTGAAGTATAGGTGTTTGTTTGCTCCCAAGAACGAACTGACCTCGTTCTTCTACCAACCCAAACCTCTATATAATTCAGTGGGTTTTTCCCCTCCCCCCTCTCCTTGACTCTGACTTTCCAAGTCCATGGTTATGCGTTGTCTTCATCCATTGGAATGTAAGAGTCTAGAGGAGGGGCACTCTCTTGTTTCCTTACATTTGTATCCCTAGCTTCTCTGACAGTATCCAGCCCATAGCGAGCAGTACATTCTTCATTGGTCTGATGGTCTGCCTTTGTATCTCTCTCATTCTCATCTGTTATCTCTCTAGATCTGCCTGTCTTATATGCCTATATCTCTAGCCCTATGTCATCTATATATACCTCTCTAGCTATCTGTTTGTCTATCTAGATAGTCCTATTTTACTATCTCCTATCCATCTATGTATGTATGTATGTATCTACCTATCTAGATGTCTAACTATCTGTTTCTGTCTATCTCTATCTGTCTATCTATCTATCTATCTATCTATCTATCTATGTCCATCTGGCTGTATATGTCTCTCTATCTCTCTCTGTAATCTTTAGTAAATTTTAAGGTTTGACCTGAAGTATTTATTTCCAAAACTCAAGAGAAACAGGGAGAGAAGGGAGACTAGAGATCAGCCATTTAGCAGAGGGGGAAATAGCAGACAATCCACTGTAGTCAGGAGAGCCCTGAGTTCCAAATTAGCTGTGTGACCATGGGTATATAAGTGACTTAGCCCCTTTGAGCCTCAGTTTCCTCACTTGTAACATGGCAATAGTATCTTCAGTTTCACAAAGGTTTCTGGAAAAAAATCAAATGAGATAAGGTGTTGAAGGTATTATGTAAACTTTAAAATGTTACATAAAAGTTAACTTTTAAAAATGGCAGTAACAACAGTAATAAGTTATGTGATGACCAAATGAGAGAAATTGGAACTATCTATCATTTTCTGATATATAAATTACTCCCTCTATTTTAGGAGCATCTTGTCTTATTAGAGAGGTTGGTGCTATTTTCAGCTATTTGCAAGGTATAAAATAGAGACAGCTTCTATGTGACTAGAGAGGGCAGAATTTAAAGCCACAAGTAGCAATTACAAGGTAGGGAGATTTTCAGTTTAGGACAAAGTCGTTAGTAAGAGAGGAGTCCCAGAATGGAAGAGATCGCTTTATGAGGGAGCGTTCCCTTTCCTGAAGGTATGCTAGCAGAAACCAGATAACAACTTATCAGAGATGCTGTGGAGGTGATTCATACATCAAGCATGGGATGGGATCAGATGAGCCTTTAAAATCTTTTCCACCTCTGAGACACCATGATCCCATGAGTATGTTTCCTCTCATTCGCTGTCCTCGGCTCCCTGAGGACATAGATGTGTATAATGGCAAGCTGAAATTTACTAGGGTACCAGAGCGTTCACCAGCCTGATCAAGCATTCCCTCCCTCCCAGCCCCCAAAGCCTGAGCCAAGCAGAGGGCAGGGGATTGGGAACATGCTGCACAAACTTGGCAGGGAAAGGAAGACCGTTAAGTGAAGGCTAATTGGAAGCTGCCCCAAACTGCACTCTGCTGGAACTATTTACAATATCTTTCAAGCAGTGACTTATTGGGTTATTCACTAAAGGGTGGAAGGGGGTTGGGGAGGAGGCAGGGAGTGGCAAGGGGGTGGGAAATGACTTGATAGACTTAGATGCTTGGAAGAAGACTTTGTCTGCTTTTAAAAATTCAGGCTCTTAACTCTTACTGGGCACACATGCAGGTGTCTCTATAGAAGACACTGTCTACAGCAGGGGTGTGGAGGGGAGTGCAGCCTCAAGACCACATGTGGTCCTCTTGTTTGAATTCAGTCTAAGGGCTGCCCTTGAGGACCTAGATGACCCCATGTGGCCTCCAGGCTGCAGGTTCCCCACCCCTAGTTTATGGTGTAGTGGAGAGAGTTTGAGACATATGTGACCTTAGGAAAGTCTCTGAACCTATTTTCCCCATCTGTAAAAATCACTACAGTCTGGTCTTACTGTTGTGAGTGAAACTTTTATAAACTCTGAAGTACTTAGAGAAATATGAGGAGCTCTTTTTATTAAAGGTGATGTGATCTACATCTTCTGATTTCTGCCATTGGATTACCCCACATCTTTTCCAATGATATGTGGGGGTTTTATGTTTGTGGATTAATTATTCCTCCCTTTTCTCCCTGTTATCATCTCTTGGTAGCAATAGAGAACTTCCTGCTTTCTCCCAGGTTCTTCACTACTTCATTAATATCCCATTCAGTATTACTGTGGCTGTTGTGAATATTATGGCGGCAGCTTGGCATAATAAATAACACAGTTGGCCTTATTGTCAGGAAGACTAGAATTCAAGTTTGTCCTCTGATTCCTACTGGCTGTATGACCTTGGCTAAGTCAGTTAAATTCTTGGTGTCTAGAACACTTTTTTCGAAGACTATAAATGCCTGAGTAGACATAATCTGCACTGGTAGAGGTAATTTCCTCCCTGGGAATTCCTTATACTGATGAAATCACAGATTTGGTCCCAACCCCTTCCCTACCCAAATGATGATGGTGATTATCTCTGTCAAATTCCAGGATGAAATTTACTGGTTCCTAAAATTCTTAACCCTGTTTCCTCAGTTTCCTCATTTGTGGAATGAGTTGGAGATGGAAATGACCTCAAATGGGATTACGAAGCATTGGGCATGACTGAAAGGCATCATCAACAACAGCTATCCAATTTACCTTGTTTCAACATTACCTATTTGAGGAAAAAGAGTTAGAAATGGAATCAGAATAAAACTGTCTTCATGTATACTTCCTGGTTGGGCCACCTCTCTGAGCTTTAGTTACCTCATCTCTAAGAAAGGATAATACCTGTTGTTATACATTTAAGTACACCATTGTCAGGAATGACAGTGATTTTGAAGTGATTCATTAACTTTAAAATGTTATGTAAACATCAGTCCTTATTGTTACAACCTAAGGCCAAGACCATTTTGAAAGCCAGTGGAAATCACAGGTAAAGCAGCACAGGATGGTCAACCTTATCTTTATTTTTGCTCTCTCATACTCATTGTAGGGTGCCATGCTGACCTCTTCCTCTGCCCTCCATATCCTTACTTTAGATACATGGGCAACTGCTCACATGGAGGTGTCGAAGCCACCCATGATGACAACCACTTAATAGGGCCAACAAAGTAGGTGATCAGAAAAGTTGATATTATTCAGAGAAGCAATTCCTTTCTGTTCTGCAAATCTTACCTATGTAGAAAGCAGACAAAAGGGGACAGGAGGACAGCCTTTCTTTCTTTAGGTACCTGCCCTGTTATGATGCTATTAATTGACACTGCTAATTTATTAATCATTGGGCAAGGAAGGACTTGACTAGTTTGTCACCCCTAAGAAAGAAGGATGAATAATGAACAAAAATAAAATTATGGCTTTGGGGGAATTCTTAATCTTGGATTTGGAATGAGAAAGTCTGGCTTCAAATTCTACCTATGCAAGATATTACTTAAGCATTTTTGAGTAAGTCATCTGACCTCTCCAGGCCCCAATTTCTTAAGCAGTTTCCTTGGGAAAATGAGGGGGTTTGACTAACTTCATATCTATGATCCATGAACCTACTTAAGGTAATGAACCATTTTTCTATAAGGTAGAAATACCCATTTATATTTAATTATCATATGTGCTAATTAAAATGAATTTTCTTGCAATTAAAACAGGTTTCCTAAGACTCCCTTACCGGGCAGTACTTTATTAATTCTAGTTACTGTATGTCATTGATAGTGAAACAAAACAAAAAAATTCCATTTGCATTTAGAAATTCACTTAGAATTTTCACTAGTTCTACCTGGCTTCTTTCCAATTTAGTTTGAATTAGTGAACTTTTACTGTATCTTGGGAACAAGCTCCAGGTATTTCACATCCTTACTATACATTCTCCCTTTTCTTCTTCTCTTGTCCTTCCTACACCCCATCCCCACTGCCTGAATCCTCACCATGTAATCAGTGCTTGGATCCAGCAGTAGGAGAGTGCCAGCTTGCTAATATTTGCCCAGCAGATAAGAACCATGGGAAAAAGATTCTGAAAGGTTGCTGAGTAGAATTCCCTTAGGACTAGACAATGAACTTTAGGCTGCCTCACTTAAATTTCTAACTCAGTGTCTTTTCTTAGACTGCTGGAGGTCATAGGAATATTAGGTCTAGAGCTGAAAGCCATGTAGGTCAAACATCTCATTTTATAAATAAGGAAAATGAGACCCAGGGGGATGAAGTGATTTACCCAAGGTCAATCATGTAGAGTAACTGTCTGAGAGTCCTTTGACTCTAGAGCTAGTGGTTTTTTTTATTTGTTTTTTGTTTGTTTTTTAATCACTTGACTCCCTTTATTAATATCATTCTTACGCTCTCTAATAATACTTGACCATCTCTCATCACATGTTCAGTCCCTTTATTCTAAGGAAAAATATCTGGTGAAACTCAGGAATTGTGTATGATTAGAAAGGACATGTTGATTGCTCTGTTTGAATAGAAGAATCCTTAGCTACTTGTTCATAAATCTAGGAGCAGGGGAGTATTCCTAGTGGCTTGAAGGCCTGAAGCACATGGCTCCCATATCCCCATGTTGAAGAAAGTTGTGGTTGTAGGAATTGATCCCATCTTCTGTTTTTGAAACTCACCCCCCTGAGCTATCTGGAGGGGTGTAGGAGAGGGTAGATGGGTGCTTGATGAGAAGTGGCACAGATGTGGCTTTGGAGATCCCTTTCATTAGAATACAATATGGAGGCCCTTTAAGGATGTTTTCAAGGAGATTCCTGAATAAATGGAAGGTTCAATTCAACTGAAGGCCCATAGAATCTGGGAAGAAAAGATATCAAACAGTTCCTGCCTTCAGGAGGTTATGTCATGTGCACAGAGGGGCAAATACCAAATATTTACAAAGTAAAGACATTTATTTATAGTCATTTTGTTGTTGGGATGGGGGATGACTGAGGAAAGGCCACCCTGAACCTTGAAGATGGAGAAGAGGGAGGAGACCATTACAAGCATGTGTGGGAGGGTGGAAAATTTGCTGAGGTCTCTTTAACCTATAAGATTCCATCATCTTCTAACTACAGTTGTCTGACTCAAGATTTGTGGGCTTCACCAGTGCTTTGTTCGACTTGACCTTGGATTTAAGCACTTCAGATAGAAGACTCTAGGATTAACATCCCCTACCACTTCCTAACTCAGATAGGTCCTGGGACTCTATCTTAACACAAGCTGGCATTGATTTGGTGACATGACCACAAGCACTGTTGTCACTAAGTTCCATAATTAGTGATGCAACAGGGTAATCAGTTAATTCAGATGTCAAGTTGGGATAATCCAGCCTAGAAAGACAGTTGTCTGTATCCTCTAAACTTATCTGCCTTTCACCATAGCACTGACCTGTTAACAACTGTGAAGTCCAAATATACATATGTTAACGAAGGCCCAAGTAGTTAAGATTACTAAATGGGAGAAAAATAGATCATCGTGAGTCACTGGTTTAAAGCCAAGGGTCATCAGGCATCTTGTTTTTTGCTCCCAGGATCCTTTCCTTTTCGCTCATTCCATGGCATACATCCCTCACTGTGCCTGACCTTGAAAATGCTTTGGAAAAATAATTGTGATTATAGGTATGAGGTGGCCCTAAAATGTGTGATGCTTTCTGTTGACCTCTCCAGCATCCCAGCCCCAGAGGCATCCAACAATCTCCCTGAGAAGAGCCCAGGGTGCAGTGAAAATGGTAATGCACTTGGAAACAGAGGACCTGAATTTGAGTCTTGGCCTTGCCATTTCAATCTCTGTCTCTTCACCTGCAAATTGAGTGGGTTGGACTAGGTCACCTCTAAAGTGCCTTCCAACTCTAAATTTATGATCCTTTGATACCATAATCCTCACAATAAGTTGTGTTGTGCTTTGGGGGAAACCCTGGAGCCCCAAGGCCTTGACTTACCTCTGTGTGCTAGTCATTAGCTAATGTTTTCCCTCTGCTGTCTTTCCTGAAGTGCTTTCTACTCTCCTTGGCTCTCTGACCTACAATAGAGGTGCATCTTTTGGATCAACCTTTCTCCATTATAAAATATCTGCCTTCCCTGTGCTCCTTGATCAGCCCTCCTAATTCTGCTCTCCTACTCCTCCTAATGACTATTCTCCCCCAAAGAAAGTGGAAATAGAATGATAATCTGTTCTGTACTTGCCGCTTCTAAAGAACCAAGTAGCTCATGTTATTGAAAAAAAATATTATTGATGTGTGTTGGATTTTTTACATTACAAACATTTTACACGTTACTGTGTTTCTGGAGAGCAACATTCAGATGCACTTTCTTATGTAGAAAGGTCACCCTTTAGCTAAGGGCAAAACAAGCTGTTTGAAGTCCACAAACTTGCACACATGCACACACACACACACTCTCACAACACGTGTACTCAAGGTGGCCAATCTGTTGCCTTTTTTGGCACTGCCATCTCTTCCCCTTCTTTTCTCTTTCTTCTCCCAGTAGCATGCTGTTAATCTCAGGAGGGGAGACCTGCCCCATTACACACAAGATGATCGTCACCAACCCAGTGGGTGCAGATAGATAGATCCATCTAGCAGTGTGTTAATAAAGGGCCTGGTGAGAAATAGAAAAATGTCACCCCCAGGTAGTTCAAATCATCTGCTGTGGTGGTTGCCTGCTACCTTCTACAGTCATGATTTGCTTATGATTGCCCAAGAGGAGGGTTTGGGTGTAGAGCAGAGCCAGGGGGCTCACCAACCCTGTGTCAGGACAGTGGAAAGTGACATTAGCAAGGAGATTTCCTTGCTTTATTTTCTTCTCTGCTGGGAAACATTAGATTTTTCTGTATTGGCAAGGCTCACAGCTGGTAAGCTGAGGGATGTGCCAGGTTTCCTCTTCTCCAGAGCTAGGGGTGAAGCATCAAGTTTCACCTTCTTGTCAAACCTGCCCTTCCACCTGCTGTCCCCCAATGCCCCGACCCCATTTCTCTTTCTTCGGCCTTTCCTCTGTGGTCTCTCCCTGCGTGTCTCTGCATCTGTCTCTGTGGCTCAGTCTCAGTGGCTTCATCCACCTCCTTCCTCTCTGCGCTTAGCTCCTGCAGAGCCAGCCAGCCTCGTGCCTTTCATTACCACGTTAACAAACTCGAGTCGTGCCTAACGAGGACGCCTCATACGTTATGCTAATGATCAAGAGACATGTTAATGATATTTTAGAAGCCTAATTAGTGGAATATATAACTATATGCAATTTGGTAATGGACTGTGACAACAAGTTGTTAAAAGGGGGCTTGACAAATCCAGTTCCATGTGGCCTCAGACAAACAAGAGCTGAGAATGGATGAATGGAAATCCAACAGGGAGATAGAGGAAGGAGGTGTATGTATGTTTGGAGTTGGGAGCAGGCATGCAAGGGGGTAAACACAAATTCACTTGTGTATGGGTCAACTTTTCAGATAACATGGCAATTGGAGTCCTCTCCTTCTGATGACCACAAAGTCAAATAAATATCTCTAAAGGATTCTTGGAACTCTCCAATTTAAGCAACTGCTACTGTTGCCATTAGATTATAAAAAAATGTAGCCTGAGGCAATAGTGTGATACTATACATATAATGTTTCTCTTATACCATCATAAATTTTTTGTATGTAGCTGTTTATACTTGGTGGATGAATCCTTGTATCAAAGTTACCTTTTTAAATAAATTAACAGTCGAGAGCAATCAGGTCAACTGGGACGCATGACTATACCACCCCTTCTCAGTAGTTGGTTCCCTTCGATGGGAGCCAAACAGGGCATTAATGTACACTGGTACGGTAGACCTCTAACTAGCAATTTGTGCCCAGGATGAGCAGCCCTGTACATATGTCCTTCCTTAATTTGTAGTTTGTAGCTGGAATCATGGACACCCTCAAATTTCAGAAGGCTGATTCTAGGGGAAGGGCAAAAGCAGGGAAGATGGCAAAAAACTTAGCTGGAGTGTGGCCATGGCGTTAGCGGAGGCGTGACGGTAGGGGAGAAGGGAAGCTGCCAATCATTATGGCTAAGGACTGTTGCCAACCGAACGTTAAGCCTGGTTATACCAAAGGGCTAGACACGCTATCAGTGCCCCGCTAATTTTGTGCTCTCGGGTCAAAGCTGCTGACCTGTCCTCATGATGGCAGATAGTTCTATAAAATCAGTCACTAGACAATCATTTTATTTCTGTGCTGAAAACCTTGGTGTGTTCTCTCCATGGTACTTTCTTCCTCCAACACCTCCTTAACTAGGCATCTTGCAGAATTTTAAGCAGGGTTACCTTTATCTTCTACAAGAGATTTTGTTTGATAAAGTTGCTTTTAAAGCAAATTTCCTTAACTTGACCTATTTTTCCTCTGGATTCAAGTATAAAGTTGGTAATACATGGATATGGGTGGGTTGTGGGGGAACTCCCAAGACTGAAAGGAAAACTTTTCATGAAAAAGAATTAAAGTGATGAATTCTTTCAATCTCAGAGCATTAACAATCTCCACCCTGCTTTTTTTTTTCTGCGTATTTAAAATGTCTAATAGAGCTGGGATAGTAATACCAAACTTCATCAATAGGTGTCGCTAATACAAGTTATACTGTAGTCCGACGCTATCTTCAGTTTGAGGTTTCTTGTTCCAAAAGGAGAGTTAGTAGTTTACTTATATTCTTGACACTTTTTGGTAATATAAGATCATAGAGAACACTTCTTCCTCTTTCATGAATTATAATCTTTCTGTTCCTCACCTTTCAATAATGAATCTCTCTTAGCTTAGCCAGATAGTGACATACGTACAGGCTATCATCAAACACAGATATGAAGCCTTTTCCCTTTGGAAGGACCTTCCTGGGATGATGCTTTACCAGCACAACCTTTAAGAACCCAGTGTCACTCTCATGCCTTGATGAAATATTAGCATAAGTCTTTGGTGAGGGATTGTGAGAGATCCCTGGTCTTGGACCTGATTGTATGTGTGGCAAGGCAACCAGAAAGGTACGGCAGGATAAAGCAGATATCTGTGATTCTGTGGCTGAAAGTCTGATGATGGTATGCCCATCTTGCCAATCAAAGGATAGTTGAACACCTGGTGGTATTTAATTAATTAGTCAAGGATGCTTAGGCCTTCTTGTATGTTGCTTGTATGTTGCAGCAAGCATTTATTTAACATTTTATAAATATCTCATTTTGTCCTCACAATGACTGTGGGATATAAGTAATATTAATATCCCCATTTTACAGATGAGGAAAATGAGGCAGGCATGTTAAGTGACTTGGTCAGGGTCACAGAGCTAATAAATACCTGAGGCTTCATTTGAGCTCAAATTTTCCTGACTTCTCCCACAGATATTTCATGGAAGTTCAGGAATTTCTTTAAGTGAAACAGATAAAGGTAGACAGATCACCTGAGAGCAAAATGGATAAAATGTAAGCTGGGCAGTGTTGTTATTTAGCTGTTTTTTAGTCATGTCCAACTCTTCAAGACCCCATTTGATCTTTTCTTGGCAAAGATCCTGGAGTGCTTTGCCATTTCCTTCTCCAGTTCATTTTACAGTTGAGGAAACTGAGGTCAGGATCACATCGCCAGTAAGAATCTGAGGCCAGATTTCAAGTCAGGTCTTACCGACTCCTGGTCCAGTGCTCTATGCACTGCACCATGTAGCTGCCCAGTGTAGGCAACGGCAGCTTATAAAAATGATTCTTTGCTTCCTTCTCACCATATGTGTGAAAACACACACACACACACACACACACACACACACACACACACACACACCCAGGCTCAGTTTTCTCATCTTTAAAATGGAGATAATGACAAAATCTGCTAAGCCTGTTCTGAGCATCAGATGAGGAAATATCAATAAAGAACTGTGCTATATAAATGAAAACTATTTTACTTAAGCATAGACTTCTATACATGCTTCAATGTATCTGTGGTCTGACTCCCTCCATGTAGTGGGCAGCTTATTTATGCCTTCTCATCTTGAGCAACCTTAGTCCATTTCTTACTGTAAAATTCTCTATTAGGAGGAGTAGGGATCCATTACATGTTGAAAGACTTTCTCCAGGTCTCTTACCATTCTGTGGGTACTAACTAGCAAAGCACAGACCACTGGTTCAGAAGACTTAAGTTCAAATTCAAACTTAGATACTTACTAGTGAGGTGACCTGCATCAATTTCTTTATCTGTAAAATGGAAATAATGATAGTTTGTACCTCCCAGAGTTGTTATAAGGATCAAATGAAATAATATGTGTAATGTTTTACAAGCCTTAAAGTACTGTAGAGATGCTATCATTGTTGTTATATGTTTGGCTGACCAACCACCTTTTCCTGTTATATGTATTTATTTGTGTGTATACATAAATTAGAAATGACTATATATACTCAGAAATCATGACATCACATCTATAGTTAGACACACATATATATGTATGTACATACATATACATATACACACATACATAACAGGAAAAGGTGTTATAATGTTCAGCAGTCTTGTGTCCAGTGTTGACTAAACTGAGAACTCTTGTTTTAATTAGCTGCTGCAACTGTCATTTTGAATATGGGAGCTTTGGGATGTTGGTTGTTCCATCTGCCAATCAGCTTCTGTAGGGCATAGGACACACAAACATGTATATTTATGTATATGTGTACACAATACGTACATGTCCTTACACATACATGCATATATACCCATATACCGATGAACATACACACACCTCTATATATACAGCTCTCCATCTCTACCTTTTCCATCCTCTCTCACTCTGGGACACATTCTTTCTTGATTTTTACTGTTTCCTGTAGTGGAATTTCATAAATTCATCTTTAGATAATGTTTCAAAAATCCATTTAGTGTCTCATTGTCTTTCTAAATGGAAAACCTCACCGGTCTGCTTTCTCTTCCCGCTTCTTTCTGGTGCTTGGCAGTAAAGGTGGAAAGACCTTGATTTTCTTACTGACTTTTATATTTTTTCCTAGTTTAAATGAGAATCTTCATTTTGGGGAGGGAAGGGGAGAGAGGAAAAAGTGTTCAGGGGAGCCAGGGGGAAAAGCACATTCCTTACCAGTGCCTTTTTCACCGAGTTGTTTGAAGCTAGGAAAATTAGCAGCCTCTTTGATGCTCAAAAGACTTTTCATCTGTGTGTGTGTGTGTGTGTGTGTGTGTGTGTGTGTGTGTGTGTGTGTGAATATTGAGTTGAAATTCTTTTCTTACCACTTATTTGGTTTTTCTGCTAATAATGAAATTATAATGAGGTCCCTGATGGGATTAAAAAAAAAACACCTCACATGAATTATCCCATTTCCTATTCACCCTCCTTTTCCCTTTCAGTAAATCCTATTCTGCATAATAGGTCTTTGTCTCTGGCTTGCAGATAGGCATGGAGGAGGGCTGGAATCTGAAATGCCCCTATTGTTCTGTTGAGCAAATAGGCTATAAAGTTCTGGGAGGCCACAGTGTGCTTTCTTTCTTTCTCTTTTTCTCTCTCTCTTTCTTCCTGTCATTCTCTATCCCTTCCTTCCTTCCTTCCTTCCTTTCTTCCTTCCTTCCTTCCCTCCCTCCCTCCCTCCCTTCCCTCCCTCCCTCCCTCCCTCCCTTCCTTCCTTCCTTCCTTCCTTGTATTTGGTGTAGATGCAGTTTTTACATTTCACTATTTTTCATTCATGTTTCTTAACTTTTTTTTGCAGGGGGGGGAGATTCAGAGGACCTATGACTTTTTATTGGGACCTAGTTGGGTGTGCCTGTAACTGCCTTGATTGGTGTGGAATAGTAGGATATGGAACCTTGGGAAAACATTGCTTGGGTTGATAAATATATCTACTATTCTTTTAAAAAATATATTAATTCCCCCCTCCCCTTCATTTGATTCCTTTCCAAGGGTCATTTTTCAGCTTAGACTTGATTATTGACTGACTGATTGAAGAGGGTAGGTGGATACAAGGAGAGGAATATGCTTCATATGTATCTTGATTTACAGTTTTCAAAGGACTTGCCAGTCTGTTGTCCCTGATGACATATATACTGACTGTGCAACACTGGTTGACTATAGGCATCTCTCAAAGTTACAGAGAAGGTACTGACATACATTAGTAAAGGAAACTCCCTTATTCAACAGTTCCCTTTACCAATGACATCAGAGGTGCAGTCCATACCCCTAAGCCTTCCCATCTCTTATATCCCTTGGGCGCACAACAAGCCCATGAGGTAGAAATGGCAAGTAATTATTATTTCCTGTTTTGCCAGGGTAGAAACAGGCTCAGAGAAGTAGCAATTTGCTTAAGGCGGTTACTTTAAGCCAGTCAATGGAGGTGGTAGGACAAGAACCCAACTTTTATGATGCCTATACCTGTATTTTTTCCATTGGCATTTAAATGTTTCACCTAACATTGTTCATGTACAAGACTCAGTTGGAGATCATTCCCCAGACATCTTTTTCTTGGATCTTGGTTCTCAGAGCAGTATTAATAACTGGTTCTAGGGAGCTCACTCCCAATCATGATCTCCACAGGTCCCCCCTCTCCTCCTTCCTCCCCACCATTAACTAGTTATAATAAAGCATGAAAATCTTTACAGTTGGTGATTTTATATCATAGATCAAAGATCAAAGCTGAGGAATACACAGCAACCGTAAAATTAACTGCTTTTTCAATTTTACAATGCTTTCAGTGATAGAGAATCATATAAATTTAATATTAATTAAACACTTAGCTTTTAACCTCCTCCTGCATCTACTTTTGGCTAGTTGCTGGAAAAAATTAATTGGGCATCTTAAATCTTGTGTTACTAAATGCTTTGACAGGAAGGGTTTCCAAAGCACTTCTAACTTCAGCAAAATGCACTTGGAATATTTGTCCTTCCATCACCTAATTGAAAAGTCCTTTTTTTAAACTTAAAGAAAATGAACCATTTGGTGATTTAAAAAAAAAAAACAAAAAAGGAAGTAGAGCTTAGAGCCTGGGGCTTTAACCTAGTCCTCTGGCACACTTAGCTTATCACAAAATGGAAGCCATTGGTGTTCCATTATTATAAATACTCTATTGGTCAAGTATTCATTGATACCGGTATGTTACTGGCCTCTTGCTGGTCTGTTTGTGTTGCTTGTATCCTTTGGGTTTTCAATCTGGCAAGTATCTCCTTTTGCATCATTGACTAAGGCTTAGAGATAAGATTTGTTTTTATAGTCATGAGCCACAATGTTCAGGGTAGAAGGAGATCACTTTTTGCACTTCTAGGAACAGTCCCTCTGTGATACAAGCTTCAACATCACAACACAAAGTGGAAAGAAATATTTTATTTCATGAGATGCTTAAGAGATGAAGGGCATTTGGCTGGGTCTGTGTCTTTGGGATAATCTTAATGCTACAGTGTACATTATCTAGCAGATTGTAAACTCCTTGATGCCAAGAACTGTTTCTTTTTGACTTAGTATCTCCATCATTAGCACAGTGCCTGGCAGACAGTAGATATTTAATAATTGCTTGTTGGTGGATTGATTGTTTCATTTTTGTCTTTTTATCCCCAACTCATAGACTGACACTCAATAGATACTTTTTGAATGGAACTTCATTGACTCTGATGGTGCATTAGCCTTCTTTGGCCTTTCATACACAGACATACAGCAGCACCCATGCTTCCATAATGACCAAATGCCAATCATGCCCTCCCATCTATCCTATATCTCTGTAATCCTTTTTCTTCAAAGACCTGGGAGAATTTTCACACCTATTATCTCATTTATTCTCACAACATCACTAAGAAGTAGTTTGTCATGTGTAATGTAAGGTCTCAAAAATCACCATTCCTGGACTGCCTGCTGTGACCATAAGTGTGAAGTTGGCAGTTGGACTTAGCAGGGTAACCTCAGTCAGCAGAGCTTAGACCCACCCCCCTCCAGGAGAGTGTACGTCTGCTCTTTGTTTAGACTCAGGTGTCTGAGACAAGTGCATATCTTGTCTTTTTTGGCTATATTATTCTTAGCTGAACATCCATTGGGATCACTAGTATACGCATGCCCTACCTGAAGGAATGCCATTATATAAAAATCCAAACTTGCAAAAGATGATACTTTAAAGGGTGATTATTAATATTAACAAGAGCACCTTCATTTTAAAAAAAGGAATCACAGCAGGTTTCCACTAAGTGGGTAACTGTAATGGTGCATTTAAGAGACTAATTTGGTTTCCTCTCAATGTTACTGGTACACATCTACTGGGTAAAGTGAGGTATATTTATAAAATGTGGCAGTGTTCTCTCTTTCCCATGGATAGTTAGGAACATGCCTCTGGGAAGTGGTATTTCCTGTTTTTAATTAATAGTAGATTGGGGATAGAATTGCTACTAGAACCCTTGGAACCAAGTTTACCCATTTACATGCTTTGTCTCCCTCCCCTGAAACACTAGACTCTCCGCTTCTCCCCTTAGCTTCATAGAATCCCTAGCTTCCTTCAAAAGGCAGGTCAGACACCACTTTCTACATGAGAACTGTCAGTGCCTCTGATCTTAAATTTCCTTGTATTGAGAATTTATATGTATGTGTATAGAATGGAAGTTCTTTGAAGGTTAAGATTGTTTGATTCTTGTCTATCACCAGCACCTAGCATATAGTGCCTGACAGTAGGTACTTAATAAATGTTTATTGATTGATTGATCTCAATTTATTTTATTGATTCCTTAAAGATTGTCAGGTAAAGTCAATTTCAGAAAGAATTCTGAAAATTATCTTCTTCATTAATCAAATGTAATCATTTAAAAATAAATCCCATATATTTAAGTATGAGTGGGTAGACATAGATGTGTAGGCATCTCTCTCTGTCTCTTTCTCTCTCTCTCTCTTTTCCTCTCTCTCTAATCTCTTTATCTTCACCTGTCTCTCTACCTCTGTTTGTCTATCTCTTTATACCTCTATCATCTACCTATCTTTATACTTCTACATCTATCTCTATCTTTATGCCTCTGTTTTTCTCTCTCTTTATACCTTTGTCCCTCTTTATATCCCTATCTATCATCTATTATCTCTATCCATCTATCTCTTTATACCACAATCATCTATCTCTCTCCATTCATCTCTTTCTTTATACATCTATCCATCTATCTCTCTTTATATCTCTGTCTCTCTCTTTATACATCTATCTCTATCTTTCTCTTTGTCTCTATCCATCTATCTCTCTTTATACACCTCTCTCCATCTTTCTATCTTTCTACACCTATATCTGTATAGCTATATAGATATGTGTTTATATACATACACACATGATGTGTGGGGCACTATAAAAATTTTAGTGCCTTAGTTTGGGTTGACCGCCTTATTACTCACGAGTGAGCTATACAGGTCTTCCTTAACAAGTGGCAATAAAGACTTTATAGCCCCCCTTACACCATCACATATTTTTGTTTAGGCCACATATTGTCTTTTTCTTTTTAAGTCTCCCTTTGCTCTTGTCCCTCTCAAGTACCTTAGTTGCCATGGTAACAGTTATATCGTTGCCGTGGGTGGAGCTCAGTTACATCCTCATGTGAGACACTTTGATGGAATCTGCGTAGATAGTCTGACCTTAAAAAGTCAAGAGTGACTGGGCCCCTGGCCTGGACACCTGTGGCATTTTTTCTTCAGTTGTGTTAAGTCCTGTTTATCAAACTGCCTGGCTACTGCGTCCACCTTAATAATTCTTTATATGTACACATGGTTCTGTCTTACAGGAAAGGCAAGAATCTCACACCCAAAATCTAGTAACTGATAGATACATCATTGCTAAGTACTTTGAATGCAGTGCCATTCTCTACCGATACTGGTAATCAATAAATGTGGCAATCTTATTGAGAATAACAACAAAAAATCAGACAGTATGAACTTGTCTTCAGAATTCTCCCCACAAACACATCAAAAGTTTTCCTTTTATCAGGTTTTCATTTAATTTTAAAAAATCAGTATTCATAAATTATATTGGATCATTGGACCATTTCTTTGCTTTGTCTTTCCTTGGTTTAGATTTTAGCACTGTGTTTGTCTTATAAAATATTGGGAAATGGCAAACCACTCCAGTGTCTTTGCCAAGAAAATCCCAAATGGGGTCACACAGAGTCAGAAACAACTGAAAACAATCCGGACAACAATAAAGAGTGTCTTATAAAAGTTGTCCTGTGGTTCACATTGAAATTTTTAGGTTTCCCTCTATAGGTTGATAAATTTAATTTTCCCTTCTAGCATATTTTCTCTTTCAAAAGGTTAAGTTGATGATTCCTTGAAAATTTCTATTTTTCTATAATATTGTCCCTGAATCCTTGTGTAGGGAGGTTAACTAGGATTTTTCCTGGATTTAGTAAGTTAGTAAGGCTGGGACCCTTACCACTAACCCTCAGTTCTTGTTTTCTAGGGCAGTAGACCTATCTGTCTATCAGATGTTGAATGAAAGGTCGAATTGTCTGTACCTAGTTATTATGACTTACCATATTTATGTTTTGTATGCAATTTTGTGTTTTTATATTAGATGTGGGCAATATTTTGACTAATTTTTTTGAACGACAGCCTGTATGGAAATACCAAAACACACACACACACACACACACACACACACATAATATGAGAAATGCCATCAATAAAAGCAGATTCAGCAAAATAGGTACTACTAGCACATAAAAAATTGTGAATATTTTCTTAATGGCATACTGTGTTTTAATTAGCAAAGCCAATGGATCAGGCTAGAGTCTCATTTTGGGTACATTGAGTGCTTATGGATTATCATGTACTTATTAATAGGTTTTCTTAAACATATATATTTCAGACCTGGGACATTTCTTTTATAGTAGGCAGAAGAGAAACTGTGAAACACAGTTTTTGGATGCCATTGGAGAGGATTCTGTTGTTTTGTTTGCCCTGTTGCCTCCAAGGCTTAATGTTAAGTTGTCTCACATGAACAGGTAACGTGGCAAGTTAGAACATCAGCCATTTGATCTTTACCATAATCTAGCTTTTCATTCTTCATTTACTAACCTCCTCAAGGAGATATGGACTTAGGACAGCCTATGGTATTGGTGTGTACAGACTGCCAGTCTACTACCTGTAATTTCTCATCAATTAATCCATTTACTAGTCAACGTCTTGACAACTTTAACTTGACTATTGTATTTTCTCAGTATCAGGTACTCAGCTCATTGCTTTGATTAGGTATCTAATTATTTCATTCACAACCCCCATAGTAAAATCAGAACATTAAGAATTTGACACACTCTTATGCACAACAGTTTAAAAATAAATAAGACTGAGTTAGTTTAGTTTTTAACTCTGATTTCTAATTATTATGATATTGAAAAAGTAGATTTGGGGAAACCAGATGGAGTTCTTGAATTAGTCTCAGGGACCTGAAAAAGTTGTGATGGCAGAGGAAGGAACAGTAAATCAAACTTACCCACACACTGACATGCTTATTTCTTTGTAGGCTGAAGAGAGTACATAGCTATCATCTTTCTTTTATTTTTTGAAAAAAAGACATGGAAATAGCTTAGGTTCCAGATGAAAGTTCTAGGTAGAGCAAAACAGCTTTGTAAACCCAGTATCGGGGGAAATTTTTCATATAGCCTTCAAAGTGATTTCTGGGCAAACCTGATATTCTTTGAATGTAAACAGTGACAGAAGTCTAGAAACATAGACCTTTTTTAAATCAGGGAACCAGAAGGGGAGGAAGAAGAAGGAAGAGAAACCAAAAGAAAGTCACCCCAAATGAAAATTGGGCAGAAAGAGAAAGAGAAATTGATTCACTGTTTAACCCAGGGAGGAGCACACAAAGGAAACAAACCACATAGATACCAACAGGTCCACTTATTTAATTAATTAATTTACTTATTGGAGAAGCTCATCGTTGCTTAGCCTCTGGGCACATTTACAAGTATGAGATAAAAAAGACAGTCCCTGCCATTACTGTTTACAATCTACAATAGATAACATATAAACAAGACATATTTTCACAGACAGACACATGCATCCAGATACACTTTAAACAAACACCAGTAAACAATTAAAATGGATATTAAATTAGTAAGATAAAGATGGCTTTTGTAATTAGCAATAGTAACAATACAGATTTAAGAATTAGATACAGATTTGGCTCTGATTTGGTTATTTTATTTCCATATTGAAGAACACAGGAAAAACAGTTTCGTTTCACCTTCAGCTAAGAGTGTCAGGTATTGGCCTGTGGGTTAGTGTTCCAGTAGTTTAGCCTGGGCAATGCTGAATAACACCGCTCACCTTCATGGGCCATCATCCGTATAGAGGCAAATTAGAGCAATGACATAAGCTACAAATCACAAGCTGTTGTTAACTTAAGTCTGAGCCATAGCATCATTTCATCCTGGTCCTCTTGGACTTAATTTGATTTCCTTTACTACCTACCCCTCCCCCCATCCCAGAACTAATACTTATATTCCATCATCATTACTTTGGTGATGACCTGGTATCCTTCCATTGGGACATCCTTCGGACTTTGCAACCTTTGAGACAGTAAATAGCCTTTGCTGAGCCCTAAGGGCATAGGTGTATTATAGCTGAAGTTACAAAGACAAAGGAAGTGTACCATTCGGTGTTTCTACTGCCCTTTGTGTTGTACTGCTTATCCTTCCGAGGAACTGAAATGACCTTTATACATTACTGTGATTCTAATTGGAAGGTAGAGTAAAACTAGTGTAGCCATTTTAAAGTTTATCAAGTATCACACTTCACTGACATTGGGAAGGGAAGGTTAAAACCATGACCTTGATTTTCTTGTCTCCACAACACACAAATATTTCCATGATTTCTAGATGCATTATTATAGTGGAACATATTGAAAGCCCACAGCAGGTTTGGCACCATACAAGCCCATCGAGGCTTAAGGTCTAGCGCTCAATCTGTTGTGTTCCATCAACTTCCCCAAGACACATGTAACCAAAAATTTATAATGACGTAAAAACCAAGTGGGAACGTGGTGATTGCGGACACATATCGTGCTTATGATCTAGAACTCTGGCAACATTAACTCATTCCTTCTCGTCACATCCTTTTTGATGGAGGAAGGCTGGTTTTAGCCATCGAGCATGGGGCCTAAAATGATGGCAGAAGAGCTCATCGAACTTGAATGGTATTTGTATGATTCATTGTGCTTTGCATGTAGTAGTAAGTATTCATATAAATGTCACTTTATTTTATTTGGAACTTCATTTACTTTCTCAGTATTTTTATTTATCTTATAACAACCTCCCCCTAGAGTGTCCCTTGTATGAAGCTTTGTGAGGGGTGTGAATGTTGTGGTTGTTGGGGGTTTTGGGTTCCCATTGAATTCCTTAGCATAGTGTTTCACACATAGTAGTCATTGAAGAAATAAGCATTTCCCAGTACAAGTATTTTCAATTTAAATCATGTAATGTGCTTCAACATGAGTATGGATTACTTAATAAGAATACATTGTGGGGCCAGGCAGCCTCTTTACCTTCCTTCTGTCTCCATCAGTGATTGAATCATGTATTCCTGGAGTTGGGAGAAACCTTCAAAATCATCTTGTCCAGCCTCTTCATCTGTATATGGATTCAAACTCATCCATGGATCAATCCACAATCATTTATTAAGTGTTAACTTTGTGTCGTGCTTACTATCCTCTTCCAGCATCTGTCTGGAGTCTTTTCTTTTAAGGTTACATTCCACCTGCTGTCTTTAAATCTTGCATATGACTGTTTATTTAGAGGGGCAGCTAGGTGGCACAGTAGCTAGATCTCCAGGCCTGAAGTCAGGAAGACTTGAGTTCAAATTTGGCCTCAGATACTTCCTAGGTGTGACCCTGGGCAAGTCACTTAACCCTATTTACCTTGCTTGACTTATCTGTAAAATGAGCTAGGCAAGGAAATGGCAAACCACTCCAGTGTCTTTGCTAAGAAAACTCTAAATGGGGTCATAAAGAGTGAAACAACTGAAGAAATACAATAGTAATTTTATTTATGTGTTTTCTTAGCCTTAGACTATAAACTCCTTGAGAGTTTTGTCTTTCTTTGTATTTCCAATGTTTAGCACAGTACCTGGTATTTAATAAATATTTTAAAATGCTTGTTGATTGATGTTGATGGGGAAAGGAAGGGGCTGTTAATAGCATTTCACATGTGTCATCACATGGCCAAAAATTTCTCCCCTTTTCTCTATTGTTTTAGGGATACCTAAGACCATGGAGAAGAGCCTGTGCGGTGACACATCTTTGTTTCCGAGGGGAGGGATGTATCTTGCCTCTTTGTTGCTCCTTGGGCCCTGGCCTTAAACTGGGAAAGTGGGATTCAGGTTGAAGCCTTTGAGAGAGTGCTCCTTCTAAATTTGTGGAAATAAATTTGGCATCTTGGGATGGAGAGCTGAACTGTGTGTTAGTTCATACCTGAGAGTTAACCCCTATACCCTATGGGTGGCCCCTCAGGGTGATGCGGAGATTATTGGCACTGTCCTTAGAGATGAGGACTCTCAAGTAAGATCTCTATCCAGGGCTTAGAGATCTTGGAGAATTCTTCCCTTCTGAGCCTAGGAGGAAGGAGGAGCTGAAGCCTGGAGATGGTGAAGGGGGTGGGGGTGGGGAGAGAAGAAGGGGGTCGGAGGAGATGGGGGAGAAAAGGAGGAACAACTGTAAAAAATGTTAATTTATTAATCACTGAATATATAGTAGTTCATCTGAAATGCTGTTGCTATGCCAACACCCTGGGAGTTTATTTTCTTAATCCAAGAGAGGAGAGCTCAGTCCCCTGCTTCCCTGCTGTGTCATTTGAATATGCTGCTGCCACCATGGTATCTGTTTTAAGGGGGTGGGGGGTGATAACAGGCAAGGGAGGGAGGGAAACTAGGCTAAACCACCAAAGCAGTCAAATGCAAAGCAGTAAGAGGCCTTTCTCAGTACGACTTAGTAAAAATGACACAAATTAATATACTCTACTTAAACCAGACCAAGATTAATGGTTCCCTTTCAGTGCGGCTTAGCCCAACTGTCACTCGACAGGCGTTTGTCGGACAAAATCAACACTAATCAACATTTATTCGTCTCTTGCCCTTGGGTCTGAGGAGCGCACGCGGGCTGCACCATTCTCCCGCTCATCTCGCCACGCTTTTCACCCTCCATCCAGCTTCGCCATATATCACCCTTCCTCGTTGTGCCGCTCCTAGTACGGATCCACACGCTCAGCTATCAGGGTACATTAGAGGCATGATAGATTTTCTGTTTTAATTTACATCTATTATATTACAACATAACAGATTTTGATTCAGTGGAGACCAGTGTCTCCTATAGCCAGACTCCTTGGGAGGATTTCTGCATTAACTTATTAAGGTTCGTTAGAATGTGGCTTCAAATATTCTCTCTCTCTCTCTCTCTCTCTCTCTCTCCTTCTCGCCATTACCTTGCTTAGGAGCACTGAGCTTATTTTCTGAAGACTTTACTCTCTGTGTTGGGTCACATGGGACTGACCACACTTCCTCTCCCTGCTCCCAACGCTCAGTTGATTTAACCTTTATGGAACAAAAATGAATATTACAAGTTCTGTCTTCTATGCATTCTTAGTGTGGGGTAAATGAACCTTTTAGAATCATATGGCCCAGAGCTGTTGCAATATCTCTTTTTTAGTACTTTCCTCTAGCCTTCCGACCTTCTTCCTTATTTCTGTCTTTTGTGTTCCAATCACTTGGGTTCTTGAGGCTATTTATTTATTTTTCTGTTACAGAGAGGGTGGGATAATTTCTCCAGACTGCTTGCAAAAATAAAATGTCAAGAGTGTCAGATCAGGAGGGTTGAGGAAGGAGCGTGGGGTGATATGGAAACAGAGAAACCTGTGTTGTGGAAGCTTGAGCTCATTGCAACCACAACCTTCCCAAATCACTTTATTTTAGTTTTATAAACAAGGTGGGGCTATATATTAGGACTCTTTTCTAAATGGAGTAGGCACCTATGTAGACCTATAGGTTTGGGGTATCTTAAGTACTTGTCCTTCCTCAAAAAATTACAGGGAAATTGTCCTTTTTGAAAGCTTATTTGGGTGGAGTGGGGTAGATGGACTGTGTTGTTTTCCATAGTGGAGTAAGACTTGTTAGTTTTTATGTTGTCTCTTCCTTCCTCTTCTTGCCTTCAAGAAATTACAAGTGCATAGGGAACAGTCATCTTGATTTATTGTGTTACTTGGTTTTTTTTGGTGATCCAGAGTGGTCATATTTGGTGGTAAAGAAAGATAGACCGAGATACCAGGTATCTGATAAGTACAGAAGAAGGTTATCTTATCTGCTGTCTGTTCATGTTTCAAGGAGCTTATTCCATATTTGTACATGAGTCATTTGGCCTTGGAAGTTTTAAATCTACAACCCTTGCTTCTTCAGATGAGGACTAGAAAATTTAAATCGCCATCTTCCCATTTGTCCTTTTTCTCTTATAGTTTATGTTACCTCTTTTGTTACTGTCTCTACATCCCTAGCACCAACATCATCTCTTGCATGTGGTGGGTGCTTAATAAATGTCTTTTGTTAGAAACTTGTGATTGGTCAAATCCCTAGGGAGACTTGTATTTTTACTCATAGTGAGCCACCTAGGTACCAGAAAGCCATGGCATTTTTTAACCTGTTCTTTCCAGACTGGAATGGAGGTCTTTAGAAGACCAGGGGGCACTGAAAACATGGGCAGAATTGAGAGGTGTGTTCTTTGTGCCCATCTGTGCATGTGGCCACTGGAGTTTATGATGTGTTAGAAGGAGAGCTTGATGCTTTCATTTAAGTTTCTTATTACTCAGCAGTAAAGTAAATGACGCTTAGTATAACTTTGCACTTATAGGACTGTAGCTCAATTTAAAAAACAAAACTCTACAACAGGAGTGGCTCTGGAGCATGCTTCAGCTTTGAAAGCTGACCTCATTAATTTTAATGATGGGAAAAATTCTCCAGCTGGGGCTGAGAATAAAATGAGAAAAAAATTAAGTGAATTCTGGAAGGCCTTATTTGATGCATAGAAAGGAGTCAGAATGATAATCTCATTTTGATTGGACTTTTATGGAACAAAAATAGATATTATAAGTTCTGTCTTCTCTGCATTCCTGATATGTTTAAGCTGGCAAATAAGGCATTTTCTTTAAAATTCAATGAAGGAATCTAGAAAGAAGAGTATTTTATTGATATTTTTGGAGGCCATGCCCAAGATGGTCATAGCAGATATTTGGCCATGTCTAGAAAGGCATCTGTTTACTAAATGGTATAAAGCAAAGGGACATTGAAAAGATACTTTAAAGAAAAGCCTAGACTGTTACAAGCAAAAGAGCTGATGGTATAGTGGCTGAAACCACTGTCTGCAAAGATTTCTAAGTTCAAATACTAGCTGCGACGCTGTCTTGGACACTTGTTTCTTTATCTGTAAAATTTAGAAACTTATCCAAAGGAGAGCCATTATAAGTAGACACTGCAAGTGATAAATTTAACTTAAACTAAAACATAATAGTGACTGGTAAGATTTGGATTATTGTATCCATGTCCTCCATTTTGTAACATCTACTAAGCTCAATTATTGACTTTAAGTAAAGAATTGTATCTTTAAGTGTTACCTATGAGGGTCTGTGAACAACTAGTCCTTGTCCAGAATCTAGTCCATATCTGGAACTCTGTTCATAGATGAAAAGCCAATTGAGCATTCACAAAGTTATTTAGATGATGTACAAAAAAGGAACAACAGTCTTTCCACAAGAGAATTTCTTGACCATCCTCTTTGGTATTGTCCTGTTTGACAGAGAAAAAGATGTAGGCTTCTGCATCCATCAGGTGTAGCCCTAGGTGTAGTTAAGGTGGCACTTCCTGACTAAGTAGGGCCATCTGACTCTCAGTGGAATGCAGGGAGTGTGTCCATTAATATTTAGTGTTTCCCTTGAAATTCATCCTTTTCCAGAGAAAGCTTCAAGATAGAAGTCAAGGGCACTTGTGTGGCTGCTATGGGTGTGTGTGTGTGTGTGTGTGTGTGTGTGTGTGTGTGTGTGATGGGAAAGACTGGTGGTTGCCAAGTAGCAGGGAATGGACATAATCGTGTTACCTAGCAACAGCGGTAGCGTGGTCACTTGCGCCTGTTTCTGCACCTCTTCCAGTTTTTTTTCCTGTTGGAAAATACAGATGGCTTCTGTGAATCACTGTCTGCCTTGACCACAACTGTTGGGGGAGAATATTATGCACATGGTAGATAAATGCAGAGGCACCTTGGAAAATGTTTGACTTTCTCAATTGGATAGGGCAGGGGATTTAATTCTCCATTGCATGAATTGGTTTTCTTATTTATTTAAGACCATTGCACAGAGCCAGGGTGACTTTTAAGCCAGAGCTGAGGACTTATGAAAGTACAAGACTCCTTGGGTACAGCCTGGGCTGAACCTGACAAGTCCTTTTCCTGAATGCGTGAATAGAAAGTAGGCAGGTTTTCTGATAAGAAGAGTGAGAGAAAAACACACAGAGAGAATGAGGGACCCACTGAGAAAGAAAGGAGCAGAGTGTGACTCCTGATTGTTCATCGGGGCCAGAGGAACAAAGCAGTCGGGAGAGATAAATGCAACCGAACCCTGCTGGCTTGCCCTTTCTCAGAGCTCTGGCTATCACTCCTCACACATGACACTTCTCAATGAGGTCACCTGCTTGCCTTTTCCAAAGCAGCTCGTTTGGCAGAGGCCTTCAGAATATCACAGTGTATCAGACTGGCCTGGACCGTCTTGGCAGATGTGCATGTATGGAGGGAATTAGAGTGAGGCTGGAATGGTTGTTGTGGATGGTACAGGAAATTGGGGTGGGTTGTGAGGGAGGAGAGAGAGAGAGAGAGAGAGAGAGAGAGAGAGAGAGAGAGAGGGAGAGAGAGAGTCAGTCTTGAGTCCTTTGGAGATGTAGCACTGGGTAATGGCTGCTTGCCACTTTTCCCATTGGGAAGAAGAAAGGAAATCGGTGGCCATTTACATTCAGCTGGTCTTCTGTGATGTCCAAATGGGGGATATTTCTACTTTCTTCTTGTCTCCTTCTCTAGTCATGAAAATGAAAGAGACTCTAAGAAACAGGACAGAGAAGGATTGTGGGTAACTTTCCACATATGGCACTTGCTCAGTCCTCATTTATTTATCATCTTAGCCATAGACTGTTTCTTCTACTAGGGTTAAAGAGGCTTCTTTCTTTTTGAAGTATGACAACTTCTACACCGTGCCTGGCAGTCATTAATTTTTAGTGTTTCCTCTTATAACTCTGGTGGAAAGGGTTGTGGGATCATTCTGTTCATTTTTATAGATGAGAGGACCCAGGAACATTAATGAAGTAAGTTGCCTGGGACTAAGTGTTGGTACAGAGAAGAGATGCATATTAAAGTATGAGAAAAGGTAGTAGTAAGTCAACAGACCTTTGTTAAGCACCTATTGTGTGCCAGACAGGTACTGTGCTGAGTCCTGAGGCTACAAAGAAAGGCAAAAGATAGTCCCTGATCTCAAGGAGCTCACAGTATAATGGAAGAGAAAAATATACATACAGCATATAAGTAGATAGATATAGATATACATGTACATATATGTATGCATTGTATATAATACATTAAATATATACATACACTCATATACACATATAATACATACACACATATATACACACATAATATATATGCATATATACACACACATACACACAAATACAGGATAAATTGGACATAATCTCAGAGTGAAAGTCCTATGATTAAAGAGAACTGGGAACGATTTTCTGTAGAAAATGGGTCTTTAGTTGAGACTTGAAGGAAGTCAGGGAAGCCAGGAGATGGCAGTGAGGAGGGAGAGAGTCCCAGGCATTGGGGACAGACAGCCTGTGAAAACAGCCGAAGTTGGGATATGGAATATCATGTGTGAAGAATAGCTAGGTGTCCAGTGGCATTGATCACAGAATATATGGAAGGGTTGAGTAAGGGGGAAGAAGACAGGAAGTGTGGGAATATTTGGCTATTTGGGGCTAGTGTAGGAAAGTATTATTATGAAGGGGAGGTGGCCTCTGAGGTTGGATACTTCCAGAGAGTAAGATTAGGAATTCACAGTGATCTTTGCCTTCTTTCTGCTAGAGGGTACTCTCTCAAAGTTGAATAGAGAGCAGGATGAGTTCCAATGGTAAGGAAGCCAGCTGCGTTGCAATAAGGTTTTGTAGATAACAAGCATTGATTAAGTTCTTACTCTGTACTGGCTACTGTGCTAAGAATCAAAGATACAAATACAAACAGATTCCTTGCCTTCAAGGAGTTTATATTCTAATAGGAGTAGCCAATGCATAAAAGGGAGCTGGAAAGGGGTGAAAACCTAAGGTGGCAAAGTCCTTAACATCTGGAATCCTCTTGGAGAGGAATAGACTATTGTCTCCCAAAGTAGGGGTCCAAAAAGAAACTCACTGATGTGAGGAGGGATAATGAAAGATGAAAGTAGAGTCAGCACAACCTGGAACAGTGTAAAGCATGACCTATCTGGGCCTCTCCCCAAAGAGGCCCCCAAAGGGAGGAGGGGAGAGGGATATTCCAGGCTGAGAAGGCATCTAAGAGAACTCCTAGCAGCTGTTACTTTGGTTTTTAAGACTAAGCCCATGAAAAACGTTGTGGTACTGTAGTGATTCAGGACATTTCGGGCCATAGAGTTCCTCAGCCTCGTTCTCCCGTAATTCACCTTGAGTACGGCACTGGATATCTAGGCATCAATTTCCTCATGTATAAAATAAAGGGGATTAGACTAGAAGGCTTCTAAGGCCCCTTCCAGCTCTTCGTAACCTTAGGCCACCTTAACATATATTTCAAAAAAGACTTTCCTTCCTCTGCCTGTTTTCCATTTCTCTCCTGCCATGACTCCTGTTAGGGACCTCAGTTAAGATCGTGAGTTTTGTTTAGCACATGGTTGCTAAACAGTATTACCTTAGCTATAGAAATAGAGAGAAAAGAAATGTGATAGAAGAAAGAGGGAGGAAAGTAGGACACATTGAAGACCTCTCGATAGATGTGGGTCATTTCCCTTACCAGTGCTCTCCCCAGGGGTCCCAAGAATTTCCTTCCTTCTTTAGTATGTAAGAAAGGGTTTTTATTTAACAATAGCACTGAGCTGAAACCACCCCAAAAGTGGGGCGAGCCAATGAACTTTAGCGTTGCCTGAAAAGTTTTACACGTTGACTTTGATTTTGTGTAATTATGGTGACGTTTCTTATTCATCTACAGCCTTCTCCAAAGGGAGTGAGAACAATTGTGGTCTTTAATTCTCAAAAACAAGAAACAGTCAGAAAAACCACTGTAAAATGAAATGAAATAAAAAACCTGGAAAATAGCTGAGGTCTGTTGCAATGAAGTAACTTGACTGATGTGTTTTGTGTACAGAATACAATACGTATATGCATGTGGATATAAAAAATGTGTATATGTATATGTAATATATGTGTATATATGTATATATATAAAATTGTGCTCTGTTATTTTATCTAGAAGTATTTGAACTTATTCCTTGGTTAACATGATTATATCTCTATAATTTATTATTAATATAACAATAGCCACTCTTATAATATCATCTGTCTGGTGCCTTACTTCAGAACTTAGAATATTTTCCCTTGTTTCCTATTTTCTTCCCATCCCTACAAGGAAGGCAAAGGTAGGTAAGTGTTATCTTACTGGCAGTGAGTATAGTGTCACCCTATAAGTAGACAAATAAACACTTATGACCTCAAGCAAATAACTTCCATAGACCTCAGTTTCCACATCTGTAAATTGAAGTGATTGGGCTCAGTGACCTCTGATGGCCTTTTCAGCTCTAAATCTATGTTTTTATGAGCACAGTAGGGTTAAATGAGTTGGCCAAGGGCACAGTGTTAATAGTTGTCTGTGTTAGATGTAGCTTTTGAGCTCTTGGACTCTCAGTGATAGGCTTTGTCCATGAGCCAACTATCTCTGCTTAAACTTATTGTGGACCCCAGTGAACATTTCTCCCCTTTGAAAGGGAGAATAACGCAAATATAACATAACAGGTGATAAAAATTCTTTTTCAGAAATGCCAAGGAAATGGGCAAGGCTTTTAATTTGCTCAAGTGAATAATAGGGCAAGTCGGACCCTAAGCATTGTTGCATGAGGCCCATTGTGCTTAACAGATGCTCAGTAAATATTTGTTGATTTGGTTTTCTTATGACCACAGTAACTACATTCATTTCAGATCAGCAGGGATTTATTGACCATTTGCCATGAGCCCCAGAAAAGTTTGGCCTTGTAGATGATTCAGAAGGAATGTGATGTGACTGCTGTCCTCACAGAACTGCTGGACTTCTCTGTCTGCCAGAGTAGGCTCATTTGACCATTTAATACTAAGGTATAACCACAGACATTGACTGTTGGAGAGGGTCATGTGATCTCTATGGATTCTCAAGGGAAGTTGTCACTGAGCTTGGAGGGTGACAGTACTAAATTAGAAGGCGACATCTTTTCTTTGTCTCTGACCTTGCTCTCCTAGAGGTTAGGGTTGGAGAGTGAGTTTTTTTTCTGTAGTGATTATTATTTTTAAGATTAAACTATGAAAACAACTGATTGATGGATTACAGATGATAACTGGGAGGTCCAAGATGTGACTTCATTTCATCAGTATTTTTCACCAGGAGCCACTTGGGTATTAATTCTGCTGTTAATTTTGTTATTAGAGAGCTAGCCAAACAAAAGGAGGTGGCAAGGCTCGAGGATGGTTTAACCTTGATAAAACAGCGATTTCACCAAGGATGATGTTCTCCCATCTATCTTCATCCATCACGGTCCTGCTGAAATATGCTAATGAAGCCCACAGATAGGAAGGAGTAGAGAGAAGTTAAATGGGGCGTTGCGAGCTCTCACTGTACCCCCATGACAGGGTGATGCCACTAACTGTCCAAATTTAGTACAGGAAGTCATACAAATGCTGACTCAGTTTCGGGGTATGTGACAGACTATACTTAGGGGCTCTTTGTAACTGAGAAATCAGGAGAAAGACTTGGTGGGGGGAGGGAGGACATACAGCAGAGTGGAATACAGAGAACTATGATGAGGCTTCCCCTTCTCTTATGTCTCAGTCAGTTCATAAGAAGTGTTAGAAAAGGAAACTCAGAACATGGAAGGGATTTGTTCTTAGCTGCTAGTACCAGAGTGTGACCTCCAAACGTTTTGTGATCCTCAGACAGAAGTACATCATAAAGATAGCAATATCACTGCATTGTTCTGTTTTTGATTGGGTTAATGAGCAGCTCTTGACTCCCAGACCTTTTCAATTACACTGGATCTAAACAAGGATTCCTGTTAAGGGTGAAAGCATCAGGGAGAGGGTGTTTTAATGGAAAGGGCATAGAACTTGGAAAACTTGAGGTGAAATTAAAATTATATCTTTGACTTTTGACCTTTGGTTTACAGTAAGTACATGATAAGTGTTTATTTTTTATTTATTAATGGAAAGAAAGATATAGAATATACAAAAATATATGACTTTGAACAGGTCAACTGTCTGGGATTTGGTTTCTAAAGACCCTTCCCACCAATAGCCTATGATTCTAGGTCACTGTTGTGATTTGTCTTTGGTTTAACTTTCATCAGATTGTAGGATTTTAAAACTAGAAAGAAACTTTTGGACCCTGTTGTCTGTTTCCTCATATTATAGATGAATAGCCCGACTGACCAAGCAAGGCTAAGAGACTTAGCTCATAGTCATACACCTTTGGCACTTCCTTTATAATTTCTCCCTCTACTATCCCTTCCCTTCCTCCTCTCCTTTTCTTCCTCCTCTTTCTTCCCCATCCACCCTTCCCCTTTTCTCCCTTCCTTCTGCTTTTCCTTTTCTTCCTCTCCTGTTCTCCTGTTTTCCCTCTGCCATGTGCCTTTCTACATCTCTCTCTAATACAAATTCAATTAAACAAACTTCCTAATGACTCTTCCTCGCACTTCCCCTCTCCCCCACCAAGAATTCTCCTGTAACAAAAAATTCTAGGTAAGTAAAAACCAATCAACATATCAGCCTTGTGTCAAGCTATATACCTGATTCTACACCTGTACTCCAAAATCTCTTTGCCAAGAGATGGGAGGTAAATTTCATTGTTCATCCTCTGAAGTCTCATTTGGTCACTCCGTTCATTGATCAATGTTCATGTAAATTGTTCAGTTTTGCTTATTGTGTTCTCAGTTTATATAATTCTTCCTAGGTTTCTTCCAATTTTTCATATTTGTTGTTTCTTATTGTGATGTGCATATACCACAGTTTGTTCCGCCTTTTCTAGTTGACATGAACCACTTTACCTTAAATGTTAGTCCCCTTCATGCACTCTGGTCCAATAAAATTGCTTTTCTTGTTGTTCCTTAGAAATGACCCTCTACCTTCTATCTCTCTGACTTTGGGGGCTGTCCCCCATGCCTGAAACATGTTCCCTCCTCACTTCAGTCTTTTAGAATCTCTGGTTTTCCTCAAAGATTAAATCAACTGCTCTCTGTCTTTGTATATGTAAAACCCTTTCTGATTTCCCAAGATTTTAGTACCACCTTCCTCATTTCCTTGTGTTTATTTTGTTTATGTTTACATTTTTTTTTCATTTTCTTAGAATATAAGCTCCTTGAGAGCAAGGATTGCCTAGTCTTTGTCTTCAAAGCCCCAGTCCTTGGCACATAGTTGGTGTATAATAGAAACTTGTTGATTGATTGCATGTTAGTACAAAATTGCTCCTATATATTTTTTAATATTCTACATATTTCCTTCCATTCAACAAATATTTATTATGTACCTACTGTATGGTGAGCACCATAATCTGATTATGATGAAAAAATGAAATTCTATGCCCTCATGGAACTTATATTCTGCTAAGGGAGACATAACATAGGATGTGTCCATGTATGTAAATAAAAAGTAATTTCAAGAGGGAGCTGATTAATAATTGCGGGCGGGTGACACTGGAAGACTTCGTGTTGGAGGTAGCAACCAAGATGACCTTGGGAGGAAAATAGAGATTCTAAAAGGTGGCAATCAGGAAGCAGTGTCCTCTACTTTGAGGACAGGGAAGATAGGCACCGTGTTTGCTATTATCTTGTATCCATTATAGCATATAGCCCAGAGCCTTGTGCAGAGGCAGTGCATAACAAACGTTTGTTAACCTCATGTGACATTCATGGTCCAGGAAGCCACAGGTGGAAAAAGCTCAGATTTTGCCAGGTTTAATTGGTCTAACTCTCCCTTAGCAGTTCACTGTATACATTGTGTTTCATGCTACATGGTAAAACACTCAACTGTTCTGCTTTTCATATATTCAAGCACAAAGCCATTGTGTCTTCTGTAGCGGGATGGGTCGCATTTTCTGTCCTTATAATTTGATCCCAAGTCAAAATAAAATAATCATGGAAACATTTTTTTCAGATTATCTACTGGTCCATTTTTGTTTCCTATCAAGTTAAGTCAACAAGCATTTATTAAGGGGCTACTTTGTGCCAGGCACTGTGCCAAGCACTATTGGCCTCTCCAGATCTGCATGCTACCCAAGCCAGATTACACTGAAGGCAAAGAAAATTGTAAATGTACTCTCTTTGTTACCAAACTAGCAAATAGCATTCTTGGACTTAACTAGGCAAGTGGTTTCCTTCAAGTCTGAATTAATCCCAAGTCAGTCTTCCTCCACTGTAGCTGAACCCTCAAAGGTGCTGAACTTCTGAAGGGTCTATCTTCATGTTCTGTAGTGTACCAACCATGACTGAGTTTGGGGGTAAAGCAGGGTGGTGACTTCAGGGAAGGGGAGGGGGAGAGGGAAGAAGAATCAATTTCTACATTTATTTAAAATGTTGAAACGTTAATTTTCTGAAATGAATTAAAACTGAAATTTCCTATTCTACTATTAAACCTTAACTGAGACTATTCATAATAAGAGCATTATCAATAACAAAAGTAAGGCATAATATAGATCTACAAAAATAACACTTCGATAGATCATGTCCTACCAAATCCTCGACAACTCCAAATTTTATGGATTGAAAAGCTACTGAAATACATCTAGCCAAAAAAAAAAGAAAAGAATGTAGAAGTACGTTATCCTCATTGTCCAGTTCACTGCTGCTCTTGAAATTTTTGCCAAAGAGGCTTTCTAATAGTCTGCAGGAGACAAGCCTATGTCCCAGCACTTTCATGCAATGACAAAACAACAAAATCAGGCCAAATATTTTATCCACCTGTGTAGGAGTCTGCCAAATAGGAACACAAAAGAATAACTGAATAGTTGGTGTCCCAGGACTGTTTCTATCTGACTTCTAACAGATAGAAAAAGAAATAACAATGATAGTTTAGCCCTTAGTACAATACCTGGCATATAGTAGTAAGTCTTAACATATTGATTGATTGATTGATAGATATTTATAGTGTTTTAAGATTTTAAAAGCCCTGTATATGAAATACGTCACTTGTTCCATTGCTAACTCTCTTCTGCCTGCTCTGCCTAAACTAGTTCTGGACCTTTTCAGAGTCAGGACTTCACTGAAAGGTCTAACGGCTTAACGCTTGTGACTTCCAAGGAATTGCATTGGGTCAGTATCTCACCCAAACAGTAACAGTGGTCGCTGGAATCAGCTGGGCATCTCTTCCTGCCAAGCAAATCTGTCTTTCTAAGCTTTTTCTCCACTTCCTATTCTAGGAAAGTTGATAGTAAATCTTTCACTTAATAAAGCAGTTTTTCAAATTTGACTCAGGATTTGGGTGGACTTAAGGCTCCTTTTTCTGCAAATGCAACAGTTGCTAATCATGGTGCATTGGGTGCTGGATATCTTTCTTTGTTTTAATACAAGAAAAGACATAAATGAGTGGGAGGTATCTCATCATGAGAGGTATTGCCTCTCCTTACCATTGGGTTTGGTAAGGTCACAGGAGGTGAAAGGCCTTTGGACTACCAAACCTTAGGCAGAGCCCCATGGTCTCCTAATAACGGTTCAAGTCCCTTGTCTTTTTGGCAAGATGAAATCATGAACCCAAGGTGTTGGGTAGCAGAGGCTGGACCTTTTGGCCCCTATCTGCCTCAGCAGGAGAAATAGTTCTGTGCCCCTTGCTTTCCTCCTTCTGTCACCATGCCTGTTTCTAATGCACTGGGGGGGCATTAACTCCCTGTAGGGGGAAAGAAGTTCACAAAAGAAATGAATTATGCATATGGAATTCATTTCCTTGATGAATAGGGAGCCCTTACAAACTCTATGGCTGCTTGATTTTAAGACAGAATGAAGGGGAGAGGGTGGTATGAGGTTGGAAGGTTTAGTGGAGTTGAACAGAGAAGAAGTTAGGGGCAAGGAAGAGATGAAAATATAATGACAGTGGAAGGATTTGGGTTTGAAATGTTTCTTGTTTATTAGGGGCTGCTTTGAAAATAGTCTGTAGTCCATTATTCACAAGCACAAATTACAGAGACGAGGGGCAGCAGAAATATTGAGGAGCAGAGGAGGGTCTGATTGTGCTTTGATAATATTACCCTGTTAGGAAGGGAGCAAGCCATGCTGGAGTAGAACATTGGAGTGAAAGCTGGCTTATTTCAGGAGAGGACAGTAGATGCCACCTCAGATTTTGTTTCCAAATCTGGCCCTCCAGAATCTCCCTCTCAGCCAGTTCTTTCCCTTTGGCAGTGACAATTCAGTGGGAGAGGCAGGACAAAGGGGGAGGTAAAGAATACTCAGGAGGTCCCCAACTGAGACATTGTTTACAGCTCTTTGTAGGCCCTATCTATGTGCTGAAAGTACCAAGATATCAAAAATGATCCATCCGATGTCTTAAGTTCATGTAACCCCAGGAGCAGAGTGTCTAAGCAGCAGATTTTTTCAACCGCAATGGAATTCTGGCTGTTATTACCTCTATAAAAGGATTCAAACTATACAAGTTTTTTGGAGAGTGTTTTATAGACCCCACTGTTTCCCATCATTCCAAAGACAAGTGAATTCTTCTAAGAGGTGACTTGGGTAAAGATGGGAACCCTCACCAACTCACTTCTTCTGAGGGGCAGAAGGGTTAGAAAGTATCAGGGAAGATGAAGGGGGCAGGGAAATTATTCCTTTTTAGTTTTTGGCATCCCTGCGTAGTTCAGCATTTGTTCTTAAATTTCTGTATTTTTTAGAAAAAGCAGTGGATTTAGTCAAGCTGGATTAGGTCTTGTCTTGGCTTCGACACTAAATAGGCGTGAGGTCTTTGATAAGGCACTTCCTCTCTCTGGGTCTCAGTTTCCTCATTTTTTGTTGTGGTGGTGCTCATCCTTTTTTGTCGAAGAAGACCGTGTCATCAGAGAAATGATGACATGACTTGCACTTGACTTTGTTTTGAGTGAGGGAGGGCTGTGCAGGTCACCAGCCTCACTTCTCCACAGTCATCTGAATCTAGTGACCAGATATTCATCAGGATGACTGGAGAGGGCCCTTATGTGTAAAATAGAGGAGAAGAGGATATGGGATTAATTTCCAAGGCAGCTTTGGTCTTTTAAGTCTACTTGTTAGATATAGCCCTTAATGAACAGTCTTTGTGGAAATTAATGCTTAACTTTTCTGCTGACCTACAACAACTCTATAACAGCTACCATGTTTGGAACAGTTTAGATTAATAAATATTATAATGATGATGATGATGATGATGGAGTCAATAAACATTTATAAAGTACCTACTATGTGCAAGGCACTTCGTGAAGAACCTTCCTACAACAAAAGCCTTGAGCCATCATGTCATGGGATGGAGGGTTAGGGAGAAGAGGCTAGGGTACCTAGAGAAAAGATGAGATTGAAATTAAGGCCAGGAATTAACTTTTAAGGTCATTTAAAAAATTAACAGTGTGGGATACTATGTTAAAAACAAAACAAAACCTAGTTTGATGGTTGTCCTTGTAGTGATTAATGACTTATTTATGTCATTCATTTTTCACATACAATCTTGCCTCAGTCACTTACTACCCATGTGACCCTAGGCAAGTCACTTAATTTCTCTGGGCCTCACTTTCCTCCTTTACAAAATGAGGTTAGATTAGATGATCTCGGTGGTCCATTAAGCTCTAAGCCTATAGTCCTATGAAACACATTGATAAATTTCAGATTCAGTATCCCCTGTTAAAGATGGTTACCTCAAGATCTTTGGATTTGCATTCAAAGGACCTAGGTATGGATCCTGCTTTTGTCACTTATAACCTATGTGACCTCTGGCAAATCACTTAACCCTTCAGAGTGGAGGTTTGACCATATAACCTCTAAGTCCCTTCAATCTCTGGATCTATGATCCTCTATGTTGTATCTTTGTGATATGGACAGCCTACAGAACCTGTTATTTTTATTCTCTTTTGCCACCAATCAAAACAGTCAACATGAATTTATTGAGCACCTACTCTGTGCTAGGCACCAGCCATAGCACAATGCTTTACTTTACTACTATGTGAAATAGCTCATATTCCTACATTGCTTTTGTAATGCTGATAAAGTGCTTTCCTTGTAACAACCTTGTGTGCTGGGAAAGTTGTACTGGCATTCTCATTCTGCCCCCCTTCCCATATCCATGAAAAAACTAATTCAGAGAGTATGTGCCTATCCTAGAATCATAATACTACTAAGTTAAGTTCAAGCTTATCATGGCACCATTGACGTTCATTACCATCCAGTAGTATAGTACCTTCCTATTGTGTAGGTAAATGAAGGAAAGATTTGGACATTTTGTAGACTGGGACTTTTTGTAGAGGGGGAAAGGATATTGCAAAACCGTCTTTAAAACAAGTACACAAAAGGAAGAATATCTTCAGGTGGAAAGGAATCCTAGGACTGATTCCATGATATACAAGCAAGGTCCTCCATGTGAGGTAATGATGAAAAATGTGCAGGGCTTAAGGAATGTGCGCTCTAAGAAGTTGTTAAATGGAAGTGACTGGTTAGTAGCAACTCTTGTGGGCTAGTGATATAATCACCAAAGTGTCTTAACACCCCCTTCCCCCCTGCCAAAAAATAATAATCTGATAGCTTCACCACTAACTAGCTATGGGGCTTTGGGCCATTTCTTGGACCTCAGTTTCCTCTTCTGTAAAATAACAGGCTTGGACTTGATAACCTCTAAGATCACTTAGAATTCTATAGTTGTTATCCTTAGAACTCTGAACTCGTATCTCATTGTTTGTAAAATGAAGATAATTATGCCTACCCTGCCTTCTGACTTTCTCTATTTGGTGCTCTATTTTGGTGCCATGATTTGGCTCAGTAATAATTCTGTCCCTTGGGTGGAACCGTGTAGTGTTGTTGTCTAGCTTCAAGGGCAGCTGAAGGATTTTTTTTTTGTTCAAAGCACCTCTTGGCTTTTGATCATATCCCCTTTCTGGTTAATCCATTGGATGCCATCCTTATTGAGGATTTTTGCTGTTAAACAGATGAACATAGCACAGTTAAAACAGCAAACATGGAGGCTCTCATGAAGGGAGCCTTCCAAGCCAAGACCTTTAAGTAGGTTGAAGATGGAAAAGTCAGAAGCTTGAGCTTCTCCTTCCCACATTCATTCTTAGGCTACCTCATAGATGGGTAGAACACAAAAATGATGAAAAGTCCATCATCCAGAATTTACTAGGTGTAGCCACTTTCTTTGATAAAGTATATTATAATAATCTTTCCCAGTGCAGTTTTAAAAAAAATAAACCTTTATTTTTTTAATGTAAAATATTTCATATTTATGAAAACTTTTCCCCAGGACCCTCAACATAGATTGTTAACTGCCATCTCATTCATTTTCATAGCATCCTCTCAGGAAGGTGGTGACCAGTGGGGAAACTGAAGAATAGATTGGAAATACTGCACCTGTGTACTCCTACCTGGGAGAACCAGGATGAAAATCTAGTTAGTGACGCTTGCCTCCTTGTCCTCACATAGAACTCTATTTCTCAAACTCCACACATTTTCATTGGTTGTTTCCAATGTTTGAAAGTGTCCTCCACCTTGCCTCTGGGTTTCCTCTAAGTCTCAGCTGAAATCCCATCTTCTGCAAAAAGCCTTTCCTTATTTCCCAGGTGCTTCCCTTCTGTTGATCATCCTCATTTATCTTTCATGTATCTTATTCATAAGCAGTTTTTGCATGTGGCTTCCCTCATTGTAGAGTTAGTCTTTGAGGGTACGAGTTGCTTTTCTTTCGATCTCCTGTGCTTAGCATAGTCCTTGGCACGTAGTAGGTGGTTGATTTCACTTGACTCAAGTCATGATCCACTTGCATGTGAGATGGTTTGATATGGGAATGACATCTCTTAGCTTTTCTCACATTATTAAACAAATTTTCCTTTTTGGTCATCAGTACAGGAGAAAAGATGAGAGCAGGTCATTCATCCATTCTCCCATCCCCTCACCCCAACTCCTTGATACAAATCATAGCAGCAACACATTCTGGAAGCCCACAAATTCATTTTCTGCAGAAGAAATACTTGAATATTTCCCCTTTCTGGTGACCTGATAGGCCAAGCTCATTAGAATGCCACTCCAAAGGCCATCCTACACTGGATCAGTTTCTCCCTTCGAGGTTTGGCTTTAATCCAGCTCTCAAATCCTCTCTCAAGAACTCCCTTTAATGCTAGTTAATAAAAGTCTGCTGGCTTTTCTTCCCCTCCCTATTAAGCTGATGCTGCCTTCAGAGGTGCTTTTAAAACCTGACAAGGAAAACCCATGTCCTGCAAAGGAAAGCGAGGTTGACTTTTAGCTTTTGGCATGTATGGATTGCCAAAGGCCTGGGACAACTTAACTTTGAGGCTGAGAAAACAGCCAAAGGCTGGATTTGAGGAAGAGGAGTGGGTAAAATCCTTTTCCTAACTGTATGAAAATGTAAGTTAATCACTTTACAAAAACTAGAGCAGGGTGAATGGATTTGAAAATTAAACCTCTTGTAAGATCCCTTCTTCTTGTGATGGGAACCTACTATTTTTCTTTCCAGATGTGTGTGTGTGTGTATGAGAGAGAGAGAGAGAATGTTTCTCCTCTCTACTTCTTTAAACTTATTAGTCATTTTCTACTTATCTTGGATCAAATGCTGAATTTGGAGTCACTAAGACCTGAGTTTGAATTGTACCTCAGACACTTGCTAGGTCATATGACCAGAACTAGAAAGACCCTTAGAGGTCGTCTAGTTTAGCCCCCCCACTTTATAGACGAAGAAACTGTGGCCTAGAGAGTAGTTGATTTCCCTAAAGTCACATACTAATTATAATAGCTAACATTTATATAGCACTTACTCTATGCCAGGTATCGTGCTAAGCACTTTAAGATGTCATTGAATTCTCACAGCCCCATTGGACAAAAATAGCTATTATTCTCCCCATTTTACAGATGAAGAAACTTTGGCAAACAGAGGTTAAATGACTTGCCTGATTTTTCACACCTACTAAGTGTCTGAGGTCTTCCTGATTCCAGGTCCGGTGTGTAACGGCACTCCCTAGCTGACCCCTAGTGTCAGGAATTAAAACCAGGTTTTCCTGCTGCAGAGATTGGCCCTTCCACCCTATCAGGTCGTCTCCCTGAATTTCTAAGCCTCAGTTTCCTCACTGGTAAAAATCAAGATAATGATAGTAATCTTAAAAAATAAAATGAGGGTAGTAAATACATAAATAGACCTGATGGTGAGAATTTGAAGTTACATGTAAAATACTATGCCAGCCTTAAGGCCCTTGTGGTTATTTATATTAATTGGTTGTTATAGTAGCACTTACTTGAAGGGCCAGTTGTCCGTGGGATTTCAAAGTCTTTTTATTTTTCCTTTCCTTATCCTTGAAGTGGGCTGGAGAGAAGGGAAATTAAATGTATTCTTCTACCAGTTCAGATCTTCAAGGAATTCACCTGCACATTCTTAGCACCAGGTATAGGCACCAAAGTGTGAACGCAGCTGCACACCAGTAAGCTCAGCTGGGCACAGACACCCAGTGCCAGCTTGAGTCACACAGACTAGAGAATTTGAGATGGCTGTGCCCTGGGCTCAGAGGGGAAGCTTTTCCCACCGGGTAAGGTGCTCCTATGTTTCTCTTTCCACCCATCCCCTCCCACCCCTTTTCATGACACCTACACCTCTGTTTCCTCCTCCCTTCTGCCTTTTCTAAAGCAAGCTTAGGAGTGATGCTTTTTTGAGGGGAGGGGAACCAAACAAAATCACACATTTCATTCCTGTTATCAAAGGGAAAAGGAGAGAAAGAAAATGCTGGGAGTCCAGCACAACCTCCCTCCCTCAAGCCCATTTCCCCATCTTCTTACACGCACCATGTCTCTGAGAGCGATCAATTTAGTTTCCGCCAACATTAAACTGATAAATGGAATTTGTATGTTAAAACAATGATAATTTAATTGTATTTTCTTTCCTTGGTTCCCATCCGCACCTCCATATCTACCTACCTCCCCCTCTTTCTCTCCCTTCGCCAATGAGTTGGGGGACAGTAAGGGGCGGGGAGTGTGTGTTGGGGCTGCTGGGGGTGGGGCGGGGAGGGGAGAAATTGCAAGCTGTCGGTTTGCATTGTGCGGACGGGGAAAGGTCTCTACCTGACTCATTTTGTCCCCTTTGCTTAGGCTGTCACTGCTGACAGCCCTCATGTTTATTTCATCTCGCGTGGTAGCTGTCTCGTTTCCCTATCCTCCGATGTCATTAACGCACAGAGAGCGGGCCCTGCAGTGCTGAGCCTAATGAATTCCGCTGTGGCTGCTCGCTCCCTACCTCGTTACGGGAGCTCAAGGTGTCAAATTAAACCCAGCCTAGAGAAGGAGAGAGAGAGGGAGAGGCTTGGAGAGTAGAAACCAAAAAAGGGAAAGGGGTGGGGGGGAAGGAGCCACAAAAAGGGGGTGACCAAAGGGACAGAGGGAAGGGAATACCCCAAAGCCAGGACCCGCTTTAACCTTTGAGAGGCAGGGGACGACCAGCTGGCCACTGCTGTTTTGTCGCCTTCCCTCCTTGTGGGGTTGATTTATCTTCATGGTTTTATGCAGATCAGGTACCTTTCAAAGGCTTGGGGAAGGAGGGAGAGACACAGCTTATTGGGCTAAAGGTTTGGGGAGTGGGCCCCCTTTTGGGGGTTAAGGAAAAGTGAGACCAAAAAACCGATTTCTAGTTGAGGAGTTCTAAATCAGCTACCGGAATCAGGCTTTCAAAAGGGGGAAAAGAAAAAAACCATCATTAAAAACTTTAAAGGATCTATTGTATGCATGGTTCTGCCCTTTTGGTAACCAAAGATTTTCAACATACAAGAGAGAATATTACATGGCTAGTGGGCTTGTTTACGAATGTAATTTTCAGATAGAGGGGAAAAAATTCTAGTGTCCATACTTTGCCACAAGGTAGTAGAACACTAATCTGGTTAGAACTCAGGACTGGGGAATGTATGCTATTTAACATTTTTTGGATGATCTGCCCTTTTCTGATCCTAAGTTGACAGTGATTATTGCAATATAGCTTTTCTCTAGGTTTGTGTAGAAGAGAGAGGGACCTTATAGGCAGTATTTAATCATCTCCCTGTAACTCTCCAAATAAGAGGCAGCCTTACTTCTGACCTTGAAGGAGTTAGGAACACCTATATTCATGGTATTCCTCTGAAATATCCCAGAGGCAGCTCTCTGATACTGTAAGTTGCCTGTGAGTTGTATATCAATGTGTAGAGTTTCCACTACACTGAGAGTTTCCTACATTGAAATCACAGGTTTATATCAACCTCCCTGCCTCCCATCCTCAAATAAAACAAAAGAAAACCAAAAACCTCTGAAATTCAAGGAAGAATTGCCAGTAAGGTGACAAGTAAGGGCTAAGCAAGTCTTACAGAAGAGAAAAGAAATATTCTCAGGTACCAAAAAGATCTTGCCAGTGGGGAAGGAGATGGTTTTCCAGGGTAGAGACAGGGAAAGAGGATCATTCATTACCATTCATTTAATGGATGAGGAAACAGACCCAGAGAAGGGGAAAAGTTACTTTCTTGAGGTTCCACCTTTAGAAGTGACATAACCAAGATTCAAAATCAGATCTGAATCTAGTGCTGATCTTGAGAGTTGGGTGATGTCAGAGTTAGGTTTTGAAGGTTTCATGCAGATCACTGCCACGGAAAGATTGGGTCTGATGAGTCATAGGGGATGGGAGAACATCTTCACTAGACAATAATGTACCTTGGATGGCCAGAGGAACTTGGCTGCCCAAAATGTTTCTAAGAAACTGGATATCCTTGGATGAGGAAGGGAGGTATTTCAAGTATTTGTAAATTAATCTGAGAGTGTGTATGGAAGTATTTCTAGAGATGTGTCCTGGAAGAAGCAGTATATTGGGAGTGTCAGTGTGGTTTTTCTCTTTGTAGCCTTGGCAGTAAGCAGGCTTGGTGCTTTGGAATCTAACCTAAGCCAACAAGCATTAATTAAGTGTCCGCTTTGGGCAAAGTACTGGGCCTACAGAGACAAAATGAAAAACCAGACCCTGTTCATGAGGTGTTTTCATTCTGGGAGTGCCTCTGCCGCATAACACATAGTTATACTTGTAATAGGTAACACATATAGCACTTTAAGCTTTGCAATGCACCTTGCTTATTTTATCTCTGTTATAATAGATGCTTAATAGATGTTTGTTGAATCAAACAAGTTGAAGTGTACTTTTCCTTGAATGGAAATACCTTGGCTATCTGACAAATCTCCCTAAACATTCCCTTTTTTTCTCCCCCATCCTGAACAAAAGTGACAATGATGATTGATTAGTAATGCCTTACATTGAGTAGGAAGTTCTCAGTTGCAAATTGTGCCCTCAAGTAATTTATACAATAACTCCTCTGCTCATCTTCTTTGTTATCCCATTTTCCTCTCTCCCCTTAAAGAGCCATTGCTACCTTTGACCCATGATCAGGTCTTTGAAATCATATTGGCATAATTTTCTTCTTTTACCATTCGGGACTTTGGAACAGTGTCACCTCTGAACCCTAGCTAGATTTTAAAAATTGCAATACGCTAGGGACTCCCAACCCATTTTCCCATCTGTAAAATAAAGGGTTGTGCTAGATGGTATCTGATTTCTCTTTTAGCTCTAAATTATATCAACTTTTTGATGTCACAATACCCTGATATTTAATTGCCTTATGATATATATATATATATATATATATGTATATATAATTTAAAAATGAATATGTCAGCACATCAAAGACTTAAGACATCATTGGGTATAGGAACTCTTTCCATTGAACATAACCTGTTTGTCAGTCTTATAGTCAGTCTTATAGTAACCTGAAACTCAAAAAGTTTGAATGATTTGCCCATGGTTACATGACTAGATGTGTTGGAAGTGGGATTTGAACTTTGACTCCAGGTCCCATATTCTATCCATAGTCTATATTGCCTGTCGATTTCAAAATGGAATTGATTTAACATGAATAATCTTTGACCTCATCCCAGAATAATTGGAGATAGATTGGGATGTTTATAAGACTTGAGTTGGAAATCACTGGTATGGAAGTTATAAGAGTGATAAGTAAGTTGTAGTCAATTTATAGGCTTCCGATTTTATCACTGGAGGCAATTTCATGGCAGCATTTTTAATACCATACCTCAAGATTATTCAGAAATTTTGTGGTTCACCAAGTCTGCGAAGGGATCAGCAAACTCAGGGACCTCTGATTTCTAGGGCTGTGATCTGCCTTAGGTCAAGGTAGTTGTGTATACTTTTAAACTTGGCACCTAGGTAGTACACATGTTGGACTTGAAGACAGGGAAACCTGAGTTCACATCGAGCATCAGGGAAACTCATGAAGTGAATAGTATATTGAAAGCTGTCCCCTATCTCTACCCTACCCTATAGCTATCCACTACAGCTAAAGGAACATTCATCCTTATGCTAAGAATGCAATGTCAAGTGCATTCCCTGTAGTGAGACGGCACCTAAAACCAGGTCAAAAACAGCAGAACAGAATTGGGAAATCTTCATCCCATGGGCCATGTCTAATTCTCACCTTGAGGTTCTATAAGTCTAGAATAAGATTGTCCTGGTCACAGTCATAGTGGACTGGAGAGTAATTTTCTTTCTAGTGGCCTGTTTATTTAAAGCATAGTTTCTGAATCTTTAAAGATACAGGGCAGCTGAAGACATGTTGAAGAGGTATTAGTAACTGAAGACCTCAGCCCTAGTCAGTGATATGGTATGATACGTCAGATTCAACCAACAGAAATTAAACAGCAAATATTTACTGAAGGCCTATTTTGGGCAAGGCACTGAATTTAGGTGCTACATTTAATATGCTTCTTTCCTTCTTCCTCTTTCTGTGTGTGTATATGTGTGTGTGTGTGTGTGTGTGTGTGTGTGTGTGTGTGAGAGAGAGAGAGAGAGAGATAGAGAAAAGACAGAGAAACAGAGGGAGGGAGGGAAGGAGGAAGAGAGACAGAGACAGAGACAGAGATAGAGACAGAAAGAGAGGGAGTGGGAGGGGAGAGACAGAAGAGCCTGTCTCTTTTCCTCCCAAACTTCAGACTCATCTTTCAAATTGCCTGCCGGACATCACCACTTGAATTTTCCACTGTCAACTTAGTGTGCCTGAAGCACAACTTATCTTTCCTGTAAAACCCTCTCCTCCTTTTGACTTCTTTATTTCTGCTGGTCACACTGCACCAATCACTCAGGCTCAAAATCGCGATGTTATCTTTGACTTCTCCTCCTCTCTTACCCCTGACATCCAATCACTTGTCAAGTGCTGTCAATTTTACCTTCAAAATATCTCTCAATATATGGCCTAGTTCTTTTTCCTGGACTAATTGAAACTAGTTCTGAATGAATTTTCTTTTCCTGGGCTCTTTTCTTTTTGACTTTTTGCCATTGTCCCCTACATTTTCAAATTTCTTTAATTCTGCACTTGACAAACGCCAAATAAGATGAGTATTTCCATAGAACAAAAAAAAGGATTGTCCGATGTGGCGGTGAATTCCCTTCCAGGACTGCTTGCTTCTTCCTCCAAGTATATAATATATTCAGCATTTTCAAGTCTGCTCTCTTTGTTTCCTGTTGACCTTCCCTCTGTTCTCTTTTGTGTATTTTAAAAAACTGCTTCAGCGATTCTCGTTTCTTACTTTTCTTTCTTTTTTCATTTAGCTAATCTTTTGCTAATCTTTCCCTTTTCCCCAACTCACCCCTCTGACTGAAAACAAACAAGCAAACACAATTTTTTATGTAAAATATGCAGTCTAGCTAAGTCCATTGACTATTTCTCCAAATGTGCACTTCTGCATTTTGAATTGTCGGGAGGTGGGTAATGTGGCTTGGCACTGGTAGTTTAGAGTCATGGTTGGTCATTCTATTGGTCAGAGTTCTTATGTTTTAGTTGTTTGTCTTTATGACATTGCTATATTTTATTTATTGTTCTCTGGGTTCCATTCATTTCTCTCTGTCTCACTTCATAGGAGCCTTTTGTGCATCTGAAACTGACCTTTTTGTCATCTCTCAAGGCACTATACTATTCCATTAAAGTCATATTACCATAATTTGTTCAGCGATTTCCCAGTGGATGGGCATCACTTTGGTGTCCAGTTCTTTGTTACTGAGATTCAAAAGCCAACTTACAAAGTACAATTGTAGGGAAAGCATGACTTTGTATTAGTTCATCAGCTCAGGTCTAGGAGCCACATTTCAGGAAGGGCATTGAGAAGCATCCAGAAGAAAGCCAGCAGGATGGTGAAAGCCTTCAATGTCATACTAAATAAAGATCTGTTGTAGGAATTAGGGAGAAGACAGAGTGGGACAGGAGAGCTGCCTTCAAATATTTGAAGGGCTAGCAATGTGTAAGAGGGATTGCGTTTGTTCTGTTGGCTTCCTAGCATAGACCTGTGGATGATGGGTGGCAGTTGCCAAGAGACAAATTTAGGCTTGATATAAGGAAGAAACCTCCCCATAATCACACTGTCCAAAAAGAGAAGGGACTTCCTGGGGAGGACTTCACACTAAGGCTCAAAGCTATAAGAGGGATTCCAAGTCAGATATGGCCTTCCAAGTCTAATTTTGTGACTGGCAGGTTCTCATAATACCTCAACTTTTTCATTTGTAAGTATGGGGGAAAAAAGAGTAAATATTACAGTGACAATATCAATACAATTTAAGAAACTATAAAAACAAAGATGTAAAACAAGTCAGTAGTACATTAGAGGTCACAACATCAGAAACCCCATGACTTCAACTGAGATTGCTTTTGAGTCTTTGTATTGATGAAATAAGATAAGTTGCTTGTTATAAACACTCAGGTTATGGGGACTGGCACATCTAGGTGGCATGGTGGATAGAGTGCTGGGCTGTGAGTCAGGAAGGCTTATCTTCTTGAGTTAAATCTGGCTTCAGACATTTACTAGCTGTGTGACCTTAGGCAAGTCACTTACTCCTGTGTGCTTCCATTTCTTCATCTGTAAAATGAACTGGAGCAGGAATGGCCAACCATTCCAGTATCTTTGCCAAGAAATCCCAAATGATGTCACAAATAGTCAGATATAACTGAAAAAATGACCAAAGAACAGCAAACTGTTACTGATCACAAAAACTGGTTAACTTTCTCCAAGGCTATGGGGCTAGTGATGGGACTATGCCCTATAATTCTAAAATGAGTTCATTTTATATTATTCTGTGTGGTAAGGGATAAACAGTTCTATTACGATGACCTAAGATCACTTTGAAAAGTAACTGTTCTGTGATGTCCAGGGATAAAGTCACAAAGATAGAATAACATCTCGTCATTAACAAAAAATCTACTTTTTGATAGAATTAATTAAGCAGCATGATTTATGAATATAGTTTCCCATTTAGTAGAAATATCATAAAAGCCTAGGTTAGAAGAAATATTTCTAAAGCTCTGGCAGAATAGATGAAGCTAATGTAGAAACCACAGATCTTCATCATTCAGGATTAACCAGGGAGTGGTTTTACATGCAACTTGGTTAGTAATTTTATAGAACAATTGTGGTTTTGGCAATAATTAAGAAATCAGAGAATTGGCCATATAACCAGATGATAGCTGATATTATCAAATGAAAATATCAGATGATATTCAGGTGATCTGGTGTAATTGAGAACCTCCCTTGTTCACTCTGCCTTCCCTTCAGGTATGGTGGTGCCAGCTAGGAACCTAGCTAAGTGTTCAATTTCATTTATGTCTTTGGAAATTGGCAAATGCCACTTGGTTGATTACTTATATGTAAAATAATTATTTATGTGTAATTTACTTATAAATAAATCAGGGCTTGATTGGTTGGTTATATGGACTTAAAAAAGCAATGGCAAAAATGTTAATCATAAAGATTCAACTTAAAAGTGTGTTATGGGTGTATTCCTCCCTCCTTCCTCCACCCACAAAAAAAAATCAGTCATTCAATTTTACTAGCACATCCTGATTAGGCAATTCATTAAGCTACCCTGGACCTATTTCTGTTTTTGTGGAATGAGAATAACAGAACACAAAGGTGCTTGTCAATTCTAAATTTTATGAATTGCTTGATAGGACTTTCCACTATGAAAAGAAAGCCATGAGAGATTGGATGGACAAGGTACTATTTTGACTAGAATGCTAGACTTAAAGTTGAGTGGCTAGTAAGCAACCAGGTCAGTCTTCCAATCTTGAATGTCATGCACTTCTCATTGCATTATGTTACCAATGGGGCAGCTGGGTGGTGCAGTAGATAGAGCATTGGGCCTGGAGTCAGGAAGACTCATCCTCATAAGTACAAATCCAACCTTGGATACTTACTAACTGTGTGATCCTAATCTGGCCACTTCACCCTGTTTGCCTCAGTTTCCTCATCTGTCAAATGAGCTGGAGGAGTAAATGGCAAATCGCTCTAGTGGTATCTCTGCCAAGAGAACCCCAGATGGGGTCTTGACTAAAATGACTAAAAAACAGAAATGTTTCCAATATCTAAGATGCTGGAGGTGGAAATAGAAGGATATTGAAGTAAAGTTCAGCCTAATTTCAGTGAGTGGGGGTGGTTCTACCCATCCAGGGAAAGACTTGAAGACCCTAGAGATTTCTTGTAGATTTGCATCCGTGCAGAAGATGACTTCTACATTCCTGTCATCACTGGAAAGCTCTTGATTTGAATAGTAGATGGTAACGATTGCTTGACTAACACCCATGTGATTTTAATGTATTAAAACTAGATTAACTGCAATGAAAATCAAAAGAAATGAATGCTTTTACGTAGGATCTTAAGATCAGATTTATGGAAACAACAGAAACAATTGCATACTTTTATGCTGATAAGGCATGGTGATATCCCTTGAGACTGGGAACGCTCTAGTCTCTGAAGAATTGAAATGAGTGTCACCCAGAGGGCAAAGAGAAGGGGTGAGGTGGGTGTGAGTAGGCTGGAGGAATTATAAAGCAGAGCAGAGTAAAGGGTGTCATTAAAGAAATGTATGAGTGAGAAAGAAGATGGGCTTGCCTTGGGAGAACAGGGATGTACTAAGTGCTTTTACAAGTATTACTTAATTTGACCTCCCCAACCACCCTGTGAGGTCGGCACCATTACTATTCCCCGTTTTTGTTGTTTCCTTCTTTGTTCATTTGTTTCAGTTGTATCTGATTCTTTGGGATTTCATTTGGGGTTTTCTTGGCAAAAATAATGGAATGATTTGTCATTTCCTTCTCTAGCTCATTTTACAGATGAGGAAACTGAGGTAAACAGGGTTAAGTGACTTGCTGAGGGTCAGGAGCTAGTAAGCATCTGAGGCCAGGTTTGAAATGGAAGATAAGTCTTCCTGATTCCAAGTCCAGCACTCTATCCACTGTGCCACCTAGCTTGCCCCATTTTACAGCTGAGCTAACTGAGGCAGAAAGAGGTTATGTAATTTACCCAGACTCACACAGCTAGTAAAAATCTGAGGCTAAATCTAAACTCAGGTCTTTCTGATTCTGGGCCCAGAGCCCTATCTACTGTACCATCTAGCATGCCTTTAACAGCCATGACATCAGTGCTGGGGATACAGAGATAAAACAAAAAGAGTCGTTGCTGTCAAGGACCTTACATTCCCCTGGAAGGATATAACATTTACTCTGTATAAGTAAATAAAATATAATTTGAAGAAAAACAATGCTAACAGCTAAGGGATCTGTTAGTCAGTCAGTGAGCACTTAAAGCCCTGACTATGTGTTAGATACCTGCACTAAGCACTGAGCTTTCCAAAGGAGGTAGTTGAGTTACATCAGGAAGAAATCTAAGTGTTAGTTGGTCTGTTTTTACCCCATCTGCATAAGCAGACAAGGATCTATCCGACTTTTACTTTGATATGACCGTTAAAAGAAGAAAAAGAATATTTTCCTTACCTTAGGAAGAGTTTCTGTCTTTACTGCCTTTCAGTAATTTTTCTTGTTCTGTGCCTTTATCGACCACCATGGTCTAAGCCTGTCCGACCTTGCATGCTGTGAGGGAAAGAAAGGTGATGGACAGACAGTCCCAGAGTTAAGCAAACTCCTCGAGCTGCTGCCACTCCGTGCCTTGTCATCCCGTCATTCCAGTGGCTTTCTGGAAGGCCTCCTGCTAAAGAGACTCCTACATGTGCCTCACAGAAGCACTGGTGTCATGGCTGCAGCATGTGAGCCAACTTCCTTGCTGTCAAGAGCCTTCTAGGGCAGGTAGGGAGGCTTTATGGACTGGGGGGAGGAGAAAAAAGAGGGGAGTGAAGGATGGAGAGGCTGAAGAAATGCCATAGACTATGGGTGCTGAACCCTGCTAGCCGCTGGGTCTCTGCCTAATTCATGACTGAATTCACAAGTTGGTTATTTCCTTAAAGAAGAAATTAAAAACAAACAAACAAACAAAAAAGCACAAAAATATCCCAGTCCTGTTCTAGTACTAACTGGCCCCCAATTCTACAACCAGTGTCTTTTCAGTAGAATGGATCCCCAAAGCTCATGTCATTAACATGACAAGTTTCTTGTTTTTTTTTACTTTTAATGAGTCTTTTATATAGAAGTGTGGATTTGGCCATAGAAAATTGGTTTTTTTGGTCATCCACCCCTCTGGGAGTTTTCTGTAGCTTTTCTCTCCCTCCACCTTCCCTATCAAGTCTGTTCCTATAGGTAACAAGGTACTTCCTTGGCATCAAAAATAGAAAGGCTACAATTTCTCCCCATAGGATAGCCTTCAATTGAACGTATCCGAGCCCCTCCATAAGCAAACTCATGCATCCTTTACAAGGATGTTAAACTTGTACCAGCACATCTTTGGAAAGACTGGGCATGGAAAGGAAAGGTAGGAGGCTGGATATGGGAAATAAATCTCCAACATACAGTCCAGTGCTTCAGCCACCAGGTGCCTAAGGAACTCCCCTGGCAATGTGCCTTTACTGGGCAGTGTGCATCAGTTCAGATCACCCCACTTCAAGAAGAGGTAAGGTCCATGTCCTGTCAACACCTCATCCTCTCTTTATGGTTCTGTTGTGGGCAGCCAGTAACCCTGTGGTGATCCTTACATGGGTTGAGAAAGTCTACAGATGTCAATACATTTTCCTTTTGTAGTACAAAGATAACCATATTTTCCTCACCATTTCTTTAGTGGAAATCCAATTTACTTCCATAAGTCTCTACACATTGAGGGCAGGGGCTATGGATAGAGCATGGGACTTGGAGTCCTGAAGATGTGAGTTCAGATCCCGCATCAGAGCCTTACGAGTTTTATAAGCCTAGGCAAGTCGTTAACCTGTATTTGCCTCAGTTTCCTCATTGGCAAAATGGGGATTATAACAGTATCTACCTCACCAGGTTGTTATTAGACCATTATGAGATTATATTCATTCACATACTAATATTATATATATATATATATATACACACATGAATATATATACATGTATATACATATAAATATATACATATTATATATACATATAGATATCCATATGCACACAATATATGTATATAGATATGTGTGTATATATACATAGACACATATATGTATATATGTGGGTGTGTATATATACACACACACACATATATATCGGTTCAGTGAGAGAGAAAAAGAGGGAGAGAGCACTTTGGAAATACTAAAGTACAGATAAATACTAGGTGTTATTATGCTAACCATTTTCATTATACAGTAAAAAAAATCTGTCGAACACTTATACTGCATAGTATGTAGAGAGATGTTTAAAATCCAAGCTAATAATTTGGGTTGTAAATTTTTCCTTGGATTTTCCTTTTTCAGTGGATTGACCTTGAAGTACATCCTTTCGATTCATAAGTAGGAATCTCTGAGAATTCTTAACAGAGTTTCAGGCAGAGAAAAGAGCTGGCCTCCTGGAAAGCTTTTCCCCCAAAGGAAATGAAAAGAGCCTACAATGACAAGTGAACCCAGCCTTTCTCCTAGAAAGTGCAGATTCAGCAAATTAAAGAACCACTCTTGGCTTTGGAACATAAACCCTGAATGCTTTAGGGAATCTCGCCCAAACCTGAAGGACCAGTCTGGGTTTGAACTGAACCTTTCTTTGGAAAACTGCCTCCTGCGTGGAACAGACATGTAGCAACCTCTTCCAAGTGTGAGGGGCAGGTAGACTGAAAGAAAGACTTCTCAATGTACCCGAGTGTGGGTTTAAAGCAGGGAAAGAATGCTTTAGGCTCTCCCCCTTGTGATGAAACGTAGGTACTGGGTGCTAAGGATCCTAATGACCTTTCAGTGGAGCACATTTCTAATGACTTAGATTCTTTTTGTTGTAGCAGAGAAAGACCTTGATTGATTGAGCCAAAGTCATGTAAGCTGAGTCAGCAAAAGAAGAAGGAAGTGGTTCTGTCTGGAGGCCTGACGCCTGCTGCTGTTGCTTGTGCCTGGTTCCTGAAATTACGGTTACCTTTCTCCACGTTGCCTAGGCTGCTGCTACCCCAGCTATCTTGATAGTAGTTGTACTCAGAAAACCCAGTGCAAGCTTAGTTCCTTTTTTTTTTAATTCAGTATTTCATTTCAGTGCTGATAATACAGATTGTGGTCTGTGCCTCTGAATAAATAATGCAACCACTGTTGATATTTCTAATTCCCTTTCTAGGATTTATATACTCCTCCCCACAAATTCTGCTCGGCACTGGGGTTACCAGTCCTTACCTGCAGGGCCATGTGCCTTGATTAATATGTGCTCTGTGAGTCTGCTTGGGGAGGGCAGCCAGATAATTGCTGCATTAAAACAGCTGAACACATTTGCAGACAAACACAATTTGACCGCTTGTTGCTTTTCCTGCTTGCCTTATTTAAGTAAACACAGGTTGGAAGTAGGCAGGAGTAGGGAAGCTTTTCTCCATTGTGCTCTTATCTGATTCATTCATTCCCCTCATCCTCTTGGAGCATTCGAGATGGTCAGGAAGGAGGGCAAACATTTTCAGGGCTCCAGGAGTCCTGGCACAGGTTTCCCCCAGGGCTCAGGAGCCATTGCATCCAGAAAAAGTAGAAAGGCAATTGCATAATGGTAGTGAGGGTCAGGGCATAAGAACTCCCCATCCCGCATCCTAAAAAGAAAGCTCTTGGATCAGTGTTTTCCCACATGCTCCTGGGACCACTAACACTTTTACTTGGAGTCTGTCTCTTGTAGTGTAACATTTATGTGATCACAGTGACTGCACTTTTGTTTCTGACATTAATCACCTACTTAATGGTATCAAATAAAAAAAAATTGGATAGAATTTCACTGGATTTTAACCCAAAGCAGTGCCTGTTTTCTTATATTTAATCTGTTTTATGAATTTATTTTTCAGTAGAGAGCAAGGCAGGGCAGGTTGCAGTAGCTCAGTGGGATCTTTTGCATACCAATGATGGTCACAGACTGAAAACTGTCTAAGGATCCTTCCCCTGGATTCCAAAAAGTCCCTCTTATGGAGAGGGCCCAGTCTTTCCCTTTGGCTATGGTGCATTGAAATATAGAGGTGTAAAGAAATTTAACTCTCTTACCCATATCCTTCCTTGTTTAAGGGGATACCTCTAGTCTCATGCATATTGACCTTTCAGTAGCCTGGGGATAGCAATATTAGTGTGAACCTATAGAAGGCTAAATTATACCTGGGAATTCCTAGGGGGATCCCCAATGTGCCCTCCCCATTGCACTACTGGGTTATTTGATCTAGAAATGGAATATCTAATGAGAGGTAGTGTCATATAGGGGATTAAATGAGAATCCTGAGGCTTGGGTTCTGGTAGCTAGGAATCCCAGGTTTTCAATCTCACCTTTGACCTTTATGATCATGGGCTAGTTTGCAAACCTTAGTTTGCCTATCTGTGAAATGGGGACAATAGTAACCTATAGCACCTTCCTTCCAGAGTTGTTGTGAGGCTTTGTGAACAACTTTCAAGTCTCATATATATTTCATTTATGATGATAAGGGACTATGGTGGTTGGAGTTTAGAGGGGATTTCATCCGTTTAATTCAAAAAAGTTTCAGATTCACCTGTAACCACTCTGAGATACAGGTTGGTGAGCTGGAGATGTGTGCGTGCATGCGTGTGTGTGTGTGTGTGTGTGTGTGTGTGTGTGTGTGTGTGTGTGTTAGTCCTTCATTGCCAAAGAAGACCATGCCATCAGAGAAGTAATGACATGACTTGTACTTGACTTTGTTTTGAGCGAGGGAGGGTTGTGCAGGTTACCAGCCTCACTTCTCCTCCAGAGCCATCTGAATTCAGTGACCAGATATTCATCAGGATGACTAGAGATGACCCAGGATGAGGCAATTGGGGTTAAATGACTTGCCCAAGGTCACATAGCTAGTGCGTGTCAGGTGTCTGAAGTGAGATTTGAACTCAGGTCCTCCTAACTCCTGCACTGGTGCTCTATCCACTGCACCAGCTAGCTGCCCCTGAGCTGGAGATAAGTCTTAAATGAATAACCTTTACTCACTAGCATAGTTCCTTTGTTAGGGGAGCTCCCTCCTTACCTAGACCCATTATACTGCTTGTGACTATTAGCGTTAAAGGTCAGGAATTGGCTATATAGTTGTTATAATAGCCACTTCTTTCAGGTGGTAGTTTGGTACCTTAATTTCTGGCCTCAAAATGTTAATTTCTTTTTGCCTTATGACTATTAACTTTAATTCACATGTCCCGATTTTAAAAGCTTACCATAACAGCAGTAGTAGCAATACTAATTCCTAAAATGTTGAGGTCCTTTCTAATATCAGTTCAGTTTAGACAAACACATCTTGTCTAGTGGGTGAGAGAGAGATAAATCATGATCTTAAATGAAATGGGTAGATCTCAGTAGCTAATATGGTACTGCTTGACATACGAAATGTTCAATTGGGGGCTCTCTGGCTACTTGTTAGAGATTTGGTGGAAGAGATTCGGTCGTTGAACAAGGGTTTGGAATAGGCAGCTTAGAAGGTCTTTTCCATCTTAAGAATCCTGTGATTCTGTGAAATGTATGTTAATCCAAAGAATGATCTAAGGATGTTACCTTTCATCTTGGCATTCAAGAAGCGTGTATACCTCTCTCTCTCGAGGGAAGTAGTATTAAAACCATTGAATATTTAGGTTGGGTCCCTGAATATCATTAACTGGATCTAGGCACGTGAAATAAAGACACCAATCATCAACACAGTGTGTATTCTCTTAAATCAAAGCTATATCAAAGATACTCACATTTAATGAGATGGTTGCACCTGTCTGTCATCAAAATTAAAACATTGCTGAGATCATCACAGATACTTTTGAGAGTTTTCCCATGCAGTACTCTCCTGTGCTATTCTACCCATCATAATTCACTGGTGATCATTTCATTGACTCTTGGTAGAGGCAAGTTGGATGATGCTGGGCCTATAAGTTAAATGGCCACCATTGCCCAGTCATTGTGTGGCAACTTCCCTTCTCTCCTTCTTCCTCCAGGGCATCTCCTATATAGCCTGTGTTGCTAGAATGAATGACTTAATTCTTCAGACACTTTCAAGCCTCCAAAAATAAGGGTAAATTGGTCTATTATAAAAAAGGGTCTGTTATAAAGATCCTGTCTGAATTCTGAACAGCCTCAAATTATTTTTATTAGTTTTTCAAACTTCTCTTTTGATGATTGTCTTATGCCTTCGTAGAATGTGAGACCAGGAAGGGATCTTGGAACCCATCTGGTTCAGTCTCTTCATTTACAGCAAAACATAAACTCCTTGTGGTGCAAACATTCTCTGTTTTTGACTTTGTCTTCCTAGAATCAAATCTTGCACATAAGCAGTGCTTAGTAAATGCTTTAGGATGGAATTAAGGAAACTCAAGCCTTGATGGGTGGCTTGCTGGGTCTAAAGTCGCGTGACCAGCTAAGATTAGAACCCACCCCACCCCATCCCCCAAACCCTACACACACCAAGAGAAAGGATGGAGACTGTTCTTTGATATATCATGGAGACATGTTGCTAATGCCAAGACAAGACTCAATCTGGATCATCAGTAGTGTTATGATGATAATTTAAAGATGTTAATAATTGTAGCTAATGAAATCGAATGATGTCATCACAGCTCTTGAGTTTTGCAGAACACGTTAAAAGTATTATCTCACTTCATCCTCACAGCACCTCTGGGAGGCTGGTGCTATCATCATCCGCACTCTTCAGTTGAAAACACTGAGGCAGGAGAAGTTAAGTGACTTGCCCAGCATCATACGGCCAATAAGTGTCTCTGGTCGATTTAAATACTGATCTTCCTGACTCCAGGACCAGGCTCTATTTACTGTGCCAGCTAACTGCCTTTAATTTTAATATCATTCCAGTCCAGTCTGACCTGGAAGCAGCTAGGTAGTGCAATGAATAAATCATTAGACTTGGACTCGGGAAGACCTGGGTTCAAATTTAACCCCAGAAACGTATTGGCTATAGGATCCTGGCTAAGTTACTCACTCACTGCCTGCCTTGATTTTCTTAATAAAAAATGGGGGAGATTATAATAATAGCATCTAATAAAAAGGTTTGTTGTGAGGATCAATGAGATACGTCCAATGCTTTGCCAAACTTTAAGCAATGCGTAAATGTCAGGGCTTATTCTGCTAGTCATTATCATAGAGCTATCGCTCGTTGCTTTACAGTGGAAGAAACTGAGGGCAGAGAAATAAAATAATTTGCCCACAATGTTTCAGTTGTTTTCCAGTCATGTCCAAAACTCTTTGTGATGCCATTCTGGATTTCCTTGGCAGAAAAATTGGAGTGGTTTGCTATTTCTCTAGTTTATTTTACAGATAAGGAAACCAAGGCAAACAAGGTGAAGTGACTTGTCCAGGGTCACACAACTAGTAAGTGTCTGAGGTTAGATTTGAACTCAGGAAAATGAGTCTTTCTGACTCCAGGCCTGGTCTCTATCTATTGAGCCATCCAGCTGTTTCTAACTTGCCCATAGCCCTACATTTATTTAGTGGTAATGGAAGGATTAGAGTCCAAACTTTCTGACTCTCAGGGTATTGGTCTTCCCTACCTCCCCATATTACCCTGTCTCTCTAGTTATTTAGTATTTAAAAAGAATAACCTCTTGATTAATTTGATTTTTGTAGCTATATCTATCTATCTATATATGAATAAGTCTAAGATTCTGATAGTGGGATATGCTGGATTTGGCTCTCAGTATTAGACTGTTTAATTGTTCTTACTTTGTAAATTACCATGAAAAAAGAAAAAATGAAATAATAACAGTAGCTGTGAGATTACTGGCACAAAACCATGGTAGCCAATAGTCAGATTCTGGTCAAGAGGCTCGATCTGTTTCTTCTGTCTGATAAGCTCAAGAGAACTGAACGGAAATATCCCAAGAACATTTTCAATGAAGATTAGTAAATAATGCATGAGAGTCTAGGAGAGTGGCTGAAATAAATGTGGCAAATGGGAATTGTAAGGAAAGCCAGTGACCGTGCGTGTTGTGAGGACAGGGAGGCTGGGGAATGACAAAAGCTCTGATAGGCAGTATGGTACGGTGGAAAGAATAGCCTTGGAATCGGTAGACTTGGGTTCAATTTCTGGCTCAAACTTGTCCTACTCATGACTTTGGCCATGTTCTTAAATCTCTTGCAGCCTCAGCTTTCTCATCCGTAAAATGATGGAAATATTGACCCTACCTACATGCAGAATTGTTTTCAAAATTTTGGCAAAAATTAAAGTATTATTATGAATGCAAAATTACCTAGAACCATAGAATCTTTAAAGGATCTTAGAAGTCATCCCAGTGGTTTCAAACCCAAATAGATACAAGGGCTATTGATCTGTATGTAGGGATCAAATTAGACCATATGTTGACTTAGTTTTAAAACATAATAATTATATTTTTATTTATTTTGATAAATGTTTCCCAATTCCATTTTAATCTGGTTTGGGTAACATTTGGGAGTGTATGTATGTTGCATATTGAATATTAGTAATCCCATGGTACACTAGATTAACCTGAGAAATTAAAAAAAACTCAATGATATTGACATTCATATAGCACTTTAATATTTGAGATACTTTTACATGGATTATTACATTTCTGATCTTCCCCTTCCCCCAACTGCCACCTGATTCCTATTTTTCTGGACTTGACCTTATCAGGATGGCCGGTATATTCTGACCATTTTTGCTCTGCTTTTCTAAAAGACACTCTCTATTTTTCTGACCTCTTCCCCTTTAGTTATGTGGTCATCACTAATTACCTGACATACCTGGAGAGATTTGGGAAATGGCATTAAAATCCTTTCTCCCAATGCTGTCTCCAAACAGAAACTTGTTAAAGGACCCATGATAAAGGAAGTCAACATCACTACCCATCCTGTATTAAATAGCTGTACCATTTGAATTATGTGATGGCAAGATATTATCATAAACTCATGTCTCATGAAATGTGGAAGTTGTAAGGGATCTTAGATATTATCTTGGCTCCCCTCTTAGTAAGCAGAGTGCTGAGAATGGGAATAATTCAGTTCTGGGGGAGGGTAAGGGAGATGTGATTTAAGGGTTGGGAAGTATTGGGGGAACCATTTCAGACAAAACCAAATCCATAAAAGCTGAGGATTTTCAACAGGAACATGTTAATGGTTCTTAATATTTCTCTCATTTTTCTTTTTTTTCAAAGTAGTACTTAAAGGATCAAAGAGAGAGCAAGACAGTGTGAGAGTAAGAGAACACATATTTGTGCTGACTTAGAGGGTTACTGTTGATATTTTCCTGTTCATTCCTACTTTTGTGCCTTTGCTCCTGAATAAATGAAAGAAAAAGCATTTATTAAATGTTTACTATGTGCTAAGTACTAGAAGTTCCCATGTAATGCAAGACGGTCCCTGCTCTCAAGGTTTCTAATAGGAGAAAATGATACGTGGGAAAGGTGGATGCACCTTATGATGTCTGACAAGACCTGGAGATCTTTAAGGGATAACATCAAGGTGGCTGGCAAGGTCTGGTTTTCTTGAAGGTTAATTGTCAGGGTAGATCACAAAGCCCAGTGGTCCAGAGACGATCCTGTTGTTCATACCATTGTGTTTGGAATGTCTTTCCTACTCTCTTCAGTCAATCCAAATCCTGTCCATCCTTCAAAGTTCAGCTTGAGTCCCAACTCAAATTTCACCTATTCCATGAAGATTTTTGACTTTCTTTTTTCTGTTGCACTTAGAGGCCTTTGCCCTTAGCTAATATATCTGTTCTCCTGCCACTCAGTTGTCTTAGTTGTGTACAATTCTTTGTGATCCCATTTGGGGCTTTCTTGACAGAGACACTGAAATGGTTTGTCATTCCTTCTCCAGCTCATTTTCCAGATAAGGAAACTGAGGCAAACAGGGTTAAGTGAATTGCTCAAGATCACGTAGCCAGTAAATGTCTGAAGCTAGTTTTCAACTTCGATTCTCCTGCCTCCAGACCTAGTGTTCTATCCACTTTACCATCATTTATTCTCCTAGCTCCCCCAATAAGACCAATATCTTTCTCTCTGTGGATCTCTCTGAGTCCTATGATGTGATGATACAGATCTCCTTGACCACTGGTCTCATCTCTTCTTCCCATCACTGCTTCCTTTGCTTTCTCTTTCTGAATCCATCACCTGTGTCCTTTATCATTTTTTCTTTTTATGTGGTTCTTATAGGAAAGCATCAGACAATGGAAATGGAACATATTGGCCCCTGCCTCCTAGAAGCTTTTTGCATAAAAAGGAAAAAACAAAATACATAAAATTATTCAGAATCATAATTGACTCCTTTTCCAGGTCCCCCTATTAGAAAGGGGAGCTGAACATTTGCAGGTGAAGGGCAGGCATATGGGACCCATGGTCAGGGACAGCCATATCAGAACCCCTGGGAAATCACAGCAAGTGAGAGACACCATGCAGACACCACTCCTTCGCAGCTCTGCAATTAAGGACATGCAGTTTGCAATCTCTGTGCAATTTTAAATGTCTGCTCAAACCTCAGGAGACTCAAATAGTCGAATATATGAAACCTGCATACGTGATTATTCACCTGATATAAATGGTTACTCACCCTTTGAGAGTAGGTGGAGTCTTTTTACAAGGTTCCCATGATTGATAAGGACCATCTATGGAAATACAATGATTTATATCCAGTATTCCTGTCTGATTTTCCTAAACAATTCCCTTCTCTTCGTTTTGGTCACTACCTATGTCATCATCATCAGTGTCATCCATTATTAATGATCATATATAGGGCATAGACAGAGAGGGAGGGAGGATAGTAGGAATGGATGGAGGGAGGGAGAGAGAGAGATGATGGAGGGAGAGTGAGATAGAGGCAAAGGCAGAGGGAGGGGGAAGGAGAGAGAGGGGACATAGTGAACAATAATGGGTCTGGAATTTTGTCTTCCTGAGTTCATTCAAAGAGTTCAGAGCAATCCAAGTTTCCCTCTTTATTCTGAGATGCCCTTCTTTAGGCCAACAAGGAGTTCCATGAATGTTTCTTAAGAGATCAATCAATTAATCAGTAAGCATTTATTACCCCATACTGTGCCAAGATGAACCAAAATTTTTATTTCAATTAGTCTTCAACCTAATCTGATTATTTCTTGGTTTGAAACTGGTTGACTTTAACACCGAGAAGGAGGTTACATTTGGAAATAAGAATTAGGTACTTCTCCCCTCTTACCCTCATACTTTCTCTCCCATCTCCTAACTGTGGTATATCCCATAAAAGTAGCTGATATCTCACCATCCTCAATCATCAGGTTGTCTTGAGACGTGTCCCATCCCCAACAGGGATGGACCAAGACTTGTCAAATCTATTTCACCACTGTTCTAGAATGGGATTTGAACCCCCAGTTCACTCTGGAAGGGGTAGTAGAGTCCAGTATGCTCTTTCCTTTCCTCTTTCCGTCATACCTTCCCAGGGCATGGCTACAACTTGACATCTTTTTATCAGATGAGCGTGGCACTGCCAGGACAGGCTCCCCGGCGCCAATGTGCCAATGTGGC
>CM053770.1:645042867-645162867 GCA_028658325.1 Potorous gilbertii | reverse complement strand
TTCCTGCCCTCAAAGAGCTCATATTCTAATGGGAAAGGGGAGGATTCAACATGTATTCAAGTGAGAAAATTCTGTTTCTCTCTTCTCTCTCCTCTCTCTGTCTCTTTCTTCTGTCTGTGTCTGTCTCTCTGTCTCTATCTCTCTGTCTCATACACACACACATATACACACACAAACACATGCATACACTTTTTAATTCAAGCCATAAGCATCATTTACAGCATTGTAAGGTGCTACAGTGCTGTCAGTTCTGCAAAGACTCAAACTAGCCACAGGGAAACCAGTAGAACACCTGATGGCTTGGCCAAACTAAACAACTTCAACTTTCAACCTTAAAGAGTCTCATTTTCTCCCATCTGCCTTTTCCCATCCAGTCCCTTAGATTTAAGGATTTAAATCACTTACTTTTAGAAAATCAATAAACATTTTAATACTTAGTGTCTTAAAAGAGGACATAAGGAGTATGACAAAATATGCCAGAAAACATGATTAACTATTAAGAAATAAGAGATGTTAAAAAGGCTTATAGACCATATAGAAACAATATTTCTACACGTCATTAATAATTTCTTTTAAAACATTTTTAGTGATGATTTTTTTACACCATAGTCATATTGGATAGCATATGCAGCATTCTATGCCTATAACCCTCCATCTCTGTTCTGATGGAGGAGAGTAAAATCACACACAATTTATAAGCTATAGTAAGTAGCCTTAGAGTCAGGAATATATGGACACATACTGGATATGTGAGCATGAACCAAATCATTTAACCATTTGGTGCCCCCAGACCACACTCCAGGATTACAAGTTGCATAGCTGCATTGGTTAAAGAAGTTTCTACAGTGAGAATTCTCTATATAGATGAACTCACAGGTCCAGACTACAAACTTATCTCTCAAAGGTAGGATATTTAGAATCATATCTCTTTAGGACTATAAGGAACCTTCGGTATCATTGAGTTTAGTGGTGTCAAACTCAAATAGAAAAAAGAACCCTACTGCCCCATATTGATTTAGAAAGTCACAAAATACAGTGCACTCTCTTGTATTTTTATTTATTTTGTTAACTATTTCCCAGTTACATTTTAATTTGCAATGCCCCACATTTGTGGACCCTCATCTTTGTAAAGGAATACTGGGACATGTCCTGTTTGAAGTCAAGCTTTGTTCTTTATAATTTCACAGTTTTGTTCTTTCCATTTCCATTCCTTTCATTAATATATTTGTTGTTTTCCTGCAATTTCTTACTTTACTTTGCATCAATTCATATAAGCCTTTCCCTGGTTCTCTGAATTCATCATACTCATCATTTCTTATAGCACATTCATATTTCATTTAGGTATCATACTTTGGTTATTCCTCAATTGACAGGCATGTACTTGGTTTCTAGTTCTTTACTACTTAAAAAAAGCATTGCTATAAATTATTTTGGCCATATAGAACCTTTCTTTTATCATATTTTAGACATATAACTCTTTGGGGTATATGTCTAGCAGTGAAATCTTGGGGTCAAAGACTATAGACATTTTAGTTACTTTACTCACTTAATTCCAAATTACTTTCGATAATGGTTGTACAGTTTTTTATTGTTTTGGATAAAATAAAACATAAAACAACTTGTGCACTTATGGAGTTCATGGTATTTTATAGATGGTACACACACATACACACACACACACACACACACACACACACACAAAAATTTTTGTTTGTAATCTGGCCTCCTAGAAACTATAATGCTCTCTGATAATCAAGACTAATTCCTTTGGCAGTGAAAGAAAATAGTTTTGCTCTTTTGCCCCTCTCATTTGAAAAATTACATTTTTGATTAGCAGAGCTATTGCCCTAAGTCACATGACTAGTTCAGATCATGATCCACTGGCCTGAGCTTAAAGTGAACGGTCTTTGTAATGAATAACTTGGATGCCCTCCTCCATTTGGGGGTACTTTGGAAAAGGGATGCTGACATACAGTAATGAACTCAAAATTCTTATAAAGTAGACTTCTTGGATTCTGCATTGTAAAAAGACCAAATGGAAAGTAAATTCTTCTAAAACCATACTATTGACAATTTGAAAGTTGTAGTATCTTCTGATTGATTTTAACAGTTGCGCAGCTCAACCTCTCAGAGAATGGAGGTGTCTCTTCTATAAAATCCCTGGCATGATCATCCAGCTTCTACTTCACTAACTTCTATGTTGGAGAGCTCACTACTGGTACAGACTAAACTTTTCACCCTTAGGCAACTGAGAGGGTCAGGAAGTTCTTTCTTACGTTGAGTCATTCATTCTTTCATTCAAGATTATACTAATGGCAACTATTTGCAAAGTATTTTGCTCTAAGAAATATGAAGTCAAGACAAAAAACAAAACAGCAGTGCTTATTTTTAAGGAGCCTACCTCCTTTTCTACATTCTTGACCTTCAAGTAATTGAAAAGAACTGTTATACTATCATGGATCCTTTAGATCTTTTCTTCCCCAGTCTAAACAATTGGAGGTTCTTTTGCTTGTGCTCATCTCTATATGATGTTAATGACAGAAGGGCTGATTTCTTTCCATTTAAATTTTCTCCTGCCAAATGATTTAGATACTAAAAGAGAATATCGGAGGCTGTACAGGAAGAACATTGGACTTGGAATAAAAAAAAAAAAGCAAAAAAACCTCTGGGCTCCAGTCCTGGCTCTGCCTCTTCTGTGCCCAGTGACTTAAGTCATTTTACCCTCAGAGCTTCAGTTTTCTTTCTTGAGTGAGGGGATGGATAAGATGAATGTAAAGGAGCCTTCCAGCTTTGACATCCTGTGGTTCTGTGAATACTAACAGAAAGCTGAGTACAAACTGATCAGTGACTCTCTACGTAGCCTAACCTACTCCTCCTGGTGCTCAGGTACTAAAAATTGGAAGGATTGTTTTATTAACCCCAGAGAGCAAAAGGCAGAAAGCAAATAGACAGCCACAGGGTTGAAAAACTAATTAGGTGTTTTAAAGGGAAAAAAAAAACTTTTGACGATTGAAATCGATGTCAAGGTAGGGTTAATTCTAGCTGCCTCCTGGAGACATTCAGAGACAGTACAGCTGATTGTTCATGAGGAAGGGACAAAGTAGAGTAAATCCAGACTACCCTTGCTATTTCAGGACAATATATATAAAATAAATGAAATTTAAATCGCAATAAAACCATGTTCACTCTTACTCAATTAGTCTTAGACTGTTGAGTTAGACTGAAGTTTACACATAAAGAAATTTATCCACAAGCATAGGATTTGCTAAGTGAATTGATAGTATAAACATATTCATTCAACAAATGAATTCATTCAACAAATATTTCCTGAACTCCTGTTGTGGGAGGTAACATTATATAGTAGAAAAAACTCTGCATATAATAGTAGGAGACTAATGTGTGTTTGTTCTTTGTTGCCGAAGAAGACCATGTTATCAGAGAAATAATGACATGACTTGCACTTGACTTTGTTTTGAGTGAAGGAGGGCTGTGCAAGGTCACCAGCCCCACTTCTCCTCCAGAGCCATCTGAATCCAGTGACCAGATTTTCATCAGGATGACTGGAGATGACCCAGGATGAGGCAATTTTGGTTTAGTGACTTGCCCAAGGTAACACAGCTAGTGAGTGTCAAGTTTCTGAGGTGACATTTGAACTCGGGTCCTCCTGACTCCTGCGCTGGTGTGCTATCTGCTGTGCCATCTAGCTGCCCCTAGAGTATGAGTCCTGGCTGTGTCACCTTAGGCAAGTCATTGAACTCTCTGGGCCTTAAGTTTCTCAGCTTTAAAATGAGAGGATTGGATTGGATAATATCTAAGGTCCCATCCAAACTCTAGACTAAGGTTCCCCACCCCGTTTTAGTCCCTATACCCTTTGGCTTACAATAGACCTTCCTGTACCCCCTATTCAGTATAAAAGGAGATAAATTCTAGAATTTATTGTGCCCATGAAGAAAATAAGAGAAATTGTTTACTTTTTCATAAAATCAAATTCACATAACTTTTTTTCGCTAACACTCGACCCTTTCAACAGGACACTACAACTGTTTACTAAGTATTCTCCATAGCCCCTTGACTAGCTTCTTGTAGGTGTGGACACAGGATGGGTAAATAATGGATTAGCCAAGATGATTTCTTAGGTTTCTTCCAGGGCTCTCTCATGACTTAGAGATCATCTTTCACAAACTCTCATTTTACAATAAAAGGATGGAGATCCCTCAGTAATTAAGGTCCCCTCAAGTAGCAAACAGTCCTGAGTTTTGGGACATCCTTTGCTGCCAGTCTCTTGACTTTGTTCAATAAAGCGTTCTTAGCATTACCCACCCATGCATGACCACTACTTGGAATGTTTTATAGAACAAAGAGCTTACCAGATCCAGTCCTATCCCTCTGGTCAGATCAGGACTTTAATGTCCCAGTGGAAACTGAGCTTGGTTGGGATGGTCCAAGTAGGCTGGTCGTTGACTTTCCATTCAATTTAACTACTTAGAAGTACTCTTCTTGAAGAGTATATCAACAGTCAAAGAGTCAGTAGCTACAATTCACCTCAGATCCTCCCTGTCTTCTAAAACTGATAGATTAGGGATGACAGCTTCCCAGAGTGGCCAGTGCCACTGACGGTGATGCTCACGTTCTTTCATTCATCCACTCCAGAATGTGTCAGCTTTGCTCATATTCAAGACTTGGGAGTAGGCTATGGTCTAGGTAGTATCTCAGCCACAGATACATGTGAAAACATGTAACATAGTAACCAAAAAGTCTAAGCCTGGGAGATAAAGAGAAAGAAAACTAGCCAAGGAGACTTTGGAAATGAATTCTCTATCTAGTTTTGGCATGTTTGAGAGTAAAGTGATTAAAGACTTGTAAGCCAGGGACTTAACTCCTAGATGGTACTCAAAAATCAGTAGGATATGGTTTTTAACAATCTCATATTTGACAGTTGTGTTCTTTTAACTGTATGTTTCCTTTCAATTTATAGGAAACCCAGACATAAAATCCAACCAGCTCATTTTACATATATCGAAACAGATCAAGATGGTGAGATGACTTGGTCAGAGTTACACAGGTCCTCATGGCCCACCCAGACTTAGATCTAGTGACTTTGAGTTAGGAAGGCTTAGTCTCAAATCCTTCCTCAGATACTTACTAGCTGTGTGTCTCTGGCTGAATCACCCCCTCCCAGCCTTTCTTCCCTCATCTTTAAAACGTGGAGATTGGACCCAGTCTTCAAGGTCCCTTTCAGCTTTAAATCTATTTTCTTATAAATTTACCATGCAGGCCTGTTGGAATTTCTGTTTACATTTATTCATATTTCTTTCCAATTGTGTAAGTGGGAAGTATCTAGAAGCTAGACATAAGAAAATATTCGTGTGACTTCCTCAGGCTCACGCCTACTGATTGCTTTTTATTTGGGGCTGTTTTTGTTTGTAAGCATATGCATAAAAGTGCCAGGCAGATCACATCATCATAATGCATTGCCTCTTTCTCACTGTTTTGTAAGGATATTGTGGGAACACAAGAGCTATCTTCACTCTGGTCCCTGAGCTCACCTTTTTAAAAATAACATTCAAAACACATTGAAAAGAGGGGAGAAAAACCCGCAGAAATCAGCACTTTTTCTTCAGTTTGAAAGGCAGCTTTCCTTCCTTCCCTGGTGGTGTTTGTGTGGAGCAGGGGAAACAGGAGTATCTTTTCTTATAATGGGTCAGGTTGCTCCAAAGTGATCCATACACACTAGAGGCTTCCCACTGGCCAGGATCCTTCTTGATGGTGAAGCATGATGATGAGGGAAGGTGGAGGCAGGGAAGGTGTTTCTCTGACTTATGAAATGGCAAAAAAAAGGGTCCTTTTTTTAATTTGCCCAAAGCCTCCTGGCATGTTCCTCCCATGGCCTCTTGAAATGACAAAAAAAATCCTTGCCCTTGCTAATTAATTATAAAGCCCTCTTTCATGGCCAGTCCTACAAAAGGCTTTTCTTTTTCATGTTTTTAGAAATGAAAGCCTATCTCTGTCACACATAGAAAATAACACAAACACATATTACCTTTCCAGCAGTATGCTGAGATTTTCCGACAGGCCAAAAGCATCAATGGAATCCTCTAGTTCTGTTTTTTCCGGGGTTCCTGCTGCCACACCGATTCCTTGGAGACAGGAAATGCCATTTTCCTATCTTCCTGCATTATTGTTATTGGGGGTGTTGTAATTTCATGAAAAATGCTGTTTGAGCCCAGTCGGACACCACAGCTGCTGCTTATCAGACTTGGCCAGAAATGGAGAAGCGTTATCTCTGTAAGTATAAAAATCTCTACACCCGACCATTTGGAATCCCCCCTAGTACTTCCTTGGGTGGAGGGGATTGGAAATGGTCTCCTTTCCATTGATGATGAGAAAGCCATAGAAAACTTTTACCCTATTCCACATCCCTGCTGCCCTTTGTCCTCTCTCCTGCCATTCCAATCCTTTATTAGTCTCTTAGATGGACTGAACTGCTCCTTCCTAAGGAAACCAGAGTACTATGATAGACTCATCTCCGATGGTATAAAAGGTATATCAGATTCAACACTAGCTCTGGCATCAGAAGTCTTGGATTGGAGTCCCATCTGGGATACTGGAGCCCTGTATGACCTTGGACAAGTTACCTTACCTCTCTGAGGACTGGGTTCCTCAACTTGAAAATTAGAATTTGGGGTTAGATGATTTCCAAGGTCTTTTCCAATTCTTTGTTTGGGTTAATTTATAATATCAGGGTTTTTGATCCTGAGTAGACTTTAGAGACAGAGTTGCACTACTTTTTATTTTGTAGGTGAATGGACAGAGAGGTTCAAAAAGGAAAAGTGTTTATTAGGAGGTAATCCTAATAATAATGGTAGCTAAGGCAAAGATGTTTTCATTTTTGTCTCTGTAGCCCTAGCACCTGCTACATACACAGTCCCTGGCAAGTAACATACCCTTAATAAATTCTCATTGAATTGAATTTATATAGAGCTTTTGAAGATGTGCAAGATGTTTTAGAAACATTCTCTCATTTTATTCACCCCAGCCTTGTGAGGGAATATTATTCCTGTTTTATAGCTGACCAACCTGAGGCTGACATAGGCTAAAGACTTGCCCTGGTCAAAGACTTAGTGAGGCAAGATTCGACTCTAGGTCTTCCTGACTCCCAGTATCATGCTCATCCTTGACTTTTTGGGTCACCCATAGTCCACAGGATTGTAGATTGAGAACCCAGAGGGACCTTAGACATCTTCAATTTCAACCTTTTCATTTCACAGATGAGTAAAATGAGAGTGCAGAGGGGAAGAGAACCTCAAAGTTGCCCAGGTACTAAGGAGAGATGTTGATGAAGGCTGTTCACCTGCACGTGTCGGGGTCAGGGACACCTGGAATCCAGTAAATGCTATGCATTATACACAGCTATTTCTTTGATCTTTGTTGAATTTGTATACCATTATCCTGTCCTCTGCCTGTATCAGAGATCAAGAGTTTGTACTAAGCTATGGTGTTATAGTGTAACACTATACTATTGCCAGACTTGTCAGTTTGTATCTCGCTTGGCTCCCCCTCCACCCCGAAGGTTCCCCCCTCCCTTGCCCCTCTCTGACAGGAATCGGGTTGGGGTGAGAAGCAGAGCCTGCGGAGACAGCGTCAAGGATGATTAGGCTTGCCAAGTGCCACAAGAACTCTACTCTGCTCCCATGGAGTGGCTGGGGAGATGGGCAGATGTAGAGATAAAGGGGAGGAAAAGTGGCCAAGAACCTAGGCAGCTGTATTTGCTTTCCTTAAGTGGAGAGGAGTGACTAGCCTGGACAGATTAGCCCTCACAACCCATTGGCCCTACCTGTTTAGTGCATGCAGGTTTCCTCTTACACATTAAGAACTCTTGGGTGAAATCATGAAGATTCATTAGTAAATTGTACACTGTCAAGTCAGTGGTCCAGATAGGATTTTTAGGACCCTTCTACATTGTTAAAATGTAATAATATCAACCAATCCCAGTCCTCTTGGTGACAGTAATGGGTACTTATGCTATGTTCCGACTCTTTTTATAAAACTTAAAATTATCCAATTCTGGAACATCAGAGTTGGAAAAGGCCCCCAAGGTTATTTGGTTCAACCCCTTCAATTAACATAAAAAATGAGAACATAAGAGTCCAGACAAGGGGAATGATTTTCCCTGTATCATCCAGTGAATCCAGAATGAGAACTCAGGGTCCTTGACTTTCACCCAGGTAGTGCTTTTTCATCTCCAAAAAGATACATCATGAGAAATAATGGGAAATGGAGAGTCAGGTTGGTAAAGAATTTTTGTAGAAATCAGGTGTTTTTGCTGTCCTCCTTACAAGGGGGTTTTTATGCTTTTCCAGGTAATTAGCTTTCTTAGTTTAGATTTGTAAAAACATTTTTAAGAGAAACACATATTGCTGGATGAAATTTCTGAGTCCCTCAAAAGATAACAAAGACATAGCAGTTGCCATTTAAAAGGATAGATTAGACCTAACTTGACTGAGTAGAAAGGCAGTTAGGCCAATGCATAGAGCATTGGGAAGACTCATATCAGGAAGACTCATCTTGAGTTCAGATGTGTTCTCAGACACAGATTTGTAACCTTGGACTAGTCACTTAACCCTGTTTGTCTCAGTTTTCTCCTCTGTAAAAATGAGCTAGAGAAGGAAATGGCAAACCACTCCAGTGTCTTTGCCAAGAAAACCCCATAATGGTGCCACAGAGTATTGGATATGACTGAAATAACCCAGCAACAACAGAAAACCATGTGTACAATGAATCAATAATCATTTATTAAAGGCTTTTTAGGGGTAAGGCACTTTCTAAGGGCTATAGCTATGAGTACAAAAGTGAGACATAGACCTTGGTCCCTTGAAACTTCCCTTTTATTGGAGGTGAGAGTAGGAATATAATATATTCACAAATAAATACAGGATATACACAAAATAGATATGTACAAGCTTCTTGCTAGTCTGTGCAAGGTTTAAGTAGAGAGATTTAACCTTTTGTTTGCACATACTTGGTCTTCTACTTTTCTGCCTTAGATTGTTCCTCTCTTGAGCAAAGTCTTTGTTTCATAAGCCTTTTTTTTGGAATTCTTTACCTTCTCTGGTTCTCTGTCTTTCATCATAAAGCTTGGATCTTCTCTTTTGACTGTGGCATACTTTTTAAGGGTCAACTTCTTTTGCTTCTGTAGTTCTCCTACTTTTTTGCCTGTGTCTTCACCTCAGAAACCTCTGCAAAGGATATAGGTGTTTCTGCTTTCAGAAGATTCAGTATTTCTAAAACTGAACTTAGAGAGAAATTAGGGAATATTTGTTGATTTATCAAAGGATTTGTTAGCAGGTCCCTGTAGTTGTAATAAATGTTGTTTCTTGTCTTTCCTTCTTGAAAGAGGACCACGACATCAGGAAGGTCATTCCATGACTTGCAAATGAATTGGATTTAAGTGAGGCAGGGTTATGCAAAATTACTACTCTCGCTTTCTCCTCCTGAGCCATCTGGGTTCCGTGGCAAGATATAGATTAGGATGACTGGAGTGGCCCTGATGTAGTAGGAGACCTTGGCTTTTTTTAAGCTAAAGTTTCCCAGATCTCAGTTTAACTGAGTCAATGACCATTCATTGATTAAGGCTAGGAAGAAATAAGGCAAAGAATGACTTCTTTTACCCACCCAAAAAGGAAAATCAGTCTGGGAGGAGAAGACTCTCAGAGTTTCTGGCCAAACCAGAAACAATTGCTATTTATATTCAATGGGTGTGCATTATATAAAACACAATAGGGATGCATCCCTCTTTGCTTATGGCAAAGAGTCATAAGGCAAAGAGGTCAAAACCTGGCCCAGTAGATGGCATAGGAGGAGGAATTCCACAGTCCCTGGGCATTTTCAGTAGGAACTGGGACATTCCACTATCATATCCCAGAAGCCCTTTCATCCCTCCCCCCCATTTTCAGTTCCTTCTGCCACTTCCATATTTCCACTCTTCTTCCCTTACTATAATCTCAAGTCTTTGGACAGGCATAAAACATCTCATTCCTTCATAAAGGTTGAGGACTCTGAATATAAATAAATGAGGAAGTAGAGTTTAATTTACAGAAATATCACTACCCTACAACTTTCCAGAAATACTGTGGAAAGATAGACAGTCCCAAAGAGGGCTTCTGGAACTCCTCTGTTAAGGCCCTGCTGCATTGTCCAGCTGAGGTTTGGCTGGGGAAGACAGCAGTTCCCAGCTCCCACCCCCACACCATTCTTCCCATACAGAATGAGCAGACCTCCAGCTTTCATTGTGCCAGGTTTGTGTCTGGAGGCCTGCCCTTTCCTTGGTGGTACAGGCCCACCTCAAGAGGCAGCGTCCTTCCTCTAGGGTGCCTGATATTGAGCCAGGGAATGAGTAATTGGGACTCGCCAAAGTGTTTAAACACCAGAATTGAAATTAATGTCCCCTCATTGCCGGCTATGCTGACAATACATTACAGCAAACACCTTCCCAAAGTGAAATGAATGTTTGTTTATCCTCATGAAATATACATCAAAACATGTTGGTGGAAGAGGCTCTAATGAGGGAAAGGGCTGAGCTCTCTGTTAATTCTGGGCCAACAGTTAACGGAGGTGATGCTGGGGTGGAGGTGGGGGGTTGTGATTTTTTTTTTAAGCATAACCTGTCCACAGCTGTGTATCTAGGACATTAATATGGGTTTAATGAAAACTCCAGTTGATCTGTCCAAAGATATTGATGAGCATTGCCCAACCATATTAATCATCTGCTTGAGGGAGGAAATGAAGGGAATGGGTGAGCAGGTTTCTGTCAGATGCCAATCTAGACGAAAGGATGTGGGGTTTAGGGCGTGTGTGTGTGTGTGTGTGTGTGTGTGTGTGTGTGTGTGTTATAAACCCTCCAAGTGCTCTCTCTGTTTCTTGTGGAGGAGGTCAAATTGGAGGGATTGAGTGGGACCCTCATCATCAAGGAGTGCAAAGGAAATTCTGAGACAGTATTTAGCATGAAATCACTAAGCTTCTGCCAATAAATTCATTACTGTTAATTATATTGGAATGGCTAATGATCCACTAACAATATTCTTTCATTGATTTTCATTCGAAGTGAATTGATGTTATGGCTTTAATCTGTTTGGATCCCCCCCCCCGCCCCCACAACACACACACACACACCTATACATACCCTTGCTTCATTTCTTTTCCCTCCTCAAAGCTCCCCTTTTTGCTCCTACAGTAATGCATTTCTTCCCTCTCTGGTGATACAGTTCTCTCCCTAAGTGCCAAATGTTTCTTGATAGGAACAAGCTACATTTCTTTATGGCTTATGGCAAACTGCCTTGATTACTTCTACTGTTGTACCCATTATGTGAATTAAATATGTATTCAGTTGCATGCTGCTCGTGGTGTTATTGCAGGGTGACATATGGTACTGACTCAATTAGAGTGAAACTAGCATTAGATAACCCTTCTGATTACATACATCCTGACCTGCTGCTCGCCCTCCTTACCGCCGCTCCCCAGTTGTCTGCAGGCCGCGGGTTTTCATTATCGGTTATCATTTCTTCCACACCGGATGTGGGCGCTGGGTGACTGAGGGAGGGGTGAGGGGCTCCGAGAAAGAAGGCATACAAGGAGAGAGACTGACAGATACAAATGATGGGTGGGTGACAGGAAGAGAGAGCTTACATTGGGAGTATGTTTTGGTTCTACATTAGCCCTTGAAATGCATTTTTTGGAGGTACTTGCTCTGTCTGGTGGGAGGGCATTTCAGAGGGATCCCTCTGGGTTGGAGATGTTCCAGAAGCTCAAGAAAAAAGCCTGGATGTGACTAGAGGTGTTATCTATGGTTTGTAGGACTTGACTTTTAAAATAATTCTTTGAGGACTATAATCCTCTTCTTGGTGGAGAAATTATGGTAATAATTTGAATAAGAATGAAATATTTCATGTCAGTATAATGTTTTATATTTTTCAAAATACTTTCCCATGTATTACTCATTAGGTCCTCAAAATTATCCTCAGGTAGGTAGGTAGGAATTTTTTATCCTCTGGTATACTGGACACTGGCTTTGGAGTTAGTAAGACCTGAATTAAAATTCTTCCTCTGACATTCACCAGCTCTGTGGCCCTGAACACGTCATTTATCCCCTCTCAATCTAGTTTCTCCTGTCTATAAAATGAGGGTGTTGGAGTTTGTGGTTTTCAAGGTTCCTTTCAGCTCTAACTCTGTGATACCCTGGTTCTCATTTTACAGATGAGGAAACTGAAGCAGAGAGTGTGTCTTGCCCATGGCCATACCACTTAGAAATAGTAAAGTTAGAACTGAGATTGAAGCTTCTGACTTGGTGTTAAGATTGTAAAAAAAAAAAAAACAACAACAACAACAACAACAACTTTGAAGGAGGTGTGTATGTAGGGAGTTAGATATAAGAGGTACAAAGTAAAAAGTGTTGGATGGATATACATTTTTCTTTTGATAAGTTAAACCTTGTATTCAGCAATACGCATTCTATGACATTTCCTCCTTACTTTTTGGTACCTTCTACTCTCATCATTCCAATTGGACTTTACCAGCTGAGGCTGATATAATCTTCCAAAGTCTACCTTAAGGTAGAAGAAGAAAGAAAGAAACTGAATATATCCAGAATTTGGTACAGGAGACACTTCCTCAAGATAAGTTGTGTTAGTTGTCAAGTCCGTTCTTCCTTGTGACCCTGGCCAATATCACCACCTTGCCAGTTTTTCAGTAGATATATATAAAATGCTCATTGGGTGCCTCTCTAACATGTTCAGGGTACTATGAAGGATATGAAAACAACTTTTAAAATGGTCATTACCCACAGGTAGGAAGGAGAAACATTCATACTGTTGTTGAAATTATGAGGCAGTAAATGGTTGTGTCAACATATGTATGTATAGGACAGTTTGTATGTGTTATAGGAGTTTGGAAGAAGAAGCTCTCCATGTTGGGGGGATGGCCACTTCATGTAGGAAGAGCCAGACTAGATTAAAATGTGAACCCTTCTAATTTTTGCTATTCTGTGATTCTAAAGAAAGAAAGCTAACTTTGTGGAGGGTAAGAGATCAGTGGAGATGATAGGTGTAAACCCACCGATCCTCTCCTCTGTCCCCCTGGAAGTCCTTCATAATTGCTAGGGACAGGTGTATAGATGTTATCTGAGGATATTTCCTGATATATGTCCTGAGGACTCTACTAGGACAGAATAGATTGCATTCAAGGAAATAGCTTCTCTCTGTTGCTGTCTAGTGATAGAACCCTAGCCTTTAGTAATTCCCAGGAGAAAAGCTAGAAAGCAGTGGTTGGCCATGGGACAAGAGAAGGCAAGCAAATCAAGTCAAGAAGCATTTCTTATGTGCCTACTATGTGCCAGACACTGCTAAGCAGAGATGGTTCTTGAACTGCTGCTTCAGTGCAGTTTAACCTGCTGTTAAATATTCCTTTTTTTGGAGAAAGAAATGACAGTCTCTCTCTTGCTTTTATGTTTGCAATGGATCCTCCTCCTTCTGGATCATCCCTCTACAGTTCTCCTGATGACTCGAGGACTCATATTGCTGTAATAATAATAATATTTAATATTTGTTACCTTTAAATTTCAACTAAAATCCTACATTTTACAGAAAGCCTTTTATAAACCACCTTGATTCAAGTGACTTCCTTTGGATAATTATTTTTAATTTATTATATACACATGTCTTATTTTACACACACTTGCTTCTAGTTTTGTCTTGGTCCCTTAGACTGAGCTCTTTGAGATCAAGGCGCCTCTTTTGCCTTTATTTGTATCACCAATGTTTAGCATAGAAGTAGGCACATAGCAGGGGCTTAATCAATGTTTACTGGCTGATTGAGCACTTTAGTGTGTAGAATATCATGTAATTATCACAGCCAAGTAAAGTAACTGGTATACATATTAACCATATTTGACAAATGAGGAAATGGAGGCAAGATTAAGTGACATACAGTGACACAAAACAACAAATCTGGCCTAGAACACCTTGTAAAATATCCTATTTGTAGGGGTATGGATGACAAGGTTGCACTGAAAGCTGGAAAGACCACATCTTAAAATTGAGGGGGGGAAATGGCTATGACTTCAGAACTGGTCAAATGTCCAGGCCCAGAAAGCTTAGTTAATGCTCCTACTGGAATGCCCTGCTGGTCTGTGTGCTTGGTCTCATTTTGTTCATCATTTTTATCAATGACTTGGACAAAGGTTTAGATGGAGTGGTGGGAAGGCTTACTTCAGACCTGAGCTCTACTCCTTCAAATCTGTGGGCTTTTGGGTGAAAGAGTTCAGTTTCCTGGCCTGCAAAATAAGGAGTTTGGTCTATATTATGTCTAGGGACCTTTCCAACCCTAGATCTGTGAGACTATGAATATGCTTAGCAAATGTGCAGGTGTCCCAAAGCCATATCACACATTGGAGTGTGGAACCAGGATCAGCACAGATCTTAGTAGCCTAGATCACTGAACTGAGTTTAAGAAGATAGACTTTAATAGTGATAAATTGTGTAGTCTGAAACTTGGGCTAACCAAGCATTTTTAACGTAGAGTTATGTGAAAAGGATTTCGGTACTTGGGGAAAGTGGAGGCTCTGCAGGACCCAAAAGTTAGGCAACAAAGCATATGTGATGCTTGGGCTCACTAAAAAAAAGAATTCGTGTTTAAGACAAGGAAGGGGCTCTGTTTTGGTCATACTGCAACTGGAGTCTCCCGTTCACTTTTGGAAATCACACTTCAGACCACTTTGATAAGGTGTTGAATGCTCAGAATGATGAAGTGCCTTTAGTTCAAGCCATCTGAGTATTGGCTGAAAGAGTCAGGGAAGTGTAATGTGGAGTAGAGAAGACCTGGGGTGATGTGATAGCCAGCTTCTAAGCATTTGAAAGGCTGTCATGCAGAAGAGAGATTCAACTTACTCTGTTTGGCTCCATAGGGGAGGAGTGGGAGCAAAAGGTGAAAGTTGCAGAGAGGCAGATTTTTGCTTGATGGAAAGAAAAGCTTCCTAAAATTTAAAGCTGCTTGGAGGTGGAGTGGGGCAGCCTGGAGGGGCAGTAGGTTCCCCCTGAACTTCAGGCAAAGGTGAGATGAATGACTTATGTGTGTGTGGCATCTCCCTAAAAGGGGAGGGAGGAAAGTCTTCTTCAGGTAACAGTTGGGTTAGCTGGCTACTGGGGTCTCTTCCAACTATGTGATTCTACCAGTCTGTGAAGATATAATTCCAACCATTAAGATGCTTACAGCCTATTTTGAAAGGCAATGAAAGACAATATGTAATTAAATTGTGCATATATAAAAATATATATAATTAAGTATATATTATATATATATACACATAAATATGTATATATATGTATATATACATATACATATATATAATTAAGAGCTAAATTGTGTGGCAGGGGCTAGGCAATCTAGCAGTTTCATAGGGAGGACTGTGGTTAGGAAAGAACTTATGTAAATGATACTTAAGTTAAACCCCAAAGTATGACTAGAATAGGAAGAGTGGAGGGATAATTGTAGTCCTTTCCAGGTAAAATGGATAATACCTGTATTGGTACCTGGACAAGAAACATAATAGCTTGATCATGGGAGAGTGACAAGAGCACCTTGGTGATTGAGGAAGGAGAGAGAGAGAGAGAGAGAGAGAGAGGGAGGGAGGGAGGGAGGGAGGGAGGGAGGGAGGGAGGGAGGGAGAGAGAGAGAGAGAGAGAGAGAGAGAAAGAGGGAGAGAGAGAGAGAGAGAGAGAGAGAGAGAGAGAGAGAGTGTGTGTGTGTGTGTGTGTGGTGACTGAAGTTGGCTAGGGATAAAGGAGCCACTTTAAGGGAAACATTGAAAACCAGGCAGAGCAGTTGAGATTTGTTGGGGTTGGGAATCAAGACCCAAAGGAAGAATTTTGAAGGATAGGATGATTGTGATTTGTCCCTGAAAATCTTTCTGTGAGGCCTAGATGCCCATCTCTCAGTTTCTTCTTAGAGAAGAATTATGTCATTGGATGCAAGAGAAGGTGAGCTAAGTAGCTTCCAAGATTACTTCAAAAGTTTGACATTATTTGATTCCAGGCTGCAAGATTCAAAGACTAGGGAAACTGGGGAAAGGATGGTATCATGTACAAAGAAAGAGAAATTAGAAAGATGGAGCTGATTCAGATTGCTGGGTGGGTTTTCTTTGGCATTTCCATATTATGAGACTCTATGATATTTTAGACTTCTAGAATGGGACTCTACATATGTATGTTCTGCCTACATCCTTTTGTTCTCCACACAACCCACCTTTAATTTGGAGGTTAACTAATTGCTAATGAATGACCTCCCCCTTTTTAGATGAGGGAGTCTGTTAGGTAGGCTGGCAGAAATTGAATGATCAAATAACTGAAAGGATGAACGGAATTTTCTTGTCATTCCCTCAGGTCAACGAACGCAACTTGGAAATTACTGGGGAGAAGTATTGGCCAGGTGCCCAGAGATCCTCCACTTAGTTATGGAATGAGGGCAAGGTATACTTTCTGCAGCATTCAGGAGGCACAATGGGTAGAGTGCCAGGCTTGGAGACTCATCTTCCTGGGTTCAAATGGAGCCGCAAACACTTACTAACAGTGGTTAACCCTGGGTATGTCACTTAACCCTGTTTGCCTCAGTTTCCTCTTTTGTAAAATGAGCTGGAGAAGGAAATGGCAAACCATTCCAGTAAACGCCAAGAGCAGCCCATATAGTAGCACTAAACATCAGACACTTTCGAAAATGACTGAATAAAAACAAATACTTTCTATTTCACTTTCTGTCACAGTAAGATAGAAAAATCGAGACATTTAAAACAAAATCACTGGCAAATATGACTAAGGGTAATAGAATAGCTTTTCTGTAAAAGTGTTATTAACAATAACTATAATAAAGGCTGAGTGCTTAGGAGAGTAAAATGGCTAGCTCTCTGGAAATTTCAGCTATCCGGAATGCCCTGTCTTGATAGATCTAAAGAGCTGAAGTTCTCCTTGTCTGCCTCTGGATCCCTTACGTTTTTGGTTCTTTGTGACTTCACCTTTTTAGCCTTTCCCATTGTTTTTCATCACTCCCTTCCCTAGAATAAAGGTTACACTCCCGCAAAAACCACTTGGCAGCTGCTTCCTGATCTCTTGTTCCTGGAAAGGTAATTGTAATTTATGAATGACCCTGTGCCGTGAAAGGAAGTGTACCGTATATATTTGCCTGTGTTGTTTTGCTTCATGAGGTGGCAGGTAGAGGGAGTGTGGTACAGGAAATGTCATTACTTTTCTAAGCCACCATGAAAATGAAAAACTAAAGGGATGGGGGTCAGAGGAAGCGAGAAAGAGTAGAGCGGTGGGATCAGTTGCTTCTTTGTCTGAAAGGGAAATCCTGTGAATATCCCTTTAGGTCTGTCAAACGTCTGGTAAGAAGGAAAATTCTTCTCTCTTTCCCCTTCACCCCTCCTTTATTTTTTCTCTCTCTTTGTAGAATAATATAAAATAAAATGAAAAAAAAAAAGCCCAGCAGAAAGGGAGCTGTGATGCTGTCGTCCCTGCCTTCGATGTTATTTATTTTCCTCAGTTGCTGCTCTGGAAGCCTAGAGTTGACAGAGCGGTTTTGTAGAATAGAAACATTATAGACTGTTACTGTCAGAGTGTTAAATGTGATGGATAGAGAAATAGAGGAGAAGGAGGGGACTTAATACTGAGAGCCAGGGTGCTCATGGGAAAATAAACCATCCGCATATAAGAAATGAATGAGGTAATGTGGCAGGAGGTAATGGGCTTTCGCAACATGCCGGAACAGAGATGCTTATTACAGGGCTTGTTTAACCCTTAGGATGCTGATTTTCTTTTGCATGATCCAGGAATGTTTAGCTCTGGTCTGCTCTAGGCTTATGTGTGTGGCTTCCCTTTGGACAATGAAGTGGGCATGGTCGGGGGTAAGGGAGGTAGAGAGAAATCTGCCTTCATAATAGTGCATTTACAATCTGTGCATTCGAAAACCCAGGCAGCTCCTTGACTGTGAGGTGTCCTGGTGACTGTGTGAGGCCAGTAGCTTGCTTTAATCTCTGGGTTAGGGGAGAAGTGGTTGATGTGAGAGTGAGTGAAGGGAATATGATATCTCAGTAGAAGACTTAATACAGGTGCTTTGGCTCAGGAGAACTTATAACAGACCCTCAAGAATCCTAAGGTACTTTATACTTCAAATACGGGGGTGCTTTATCACTGCCACCTAAATGCAACTGCTTTGTTGGGAGACCACTCTGGTACTAGTGGTCAGAATGGGGTGGTATTAGTTACACCACTGATGAGATGATATACCCACTGGGACTAGAACACACTGGATACTGTTGTATCCACCAGATTTGAGATAAGTAGAATGGGCAGCAAGATGAGATGTGACACAGTGACCAGAAATGTAACCAGACCTTTGGAGCTAGGTAGCCTAGCCCTTGAATGAAATTCTCTACTCTACCCCTGTGGTGATATTAATCAATCATTTAACCAACCAGCATTTTATTAAACATCTAGTATCTTCCAGGCACTGTGCAGCTCGCTAGGGATGCAATGACAAAAAAAAATGATTACTGCATCTCAGCAAGTTTATATTCTATAGGAAGGACATGGGTACCTATAAGTATACATGAATTGTATCCAAAATAAATACAAAGTAATTTTGGGGAGAGGCCCCGGCACCTAAGAGGATCAGGACGATAAACAAGTCACAAAATGACAACCTCTGAATGAGAAGTGATCTTGAAGACTGAAATATACTGTAGTAAGCTGCTGGTTAAATTTTTGGTATAAGCTTTCATACCTAGGAAATTGGTAAATGCTACAAATCAAGGCTTGATTTATTGCGTTGTTGATTATATAGACTTAAGAAAGTGATGGAGAAAATTTGATGCAGGTGAAACTTAAAAATGTGTTTTGCATGCATTTTTGGAAGGTTCGTTATTAAACATTTACCAAGTCAACAGGACTCAAATGTCCGAAGGTTCAATCCCTCAATTGAATGGGAGTTTTCTCTACAATATCCTGAACAAATGGGCATCCAGCCTCTGTTCAAAGGCCTTCAGTGAAGGAGAATTCACTGAGTACCATCAGCCTATTCTACTTCTGAATAGTTCTAATTGTTAAGGATTATATCTCTATCTATCTATCTATCTATCTATCTATCTATCTATCTATCTATCTATCTAATCTACCTACCTACCTATTTCTTTCCCTTCCTTTCTCTTTCCTTCCTTCCTCCCTTTCCTTCCTTCCTTTCTTTTTCTTTCTCTCTTTCTCTCCATTCATCCATTTCTAGATCTAGCTAACCTAAATTAGCTTTTTAACAACATCTCTCCAATAGCACTACTTTTGCCTATGGAGGCAGAAGAGAATTGGTATAATTCTTTTTTTTCCCTTATGATGACCTTTCATATACTTGAAGGTAGTCATTATACAGGCCTTAACTCTTTTATCCTCCAGGCTATTTTGCTGGTTCTTTCAAGTAATTGGTGAGGGGCAGATACTCTGGAGATGTTCCAGCCTGTCTGTGCCTTTCCTAAAGTTCGGAACCCAGTGATAAACATAGAAGTCCCTCCAGTTGCCAGGGCAGTGTGCTGTAGAACTATTTGTTACTGCCTTTGTTTTGGATACGTATAAAGTATCCCCAAAGTCTTAGTGCCATTTTGGGACACTCGGTGCCTTTCAGTGCAGTTCAGGCTATTTATCATTAGCTTTTCGGATTACCATGTTATTACTTATTTTATTAACACATGCTGATGTTGTAGTCCACTGAGACTTCCCAGTCTTTTTCAGATGACTTGTCTTCTAGTCTCACCTCCATCATCTTTTAGTTGTGAAGCAGAGTTTTAGAACTCAGGTGTAAGACTTTATAATCGTCTCTCCTGAATTTCTTTGTAACACCTGTCAGGATGTTTTTGATTCCTGACTTTGTCATCCAATATTTTAGCTTTCCTTCTCAGGTTCATTTCATTGGCAGATTTAACAAGTATGCCTTCAGTACCTTCACTTACAACATTGCACACATATACACATATACAAACACACACACATACATATAGATATAGAAAACATATCTACATATGGGAAATATATATGTATGTATACAAACGTATATATGCAGAGATATATCTATAGGAAACATGTGTATATATATACATGCATATACATTGATATATGAAACCTATATCTATATATGGGAAACATATATGTGTATATATACATATATATTTATGTGTGCATATTCATATGTATGTTGTTTTGAGTTAACTCTCCAGGGTGGTGGTGGTGGTGGTGGTGATGATAGTGATAGTGAGAGAGAGCACTAGTTTTACTTTTTAAAGTCAGATTTTTTAATGTTGGAGTTTATATATCCGGATCCTGCCATGGTTAGGTCCCACTTACTTTCTTGAAACATAGGGGAATCCAAGATCCAAAGGGAGGATTGAAGATAGGGAGAGAGAAGACTTGGTTCTTTTTAGGAAGCCATTTCTCGGTGTCCAAAGTATTTTTTTTATCTTATTTGAAGATAGTTGTATTGAAACACAATGAATAGAGGAAAAGTATAAGTGGGAATAGAGCATATTGTTCTTGTGGTCTTTTATTTTTTTCTAAAGCCTGTTCCATCTCCTCTGCATTTATCTTTATCTACCTAGTTCTTTTCATGTTTTCTCCCCATTCATTAGAAGGTAAGCTCCCTGAGGGAAGAGATTGATTGTTATCTTTGTATGCTCATTTCCTTGCATGATACATAGATAGATGATACATAGATAGATAGATAGATAGATAGATAGATAGATAGATAGATAGATAGGTAGATAGATAGATAGATGGATGGATGGATGGATGGATAGATAGATCTTTAAGTTCAAACTGTTTCTTTCATTGTCATAGGGAGTTCCCAGCGTGGAATATCATTCTATCAGTGCAGATAAACACCTGCTCAGACAGATCCCTTCAGACACAGGGAAATTAAATGATTTGTCCAAAATGACAAGTCTAGAAGGTGTCAGAAGCAGGTCTAGAATGCAGTTCTTCTTCACTGTAAGCCAACTCTCTCCTGTCTCTGAGAATTGCACAGTCATACTTAATATAAATGTTTGTTAAATTGAATTGAGTTGAACTGGACTAGATTGAGTTCAATTGTCAATAGCTGTGTTAAGTAAGGTTTTCTCTTCTCTCTCCCACTGAAAGTGGTGGTTGCTACCCTGGAAACCTAGTCATTGACATTGATTATTTTCTCTCTTAGTATTCATGCTCTTCTCAGTCTCATTATGGTGGAAGACTCAGGAACGTTTTTCCATCCCAAGGCATTTCATTCCAAGTTATAGCTTTGAAATTCACAAAGAGAGTCACAGATGGAATAGAGTTATGGCTACCTAGATACCAAGTGGGCACATTTTCCCCAGGAGATGTCAAAGGGCTAGGGTGGGAAAAGATGGGAATGCTTAAAAAACACGCACATGGTACCTTTTAGGACTTTGTTCTTTAGTCTATGAGGAGAATGTTACAACAACATATAGTAGAGTGTTTTGAGAGACTTAATACAAAAAACACTATACAATTTGGTAGTCACTCCCATCAAAACAATGCTCTTCGGTTTATCTTAAATCTGTAAGCAGTGAGCTAATGAAACAGTGCCTTGTACATAGGAGTTATTTAATGAAAATCCATTGCACTCAATTTAGACGCAGTCTCTACTTGGTGAATACAGTAGTATTTGAAGCTCGATCTATCCCAAATTGGCATGTTCTATCTTGGGAGGGTTTTGGTCTTCACCTGGAGCATGATGGTTCAGTGTTGTTGTTGAGTTGTTGCAGTCATGCAACCCTCTGTGATCTCATTCAGGGTTTTCTTAGCAGAGATATTGGAGTGGTTTGCCATTTCCTGCTCCAGTTTATTTTACTGATGAGGAAATGAGGCAAGCAGGTTTAAGTGGCTTGTTCAAGGTCACCTAGCTAGTCTGAGGCTGAATTTGAACTCAGGTCCTCCTGACTCCAGACCCAATGCTCTATCTGCTGCACCACCTACTTGACTTATTAGGGACATTGTAGGGGATTTTTGCCTGTTTGTCTGAGGAGTCTGAGATTCCTAACAAATCAGAAGTCCTGGTATTCTGGGAAGTAGGGAAGGAACCTTACACTGGGGTGGCTTATTGACTTAATGGAAGTAAAGATAGAGAAGTGAGAAGAAAATAACATTATTTTAAAAAAATTCAAGAAGAGATAAAGAACATAAAAGCATTCTTCTAATCTTGATGTTTTGCTTTTTAAACACTTGCTGAAAAGAGTGCATGTATATCGTATAATTTACATATATCAAACATTTTTTAATTTACATATCACATCAAATACACAGCTTGTGGTGTGGTGTGGGACAGACATTTTCAGATATTTTTTGACATTAACACTTTTGTCCCTTTTTTGTATTTGATATACTTGCTGTTTGACAAATTGTGTGTTGGCTGTATGTGCTTGTGATCATGTATGAGCACATGCATTCATGCACATGGGCTCATATGGATGGTTTTGATTACCTGGTAAAACTGATGGACAGATTGTCAGGCTGCTTCAGCAGGTGTGGAAAATTAACGCATTCTGCCAAATTCCTTTTGACACCAGGCTTCCACAGCAGCACCTTGATTTTTAAAACCTGTTGCTTGTAAGTATCCATTTTTCCCCCTCTGACATCTCCCACCTTGTCATTTAAAAGCTTCAAGTAAGGGTGGTGGTTCATGAGGAAACTTAGCGGAAGAGGAAATAGATCCCCAAGACCTGAACCTAACCAAGTTTGTTTAGCGAGCATCCCTTGGAAAAGCTCCGTACACACACAGGCACACAAACAGACTCTCTGGCTGACTTCCAGAAGCCTGGACTTATTTTACTTCAGCTGACCATTTAGGCAGGACTTGAGAGTCCCCAAGTACTAACTCTGTGGATGCCCCTACTGTTCACAAATAGGGCTTCACCTGATTCCTACAGGGCTGAAGTATTGACCTGTTTAATGTAAGGAAAATTATAGCCATATCCAAAGTCTGGAATCTGTTTAACGATTATGAATAGGAACCCCAGCTGTTTTCTGAATGAGGGTAATCCAAAGCAGAGGACCCCAGGCTTCCTCCTTTTCCCAGAAGCCTTCCTGGCTCACTCAGCAGAACCCATAGAGATACTTTGGGGTGTGGCATTTGAAGACACTTTTTCCAACTCTTTTTATTAGCATTTCCTGCAAATTTTGCTATCCTTGAATTGCATTTGAATTAGCCCAGAGCCTAGAAAGAAAAATAAACTGAAGGAGGGCTTATTTTTTTTTCCCTCAGAAAGGCAGCTCACAACCAGCTTTATTTGGTAAAATGCTGCAATAGATGCTTGTCAGAAATAATTTATTCCTGTTAGCTGTAATCTGAAGGAAAACAGATACAAGTCCTATAGTAAAAAAAAAAAAAAAAAGGAAAGGAAAGGAGCTTTGCTTTCGCTGACAGTACAAAGGTGTCATATACAAGAAGGATTGACACAGACCAAGGGGTCTTGTGGGAAATATGATAATAACTATAAAGAAGACAGATTATTCCCCAGTTGCCAACATTCAAACCTTTTTACAGTCAGTTCAAACATATAAAACTTTATTGCTCTAGCAGAAAGGGGAACAATTTCTAGTTGCACAGCTTTCCCAGGGCTGGGTTTATACTGTCTGTGTTATTGCTCTATAGTGGCATTTTAAAGTTTATTGAACAAGACTTTTACAATTGAAGGAAGTATATAAAACTGTAAATTTATTAGATTTTTCAGGATAAGTGCCCTTTCTAGTTGTGCTCAAGAATTCGGAGCTATGAGAAACTGCTAGTTACAAGACTTATTAATATTAAAGACTGAGTGCGCACACATTTTATACCTTAACTGATCTCAAAAATAATATTATGATATGACTGAAAGTCTGCGCTCTGGTGCTATAGGAAAATGTGTGTGTGTGTGTGTGTCCATGGATAGATACACATGTGTGCAACTCTCTGCATGAGCATGTGGAGCCTTAACCTGTCCCCTCCAAAGTTTCCATTTGTTATCTCTTACCCAAATGTTGATTTTTTTCTCAATTAGGCAAGATACATCTCTCTTCTCCAAAGGATGGCTTAGGGTGATGTGACTTTTCTGCATTCTTATAATTCTGTATTTGCATGCGCATGCGTGAAGGCGTCTGTTCACATGTATGTACGTGGACTCTTTTGGATGGGTATTGATTGGTCTCCTGTGTCTACCTGATGAAGAGACTGTGTGCTGTTTACTTCAGCAGCTGGGTAACGTTAATGCATCCTGCTGAGTTCCTTGTGACGCTTGACTACAAAATGCTGGCCTGCTCTATACTGCAGACATACTGCATTTACAGGTGATGCATTTCCATGGATGTTTTGTTGAATATTTACATCATGTGTCAGTATGGCATCTCCTGAGGACATCTGTAAGAGACTGCAAAAAGAGGGAAGGGGATGGATTAGATTGCCTCTGAGGTACCTTCCAACTCCAAAGTTCTATAATTCTATGACATCATCTTGAAAGCACAGTTCTTTTTCTAATAGGCATGTCCATATGAAATGCATGCAAAGATTTTATCTTTTATGTGGGTTCACTTTACACATGAAATCTGCTTTGGGCAGGGGCAAGCATTCTGAGGGGAGTTATAAGATATGTTGTAATGCTTATGGGATTCTGTGCAATATAACATAGCCCCTCTCCCTCCAGTTACAGGAGAAGTAGAAATTATTTTTATTTTATGTAAACATGGGGTTTTTTAGATAATGAACAAGGTAATTCTACAGGTGTGCCTCTAATTAAAGCAAACACAAATCGGAAAATTCAGAATTTCCAAAGAAATAAAACCACAGTAAAGCTATTTACTTTATAAAAATAAAATAAAGTAATTCACTATGCAAGGCTTTTAAATGGTGGTCTCCCCCAAGGATTTAAAAATATGACTTCACCTACAAAAATTATATTTATATGTGACTTTTCAGTTTTATAGTGAGGTATACCACACTGAGTATAATTTACCCATATGACAATTGGTTGTATTTTCTTTTACACTACTCAGTTGTATATTTTTATAAATCCATCTTGCACAGTGCCTTGAAAATATCATGTGCTCAGTGAATATTTGTCAATTTGATTTTGGTTCAGTCCTATGTAAAAGTACATGGTGCATTTTATATAAAGTGAATGTTAAGTACTTTTGGAATTTCTCATTTCAATGTTTTATGTATAATATATACAATTTTGAAGTATTATCCATGTATATAATTTTCCATTTGTGTCCTAAGAAGTTTTCAGAAACTGAAACTTTGAGAAATTTCCTAAAAGGCTTTTTAAATTTTTTTTTAAACTGAATGTGTTTATACATATATTACCTAGATGATTAAAGCACGTGTGGATGGTGAGGAATTAGACCTATGATTTTGAGGTCAGTGTCATTAATAACCCAGTTACTTGTGGAAACAATTATGGCAGTGTGGTTTTAAAATTATTTAAATTCTAGTAAGTATTTAGAATATATTTGCCTTTCTTTCAAAATTCTATGCATGAGGTTCATTCTGGATAATTGGTCCCAGGCAAAATAGGTAACTTCAGTCTAAAGTCTGTATCTATAGGAATACAGGGAAAGGAGAAGAGTGGAGTTTTGATGACATTTTTCTCTAGGAATGTCAGATTTCTATGACTAAGAAATCATATTATTGGGCATAGCTATGGGATTATCTCTCTGCCTAGGATCATCCTTTCCATATATCCCAATGAATATATTGCTGTGGATTTCCTTGTTAGAGTTGCTGGGAATAAGAGGTTTCCTAGGCTAATATGATCACTTTAGAAAATGCTGATATACCTCAGTTTATATACTAAATTCTTTAGAGGCAGCTAGATGATAACAGTGTATAGATAGAGGACTGGACCTGGAGTCAGGAAGACTTGAATTCAAAATTGGCCTTAGACATCTACTAGCTGTGTGTGACCTTGGGTATGTTAACCTCTTTTTGCCTCAGTTTCTTCAACTGTAAAATGTGGCTATCCACTTCTCAGGGTTGTTGTGAGGATTAAATGATATAGTTATAAAAAGTGCTTAGCTTATTGTTTGACACATAATAGGCAATATATAAATGCCAGTTATTAATATCATCATCATTATCAACATCATCATTGAAAGCCATCATCACTGAAATTTAGAGTTGGCAGGTCTTTTAGAGACTTTTTAGTCTCTACTCCTGGAAAACTGTAATTAAATCAAACTTGTAATAAACCAATTCTTGCTTTAGATATCCTGGGTGTGATCAGTTCTTTAATGGAAGTCTTGTGAGGAAACTAGAAGAATTATATACATATTATATGATAAATATGAAAATAGGATAACCTCATTTCTCTGGTGCTTTCAGGTTTACAAAGAGCTTTTGTTACAATACTCTTAAGAGATATGTAGATCAAGGGTTGTTATTACCATAAAGAGGCAAAGACCCTGAATGGTTAAGTGGGGTTTTTTTCAGAGTCACATAGCTAGTAATATTCAGAGACAGAACATGACTTGAATCCCCCTCTACCAAATCAACATTCTTCAGGTTATCATTCTTCATTCACTAGAATTACTGTTTTAAGCCAATGATAGTGTCATTTTAATTTGCACCTTGGCGTTCTCTATAAAGAACTAGGATTTGTAGTTAAGATGTAGGATATGCTGTGGTCATGTGGAACAACTACCCACCCACATGGCTGTTTGCTAAATCAGGATTATTTGGTGACTGTTCTCTTGAAATGAGGTGCACCTAGCTTGAGATTTGGTGTAGAAGCAAACAGAGAAACCTTCCTTTGAACATACAGATGCATCCCCTCCCTATCTGAAGCCATGCTGTAGTGTGACATTCAACCACTATTTAGTGTATCACCTTCCCTTCACTTTACCCCAACACTTTACAGCTTCAGGTTGAAATAATGGTGAGAACCGGAAAGAAGCCAAAACTCCTAGTCAGTCCCTCCTACCTCTTCACTCAGAAAACCAGAACACACCAGAGCCATGGAGTGGAGATTTTTATAAGGAACTCATTAGCCTTGCAGATATATCCCTTTGATTCTCAGAAACCATGTAAAGGATTGCATGGATGAGATTTCCATCAGCAAGACCCAAGGCTACAAAAAGCAGAACTGGAAGGAAAAAGAATCCAACGAGATCCCAAGGACCCGAGCACCAGCCACTTTCCTGCCTTCCCCACCCCACCCGTTTTCCAGTACTCCTTTAAAATCTCCCCAAGTTTGTTGTTTACAAGGATAAGTTGCTCAGCCCTATGTATCCTTTGGATGCTGGAAAGGAACTATTGGGAGCCAGCATCCGTATAGGGCAACACTCTGTCGGAGTGGCGGGTGGTGACTGTGAAGAAGTCAATACACCCTGAATCTTTTATGAGACTTGGATATTCTGATCACAGCTCCGCTGACACTGAGATTGGAATACAGATTATGTGAGGGAGCGCCTGTGACATGAAGCCTGGGCTTAAATCTTCCCAAGGTTTTAACTTGCCTCACCATATGAATATTTTGTTATTTTATCTGGGGCTTTCCCCGCAGTGAGGCCAGGAAGGAGGGCACTGACTTGACCAGGGACGGATGTGCCTGGGGATGGAAGCAGAGAGAACATCACTCTGGCTAATGGGACTAGTGCCATTATCTTTGTATGTATGTGTTTTAGCAACAAAAGAAGGAAGCCACACATACCCACAGTGGGAGGGAAAGAAAGGGAAAGCCCCCGAATCCCTTGTAATCCCAGGCCACAGAGGGCCCCGGGATGAGGACCCCTGGAGATGCTTGTGAATTCATTGCAGATTCCGAGTGAGGATGTGGCAGAAAATAAGAAGACTCCTACACGAAGATGAGTTTATGCCTAAGCGTGTCTTGGGAATGCAAATGCATTTAAGAATCTTCAAACTAAGCCGCCCCTTTTGGGGAAAAGAGGAAGGAAAAAAAAGTGTGACATGGGCAGGACACTGAGGGAATGGGAATGAGGATCTCTGCTGCTCCCAAGAGGGGAGAAACCATGCATACATATGGCTGAAATAGAATGGTGGGGGAGGAGGCCTGAGGGGGCAGGGAGCTACGGTGGCCTTACCCTGACTGTGGGTGCATTTGGACTACACAGAAATCCCCAGGAGGGCAGTTTGCCTCGTGAAGGCTCTGGTTTTGTTTGGTTTGGCATCCCAAGTACCAATGTTGGTGGGAGCCCCAGGGAGCTGAAGACTGAAAGGAAGATTGTAGAGAGGAGAGCAGACCAGACCTCCCAGAGCCAGATGGTTTGTTAGTCGAACACTTGGCAGTCGTATTAACTCCTTGTGCTTTCATTTTAATATTATATTCATCTCATGTGATATTACAACTGCCCCAGGCATAGGACAGGGCAGGCATTATACTTATTCATGCCTAGAAATGAAAGACACATTTATTGATGGTCCTACTATATGCTGAAAGAGGTATAAAATTTTGAAAATTTTGTATTATCTCTATCCTCTTATCAGTCTGAAATTGGAATGGGGGGAAAAACACAATCAAAGATAACTGTAATAGGTGATAAATGAAATAGAAATACATAGAATTGAGTTCTGTGTGAGGTCTGGAGAGAGAAACCATTAGCTGCTGGAAAATCAAGGAAAGCTGCTTACATAAGGCAGCATCTGAGCTAGATTTTAAAAGATGGGGAGAAAGTGAGTAGAGGAAGAAATGTACGACGTATATTCCCAAATGTACTAAATGTGACTTATCAAGAGTTCCAACGTATGGGCATAAATGACTTATCAAGAGTCATAGGCAAATTAATAGCCAAACTGGAATTTGAACCTGTTACCCAACTCCCAGACTAATAGAATTCTTTCCATTAGGCCCTGCTTCCTTGCTACTTAGTGGTCACAGCTGGTCAGTGGGATGGCTGTGTAAGGGAATAATGCTAAATGGTGTGGATGTGACTCAAGTAATGGGGAGAAAGGTGTGTCTGCTCGTCATAGGAACAAAAAGAGACCCAGATATTAATGAGGGGTTGGCCCCCTTTTGTCAGATTCTCATTCATTGATCAGTTGGTTTTTTTTTTAAATCTTTTTGTATTGGGAGCACATTTATGGTGAGAACAGATTTATGGTAAGAATAACAATGCCAAAAAGGGTGTTGTTGTCTCAAGATTTAGATTCTTAGAAAAACAGGCTTTCTTCTTTAGAGGTTTCCGCGTGGTGCAAAAACCCCCCTTGTCCAAAGCCAAAGACTCTGTTACTTAAAGTCAACAAGTATGTATTTATTGGCTACCAAGAATCTGACATTCTTTCTGTAGTTCTGTTGTTCTCCCTCTCTCTCTTCCTCCACATCTCTCATACTCCCCACCCACCCATGAAAACAGGTAATTAGCACACAGACGCACAGAATGTTGGGGCTTACCCACCCTAAGCTCTACCTGTCTTTCATAGTCATTGTTGAGGTCCTCAGCCTCCACCACCACAAAAGTGAAGAAGGAACTGAGAATTTCTGCTGTGTATGTACCTTGGCCTTCCTCTGGGAACCCAGAATGGAATGGATGCCATTCCTATCTCCCGGAGACTCTGAGACATTCTTTACTCGCTATAAATCCTTCAAGCCCACCTCCATTGTGATCCACTTCAGTTGCTACCTTATCCCTCTCTCAGATACTATGGCTTCTGTATTCTCACTTACAGCCAGTGCTACCTCAAACTAATGACCCTACCACCCAGATGTTATCCCTTCTTCCCCCCAAACAGCACCTGTTATCACTACAATCTCACCACCACGCCCTTGGAAGGGATTGACTGTCAGGGTAAGCCTGGGTCTAGGATAGGCCAGAGGTGAGAGTCAAAGGAACACTCTAGATCAGTCCCGGGTGCTCCTTTGTAAGGAAGCAGATGAACACATTGACCCTTTTCTAGAGGTGGAATAAGCTTATACTTGGCTCCCAAGAGCAGAGTGTTAAATTTTCATTGTGAGCATTTATATCTCCGAAGTGTACCAACCAGGGCTTAATCCATGGCTTTTTTGATTGTCTAGTTCAATGGTGTCAAACTGAAATAGAAATGGGGTTACTAGCCATGTGTATGGATCCCTGAAGGCCACATATTTACTATTTCATAATTTAATGTTATCTGCATTTTATGATATTTTTGTTTATTTTGTTAAATAGTTCTTAATTACATTTAAATCTGATTCTGACTATAGTGATGATGCATGGGGCCAGTAGGTGCCGGCCTCTTTGACACTTTTGGTCTAGATTTAAGAAAACGATGAAGAAAATGTTAATAATACAAATTAAACTTCAAAGTGTGTGGAGCTTTGCAGAAAGCCAGTTGTTAAACATTTATCAGCACATCTGTGCACTTACCTCAATAGGAGGTACAATATATGTACAAGTGTGGCATGTGGATTTGTTCCTTGATTCAGTAAGCATTTAGTAATCACCTACTATGTTCCAAATGAGGCAGCTAGATGACTCAGTTCTTGAGTCAGAAAGTTCAAATTCTGCCTCAGATATTTATTAGCTGTGTGACCCTGGGCAAGTCACTTAAATTCTGTTTGCCTAATCTACTGGAGAAGGAAATGGCAAACCACTCCAATGTCTTTGCCAAGAAAACCCCCTTATGAGGTCATGAAGAGTTGAAAATGACTGAAGGACTAAAAAACAACAATGTCCCGGGAGCTGAGTGTACAAAAGTCAAAAACAAATACCTCCACCTTTGGAGGAAATTACATTTTACAGGGGACATATAGCACAAGAACAGATAATAAGGCTAATCATAGTCAATAGCTATATAGCATTTCAAAGTTTGCAAAGCATTTTACATATATTTTTTCTTTGTACCTTCATGACAACCCTTGGAGATCAATGCTATTATTATGCCCATGTTATAGGTAAAGACACTGAGGCACAGAGAGGTTAAGTGAATCACTAAGGGATTCACAACTTTTGTAGTGTCTGAGGCAGGATTTGAATTCATATTGGCTACCTAGCACTAGGTAATATGCCAGAAAGAGAGGCTACAGGGAACAAAACATGGTGGGGAGATACTGCCCTGTGGTCAGTGAAAGTCTTGCATAGGAGGTGGCTTTGCCATCCCCCACCAAAGCTCCCATTTGACTCCAATTTTTAAAGGACTACTTTTGAGAGAGGTTGTGGCATTGAGTCAAGTTTCTGTCTTGAGTAAAGAGGAAGTTGATAAGGGGACCTTGGGCAGAAGGTCCTTCTGCAGAATAGGGAGCAAAGCCATGGGAAAACAACTGTTGTGGAAGGTGAGTCCAGCTGTTTGCTTCAGGAGTCAGGCTGGATCTTTAGGAAATGGGGCAGAGCAGAGTGAAATCCATTGGAATAGTAACGAAATGAAATGGGACCGACCAATGCAAGGCCAGCTCATGGGATCAGAGGAGGTTTCTTATTCCCAGAAAGTTTCAGGTCATTAGTGAAGGGCTATTAGAACTAGGAGACAAAGTCTGTGGGGACCAGAGCTTGAGACCATCGGGACTTTGCACAGAGACCACCCACTGAAGGATATTCCAACTCCAGCAGAGAGTCATTCCCTTGATAACACTGAGAAACAGCCTAAGCCATATTAGGGTGGGATGATGGAGGAGGGAAGCTAGGTGTTGAAAAGCCATGAACTGGGGCATAAAAACAAACATTTGCCTTAGGCTTATACCAGCAGCCTGTGAATTTTTATCCCTTTTACTTTTGAATCTGATATTATAGCTGAAATATTATCATGGACCTGATTTTCGCTCATTAGCCACCTTTCCCCATTCCTGCTCCCCCCACCCCCCAACCCATGTTGGTCATACCAAGAGTTTTTCAGATCTGAGGTTCTTCCTCCTCTTTTTGCTCTTTCTCACTTCCCTTCCTGGGTTTACTCTTCCCCAGGGAATCTCCAAGTAGCTCAAGAAGTGACTGTGGCTTACCTTTGTCATAGTTCTAGTGAGGCAGGCATTTCTAACGCAGGTTCTTCTATGGCTGATGGGACATTGCGAAGTGAAAAAGAAGTTGCCAATCAGTCTGGAATCTGTAGAGGTCAGAGGCTGAGAAGTAGGGATCCCCCTCTTCTCCATCGCCCCCCCCTCCCAGTTTGACTGAATTGATCTTGAGGACTTACTCTGCTGCTCACCAGGTGTGTGCTTTGGGGCAAGTCAACCAGCCCCCTGGGCATCATTTTCCTTGTCTACAAAATGAAGGTCTTAGACTCAATGGTGCTGTCCAAGGTGCTTTCTAGTTGTCACATTCTGTAATTCTGTATAGATTTTTTGTTTTTTCCTTCTTTGTTCTGTTTCCCGTCAGAAAGGAGTGAGAACATGAAATATCTCTGTTGTTCCCATTATTTACATGTTTTCTTCCCCTCCCAAAATGAAATTGGAAAAACAACAGAAGATTCAAAAGTAGAAAAGAGTCTTAGAAACCATTTATTCCCACCCTCCCATTTTAGAGGTGAACAATCTTGCCAGTACCTTGTTTAAAAAAAAACACATGGAGACTTTCACCAATGTAAAGTAAGGCATTATTATGATTAGGGGAAGTGGTAGAGAAGCCTGGTTATTTAATATGTTTGGAGGAATTTTTTCTATAAGCTCCATTTCACTGTTATACTATACTTTTGCAGCATATCAACTGCCCAATTGAGTCAATAAAATGGGTTCAAAACCTCCCTTAGATACGTCCTAGCTTTGTGAGCCTGGACAAGTTACTAAAAACTTTCAACCTCTATTTTCTCATCTGTGAAATGGGGATAAAAATATTTGAAACACCCCATTGTGTGAAACTCAAATGAGATGGTATAAAAGTGTTTTGCAAAATTGAAAGTGATAGGTGAATTATTAATCTTTTCCACTAAAGAATGCTGCCTCCCATTGTGTTAATTACTTAAGGAGGAACTTGCAAGTTGTGGCCATAGACCAGGGCAGTAGGAAGTTCACTGAATTTGGAGTCAGAATATCTGGGTAAATACCAACTCTGCTGCCTATGTCACGTTGGGGAGTGGTTTCTCTGTGTCTCAGTTTCCTCACCTGTAGAAAAATATCAAGGGTAAGCTGGATGGCCTCTGCAGTCTCTTACAGTTTTACATCTATAATCCTAAGAATTTTCAGTTCTTGGTCAACCTATAATCTCTATGATCCAAAAAGGCATCCCAGCATGTGTCAGGAAAGGTCATGTACCCTCCTTGATATTAAACACAAAAGGTTAGGAATGTTTCTGAGGATCTCTAGCTTTCCTCAACAACTGTTATGGATCTGTCAGCTGTGAATTAATCTAAACTTTTCAGCAATCTATTAAAAAAATTATCCTGTACCTATTCCCATAACAAGTGTTTTAAGTTTGTTATCTCCTGGGTAAAGTAAAAAACCCTTTTAATATTACCAAACTTTTCTCATTGGATTTCTCCTTGAATTCTGTGACTTGCTGAAAAAGACAGCATTTACTCACACTTCATGAATGCTTACATTTGAATATTTTAAGCATTTTACTAATGTAGCTCATTTTTCTATCCTAGTCATATTCAGAGGTACTATTTCTTACCATCAAAGCATAGAATCACACAGAATTTTAGAATTGTTTCCCTTCTGATCCATCCCATATTAAAGGAAAGCCTCAGTGTTATCTGTCAGGCAAGTGGTAATCCAGTCTCTCCTGGAAGACTTGGAATAGGATGGACCCTTTCACCTACCAACCCAGCCTAGTCCTCTTTTTGGTAGCTCTAATTATGAAGAAGTTTTTTTGTTTCTGACATTAGACCTCAATTGACTATTTGTCACATTCACTCAGGAGCCCTCCCTTATAGAAAAGAAAATAATTAAGCAAAATCAATCAATATGGTGACCCAATCTGACCAAGTATGGTGCTTTCCATATCCTTAGTCACTCACCTCTCTGTTTTCTGATCTCCTCAATTATTGATGCCCTTGCTTTCCAAAATACCTTGTATCCATTTTGTATATAGGGTATATACTATACAGATTGTCTCTACCATTAGAATGTAAACTCCTTTGGCATGGTTTTCAGTTTTGCCTTTATCTCCAGCACTGTGATTGGCACATAGTTTTTAATAATTGCTTGTTGATTGATTGATTTGATAATTATCCTTGTTTAAAAAATAATCACCTCCTTTCAGTCAGGTTGGCAAACATGGTAAGAAAAAAGATTCAATTTTACTGCCTCTCAGTCCTCTTCTTTCCAGACCAAGAGCTCCAGTGCTGAATTCCTCTGGCTCTCTGGACAAGGTTCAGTGACCTTTTATGTGGTCAAATGAGATAATGTTTAAAGTACCTTGTTTAAAAAAATATACATAGAGCATTTCACCAATGTAAAGTAAGGCATTATTATGACTAGGGGAAGTGGTGGAGAGGTCTGGCTATTTTAAATATTTGGGGGAACTTTTTCTATAAAGTCTACCCCATGGTTGTACTATACTTTGCACTTCAATTTCTTACCTGTAAAATTATGAATGCATAGTAAAACCCAAGAAAGGTGTGACTGGTCCCACTCATTGGTATTTTTTCAGGGGAAAAAGCTTGAGGGAGCATAGATACTTGTGTACATGGGATATGACCCCAATAGTCCTTTCTCAGTAGAATGAAAAGTAATGGCTAAACAAATCCTGAGACAAAAACACAACCAATTTTGCAGGTAGAGAATTGATTTTGTTTTGTTTTGCCATCTTTTGTCTAGCTCTTCCCATTCTTCTTTAATAAAAGACTTCTGGGACAGGGTCCTTATGAGGAGCCTCTCAAGACTGGCAGCTTTTCAGGAGAGATTTGAAAAGGGAGAATGTCGCTTATAAGTATAGGAAGAATGATCACAAAGTCCGCAGAGAAGATGATAGGATGGTTCTGGACAAAGCAACGATAAATGGAAGGAGATACAGTTAGATGAAGAACCATTAAGCATGGAATCCAGAAGAAGAAAGGGATCCCTTATGAGAGAAACAGTGTGGCTGAAAAGAATAACATTGTATTTTCTGCCTTATTAGCTTCTATCTATCTATCTATCTATCTATCTGTCTGTCTGTCTGTCTGTCTATCTATGGATAGTATGTAAATCTTGGTATTGTGCCATATTCCCTGTGGATATAAATATGTTTGTGCATGTGTGTATGCATATATGCACACATACATGTAGGTATGTGTGTACATACACACACATGAGAAAGATGGCATGAAGAAGGGGGAGAGAAAGATAAAAAAAGAGAGAGGTGTGAGACAGTTCTTGCCATATTTACCCAAAGTATGACTCCTTTAAATCACCAATGCATTTCAGACCTATATAAACAGCATTTTTCTGCAAAACTAACTGTCTGGCAAGTTTCATATATAATGAGGTTCTTGAATTTGCTATTGATAAGCTCCTATATTTCCATATGCCATTCACACCTTTAGAAGTCTCTACTCTATCTTCCTTTCTTCTCCCAAATCTTCTGCGTACCTCCCATACCTTTCCTGGCAGGATTTCAGGAGAATTTTCACTACCAGCAAAGGAACTGAGTAGATGTAGGCTATATGCTAAATCCCATGTCCCTGACCTCCAGCAGTCTTACTCTCAGTGGGAAGAAAAAGGAGACAGACTTTTCTCAATACCTCTATTTTTTCCCTATATACTAAATTGCTTTGATATTAAGTGAGCTTGAGAAACTAGTTTGTGGAAAATTTCACATGGCAGGGAACTGGATTTATTAGGGGAAATTGATTTCAGCACCCAAAGTCCCCTGACATGCATAGGCTTGCATTGTAGGCTGTGAGTCTGATCCTGTGTGATCTTTATAAAAAATGTGAAGGAATAAATATCTTTCTCAGGTTGTTGGTTTTCTTAGTGGGGACATGAGTTGTTTAAACTAAATTTAGGGTTGTAGATTGAAGTGGGATGGATTGGTTGCCTTCCTCATCCCTTTGGACATTTTTCCATGAGAGAGTCAGTCAGAAGGGTCCCATCTGCCTCTCAGGGAAAGGGTCGTGCTCCGTGACTGGTAACATCTGGGTTAGGGCCTTGTTCATTATATCACCCAGAATTTCAAAGTACCTTAAGCTTTAGAAATCTGCAAAGGAAAGAGAAGGGGAAAAAAGAATTAGGGAAAAAAAAAATCTAGAAGAGCGGCTGCCAATCGAGCAGCTCCATGTCTGCTGTGTGCAGGCTGCTGCTACCCACTCGTTACAATTAAAATGAAGTGTCCGTCAGCGGCTATCTTCTCTGTGTGGCCCATATGTTTCTGAGCTGATACTGTCCGGATTATTCTGTTCAGGGAAACGATAACGGCTGTTTATAACCTTGGCAAAGACTAAGGCCTAATCAGGCTGGAGCACATTTTCACCAACTGGCTGATAACAGGCTGTTAGCAGCCTTATCGCTGGGGAGAGATAGGCCAAAATAACCAGATCTGTGAGCACAGGAGCCCAATCGAGTGGTACACACTCTGGCCCGGCCTTTATTTTTAGAGTTCTTTTTCCCTGGCTGCTATCAGGAGGAGCTGAGGAAGGAGGCTGGGTGGGTGGGTATGTGTGCTTGGGTGGGGGTCAGGGTGAGCTGGGGGGTTAATCAACAGAAGAGGCAAAGGGTCAGTGTGGCTTCCAGGCTCTAGCCTCACTCCAAATGAGGAAAAAGCATATCGACTCCGTCTTAGGAGACAAAGGAAGGGAAGGCACTGTCTCCCCTAGACATTTTCATGTGGGCTCCATTGCCCCTTCTACTCAGTATCTCACCTTCTGTTACAGTTCCCACCCAGACAACCATGGGTCCTGGTGTTTGAAGGAAGAGATGAGTGAACCTAGCTGTCTTACTGGAGTGTTCTTAACCCTATTTCGTCATGGATTGATTTGGTAGTCTAAACCACTTCTCAGAATAATATTTTTAAATTTAGAAAATAAAATATAATATTATAAAGGAAAATGATTATATTGCTATTTAGTTATCAAAAGTACTACAAAGAAATAAATTCTTGGACCCCAGATTAATATCTTTTACATCTACTCATTCCTTACTTACGGGCCTTTTTCAGCTTCCTATTTCCCCTTTGCCTCACATGCTTTATGATTTGTGCGGTCTCGTTTCACCAATATGGACTATATTTCCTACTCAGACCTCACCCATTGAGTTGCTTTATGATTTGTGTGGTCTCGTTTCACCAATATGGACTATATTTCCTACTCAGATCTCACCCATTGAGTTGCATATGCTCTTATTGATGAGACGCAAGTTGGAGTAGGGTAAAAGCAGTCCATTTATCTTTAAGGGAATTTAAGGTCACTGCATCTTTTCTCAACACTTTCTTCCTCTCTCTACCACTGCCATAATCCCTGAAGAAGAAGAGGCTGGAGGATCTTCTGCTGTGCTTTGTTTTTTCTTTGTCTCATGGGTTTCTTGGCCAAATGAAATAACAAAGTCACTACCGAGTGACCAGATCTACTGGTGATGATCATCTCCCTACCTAGCTACTCTGGTCCTTAAAAAAAGTAGTCATAGACTGCTTCTGGGACTTTATTCAAAGTATTTACAGTATGGTAGAATCTTCCAGAACATGAGTTCCATTGCCAGAGCCTTTTAGAATCCAAGATTGCCTGTACACTACGATGAGATATCAGAGTAGGTCTTTGCGGAAGGCTGGGCACTGGTGGAAAGTAAACTTATGATGTTCTTTAGTTAGTAAGTGGCTGGATAATATTGTTTGGACTCTAGTTTTTGATTAAAAAAAGACTGAACTTTCTTGAAAGATGGAGTTCTTCTTCACCAGTAGCAGACTCCAATAATTGATGTTGCATCTCTAAAGCAATATGGTATATTGTCTGAGAATGCCATGTTTCTTGGAAGAGTTTTAAAGAAAAGCTCTTTGGTATGGGGATCGTACCCCTATAATCAAATTCAGTAGCCAAGTCAGGGACCCAGAAAGTATTTCAAGGTTTATTGGTATCTTTCCATTCATTTCATTCTCACGTGTCGATGGGTTTCAGGTAAAACTGGCCCGAGGACCAATCGCAATTTGTTATTTTACATTTAACATTCTGTAGACTATTGTGCAAATGGATTAAATGACTTACCCTGTGAAGTAGATATTTGAAGTTTTATAATCATTAGTTTACAAATGAGGTAACTGAGACTTACAGAGATTAAATGACTAGACCAAGACCACTTGGCTATTGAGAGGCAAAATGGGCATACATACCCAAATTCTGGTATGTGTTCACTAAGAAACTATCTGCATCATATTGATGTGATGAGGGCTTGAAGAGGAGAAAACAAAAAAAAAAGGTCCCAGAAAAGTTTGAACTGATAGATAATGAGTTTTGAACATAGACAGTAGTGTAGATATGGGCCTAAGATCTTAGAGGTGGTAAATTTATAAAAAGAGCAGGGAAACTGCATTGAAAGTGTTTGGATGACATTTGTGCTAACCAGATCATTCTGACCCTGACCCAGATGAGCTAATGTTCTAATTCTAATTTCAAACCTTTCTTATCTTAAAGCACTTGAGGAGAGGGCATTCTATCCCACCCACACACCGTACCCATATTCTTTGCAGCTGCTTAAATGGTGAATCACTTTTGTCTCTCTAAGACTGAAAGAGAAGGAGAATCAGGTGGTGAGGGAGAGAGGGGAAAGGAGACTGATGAGTGGGGAGGGGAGGGACAAGTAATGTACTTCCCGGGTCCACACAGATTGAAGGAGGCACAGAAGGCAGCAAAAAACATCATTGCCATTATCATGCTAATCTATTTACAAGGCCTCCTTTATTCATTAATCTTTGAATAGCAGAACCACTCAGAGAGCCTGAAATAAAAACCACCTGTGCCCCTAGGACTTAAAAAAAAAAAAAGTGGAATGATGTATTGAATCAGAAAAGGAGAAAATGAAATGTAAACAGAGAGATTTAAAATCAACATTTTATCATTCTGATCTACATATACAGTAGATTATGGTCCAAATAAAAATTGTTGCCCCACTGCAGACTGGCTGGCCTGCTGGCATTTTAGCAGACACACTGCCTAAACTTAGGGAAAATCCTAAAGAAAACTTGAAAACAACAAAATTAATATAGGAAGCCCTTTTCTGTTCAAAAGTATTTTTTTCAACTAAGTTGATTAACTCAGGAAAAATTGTATTAACTTTTTAATTTAGTGATAAACCACAAAATATTCTGTTATTTTAAATTCAAGTCATGAAATTTCCAGAATCTTAAAGATGGGAGGGAACTTAGATATCATCTAATCTCCCTCATTATAAATTGTTTTCTTTTTAAAAAAAAAAACTTTAGGGTTCCAACCAATATACTTGAACTTGTTTTTCATGATCAGATGGCAGTCTGGTCACTTTAAGTCTTTACTAATATCTACTACTAAAGTATCAGTAAATCACTACAGCCATATAGTATAAACTTTCTTTTTAAATGTTATTTTTCAACTAATAAGCATTTGTTTTCTCTTCCTCTCATCTGTCCCCATTGGCCATGTCCAAAAAGTGCATGTGTCATTCTGACCTTGACTCCCTAAACCTCTCTGTCAGGATGTGGGTACCATTCTTCATCAGTCATCCACAATTGTAGTTGGATATTGCATTGACTAAAGTTCTTAAGTCTTTTAAAGTTAGCAAAAATATTTATCCTAGGCACAGTGAAGAGGAATTATATGATTACAAGGCCATAAGCAGTCAGAAAGGCCCCAGAGTTAAATCTCTCTTTTTCTCTCAGGTACATGATGTCTTTGAGTTGACCAAATGACACTGGGAATGGATGAGCCTTCGTTGGAGGCATTTGGGCATGTGATCATAAGTTTTTTGAAATTCATTACTTTTCTCAATAGAAGAGTGACCAGAAATTTAGAAAATGGCTAAAATTAGAACTGTAGAATTTTAGTTAGGTGGAGAAGTGATCCACTTGATAATCTCTTTCTTCAGATGAAGGAACCAAGACCTAGAGAAAGTTTATGATTCTTTCATGATGACATAGAGCACTCTCTCTCCTCCTTCACATTATCCCCCAGTTGGCATGGTGGTTCTTTGGCATATGTGCACATATAGGAGCTCACTGCCATGCACATGTGGCAGTAAACATTCTTACAAACTCACATTTACCTACTGGATTCCATTGAAGTAACTGTAGAGTTCCCTTTTTTGGGAAAATTGAAAGAAGATAGACCACCTATTTTTATGAGAGGCATTGGAAAGTATATCTCTATAGAAGAAATAGATAATGTAAGATAGCAACATATTTTGGCTTCCCAAAAGACCTGATTATGACATTATCCTCTAGGAATTCTCCAAACTCCTAACATCATAAGCCTGAATTTAAAAAAAAAATTACAAACATGACTGAGTGGCCCATTTAAAATAGACCTAATTTAAGTATACATTTTAGTCAGGCTCTATAATTCGTCAAACTTCTATTCTTTTCATTTATTCATTCCGTGTGTGTGTGTGTGTGTGTGTGTGTGTGTGTGTGTGTGTGTGTATTCTAGTCTACTTAGACATTATTCCAACACACATATTCTGTTTTCTTCTCTGTTGTATCTCATTCTCCATATCCCAACTTTGGGTATTTACTGGCTATTCCTGATACCTAGAATGTTCTCCCTCTTCATCTTGGCTTCTTTCTTCTTGATTTCTTCTTGGTTTCTTGGTTTCCTCTTGATTTCTTTCAAATCCTAGAAAAAATTCCCTCTTCTATAAGAAGCCTTTCTTGATGTCTCATAAAGCTAATACCTTCCCTTTATTGATTATCTCAATTTATCCTATATATCTCTTATTTAGGCTCAGCTAGGTGGATAGAGTGCTGGACCTGGAGTCAGGAAGACCTGAATTCAGATCCAGCCTCAGACACTTAATATCTGTGGGACCCTGGGTAAGTCACTTAACCTGCTTGCCTCGGTTTCCTATTTGTAAGATGTGTCAGAGGAAGAAATAGCAAACTACTCATTATCTTTGCCAAGAAAATCCCAAGTGGGAACAGAAAAAGTTGGATACAACTGAAGCAACTCAATAATAACAAAAAAAAAGTTTGTTTACACGTAGTTATTTAAATGTTTTCTGTCTCATTATGCTATGAGATCACAGGAGCTCACAGAGCTTGAGAACAAGGACTACCTTTTATTGTTCTCCTGACTTGCTTCCTGGGAAAGTTCATGGTAAGTAGTGTGGGGATCATTTCAGTTTAGCAATGCTGTCCCTTTGTCGTGAAGGTAAGGATTCTTTCTTTTTCTTCCTTCTAGTAGTGAAGAATCAAAGCTAGTTGTTCATAGAGAATTATATCTCTGGGAAGATCTGTAAATGACTTCAGATAGTAATGGAAAATCACATTTATAATACAGCTATTAGTTTACAAAGCATCATCCCCACAATAACCTATGAGAGAGGCACTGGGAATATCACAAATACATTATTTAGATTAAAACAAGCAAACAAAATCAGACTTAGAAAAGGTTAAATGACTTGTCTATGGTCACAAAGTTAGTAAGTGTCAAAACTATGTCAAACCAGATCACTGGTGTGACTCTTCCAGTATACTTCCTATCATTCCATGCTGTCTCCTCTGGCTGGCTTTATTTTTATTAACTGTAGCAGGGACCAAAGGGGTCAAATTGATCTTAAGAAAGGGGAGTTAGTTTTTTGCCTTGCCAGAGACGTCTCTTTGGAAAAATGTCTTGGATTGCTCTATAGAATCTGGCTTCTTTTGTTAACAAGGAGATGCTCTGCATGGTACAGCCATTGGTGAGCATGCTCTCTATCTCTCTCACTAGGACTGGACAATGTGCTTTGGGTTGTATGCCTCAATTAACTCAACAAGCTCATTGAAAACTAATATTGAACAAATGCAGGGAGGTGTGGCCTCTAAGATGCCTCCCCATTCTGGATCTGTGAGCCTTTGGGTCCTCAATAGCAGGGTCCAGGGAATCTGTTGATAGTTTTGACACTCATGTGGGTCATAGTATCTGGCTATCCCTGAGTATGGCTTATTATGGTTTATCATCCTGATTTTGTTAAAGCTTTAGAACTTAAAGACTTCCTGGGATATTTCAAGGAAACAGTCTGCCAAGATTGAGTGGTGATCACTCCAGTGGGGATGGCGATCATAGTCTGGTGAAGGAATTAAGTTAATCTAAGGAATTAAAGTAAATGACGCTGGAGAGAGAAAGGAAAAAAAAGGGACTTGGGCATATGTAGAAGATTAACCTTGTGTTGTTTATGTGGAAGATTGGACTAAATGTCCTCTAAAGCACTTTCCTATTTCTGATTCTGTGACCGGGAGATTCCAATATGTGTTCATCTGCCTCAAAATTTAACTCCTCAAAGCTTAGGCCTCGTTGGTCTGATGAAATCAGAGTGTTTTGATCTTTGGGTCATTCACTTAGTGCCATTTATATTCTTTCTCCTCCCTTCTTCCTCCATTTTCCCTCCTCCCTCCATTTCCCTCCCTTTCTGTCCATTTCTCCCCTGAGATTATAGCCAGTGAAAGCCTATTGTCTTCTTGGGCATATCAGAGTGGCAATATAGAGGGGTCAGAATCTCAGCAGGGAGGAGTTGTTCTAAATAACAAAATTGCAATTTTAATTGAGATGCATGATCTTCAGAGGCACGTGACTGGCATATTTGGTTCATTAAAAATGAAGACATTCTGCTTATGAATTATGTTAGCAAGATGCTTTAAGATCTTGTGAAAAATGGTGTGTGTAGTGACTGCCAAGTAGGGTTTTTATGTGTGTGTCTGTGAACATCACCCACTGAACTATGTAATCTAATGGCACTTTGCATTCAAGAGAACGTCTTTTATTCTTGGATCTCAAAGACCCTGATTCCTGTGAGTGAAGTATATAGTACACAATCTCATGTTACACATGTGAGGAAGTCTCAAAACAGAAAGGATAGAATTTAGCCAATGACATACCATATCTAATGGGCTTCTTACCTATATTTTTGTTATAGATCCTTTTGGCATGCTAGTAAAGTCTATGGACCACTGTTCAGAATACTATTTTGAGACATATCAAGTAAAATAGGTGTGATTACAAAGAAAAATAATTTTATTGAAATACAGCTATTAATGAATATAAGCACACACACGTACACACACACACACACACACATATACATATAAATAAATATACATGTATATTTAAACTGACAAACCTTAACTCAAGAACACCTGATACAGAGTGAAGTATTACTTAGCTTTAAGTTGGGAAATGGCCTCAGGCATTTCAACTTATCAACATTGCTCTTGTGAGTCTTTATGATCTACCCGCTAAAACCTGTCAATCAATTAGCAAACGTTTATTGAACACCTGCTCTATGTTGTTAGGTACTGTGGGGGATATAGAATAAGTAAAAAGCAGAACACCTCTCTTTGATGGCCTTAAAATAGAACCTAGGAGTCAAGACTGATGTGTCAATCAAGCCATCAGTCAGAAAGCATTTATTAAGAACCTACTATGTGCCATGCTCTGATAGGTCCTGGGGATAGAAAGACAAAAAAGAAACAGTCCTGAGTCTCAGAGTGTTTATATTCAATTCTCAGGGGAGAAAATGTGTACATGTATAAGTATATAGAGAATAAATATGGCTAGGACAAATTCAAAATAAATGCAGGATACTTAAGGAGGAAGGCACCAGTAGTTGAGGGAATCAGGAAAGCTCAGCACAAAAGGAGGTATTTAAGCTTCACCTGAAATAATTTGAGGAATTCCAGGAGACAGAATTTGAAAGAGATGACATCCCGGTTCTATAGGATACCCTCTTTAAAGGCACAGAGAGTGGAGATGGAAAGCAGTGTGTGAAGGAACAGAGAGAAGGTCAGTTTGATAGGATTAAATCCATAGGAAAAGGAGTTATTAGATGGAGGCTTGGAAGATAAGTCAAGGGTTCTAAAAGTCAAACAGAGGAGTTTCTCTTCTATCCTAGAGGCAACACTGGATTTCATTGAGTAGGGGAGTGACCTAGTCAGTTGTGCACTTGGCAAAATCATTTTGGCAGCTATTTGGAGGGTGATCGGGACCAAAGAGAGGCTGAGGTAAGGAGACCAATGACGGTGGTGTGGGGGGTGGTGGAGGAAGTACTGCGATAGACCAAATGAGGTGATGAGGGTCTGCGCTAAAACAGTAGTTCTGAGCTAAAAGGAGTTGAATGGGAGAAATATTATATTAATAGAAATATAGATTATATTTTATATATATTATATAGATATAGATAATTAATAGAAATAACAAGATTGGAGAACTGATTGGATATGAAAAGTGAGGGAGAGTAAATAGCTGAAGATGAAACTGTGAAAACAGTGTGACTGGAAATATAGGGGCACCTTCTAAAGGGAAGTTTGGTTGGGTCAGGAGAGTTTGAAGGCAAAGATGAGTCCTGTTTTGTACCTGTTGAGTTCAAAATCTCTCTAGACATCCAGTTTAAAATTTTATTAAACAAATGATAAAGGACTAAAATTCAGAAGAGACACTAGAAATATCTGCGCCCACAGATAACTGAACCCTTGCAAGCTGATATAGTAACTGAGATTATGGAGAGAGACGAGAGTCCAAGAGAGATCATTAGAGAACCAACCCCATTAGAGGTGGTGATGTAGATAAAAAACCAGTAAAAGAAGCAGACTGAGAAGGAGCAGTCACACAGGAGGACAACTTGGAAAAGACGATAGCTGAGCTTTCTTCTGAAGGATAGTAGAATTTGGATCATTGGAAGGGAAAACAGTGGGCATACCCAACAAGGAATTCAGTGGGAGAAGGGAAGTAGGTTCATTTTAATTAAATTGGATTGAAATGGGAATGGGCAATAAATGTTCCCAGCACATTCCTGTGCTCCAGCTTCCCCTTTAGTAAAATATGTTAAGGTAAAGTATATGGCCATAGATTTCCTAGGAGATTCCAACCCCTTTGACTGAACTGAGAGGACTTTTATTTTGGCCCAAGCACTTTCATCTTGACTATTTTCTAGACCCTCACTGTCGTTTAAATTCCAATTCCAGACCCAGGCCAACTCAGCCTCCATGGCCTCTGACTCTAAATCAGTTCAATTCAATTTAATTCTACATTTTTAAGTACCTAGTGAGAAGAGGGCACTTCTTTGATGCTTCGGTTCAGTAATCTGTGTCACTCAAGACTTAATTCCTTCCCCTCCATTTTTTACTCCTTGTTCCAGGTTGTGGGGTCTAGATCTACCTAGGCTGTCACTTTGTAAACTTTAACTCAGTATGAAAATGTGAGCTATTATTGCTGTTTCTATCACCTCAAATATGAGGTTAATTCAAATATATGTCACCCCGCCATGATTCACAGAGAAGAATCCTTTTCTTACAGGACACAGTTCCTTGTCATGCTAGAGGAGCAATGCCAGGAGTTAAACGTGGCAGAGCATGACAATACAGTGGATTGATCACTGCCTCTGGAGTCAGAAGACTCGAGTTCTATCCCTTCTTCCACTGCTTTACAACCTATGTGATCCTGAGACAATGACTGAATTTCCCTCAATTTCATTTTCCTCATCTGTAAAAATGGCCTCGGAGGCCCCTTCTAGCTCTAGTAGGATAATTAATCATAAGGGATCTTGAGTTTCTTGAGAATAAATCCAATGCTAAAGACTGATCAAAAATGCCATCAGTCTGTTTATTGGCACTATAGGGCTTCTTTACAGAGTTATACTGGGCAGGGGTGTACTCTCCTGTACTAGGACAACAGTTTCATTTGTGATGGAAACAGATTTGATGAAAAAGTGCCGATTAATACTTACTACCTCTTTGGGGGAGCCACTTAATCTCTCCTGGCCTCAGTTTCCTCAGCTGTCAATTGAAGGGCTTTGACTAGAGTCCCTTCCAGCTCTGAATCTATGAGCCTTTGAAATGATGAGACTGTTTTCCACAACTATGCAGGTGTAGACTCATAGACCCAGCAAGGGAAAAAGTACCACTTCAACTTTTCAGTGGAGCCCCTCCTTTCTTAGGTTATTCTCTGCTTAGGAATTTTGGGCAGGTGTTCATATTAATAATGTAGCTAAAAATACTTTCTGCAGCAGCTGGGAGTTCTTTTGAGTAGCTCTGAGACTGTAGGAATATAGCGTCCCAGCTCCTTAGGCAGGTGTGTGTTAGCTCCATAAAGTTAGAACAAACACACTCTTGACACATCCCCAACACGGGCCAGGGTCTCATTTCTGACAGAGAAACAAAATGAAGTATTTATTTCATCCAGCCTTTCCTAGAAACAAGTGTGCTCTGGCTGAATGATTCAGAGGTACCCCAACTCAAAAAATAAATGTGCAAATCGGTCTCCACTAGGGGGAGTCTGATTTTATAGGCCATTCAGCAATGACTTCAGCCCAATGGCTAACATGGTACAGGAAAAGGAACTTCAAAAGAAGGCTCTTAGTTGCAAAAGAAACATTAAGGCCACCATTATACCACTAACTGGTTAAATTTGTTACTGCATACTTGTCTGTTGTGTCATTCATTTCCCTTCTGTGACTCTAGTTGTGGACATAAACATGGAAATGTAATGGTATCTTGCTAGACTCTAGCATCTTTGCTTGGGCAAAGTAATCACAAAGAATTTAGTTTATCTTTTGAAAAAGCAGCAATGGAAATGAAGTGATCTCTGGGACAGAAAACACCAACTACTTTACAGTATCTTACAGCATAGCCTGATAAAACATACTAAAGTCATTGGCAAAGGAGAATGGCAACTTGGCTTGAGCACTGGTGTAATCTTTGGTTGGAGTTTCTCCGATGTTTTTCATTAACTCTGATGAATGGCCTAGTCCTATCATTCAACCAACCCCCGTTAGATGTCAGGAATGGGTCATCATAATGTGTCATCCACAGGGCAGTACTACGCAGCCTTACCCTTTTTATCATTTATGTGTGTTGGGATTAGGAATAGTAATTAGAATACCACTGATTTAGGGACAAATGAACAGTGCTTGTGACTCACCCAGGCTGATGGGAATGATTATGGAGTTGGCAAGACAGAAGGTGTTTGGGGCTTGGGGGTGTTTGGTATATTTTACTACCTAGTCTGTGTGCCAAGATGGCAAAAATGCTAGGAAATCCTACCCCTGTAGCAAGATCTGGTTTTGAAGATGCAGAAATCTGTCGTAAACTGTCAAATTGAAAAGAAAGTAAACGGTTTTGACTTTGGAGTGGGCATGGTTTTGGGCTCATGACTTTTGCTTTCTTAAGCTGAGATTGACATAGAATCTTAGAGTTGGAGGGATTTTCCAGGTTATATAAGACTGTTGGGGAATAAAGTAAATAAATGAAGCCTATATCACACTTGAATTTATTGTAGGAAGAGGGGCTAACCCTAGGGGATCTGGCCAAATGACAGTTTTTAGATGATAATGAAAGTGTTACAGAATGTCACCCAGCCATGTACCGTGGGCAGTGGTCCCGTCAACTTCACTAAGTGGAACAGGCTAGTGTTACAGGGTGTTACCAGAAGTTGTATAAGAAAACCTTCAATGAAGTCCTGGTCTATGAAAGGAAACTGTTATAGCATCCTAGGAGCAAGTGGCTTTCCTCTTGCTCCAAGAAGAAGCATTTATTAAACACCCACTATGTGTCGGACATTATGATGTCATTGGGAATTAAATGCAATGAATGAGAAACTGGTTATTTACCCACTTCCTTACTCATTGGTAACCTTAAGGATTTGGACTAGGTGAACTATAAGGTTCTTTTCAGCTCTAATCTGTGATCCTCTGTTGAGCCCTGTTCAGAGAGGCCCTTTTGAAGCTAAAGGGGCTATCCTAGTACAAGTGTAGATTCTTTCTTGATCTGTAGCTAAAATCTTATGATTCTGGAGTCCTGCTTTTAGAGGAGCTAAGATAATAGGAAATGTAGAACCAACCAATACTCCATTAAGACATGGCGCCAATTTTCACTTGATCTAAACAGCCTTTGAAGGTATTGAATTAAATTAGATTGATTAGACTTGCAGGGGAGAGGAACCGATAGCCTTGAGGTCACATGTGGCTCTCTAGGTCCTCAACTGTGGGCCCTTTGACGGAATCCAAACTTTACAGAACAAATCCCAAGTTTGGATTCGGTCAACAGGGCCACACTTGAGGACCTAAAAGGCCACATGTGTCCTAGAAGCTGCAGGTGCCTTACCCCTGGATTCGAGCCTCTCCATCTTCTTACACTTGGCTACTCTCCCCCTACTTTACAGTGACACAGGTCTCTTTGCTCTTTCTCCAGAAAGATGCTCTATCTCGTTTTTCAATTCCAAATGTTTCCACTGGCTTTCCCCCATGCCTAGAACTCTCTCCCCCCTCCTCATCCTCTCTGTCTCCCAGCTTCCTTCATGTTTCAGGTTAAGTTCTGCTTTCTTCAAGATGTCTTTTCCAGTCCTTCTCTTTTAAGACTCCCCCCAGTTTATCCTGTCCTTGGCTTGTTTATCCATAGCTTTGTGTACGTTGTCACCACGTAAGATGACGAGCTCTTTGAGAGCAGGGATTGTTTCTTGTGTTTCGTTACAACCTTAGTCCTTAGCACAGTGTCTCTCAAACAGTAGTGGGCACTTAATAAATGTTAACTGACCCACAGACTTAGCTAAGGTTTATGGTATAAAGAAAGAAAAATACAATTAGCACATTAAAGAAAAAAATAAAAAGAAGAATTCCACCAGAGATTACATGGTGTCCCTCTTATCCTCTTAGGATATATTTTCAATCTTAAAATGGATTGTCTGTTCGTATGTTTGGTTATGTAGTGTGTGTGCGCACATGTGCACATGTGTGTATTCATTTGTTTTCTGAAGCACATAGTCGGCTGCTGGCCTGTGACATATGATCAGAGCAATGTGGACATGGTATGCTTGGGCAATCTGACCCTTCCCAGTTCATCCTGAAAACAGAGTCAACGTCCTCAAGGTAAAGTTCTGAAATTCCCATGATGACCTTTTCGTAAAGCATTATAATCAAGCTGAACATTTCCAGTTTTACCACAAATGCTTGCCCCATGGGGATATACTTTCTTGCATTTGTAGGACTGCTAGTTTTGATTTTTGAGGGAGCAGCTTATATCAAATGCAATAGGACCCTCCCCCCCCCCCCCCGCAGTGGAGGCAGAAAAGTTCCAATATTTAGGCTGTCCTGAAAATGTTGTCAACTATCAATTTAGGGGATGCTGGGGGAGAACAAAGTTGTGTTCTGTAAAACTATAAAGTCTATAAAATTGTACTATAAATTCTGTATATTTCTAAAGATGATTGCTTCATTTTTCACAGTATTTCTCTTTCTATAGTCTTCTCTTGGAGTTAGTGAAATCAGATAAGGGGTTACCAATCCCTCATGCAGCTGGGAACTCCTTGAAGGCAGATCTTGGGTGTTCTGTTTTGCATGTAATTCCCTAGAGCACTTTTTCCCTTTGCGGAGGCCACTGAAGGAATGGCGACAGGTGAACAACTGACTCACTTCTCCAGAATAAGTCAGCATTTTGTTCCAGCGTTGGGGAGGGAGAATATGATTAGCTCTTCATCCACCTGGGGCTTTTTCTGTGGGGTCATTAATACAGTTAAAGGGGCTCAATTTCCTCATTTTATAGATGAAAAAACTGAGGTCTAGACAGATTACATGACTTTATCAAAACCATGTGAGTAAATGCGAGAGCTGGGACTCAAACCCAAGTCCTTTGACTCTGAATCTCTCATGCTTTCATTGCACTATGTCATCTCTTGGCCTCCAATGAAATCCAGAGCAAGGGTTTGCAGTGTTTCAAGGTATCTAGGCACTCTTGGTAGCCCATATTTTGGCAGATTGAAGTATTATCAACCTTCAGATCCAACTGGCACCTCCATATACTCCCTCTCAACAGTTTAGGATGTAGTTTAGGATGTCTTGGGACATCAGCATCTTCTAACCTACCCTGGAGAGAGAAAAAAAGACAAGTGAAAGGTTCTATTGCTTCTTGGAGCTGCATTTGTGGTATTAAATAATTAGATGTCCATTTGGTGTCCTAGAAACAAGGACATCATTCCAAAGACTTGGAAGCTAGATTCAAGATGGCATTTTGCTCCCAGTGATAGAAAGTGGTTAGTATTGAGGTATGTTTCAGAGGGGCATGAGATACATTTTCTTGAAGATATGTATCACAGTACGCACAGGTATCACAGTGCTGAATTGCCAGGAGGCCATAGCTTTGTGACCTCTGGTTGGGGAGAGGAATTTTAGCTGCATCAGGGCTAGATAGGCTACAGAGGGGTGGTGATTTCCTCCTTGAGCTATTCTAAACACAGCAGCAGGGTGCTAGGGATGGAAGACTGTAGAATATTGCCTCGTGGGGAGGAGTATTTCCCAGAGAATATTAGAATTATTTTCTTGGATATCTAATTCTTTCTTTGTTTACCAGTTGCTTTAATATCAGCCAGTCAATAACTATTTATTAATCACATACTGTGTGCCAGGCACTATACTTAGTGTTGGTGTGTCTGTGTGTGTATACACAATACACACTTAAACAGTTTCTATACATACACACATATATACACACACACCCACTATATATACATATATACAGCTAATATTTGCACAATATACCCCATATACATAGGAACACACACATACCCAGAATATATACAATCTATATATATACACGCACACCAATGTATATGCCTGTGTATGTACATGTAAACATATGTTCATATGTGTGTATATGTATCTGTGTGTGTATATATATATGTATGTATAGGCAAAACACACATTCTTGAAACTCAAGGAGTTAAAACTTTAACACAGGTATTATTAACCTTTCTTTTTGGTCATAGGTTCCTTTGGTCACCTAGGGATGCTTTCTCAAAAATAATATTTTAAAATGTATAAAATTAAATACTTAGGATTACAAAAGAAATCAGTCATATAGAAATACAGTTGTCAAAATATTTTCTTTTCTTTAAGAATTCTTGCTTTAATGGGAGAGAGATCATAAAGGTAGCTATTTACATACAAGATATATGCAGTGTTGATAGAATGACATCTCCAAGGGAAGACAATAGTGGTAGAAGTTTCATATATGAGCTGAAATGGAGTAAGTAAACAGATGAACTCCATTTCCAGGCCTACCTCTGTGCTTTGCAACATCATCCAGGGCCATTTATTGCTGTGGTGGGAAGCATAACTGAGGGATTTCACACTCATGACCTGTTTTTTAATAGGCAGTTTATTGTTGACTAAGTAGTCTCCCAATTTTGAAATTAGGGGGTCCTAGTTTGATTTTCAGAATCTATCTATCTATCTGTCTGTCATCTAGCTATCTATCTGTCTATCTGTCTACCTATATCTGTTTATGCATATAAGCATGCATGCACACACACATACACATACATATACATATACATACACATACACACACATGGGCAAAAGATTTCAGTGTTCCATATACCTCAGTTATCCATTCTATAAAATAAGCTACTGGCTTCTGACCCTTCTTTTTCAAGTGCAGGTCTCATAATGGAGGAGACTAATGACTTGGAAGAGGGTATTGTAGTTTGGAGAACAATACTTAGCAGTTATAGAGAGTTATTATTTCCCATGCTTAAATGTCCTTGTAAATTCCCTACCTTCCTTCCCTCTCAGAGTCACTCGCATATCTCAGAATGCTGTGAGAGAACGAGCTTCCGAAGGCTCTCTTGAGTTTCTTTTGTTGTTGTTGACATCTACAGTGTATTGAGTCTCTCACCAGGAGTCTACCTAATGGTTCCCTCCTTTACACTCTGCCCCCACCCCCATTCTGTCTGTGTCCCCTAGGCCACCCTCAAGGAAACTGGCAGGAGGGGGCAGAGAGGGGAAGAAAGGGAGGGGAAGGGGGTTATGATCATTCAAGAGAGAAAGAAAAACAGCTTCCAGAAGCTATGTTGCACCTTCATCTCCCCCTGGTCCCCCCAAGTAACCCCCAACTTTTAGCTCCAAGGTTCACTGGTGAGCTCTCCTCTGCCTTGGTTGTGCCTGGCTGTCAGAGGTTATATATATCTGCTGTGCTCATGCTCATCCTCTGTAACCACTTTCTGTTACAGAATCTTCTTGCTGCTCAGGGAAGCCTTAATCCCTAATGCAGCGATCAATGGGTGTGCGCCTTTCCCACTCGGATGCTCATTTTTTAATCCCCACTGCCTCCCTCAATGTCATCCCTTTCCATTTTTCTTTATAGAATTTCAGGTCTACTGTACCTGCTGATTACTTAGTGGAGAGCACTGGACATCTCCCTTAATTAATTCCATCGATTTTAAGTCCCACAAGGTTCGGGGTCCTTAGATTTCTGAAGCAGCTAAATGGAATGTCTAAATTCTAACATTTTCCTTCTATAAATTGTTTTGCCACCAAGTTGCTGGGAGGCAGAGGGCTGGTTTTATTTATTTGGGTAGTATATTAATCCACAGAGGACTCTGCATTCTTAACTGGGCTTTTGTACAGGAGACAGATGAAAAAGGTGTTCCTGTGTATACATCTTTTGTCTCCCGCTCCCCATTCTCCCATCCCATCTCCTCTTTTATCTTTTCGGCATACTTCCATCTTATACCACATGCCCATTTTATCCTTTTCTTTTCAGGTCATGTGCATGTATTAATAATATTATCCTTAGATTTTTTTTTCTGGATGTACTGATAGAGAAGAAGAGGGGAAATCAGAAAACAAGACAAGCCACAAAAACAAATCAGGGACTCCTTTTTTAGCTGACCACTGCTGAATATGTTCTTGGGGATAGATCTCCCTAAGTTTTGAGTACTTTCCACTGAACATTGTACATGGAAAGACTGGCTGGAAGGGAGTAATCCTATTTTGGTTTCTATTGGTACCATGCAAATACAAGCCCCTGAAGTTTTGCGTTCTGTTTTTAAGGGAGGACCAGTAAGACAGAGGGAGGAAGAAGAGATTTAATTCCTTGGCAGCCCCATTGGGCCCCCAGCATTCACAGATGCTTCTCTGGAGTCAGCACAGTAGAACACTAGTTAGGGTTCCAACCAGATTGTACTCAGAACATAGATGGTTATCTTGGAGTTAAAAGCTGGAGGCCATGTGGGCGATGGGCCAATGGAGAGAAGGCGATGGTCAGATGAATGCTCGCCCATGCCAGCTGAGACTGTGTCTGTGCAGTGGCAGCCCCAGAAACAAACTGCTGAGAAAGGCAATAGACTTGTTTAAAAAGGAGTTTCTCCTTTATGCTTGGGCCAGGCAAGCAGCAGACCCCTCACTGCACACGGGCGGCTGTGGAGAACTCTGTTGCTATGCGCCGGAAGCTTAATTTTATTATTGCTCTCCCCTATTTAATGTCTGTCTCTCAGGCAGCTGGTGATGTTTTAATGAAGCTGGAATTGTATAGTCTGTAGCGCTGGATAATCATAAGCTGCCGAGTCAGAATCAAATTAATAATTCATGAAATTAAAGTGTATAATTAATTTGAACTGTGCAGATGAGAAGAGGGGCCTGAGCCCACAGCCTAGAAGGAGCTGAAGTATGCTGGAGATGTGTTTACTGTCTATGGCCGCTACCGAAAACACAATTCAAAGCCATGTTGGGGAATGGAGAGTTATGTGACTGTGTTGAGGAAAAAATGGTGTCTTTCCTTTCTCTGCCGCAGACGTGAACATGACCTCCTTGGAAGCTTCAAAACCACTTGGTTGTTTTTGTAAATTTCCTCTCCCTGGCCTCTACAGTAGAAATGCCTGGGTTGCCTTGATTTGTCCCATTCTCACTACTATGCCGAGAGGCAAGATCTATAAGTTTCCCTGTAGTTCAGTGAGATCTGAATCAACAATCACATTTTAAGGTACTCTGGTCAATTCAAAAAATCTTTATTAAAGGACTAATGTGAACCCAACACTGTGCTAGGCATTGGGAATTCAAGGATGAAAATAGGATAGTCCCTGCTCTCTGGATGCTTACACGCTTTTGGTGGGAAATAATAAGTAGAATTTGAGTAATGGGTAGTGGATGGGGGAGGGGAGAGAAACTATGGTAGGCACTAGTTGTTGGGAAGGATCAGGATGAAAGGATAAGCCTGATATAGGAGATGACCTTTGGGCTGAACCTTGAAGGAAGCATGAACCTGTGGCCAGAAGAGAATACCTTTTTCCAGACATTAGGAACAGTTTGTGCGAAGGTGTGGAGATGAGAAATGTGATATTGTTTATGGGAAACTGCAAGGAAACCAGTTTGTTTAGATCATAGAGCAGAAATTCTTAACATGAGATCTGTGAACTTGTGTTTATACGTATATACCTATATGTAGGAGTGTATATATATATATATATATATATATATATATATATACACATATGTATGCATATATACATATATACATGTACACATAGCTGTAGTATGGGGTTATTTCATTTTTTTGGAATTTTCTTTGTAATTATGTATTTTGAACATTTAAAAACATTTTCTTCCAAAGGAATCTTTATATATCACTAAACTGAGAAAGAGATATGTGAAACACACTCAGTAATGGTTAAGAACCTTTGGCATAGAGTATGTGAAGAAAAGAGGTACCTGAAAAGAAAGGCTAGAGAGAGAGCGTAAGGGGCTGCAAATGTCCAGCATTCATATTTTATCTAAGAGTTAAAAGGCCACACTGGAGTTCCTGGAGCAGAGGAGGTGACTTGGTCAGACTTAATGTTTAAGGAATACAAATTTTGATGTCATATGGAGAATGGATTAGAGAGGAGAAAGCCCCTCAGCAAGGAGACCACTTAGCAGACTCTTGCAGTGACCAGGGAGTGGTAGTTGAAAGTGGATAAAAGGAGACAGATGGGGGAGGTGTGAAGGAAGACTGGGCAAGACTTGAAAAGTGACTGAATATAATGGAGGTAGAGTTGAAGGAGAATGAGAAGTCAAGGATGACTCTTAAGATTGTAATTTTGGCAAGCTAGAAGGATGGTGGTACCTTCCACATAAATGAGGAACTTAGGCCATGTTATTCTTCTACAGATGGTTGTACAAGAAAGATTGGGAGGCAGAGGTAGTAGGGTGGGGGGTTGAGGGGGAGGGGATATAACAAATTTTATCTTAAACATATTGAGTTTTAAATCCTTATTGGATGTCTAGGTGGAAATGCCCAATAAGCATTTGGTGTGTAACCAGACATTGAAAGAGAGATTTAGGTTGAATACAGTTATGGAAGCCATTTGCATAGAGGGGATGGTTGAACCCATGGGAGCTGATGAAATCACTGAGAGAGAGTAAGGAGAAAAGAAGAGATTCCATGAAAGAAACCCAGGATAGAGGCATAGCAAGTACTTCATAAATACTGGTTGATTAGCTGAAGAGATTGGAGAGCCAGAGAAAACCCAGGGAGAAGGGAGGATCCAGGAAGAGGGGAATTCACTATTATTAGATGCTTAGGAGGAGGAATACTGGGAAGGGTCCAAGTCCATTGATTCCTCATCTACAAATATGTGCATGTGAATAAAGATACCCTGTTAATGGCCGCTAGGTGGAATTGTAGCGCCTTGAGTGCTGGACCTGGAATCAGAAAGGCATGAGTTCTAATCTAGTCTTTGACCTTGGCTCTGGGTAAGTCACTTAACCTCTGCCTCAGTTTTCTCAACTGTAAAATGTGAAGAATAATAATACCTACTTCTCAGGGTTAATGTGAGGATTTATAAAGGGCTTAGCAGAGTGCCTGGGACACAGTAAGCACTTAGTACGTATTTCTTCCTTTCTCTTCTTCTTCCTCATAATGTTAATTATGCTATCCATGTTTATTTTCTCTCCCCCCCACCCCCTGCATATTTCTTGCATGTGAAAGATACAAGGAAGTGGATTTAAGTCCCACATTCTAGAAATTAGAGCTGTCAAAAAATGGAATGGCTGATTTGGGGGAAATGAGTTCCCTATCTTTCTAGAGGTCTTTAGGTTAAGGATAGGTCTTACAAATTGAGTAGGAAGTAGGATTATATGATTTCTAAGGTTCCTTGCAAGCATCCTTCTAGATAAAAGAGAACATTTTAAGCTTTATTTTGCAGGGACAACACAATATGAAAGGACAACAATGCCTTGTTAAATTTATATCCAGTCATTTAGTGAAGATCTTGGCCTAACCCTGATTTCTGGGGACCCCTTCCTTTCATGGAAGCACATTCAACAGCCAAGGGGACCCTTGCATTCATGGTATTTATCTTTGCTTCCTTCAGAGGAATTGGTGGGGGAGAGAGGGTTAGGAAGAGGTTCTCCTATGGGTGGCTGGTCTACTCTGCCTTTATTTGAAGAAGGGATTAGAATGGAGAAGTACCAGGAATGTGTCTAGTTTAACTTCCTGGTTCCATTTCATATGCCCTTGATGCATTTGGCAAATCTCCTTATTATGCCTCTAGAGATGTTTGAACAGGCTAAGCCCTTGAATTTTGAATGACAAATATTGTGACTTCATGGTAAACTGTAATTTGGGGGCTATGCTTTCATTATAATATTCCCTCTGGTGTTTATGGCCCCCAAGCTTGGCATTTACCTCACCCCATGCGGTCAGTGAATGGGGAAGGCAGAAGAAGAATTCTTTATTTGTCCATTCCTCTTTGTCAGACTACCCAGAGCCCTTGTTCTAAGGGAACAAATGACTGGGAGCCATGATACAGACTAATGATGCATGAGCCCCACAAGGGTTGGGTTGAAATGAGGCCTCGTTGGAGCCATCAAAAGACTTAGCTGTCCCTAGGATGGATCATTCCCTTATTTCCAGCAAAAGCCTACAAACTGGGAGACCATACACCAGATGTTTGAAGCTGCCTTGGCTCCTGGGGATCAGTAGAGGGCAGTGCTTGTAGTATGCAACAGTAACAACAAAAGACCAACAAATGTGTCCCTCTTCTTAACTCCCTGTCAAGCTATAGCATCTCACCTTCTCCCTTTTCCTCATCTTGCCTTTACATTGACTTCTCCAGGGCCTTTATCCTTTCATCCATAGGCAACCTTTCATTCACTCACTGTCCTGTCAGATTGGCTGATTACCAGTCACCAATATACTGTTGATACCTATACTTTACCTGCTGGCAATCCTTCAACTACTGCAAATCTTGCATTCTCAGTCTGACGCAGAAATCAGGAACATCTTATACCCAGCCCATCACACGAACATTTCAGCGCAAAAATAATGGTCCTGTAATATGTCTGGCTTCCTATCTTCAAAGCTCTTTGCTTACATGAGACAATCCTCATGGCCTCACAGCAAAGAAGCAATCCATCATTTCTTGGCAGCCAAGCCAAGACAGAAAAATGAAGTGACTTGCCCAAGATGACTGGCACTGTGATTGGATTAACCCTGCCTTTCTTTAGTAGGTACAAAAAGTTATTATCTCATCTATTTCAGAACTAGGAAGACCTAGTAGAATCTGAAATGAGTTACCAAAAGCTCCTTCTTGAATTTCATTCCTTGGATGTCACTAAAAACGGTAAATGCTTGAATCCCACCTGGATGATTTGTTGGGAGATAGGGAAATAGACTACTAGATTGCCCTTCCATGGTGCCTTGTAAATACTAATCTCATATAAGTGTTAATGACTCATTTAATTATTTAGAAGTGGTCAGGTTTCATTACTTTGATCAGTTCTCAATGATCCCCATAGAAATCAGGACCTTTAAGGTGGACATGCATACACAGCACTGCAACAGGTTTCACCGCATCAGAGCATCATAGAATTTCAGTCAGAGGGGCTCTCAGAGGTCATCCATTCCAGCTTATCTCTAGGTGGAAATTACTATTATATATTCACAGACACGTGATCATTTAGGCTCCACCTGAATGTGCAAGAGAGGTGGGGAATTCATAGACACCCTGAAGGATACTAACTCATTTTAGGGGCAGTTGTCATTGTTAAGTTTTATTTTTGAACCAAAGTCTTCCTCTTAGCAGTTTCTATCCACTATGTCTCCTTCTACCTTGTGAGACTAAATTAAAGAAATCTTTATTCCAAAATCCTTGTAATTTAATAGGCGATAGAATGGGCTGGTAGTAGAAAAGAGGGGAAAAGTGGGGCACTAAAGTCATTTGAATATAGCCAGAGGAACTAAACCATGATATAAGTGCTTAAGAGATTTTGATCATGTTTCAAGTGGCTTACTTGAATCATCACATAGTTGATCAAATAAATTATTTTGCAATTAGTCAATAATGTCGTTGGAATAATTGAATCCACTATAAAATGGCCAGTGCAATGTTCTTAACTCCAACAATGGGACTGTGAGGATTTTATCACGTGTTACATTTTTCTTTTTATTTCCTCCAATGCCAACAATAGTGTGTTAAACCAAGTCTCCCCAATAAGTGTTTATTAAAATTCAGTGCATCTGTTGAATTTGCAACATACCAACAGCTCAATGGGGATAAAATGGGGGAGAGTTTGGTTTCTAAGTTGCTGAGAAACAAAGCTTGGCTTGATGTGAGGAAAAACTTCTGGAAAACCAAACTTTCTAAAAGTAAAATGGGCTGGCCCAGGAAGTAGAACTTTCCTCTTGACTCTAGCAAATGGAGGCTAGGTGATCATATGTCAGCTATGTTGAGGTAGAGGTTAGCTTGATGGTAGAGGATAGAATCCCTTCCAGATCTTGACAATCTATGATTAAAAGACGCAAAATGTATAGTAATAAGCAAATAATCCTTGAAAGTCAGTGTGTCACTTGATTATTAATGTAACATTCCTATTTTAAAGAGAGAGATTGAATCTTTCTGAATCTCTGAAGGTGGACAGTAGTATTCACTTTATATGGGAGGATACAATCAATCATTATATTTTTATTAAGCACCTACTGCATGCCAGGCATTGTGTTAAACTCTGGGATGCAAAGGCTGGGGGTGGCGGTGGTGGGGAGAGTAGGTGAAGTAACTTGCCTATCCCACACACTGTAACCAAAGATATGGTTTAAAATCCTGATTCTAAAGACATTGCTTTCCAATGTCCTTTCAGGGCTCTTTGGAATGATGGCTGCAGAAAGTCCTTTTTTCCTATTTATGATTTTTTTATACCAGTTACCCACCTTACTCCATTTATATAATATTTGGATTGATGCCTCAGCAGGGTAATGTGATACCATCTTGCCAAAGCTCCACGCTGAACTTAACATTTCATTAAGTTACAAGACTCTAGGGAGAAATATTTTGATTCTTTAGCAGGCCCTGGATGAGTAAATGTATTTATCCCTTTGCTTGCATATAATGAAATTAAATAATTAACTTACTTAATTTACTTGTTTAATGCATGTTTTTACTATCTCTGTCTTAATATCTTAAAATATTTGCTTAATGATTGTCTTCGATTGTAAGTTCCTGGAAGGCAAGGTCTGTTTAGCTCACTTTGACTCCAAATGAGTGGGCATCACAGCCCATATTTGATAAATATTTTTGGTAACGATTAGAATGAATCCAGCTCTTATTTAGGGTAGCCTAATCAGAGGATATTTTACAAGGTCAATTAGAGCTTTCCTACTAAATACGGACAGATAGAATCAACTTAATGTTTCCCACAATTAAGAGAAGGAGTTGTCCTTTCTAACAGACCTGTCATATCCAATCACACAGGCAATTTCAAATCCTTTTCATTCATGTGGGTTATAAAGTAAATCATTAAGAGCTATAGATTTGGAGACTCCTTGTTCTCTTCTGTTCCCAGCTTGGCACCTTATAGTACCCTGCCTTGGTCTTAACAAATGAGTTAGTAAGTAAACAAATACAAGGCAATAAATCAAATTTTTGTTAAAAATTTAAACTACTTAAAGGGAGACTGCCCTCAAACTTAATCTTTACCTTTATGTTTCATGGGTTTGTGTTGAAATAAAAATGTTTGTGATTTATTATTTTTTTAGTTCTGGTATGTCTATATGTGCACACACACATGCACAAATATACATGTGTATATGGATGCACACTATTTCCATTGAATTCTTATTCCAAAGAACCACCGAATTTCAGAGTTGGAAGGTGCCTCAGATGTCATCTAGTCCATCTTGTACCTGACTAGGAGTCTTCTTTCAAACCACAGAAGACTAGGGCATCTAGTTTCTTCTGGACATTTTCAGTGATGGAAAATCACTACATCCTGAGTCTGCCCATTCAACTTTTGGATAACTGTTTGCTAGGAAGATTTTCTTTATTGGGTGGAATGCTTCCTCCTACACCTCGTCATGGAATGGAGGTGACCCTTTGTTTTCTAAAGATATTTTTCATAAGTTCTTGCAGGTCCTACCAACTAATAAGGGATTTAAGTACAGTCTTTGTAGTAGATGTAGTAGATGACAGTCATCTGAGTGCTAACTTAACAAAATGTGGAAAAACTCATCTCTAGAAGACTGGCCTCTATGGGATGTATCAAGCTCTCAGAGAGGTATGTAAGGAAGCATGGATAGTATCACAGAAGCAGCAAATAAGAGACTTTGGGAGCCAGTGGAGGATAGAAGGGCTTGGGCTCACAAAGAGTTGGGCATAACTGAACAATGATGAAAGTATACTACAATGAAAGGAATGCTGGATTTAGAGCCCAGAGGATATAGGTTCAAATCCTACCATTTCCACTTAAGTACTGAGTAGCTTTGAACAAGTCACTTAACCTCCCTAGGCCCAGTTTTTATATCTTTAAAATGAAGGGACTGTATTAGATGGCCTCTAAGTTTGCTTCTAACTATAAGTCTGTGATCCCAAGGTATGTATATAGGTATGGGCCTTACAAACTAAAATGCATAAGAGAAGCATGAAATATTCTGAGATCAGATAAGCTCAAGAATGTGTACACATATAGGCACATAAGTAAAAAAAAAATACAATTGACAGACTTGCTTTCAAGGGAGACTGGCTAACTGTGTCCCAGATGCCATTAAAAAGTGGCATATTTCATCAGAAACAAAGATAGAGTTAGGTTAATATTTTTTGCTTGTACTTTAATTATCTAAGGGACTATTAGATTTTTTTAATGACTTGTACCTCTCTTCCATCAGTGGGATTAAAAAAGGAACATTATTTTTTCCCTCTAAAACAGCTTGCAATGGCCAGCTTGCTTTATCCTTTGTAACCCTAGAGAGATTTGGACATTGGGATTCACTTTGTTACAGGCTCTTTGGTTATGCTGGAACATAATTGGCTCTTTTTTCACTTTCTTGGCATGTGGTTACTCATCTCGTAACTACCTGTGGGAGGCAGGTAGTACATCTGGGGTCTAGATTTGGAGTCAGAGGAGCTTAGTTATCATTCTTCCTCTGTCATTTAATACCTATGTGACCTAGAGCTAACTACTTAATCTCTTGGAATCTCAGCTCCTTATCTGTAAAATGAGTGATTGGGCTAGATGGTGTTTGAGTTTCCTCCTCAAAGTATAGTCCCCAAAATATGGCTTGTCACTTGTGTTCTGATAAGGTCTCCCAACCCAGTCATGGCCCAAGTGCCATCAATGACCAAATCACATTAAAAGGAGGAATGGAATTGTTTTCCTTAGAATGTGACTTAGCTCCTCTTGCTATACCTCACCTTCCATATTTCCAGTTGGTGGTTACTGTTTACTACATTTCCTCTTTGAAATAAGAAGCAAGTTCCATTTGACTTCGTCCTTCCCAACATCATTCCCACGTCCACTCCTCCTTTGAAGTCAGTAGACATTGAGTCCAATACTCTGTCCTTTGGTACACTCCAGAAGGGCCTGGGGCCTTGGCATACCACTGTTAAAAAGCTGCCAAACCTAGTCTTGGGCTCTTAAAATAATAAATTTTTGCAATGACATCAGCACTTTTTTTGTGTGTGTTCGTTCCAGTTTTGCTCAGCAGTGGTACTGATAAGAACAATACTCTTGTAAATCATGTGAAGTAGGTGACATATTTGAGGTATCCTTCCTTGTTTTAGAAGTACCCTAGGAGTCCCCAAAATTAGTATTTGTCTCATTTTACTTGATTTCCAAAAAAAGATGAAAATCTCTTTGAAACAGAACAGTCTAGCTGCAGTCTACCAGTAGAGCAGAATTTTACGTTATCTCCTTTCATAATTTCTATGTTTGAGCCACCAGAACCGTTATTGTTTCTGAAACCTGTCTCCCTTTTTCTTCCGCTGTGTTTTGTATTGACACATGCAGAGTGTATCTCTACCTGTTGAAATCTTTCTTTACTTTCAAGGCCCAGCTTAGATGTCCCATCCTTCACTAAGCTTTTCCTGATTCTTTCCCTATCACTAAACATCATCTTTTCCTTTGCATATTTCTGAGAATAATCTGTCTGGATCGTTCCTTTAGCTTTATCATATGCTACCTTGTGTCATAGTTATATGTGGTAAAATGGGTTAGAGCTCTGGGCTTATAGTCAGGAAGACCCGAGTTCAAACCTTGTCTCAGACATGTGCTAGGTGAGTTACCTTGGACAAGTCACTTTACCTCCCCGGGCTTCAGTTTTCTCATCTGTAAAATGAGTATATAACAGTATCAGGATCAAATGAGGTAACACTGATAAAACTGAAACCAGTGTATATAAAAGGTTCTTATTGTTACGATACTCCTAACTAGACTAGAATTTTCTTGAGGTGAGGGATAGTATTGGTTTTAAACAGTCTCTACCCAGATTAGAACACCTGAGGTTAGAACACATTGCCTTGTGTGCAGGTAATCAACTGATAGTTATTTATCAGGTTAAGCCAAATTGGATTATTCAGTGTCACCATATCTTTGCAGTTCTTTATGAAGCAATGTAACAGAACTAGGGTAAACAAGGAATGAGTGAATGGTTTTATTTGAATGAGATAAAGTATGAATATAACTATTATGTATGAATTGCCCCTCTCCCCGCATTAGGAAAGAGACCCTTCTCATTCAAAGATCTTTTATTTTACAAATCTAAATGCCTCTTTCTACTCTTGTTTTTGGGGCTTGATAATTGACCCTTACGATATCCAAGTTATTATTCTACCACAAAATTCGAAAAATGTACTTTTACACGTGCCATCCATGAATCTCTATGTCCTGCATTGTCTAGCATAAAGAGGATGAACTTTGAGTCATAAACCTGGATTTGAGCCATTTCCATTTAAAGGCTAACCTTCTCAGAGCCTCTGTTTCCATATCTGTAACATGGGGACAGTACCCTACCTACTTTCTGAGATAGGGGGCTTAAATGGACAGTGAATCTGAAAGCACTTTGTAAACACAAAATCACTATACAAATGGGAGCAGTAGTTATTATATTACTTTATTATCCATTGAAGTATGTTTTTAATGATTTTTTTCACATTCTTGATGATTTCTTTCCTTCTGACACAAAATCATTTTTACTGTATAGGAGAGAGCTACTATATCAGGCATAATGAATTGGATACGTTTAGGAGGATCCCAAGGAAGAGAAGGTTTGCATCACTCCAGCCAACTTCTAACATGGACTACTGTTGGTGATTTTGTTGCATTAGGCATCTGGATTGGTCTTCGTTCACTAGATAATGCCCACTTTGCCCTTTAATCTCTTTGATGGAAGCTGGGAACAAAGGGAAAAAGCCAGGTATTTTGGTGATAGGCATATCAAGACAGAACTGTCAAGATGGTCTTCGGTGCTGTGTCCCCCTAGGACTGACTTTGGATGTTTAAAACAGAAAGAATAAAAATATAAGGCTGGATTCTTTCTCTGGGTAGGAAATAAATCTGAACAGTCTGTTTCTGCCCATTGGGGAAGCTTTTATTGCAGGAGAAGAGGTCGTTTCTAAAATGACACTCCAGTGAATCAAAGGGTTGATATATCTCTGAAACAGAACAGTACACTCCCTACAAAAGTGTTAGCATCTGACTCGCTGTATTCACTTTCCACCACTCAGGCTGTGTGTTTACTTTCATACTTACATTTGTCTGGGTCAGTATCCTTCATCACTCCTGTCATATTTATCAACACCAAGATTAGAACAATTGGCATTTATGCTGCACTTTGCATTTTACCAGCACTTTAGATATATTTTTATTTTGTTTAATTCATACAGTGGTCCTCTGGGATAAGGGCTTATATATTACCCCCATTTTATAGATGAGACCATTGAGCTCAGAAAGAAGTGAATATTTTTTGACCTCATAAAACAGAATCAAAAGTAAGATTTGAACTCGGATTTTCCTTACTCTAAATCTACCCCTTTACCTACTAATGCTGTGGAATACTGTCATCAGTGAGAACTATGTCATAATCACAAAGTCTGGTGTTTGCTGTTGGGTGAATTGTGTACAAAATCAGTTAAAAACAATATCTGTTCTCTGGAAAATAATTTCCACCAATGTGACCACAGCAAAAACAGACAGAGTGATCCATGCAGATCACTGAAGGGATGACAGAGATGTGGATAAACAGAATCACTAAGACATTCACACTGGCATAAACAAGTTGGATGTAATTGTAGGGTACTTCCAAGAGTTACAGGTGTAAGAAAGCAGTGTGGTCTGGTGGGAACAGGCAGAAACTTGGGAGTCAGAAGGCCTGGGTCTTGAAGCCTTCCTTCATCACTTATGAGCAGTGTGACCTTGGGTGAGTCACTCAATTTCTTAGAGTCCGAGTATTTTCAAAAGTTAAGTGGAAACAATACTACTTGCAGTTCCTGTCTACCTCACAGGGAGACTAGAAAGCTTGCAAGAGATCCTTTATAGTACATGAAAACTCTTTACAAGCATAAAGTCCCATGTGAGCCTTAGGTGATGTAACATCTCATATTTACATCTCATTTTGAGGTTACAGTCCTACATCTTCGTACTATAGGAAGTGGGCTGCAAATACAATTATAGCCACATCTCTTAACTCTAAGACATTCTTTTCACTATGGCACAGTGCCTATGATATTAATGTCTCTCATGTTGTTTTTATCATTGTGAATCAGTCAGCAGACTTTTTACTAAGCATTTATTCTGTGCTAGGCATTGTGCTACACATTAGATATATAAAGAAGGGCAAAAATAGTCTCTAGCCTCAAGTAGCTTACAATGTAATAGGGAGACAATATGTAAATAACTAGATATATAGGAGGCATAGACATCCCAGATGGAAGGTAATCTCAGAGGGGAAGGCACTAGCTTCTAGGAGACTTAGAAAGACCTACAGAAGGTGGGATTTGAGGCTAAACAAGCCTCTATTTAGTTGAGGACAGAAGAGAATATGGGTTCATCTATGGGTTGTGTAGTCCATGAACTGTAGACCAACCTATTTCATTTAAATGATGCTTATGATCAAAAGGTTGGTCAAAAGGTGATGGATAGTTTTTACAGAACAGCTCATGAATATCCTTTACTAAGCTGGAGAGAAATCTGCATCCCTGGGAAGGTACTCACATAGGTGAACTCTTGGACTTTAAGTAATGAGCAGGAAAAAAAGTTAGGGAATGGAGGTTAAGAATGTGGCATGATGCTTTGTTGGTTAGACTACTTGCCTTTCAAAGGTTCTAGGAACTGGTCCTGCAGAAGACAATTCCCTTTTTCTCTATTCTGTGACAATATCCATGTATAGCATCTCTACGGATTACATGCCACAATGGTAATGGGGAATCAGTAAGGCTGAACAAGGGCAATTCTATCATCACTTCTAGAAAAATAAAACAAAATAATGCATGTTTTGTTTTCAGTCAGTCTACAAATACGCTTCTCTGTGTGTGTGTATACATGTATGTATGTGAGAGAGACAGACAGAAGGCAGAGGGGACAGAGAATCTGTATGACAGGTCTTTAAAGGCTGGAATCCCTATCTCTGGCTTGTCTAGGGTGTTCTACTGCTAAGGCATGATTCTCTTGCATACTGTCAGAAGATTGTTTTACCAAAGCCTTCTCTCCTTCTCCTCTCAAGCTGATATAGTGATCACTTATACCTTTTCCCTTATGTGGGCTAGTGAACATAAACACACGTGCGCACATGCATATACACACAGACCATAGACAGATTCCAAAGCTAGTCTCTCATCTTTTCTTCTGCATTGCTTTTTGCTGAGGTTCTGCTATTGATATTTTTGTCTGTTAGGGGAGGGTGGGGGAAACACACCCATAAAGACACACACCTTTACAGATGAAACCAAAGGTCCCTGCTGGTTATGGAGGGACCCCCTCATTTCTTAGCAGCAGGGCTGCCTAACTGGTATTTAGAGGGGGACAGAGAGGTCCAGGCTATGAATATCGTTGAAAGGGTTACTGGGAAATGCAAACAAAAACAACATGCAAATGAGGCTGCCGTCAACAGGTAGACTTAATCAGATGCTGTCAGATGAATTCAGCGTCTCCCCGATTGTCGCCTCTCTTTGCCTCCCATTCGGAAGCCCTCATCTGCTCCAGATGTGGTTTAATTTACTGCGACTTGGCTAATTACTGTAATTAAGGATTAATTACTGTTAATTACTTTCACATAAACTCAACGCCAGTCAAAGAGCGGAGCCTTATGAAGTCTGCCACATAAGTGAGCATAGGCACTGGGGCCTGCCTGAGCACCACAGGTCTCTCCATGGTGGCCTGGGTTCGGCCACTGCTGCTACAGCTACCAGATTAGTCTCCACATGGCCTGACCTTTCTGGATCACCAAGTGTCACAGAAGGGCTAGGGGGCACAGGGAAAGCCAGCACCTTTGCCTGGCTAAGGAAGGCAACTGTCAGGTCCATTGCTACCTTGTGAGATTGCTGGTAGAGTTAGAAGAGTGCTGTGACTGGAGGAGCCCAATGATTTTGAAAGAGATTCCTAAAGCAGCATCACCCTCCCATAGCAAATGTAGGAGTCAGTATTTATTTTAAGGTTACTATGTCAGTGATTTTGTGAGTCATTGAAAAGCCGTACTGATATCTGTGCCAAGGTGGAAGAGCTAGGTATCAGAAAAAAAATATTGAAGCTATTTCTAATCAACTAGATAGCGGGAATAAGTAGGAGACAAGCTAGGAGCAACGTCATACAATGAAAACAACTTGGTAATTGGAATCAGAAGACCTGAATTCAAATTCCAAGTCTGCCATTTATTCCTGTATTATCTTTGCCAACCAGACCTCAGTTTTCCAATCTGTAAAATGAGGGGATTAGACTAGATGACCTCTAGGTCCTTGAAATTCCATGATCCTTATGACCCTTAACCAGGACCTTCAAAATCTATTTGGGGGCAGGGCAGGGATGAGACTGACAATGATACATTCCTGGGCATTTTCCAAGGAAGCATCTAAAAGCCCTCTACACCAGCCCAAACAATTCCTAGTGTACTTATTAAAATGTCAAAGGAACGTATTTTCTCTAGAAGCTGTGCAGGCTTTGGGAGTCATTCAATAAATTTTCCATTAGTCTGACCTTAATGATGAACCTAAGTGAGATACAAAGATGGATTCTCTCCCCAGCCTACCTTCTCTGTCCAGTTCGATTGGATTTATTATTACGTTAAACAGAACCTCGGGCACTCAGTATAATATTCTTCTTCTGTTTATAAAGCCTCCAATATGCATAAACCTACCTGTTTCCAATGAAGCTGACCTGGCTTCACATTGGCAGAGACCTTTTAAGGGCCTGCTATATGTCAGGCACTGTGCTAAGCAATGGGGATACAAAGAAAGGCAAATAAGACAGTCCCTGCTCTGAAAGACCTCATAGTCTAATGGGAGAGATAACATGCAGGCAACTACATAAAACAAGATACGTAAAAGATAAATGGGAGATAACCACTGGAACTAACATGAATGAAGGTCACAATCTTTGAAGAAGGAAGGCAGTCCAAATCAATAATATAGTATAAAAACAGAGTTCAAAAGGTCTTCAATATAAAGGGAACTTTGATACAAGGCTTAAGAGATGATTAAATTAATCTAAATATATATTTTTTTAAATTGAACACACTGTTTTGTGTGTTCAGAAGAGGACATTTTTGTGTGCTTCCTGAAAGTGGAGTTTAAAAATTATTTGAATTGTTTTTTAACTTTTTTAATTCAATAAAAGCAGAGTTTTTAGTGAACCTAGTTTTTTTTAACACAACTTAAGAGATTTTAAAAAATAAACCTGCAGAGTGTTGGGGGTTAGGGTTGTTATTTTTTTTAAAAGTCAAGAATCTAGCATTTCATCATTCCTTTCCACCCCCATATACATAGTTGAGTAGATTTTGTCTACTAGTTTTCATCTGGGCTGGCTTAATTGCAAATGGACCAGTTTTTACACATAAACATTATCATATGTATTTAGACTTATGCTCCATATGTACTGCAGATGTGTGTATCTATGTGTAGGAGCATCTGCATGTATATGCCTCTTCCATTACTAGAAACTCACAATTTAGAAGGTAAGGGGAGAGACCACTTGTCAAAACTAGCATTTCCCGATTATAGGTAAGTTATCTATTTTATGTGGGCCTGTATGTATGTGTCTAAAGTATGATGAATATATTTTTCTTGCATTCAGGCATGTCCAATTCAAATCCTGTTATGATTTTAGTCTGAAGAAAGCTTCATAGGATTATGGTTGAACTCAAATGAAATAATGCACATAAGATACTGTGCCAAAAGCACTATATAAATATGAGATATTATTAATATTAGACTGAACTACTAAGACTGATCTGAATTCTTTTGTTACACTGGAACTTCGTTCTAATAAATATTGCTGCAAGTGGGTTTAGACATCCCACAGTAACACAAATTGGGACTAAACATTCTGCACAAGAACTGAAGCATTATCAGTAATTTCTTGTGTGGCCCGGATGATGCTCTACACTTCCAATAGATAATATTATATCAGGCAGTAGCTTGATGAGAGAGAAGTGACATTTTAAAATTGTTGGAACATGCCTTAAAGTAAGCAGATCCAGGTTTCAAGGAAGCTCTTTTACTTTGCATTTATTTTGCTGAAATTTTTAATTTTTATTTTTAATGTTTAGAATTTTAATGTTTAGAAATTAATTAGGCACAATTAATGTAGGCTTGGAAGTACCAAGCAAATGGAGCTTGGGACTATTCTCCTCCTAGTGAATGTTTAAAAGCCAGTTTTGACCAGCATAACATATTGAGTCAGGGCACTAGAACAATAAATGTGGGCTTTAGACATGATGGTATAGTGAGAGACTGCATAAGATGGTGGATGGAGGTTTAGACTTGGAGTCAAATCAGTGATCATTTATTAAATACCTTCTCTGTACCAGTTTCTTTGCTAAGTGGTAGAGATACAAAGTAAGGCAAAAAAAAAAAAAGGACCTGCCTGCCTGGAGCTTACTATCTAATGACCCAGAGTCAAGGAACCTGTTTCCCTGACACTTAATGGACACTCTGTGTGTCCACGGGCATATCATTTAGCCATTCTGAGGCTCAGCTTACTCAGTAGATGTTAATACCTGGAATAGATATCTCACAGGGTTGTTAATAAGCCTCAGATGAGAGTACGTGTGTCACCCACTGTGCAAACTTCAATACACTCCATAAATGTCAGGAATTATGATACTGCTGTTGATGCCAGAAACACCAGAAGATCTAATTCTTTTCTCTGTGTGGAGACATAAATACTGGCTAGTAAGGAGCTAAATGTGAGATAAGGTGAATTGCAGGGCCAGAGTCTAAATGATCAAAGGAGAGCAAAGGGGAAAATGAGAACGTCAAGACCCGGGCCTATGTCATTTATAAAATCTGATTAAAGGACTCTGTATACTTAACCTATATGATAGAAATAATCCCATTATACTGTATACTGCCCACATTCCACTTCACAAACACTTATTAAATAACGTGTATGGGTCAAGCCCTGTGCCACATATAGGAATACAAATATGCACAATGACGAATTACCTCCTCTCAAAGAATTTACAAAAGACAGACATATCAAAGCATGTGTATAATGTGAGAAGCACTAAGAACAGATTCTAGAAAAGTGCTCTAGGAAAATTTGAAAAGAGAGAGATCCTTTTCCTTTGGGCGTGGGGATGGAAGGGTAAGACATTAAGATACGAATTGATGGACAAGCTGGCATTTAAGCTGAACATTGAAGGAAGAGGATTTCAATAACTAGTGATGAGGAAATGGTACCACCTGAGGCTGACCTGTAGGAATACACAGAAATGGGAGAGTGCAGGTTGACACAGAGAAGCAGAGGAGGTGAAAGGGAGAGATATAAAGCCAGACTGGAGAGGTAGCTTGGCAGCAGATTGTGGATTGTTAGTTGTTATAATCATTAAGACCTAGATTCCAATTATGATATAAATGCCATCTGTTGATATGACTGCATGCAAGTACAGAACTATATGCAACTTTCTTAGGGAATTGAGTATGTATATTAAAATTGTCAAACTCAAAGCCAGCAGGCAACAAACTATGGCAAAACAGTGGGATCTGAATCAGATTAAAATGTAATTGGGAAATGTTTAACAAAATAAATAAAAATGTAATATAACATAGATAATATTCATTTGTGGATTTCTAAGTCACTAAATGGTCCACAAGGATCCATTTCTACTTAAGTTTGACACCAGTGACATAGATGACAGAGGTACTAGCCCAGTAGAACAGGGGAATTTTGTAAATGCAGTTTACCTCGATTTTAACGAAGCACTTGACAGGATCTTCATCAAATGAAGGATTAATATTAGTTAAAATTAGGTGGATTTTGTTCAGATCGATAGCTAGACCCCAAGTTTAGTGGTTTGATTAATGAGTTGACATCAACTTGAGGGAAGATAGAAAGATATGGATTGAACAATAATACTATTAGATTGATTAAGAACTGATCGAATGACTAGACTCCAAGACTCAGTGTTATAACCATCATCATCATCATCATCCACATTCACATAGATATATACATGTATGAGATATTATTTATTCAGACTACCAAAGTCATGTTTGCCTCTTCCTTATGCTGAATCACACTATATATTTTGTTGTAACTAAATAAAGATCAAAATGATGTGTGTTTGGAATTTTGGGCTCTTGGCAGTAGCCTTACAATCTTTCGGGGTCTCCAACATGCAGGTTAAGGATTACTATGTAAAAGCATTCTGCCTGGATAGAACATTATGACATGCATACATACATGTACACACATGTACAAAGTGTTTATTGTATATACTAATTTAATATCAGCTGGAATCGTACAGGTGTGTAATATGCTTATAAATATCTTTCTAGGGTATGTCATGTCATTTTGTGTGTCTTTTATGTATGTGCCTGAGTGACTGTGGTAGATAGGAACAGAATAGGAGAAAAAGAGTCATCATTTGATCCCTCTTAGGGACAAAGCAAGAGAGAGAGAAAGAGAGAGAGAGAAAGAAAGGAATAGTAGTGATTAAGTCGGCATTGTTTTAGACACATCTCTGGCTGCCTTCTATTGTTTTCCAGCTTTTGAAGATGAAACATATTCATTTAGCTTTCAGAATGAATGGCTTTAATAAGGACAGTGAGGAGAGGTGGGGTAGCCGTGATGACTTGAGAGACCCATCAGTGCTCCCCCTAAGGCCATTCTATCAGGGACGTGGGCCACATGACCATCCACACTGCAATCAGGACCAGTCTTCAGCAGTCAGGGTTTATCTTTCGACTATAGAAAGAGCTATTTGTAGCCTATGTGAAGATGTATATCAGCTGTAATTGGATTGTGGCCCAAGTCCTGGGTATAAGCATTCAGCTGTAGGGCCTTGATAATAGTAACTCAGTTAAGGACAGTTTCATGTTTACAGAGTTGTTTGCCTCCTCCTGACCCTGGTGGAAGGACCATGCCAGCCCTGTTTTTATTTTCTTTCGTAGAGATGAGAAAGCTAAAGCTGAAGAGAGAGATGAGATTTGCTCCTCATCGTATAGCTACTCATGGCTCTCTTCTGCAGGGGGAACCATCTAGCAAAACCAGAGAAAGAGCAAGGTGCCTGAGAGAGGGTAACATCCACAAGCGTCATCCACCCAGGCAACCCCAGTTCAGGGTCTTCTCCGTAGCTCCTGGAATCCAAATGGACCATGGGCACATGTAAGGGATCCCCTTTCCCCAAGAGAAAAAGACTTCTGAATATCCTGCAGGATAAGAACTTCCTGCTGGAAGGAGAACATAGCCCTGGGTGCCCTCCATTAAGAGGAGGTCTCAGCCTGCCCCTTCCCCCTTGCTTTCCCACTGCTGTCCCTCCCTCCTCCCTTGGCCCTGACTGCTTCATTACAATCTGCCTTCAGGCCCGAATTGCCCTGCTTAAGCCTCAAACAATTATAATTACCGTGATTAGAAATAGCTGCGGGGAGGCATCGGTACACCAAGCAGAATGTGGGAGTGTGTCCGCCTGCCCTGGCATCACTGACTCGGAGCTCTGGGGACCACAAGACATGAGGGATCCACCAAAGCCAGCTAATGCGATGGCTGTCAGCTCCATTCACCCCACCTGTCAGGAGTGGGATGCAGTGGGGTTCATTTTTTTAATTGACACCTTCCTCTCTCGTTCCACGCTCTCTCATCTCAGTCTAATACTTCCTTTCATCTTCCTTCTTTTCTCTGAGAGAAATCCAGTTCTCTGGTCCCAGAATAAAGAAAAGGGAAATAGGAAGAAAAGAGAGGTCCAGTGGGAGCAATGACATGCATTATCCTCCAGGAAATCCATGGATGGTAACAATGCCCAAGGTAGGAAATGAGCTCAAAGTCAGGAAAGGATGACGGTGGAACCAAAGACAGACAGACAGACGGACTGGAAAGTGAAACAAGAGAGCCTGGGATCGTGAGGAGGAAGGTGGAGAAACACACACGGAGAGTCAAGGAAAGGTTACAACAGCCAAAAAACTAAACAAAACAAAACAAACAAAAAAGAAAACAAGACCTGGGACATAGGTTACAGGGAAAGAGTGAAAAGAAAATTTCTGTACTAGCTCAATTCATTGACATCATTGATGGTGCAATATGCTTGAGTCAAAACCACAACTTCAGGGGGACTCAAGTAGGTCAGCAAGAACTGTTCCAGATCTAGATTTAAGTCCCCTGAAGACCCTTACCTAGGCACCCGAGGTAATATCAAAGGCAGGTACAGGGCTAGGGAAAGAAAGATAAAAAAACAAGCAAGTACTCCAGGATGTTACACTCCATTGCGATAGGATGGTATGAAATGCAAACAGGAATGCATTTGAATGATACTTTGGAGAGAACATAAATAATTGGTAGCATTTCTTTTTTTTAATACTATTTTTTCTTTTTCTTTTTTTGTATTTTATTTACTTCAGTGTTCCACAATCACTACCATGCAACCTAGATTTTTTTCTTTCCCTCCCTCTCCCTCCATCCCCTCCACATCCCCCCTCCCCAAGACAGCATACAATTTTACATAGGTTCTATGCATACATTCCTGTTAAATACATTTTCACCATAGTCATGTTGCATAGAAGAAATAAAATGAATGGGAGAAATCATATAAGAAACCAAAACATAATACAAAAGAAAATGATCTGCTAGCCAAACAATGAAGGAAGCCAGGTATTCTTAAAGGTAGAGGGCACCACAGGCCTGATCAAACACTATCCCAGTGAGTGGTCATCACACTTCCCTAAAATATTTCCAGTGAGAGAGAAACTGCTTCCCTACAGAGGCAGTCTATTTTACTTCAGCATAGTTTTAATCATCATCAATATTTTTCTTATATCAAGCTTAAATTTGCCTCTGCACATCTTTTTTAGCTACTTCTACTATTTTCAGCCTCTGGGGCCCAGCAGGACATTGTTAATCCCTCTTCCACAGTAAGCTTTCCAGAGATACTGTAAGACAGTTATCTTGTCCTCCTCTCTGCTACTTACTCCTCCCTCTTCCCACCCCAAGTCTGCTCTTCTCAGAATTAAAACTCTTCAGTTGTCATGATATCAAAGCCCAACATTGATTGTCTTCTACTCGGTAGTTTGTACTACATTTATGCATCCTTTTCTTTTCTTTCTATTGTTTCTTACTGGCATATTATTTGGTATAGCTCGGTTCTTAAAACTATTTAATAAATTTGATGGAAAGGATCAAATCTTCTGTGTATATGTCCACTTTCTGTCCTGGGAACAAAATAATGAGACCACAGAAGAGTACACAACTTTCTTGGGAAATAGAGTAGGCAGGCATACTTATATGTAACATCATCATTTTGAACAGATTGTAGGTTCACAAGATTTAGAATCCGAAGATTATTTCATACAGCCCCTTTATTTATATTTTTATTCTACTTTTTTACAAATTTGTGATGTAGTAGTAGGAGTATTTTTTTTCTCACATTAGAGAAGAGGATACTCTGACCGACCCAGATCAATTGTTCCTAATTCATATGGATAGTAGGTTTAAACAAAATGAATAAAATAGTCTACAAAGGTCTCTCTTTATGCAACACACTAATATACTATATATTTTAAGGGAAAATATCTGAAATATGAGGTGATTTTGCTATCCTCAATATTACACATGTGTGTTCTCATGCGTTCTCTCTCTCTCTTTCTCACACACACACACACACACACCACTCTTTATAATGGACTTTTCCTGCCTGCTGATATATCTTTAAATGGGCTACATATCCAGCTTCCAACCTTTCAGTAAATAATCATGCAATAAAGCTCAAGAAATATTTGGTTGTAGGTTTTAGTTTTCCACCTCAGCTGCTGATGTGTTACCTAGAAGGCTATATTCTACCCAGTGCTTGGTTCTCTCTCACAGCTTGTGGTAAGTGAAATTATTCTGAGATTCAATGAATACCTGCTATTGAGCGGCTTCCCTAACCACCCAAACTGGTCTTTTGTTAGTGGTTATTGAGAGAATTGTCACAGCCATCGACCTGCTCAATTTCGCCTCAAAAGAAATGAGTTTGTTTCTTCCCCTCTCATTTCTAAAAGCAGATCTGGTAATTTGCTCAAATGGCTGTCTTTAAAAGTTTAGATGATTATACTTTTTCCCCTTCTTGCCTTTTTCTTCCTTTTCATTTAAGCAGCACAGTGGCGTCTCTTTTCCTGGGGTTGAGCACAGCCTTCTGATATAGTTCTTGTGTGTGTGTGTGTGTGTGTGTGTGTGTGTGTGTGTGTATGTGTGTGTGTGTTCCTTTCTTTAGAGGATGTTTTTCATTTGCATCCCATCCCAATGAGGCAGTAGATTACTACTGAACTATGCACTGAAAAAAAATGAGATTAATATGGAAACTCTAGACCAGGGTTCCATGAGTCCGATACTCACCATCCCTGTATACCCTCTTAGAGTTATATTGTGCAGCCTTACTGTCAGTTTCACAAAGTTCATGAAATAGAACTGTAGATAGTGTGGGAGAGGGTATAAATTGGATAAAGGGCATATTCTATTACATGTGTCTTGCATGGTTATATGTGTATTTAGATGGAACTAATGCCATATGTTCTTCAAGGAGAAACATATGGAATCACTGTGGCATTCACCTGGAGGGGTAAGCAAGATTGGTTAGACCTTTGTGCCCTTAGTATACCCTGAAAATTTTCACCTCCTTTACTTTTGTTTGTTGCTCCTGATTTGTAGTTTGCCTGAAAAAGATCTGGGGGTTTTAGTGGACTACAAGCCCAATATAAATCAGAAGCAGCAGCTAAAAAATCTCATGTGGTCTTGGGTTGTAATGAGAGACATAGCTTCTAGGAATAAAATCTGGAACAGTTCTTGCTGACCTTCTCAAATTTTGCTAATGTCACCCCCATAAGCATCTCCCATTCAAGTTCTGAGCTTTACTAAAGTTTGCCATACTGTCAGGCATGCTGGTGAATCCAGTCTAGTAATTTGCTTATCACCCTTTCCCTTCTAATTTGTGTCTCCGTTCTTGATATGACAGTGGTCTGACTACCCTCAATGTTGTGTTCAGTCCTGGACACGTCAGTTTAAGGGGGATGTAGTTTAACGTGAAGGGTGTTCAGAAGAGAATGATGTGGAAGAAAGGATTAAATTTCTTCCATATGGCCCTAGAAAAGAGAACCAGGGACAAGGGATAGAGGCTACAAGTAAGCCAACTTTAGATTTGATTACTGAGGGTGAGGGAACAAAGGATGTAAGAATATCCCAAACCATGAGAACCCTCCATGAATGGAATGGGTTGTCTCGGAGGAGGGTGAGTTGGTATGATTGAAAAACTCATTAGCCTGAGGCTAACCTGATGATGAGTCTCTTAATTAAGCCATGATAAATTCATATACTGTGACCTGTTACCAGGCGTTTACCTGAAGCTTTGATATAGGGGTTCTTTTGTGTCATGTACCCCCTTTGACCGTGTAGTAAAAGCTAAAGCCCATGGACTCCTCAAAATACTCTTTTTAAATGTGTGAATCAAATGCATTGAAAATTCACTTTTCAATTATATTGAAAAATAGTTGTCAAAGTATTTTTAAAAATCCATGGACCTCAGGTTAAGAATCCTTGATTTGTGGCCTGGTAGGGCTGCCAGAACTTAGAACCTACTGTCATAGCCTTTGAGAATATTTGGTCCCTTTAACTCACTGATAAGAGATTGGAGTAGGGTATTAATGGAGTTTTGTCCAAATGAGTCAAGGAAAGAATGTGATTCTGGGCCAGGGACTTCTGCACCTTTATATTCTAAATATAAAATTGATGCAGTCAACTTGCAACAAAGATTGACTGTGGGCCCTAGTTGGTTTCCTTGGAAGGATGTTGATTGACAACCTCCTTCGACCCCCTTTTACTATGGAAGTCTGTCAACTTTGTAGCTATTTACATAATTCTCTTGGCCACCACTTTGGTTATGTTTTCAAGATTAAAAACAAAAATCTATGTGATGCTACTGTTCTAGAAGGTGAAATGTGTGTGTGTGTGTGTGTGTGTGTGTGTGTGTGTGTGCCTTTGATTTATGAACCACTGATGCCACAGTGAAGTACTTGGGAGAGAATCACCTACATTAACAGCGAAAAAATGTCACCATCAATTCCAAGAGGGGCTTGTAAACCTGGGGCTAACAGCCAGTGGTTTATTCTTTGAAAGTGGAAATTTCTTTAACCTTCCTTTGAAAAGCAATACAAATTTGTGGGCACAAATATGGTTGAGTGGCATCTTTCATTCAGGCTTTAAAAGTGTAACTTCATTCATTCCACAAATCTGGATTAAGACTCTTAGTGTGTACATGGCACTATATTAAATGAAGTGGGAGACACAGAGAAGTGTCAGGTTATCTGACCACATGGGCCTTCCAATTGAATTTTCCCATAGGATACTATCTCCATACATAATGAGATAGGAAATCTATGAATACTGTATCTGTGGTCAGAGAGAAAAGTTCTCAATGAAAAATCAATCTATAATGTGTCAAAAAGAAAGACTTATAACCTGAAAGAGTGAGGCTAAGGGTGGCAGCATTGGCTTAGTGTATTTCATTTCAGAATCACAAGTGACTGAGCTAGAGCTATGTATTATTTTTTAATTTTTTACATTCTTTCTGAGTTCCAAATTCTATTATTTCCTCCCTCCCTCTCCTCTAACCACTGAAAAGACAAGCATAATGATATCAATTATACATGTGAAATCATGCAAAACGTATTTCCATGTTAGTTCTATCACAAAAAAGCAAAAAATAAATAAATAAAGCAAGAAAATTATAGTTCAAATTGCACTCAAAACTTATTAGTTATCTCTCTGGAGGTAGATGGTATTTATTCACCTGGAGTCCCTTGGAATTGTCTCAGATCATTGTATTGATCAAAATAACCAAATATTTCACAGGTGATCGTCATGACAACATTGTCGGTTCTCACGTCATCTTGCATCAGTTCATATTATGTCTGGCCATGTCTTTTTTTTTCTGAAACCATCTCTCTCCTCATTTCTTACAGCATAATAATATATAATAAATGCTACTTCTTGTTGAACCATTCTTCAATTGACGGGCATCCCCTCAATTTCCAGTTTCTTTGAGAATGTAAAAAAAGCTGCTACAAATATTATACATATACCTTCTTTTTCTTTAAGCTCTTTGGGGTACAGACCTAGTAGTGATATTGCTGGGTGAAAGGGTATGCACAGTTTTATAGACCTTTGGGTATAGTTCCAAATTTTTCTCCAGAATGATTAGATCAGTTCACAACTCCACCAACAATTTATTAGTACCAATTTTCCCTCATCCCCTTCACCTTTTGTCTTTTCTGATAGATAGGAGTTGGTACCTTAAAGTTGTTTTACTTTGAATTTTCTCTAATAAGGAAGTCAGAACATTTTTCACATGAATATAGCTTTGATTACTTGTTCATTAACCAGCAATCATTTAGGGAATGACTCCTATTTTTATAAATTTGACTCCGTTCCCTATATATTTGAGAAGTAAGGTCTTTATCAGAGAAATTTGGAAATTTCACTGTCTATAATACCTTTTGAGAAAATGGAGTTTCCCTGATTATCTCTTTTAATAAGGCCTGGTTTTGCTTTGCTTTGTCTCCTACCATTTTTCCTCCAGCTGAAACATAATAGATTGTGCTCTTGCCTTTTACTTTAACTCCATGTATGTGTTTTGCTTTTTCAAGCATGTCTCTTGTAAACAATATATTGCTGGATTCTCATTTCTAATTCATTCTGCTATGGGCTTCTATTTTATGAGTAAGCTCATCCCATTCACATTCACAGTTATGTATTTACTTTCATCCCTTTGCTCTCTCTGTCTCTCTCTCTATCTCTATCTCTCTTTCTTTTTCTCTCTCCCTCCCTCCGTCCCTCCATCCTTTCCTCCCTCTCCTTCTTAAAATTCTGTTTTGCTTCTGCCTCCTTTAATCTCCCAGTCATACCTTTTGTAATTTCACTCCTCTGCCATACCTCTTATCCCTTTCCCCTCCTATTCCCTATTAGGTAAGGTAGATCTCTATGCCGAACTGCGTGTATATATAAATATATACATATACATATAGATCTATATACATACACATATGCTTTTTTCCCCTCTATTACCTCTTATCCTCCACCCCCATTTTCTCCTACCCTATGAAAGCTCTTCCTTGCATGTTTCTTTTAGAGCTATGTGTTCTAATTTTCAGTTTTGTTCCTGGGTGACTTTATGACTTGGATCCATTTTAAAAACACATGAAACATAGTTTGGTGTAAGTTTTAACGTTTTAAAAATGGAAATCATAATATCTACTTCCTACCTGCCTGATTTAAAACACATGGAGATTCATGATTAGAATATGGGCCACACTTCTGTATCTTCATTTTGAAAGTACCAGTTCTGGTCTTCCTGCCCCTTAGAAATGCTGAAGTCATGGCTCTGAAAGTGACTATAAAAATTGACATTGATAAATGTGAAAGTTTAATGAATAGCTTTATAACAGAACTGAGATGTGTTGGGCTTACATCCTAGTCACTAGAAAAAGGAACAGGGCAACTGAGTGAGGTTCAGATAAGAAGTATGATCTTTCGGACAGCTCCCACAAAGTGGTGATGTAAACCTGTGAAAAGAGACCCAGTGTCCAATGAAAATGATAGGCTAAAGGCCTCAAACCCACTGAGTCCATTTAGCATCATTTGAATATATATTTTTGCTTAACATTTGTCTCATCCAAAGAAGTAATCAATAATAATATAATACTATGGTCTTGATAATGGCAGTATCTACTGCTATGATAACAAAATGGATAAGCATGCTATTGATCTGTTTTGCTCATTTCTGTTCATCCCCTCAAAGCCTCAGTGAAATCTGTCTTCCTGAATTGTTCCTTGTTTTGAGGAGAAAATCCTCTGAGTTCATAAGAATCTAGCACTCTTCATTGTTATACAGTTTTTTCTTTCTTCCTTAAAGGATTATTTCTATCTACTGTGCAATTGTAAGTAGTTTGTGTCCAGTGCCACCTAGAAACCATCTACAATTTTCTCATTTACTTTCTGTTCAATTCCATAAACCTTAATTAAGCACCTTCTATATTTAAGACACTGTGCTACTAGGCACTGGGGTACAAGGACAATAAGGAAATAATTTCTGCTCTCAGGAAGCTTATTTTCTATTTAGGGAATATAACATGTAGACAAAAATTATAATCTAAAGACAATTGAGTATGGAGAGAGTATTATCACCTCAGGGTGGAAATAGGTAAAGCTTTAACTATGAAATGGAAGACAAAATAAAAAAAAAGAAAGAAAAAGACCAGAAGGGAGGAAAAGTTGTGAAAAAAGAATGAAATTGGTTTTTTGTAAATAGTATTTTACTTTTTCCAACTACATGTGTGGATAGTTTTCAATATTCACTTTTTATTAAAATTTTGAGTTTCAAATATTTTCTTCCTCCCTCCCATTCCTCCCTCTGCAAGATAGAAGCAATCTAATATAGGTTATACATGTGTAATTATGTAAGCATATTTTCACATTAGTCATATTATGAAAGAAGAAACTGCAAAGGGGAAAAGGCCCCCCCAAAACCCCAAAGAAACAAAAAAAGGGAAAATAATAGTTTGCTTGGATCAGCATTCAGACTCCATAGTTCTTTCTCTGGATGTGGATATCATTTTCCATAATGAGTCCTTTGGAATTGTCTTGGATCATTGTATTGCAACAAGCTAAGAATTACTATTGCCCAAAATATAGATATTTCTTGAAATGCTGTGTATTCACACAAGTATAGTTTGAGAGTCCTATCAATTATCTTGGGCTTCCAATCTCTGCTGTTTTTACCTCATAATTCCCCCTCCAAAGATAGTTTTCCTTAGAAGGAAAAATAAGAGTTAAAATCTCAGAGACTAAGTCCACGTTCTCCAGAACAAATCCTTTTATTAAGGGGATTTGTTCTTTGAGCTTTAGATTTGGTCAGAGGACTGCACTTGAGGACCTAGAGGGCCATATGTGAACTTGAGGCCACAGGTTCCCCAACTTTGGCTTAGACCTTCTTACCTTTAACTGTTGTCATCATTCCATCTATAGTGAGCAGCATTTCTGCCCTACTCGCTTTCACCTTTAATGTAAATAAAACATCTCTGCCTCTCTGTCCCTGTCCCTCTCTCTTTTTCCCTTCCCCCCAATACTCCCTCCCAAAGTGGGATTATGGGATAGGTACCTGAAGGTTAGCCTTGGATAGCCTTATGAAGCCATATGTCTAGGGAGGCATGAGTCCTAGTTTGCTGAGAGGTTTCTAAGAAACAACTTTGGATTTAGGAAGAGACAGGTGAGCACACAAGAAGGAAGGGGCACTTCAAGTACCCATGTGCCGCGACAGAGATTGCACATGTTTGAATGACTAAGCCCTCAGTCCCCTAGTCTCTTCCTCCCCCCCCAAAAAATTCAGAAAGCCTACTCCAAAATTTTAAAATTCTTATTATTTTAATTAAAAGTAATTTATTTTCCCTCCCAATTCCTCTTCTTCTGAAAAAAAAGAAGTCAACCAATTAGAAAAGGAAAAATTACAACAAAAAACCCTTGTAAATATACATATACACAGTCTTTACAAACAAATTCCCACATTAGCTATATACAAAAATGTATGTCTTTTTCTGTATATTGAGTTCATCACCTCTCTGTCAGGGGATGGGTAACCTTCTTTGTTATCAGTAAAATCTGCTGGAATAACTAAAACCATCTGGCAGAAATTAGGTTTAGACCATCATATTATACCATATAACAAGGTAAGCTCCAAATGATACATGACTTAGATATAAAAGATACAGATTAGGCATAAAAGGTTAGATATGAAAGGTCACATCATAAACAAAATAGAGGAGCCAAGAAGAAACTACTTTTTGGGTGAATGATTTGGAGAAGAATCCATGCCACTGATGTTCATTTTCATTATGTGTTCTTGCTTCAGGATTTTTTTGTATATCTTCCAAAAATATAAACTTATTGATGAATTCCTCATGCATCCACATAAATCTCTTGTTTTTATCTCATTGAAATAATTTCTGGGAAAAGGATTCTGGGAAGAGGGCTGAGTAGGTCTTAAAATTTCAAGCTCTCAAGATTTTCTCCCACAAAAGAGTTAAAATATCATCTTAGAGCAAGCAAAGTATGGGTGGGGTACACCGGGGTCTTCCTGGGACAATTTGAGAAGTAGGGAAGAAAAATCCCAGGACTAGAGTTGGTCCCTTTGAAGAGTAAACACCTCCAAGCTTGGGTCCACGTTAACAAGTGGGAAGCCCTAGTGTTAGTAGGTTTGAAAGGCTGCCTTGGCCCCAGTCACCCAGCTCTATAGCAAAGAGTAGAGGGGGCAAGAGGATCCAAGGGTGGCTGGAGGGGAGAAGGGGGGAGGGTGAGTGCAGAAGCAGTGGGACTGAATGCTCCTGGCTGCAGGCACTTATGAGAGATTGGAGATTTGGTTTTGGTTCCAGGTAGGAGGGGAGAACTGAAGATCTGGGGCAAAAGGCACCATTTTCCATATCCCCAGGGCTAGAGGTGATTGCAAAAATTAAGCTATTACCACAAAAAATGTACAGGCAAAAGAGAAAGGATCCAACCATGGAAAGCTATTATGGGAATTGAGATGACTAGGATTCATCTTGAGAGGAGGATATTGAAGTAAAGAAACCCCCAGAGAGTAATGTCAAATGGTCACTTGCCCAAAAAGAATAGAGTTTAAAAACCATATGATAGAGATGGAGGAAAAACTAAAGAAAAAAATAAGAATAATCCAACAAAAACAAGAAGGTTATGAAAAGAAAGTCAATCAATTAGAAAAGGAAATCCAGAATCTTAAGGAAGAAAATGACACCTTGAAAATTAGAATTGGACAAAGTGAAGCCAATGAAATTATAAGAGATCAAGAAATATTTAACCCAAATATGAATAATGAAAAAATAGAAGAGAAAGTGAAACATCTTATAAGAAAAACAACAGATTTGGAGAATAGATCAAGAAGAGAAAATATAGAAAATAATCAGACTAACTAAAAGTTATAATCAAATAAAGAGTCTTGATACAATAATACAAGAAATAATTAAAGAAAACTGTCCTGAACATTAGAACAAGGTGTGGGGGAAGTAGAAATAGAAACAAATCTATCACCACTTAAAAGAGACCCTATGAGGAAAACTCATAGGAATATCATAGTCAAATTCCAAAACTCCCAGCTCAAGGGTAAAATATTAAAAGCATCAATTAAAACAATTTAAATATGGTGGTATCACAATTAAACTCACACAAGACCTAGTAGCAGAGACATCAAAGGACCACAGGTCTTGGAATGTAATATACTGAAGAGCAAAAAAACTGGGTCTATGACTGAAAATATCATACCCTGCAAAATATCATCCTGAATGGAAAAAAAATAGACATTTGATTTATTCTCAGACTTTCAAGACTTTGTTTTAAAAAAATCCTGAACTTAATAGAAGATTTGACACAGATTGATTATAAGGGATTCATAGGAACAGACTATTTACTATATGTATGTGTATATACAGATATATATGTGTGTGTGTATGTATATATAAACATATATATATATAAAATGTATGTCTAAGATTCTTATTAATAATTGGGTAGCTCCTAAGTAAGATTGGGGAAAACCTGAATAGTATATGAATTTTAAAAGTAAAACCATTTAAGAATAGCTAAAAAGAGTAATCATCTTATGCAAATGAGGTGCAAGAGGAAGAATCAATATCAGATAGGGGAGGAGGGTTGGTAAGTTCTGGTAACCTACTTTCACTGGGAATGGGTTTAAGAGGGAACAATACATATATATAAAAGTCTTCTAAATTCAGAAGAAATAAGATGATAGGGGCATAGGGAGAGGGAGAGGACAAGGGAGGGTTCTTTAGAGGGGAGGAGAAGGGAATAGGCGAAAGGTGAGTATAGAAGGGTGTTTAGATTCATGGGGAGCACAGATCCTTGGAGGGGGGTAGGTAAGTAATAGGAGGGCAAGGTAGTGGGTGGAAGTTAAGTAGAGGAGGCAAGAGGGATAGGAAACAAGAGATATGCTCGAACATACAAAACAAAGCTCAGGAGTAGAATATGTGCCTATATATGTATGTATATATCTATAGCTATAGAGAAACACATCTAAACTTTATTATAGCCTTTTGGGGGGTTGGGGAGGCAGGGGAAAAAGAACAAAGTAAAAAATACACGGCAGAGAAGAGCTCAGGATGGACAATTTTCAACACATTATTTATCATACAGATTTTCTTGAAATGAATATTTATTGTTTCATAATTTAATCCTCTCTCATATTCTGCTATGCACACAACATGCTTTTTTTCTTTTTAACTTTGTATTTAAGGTCCAATATTTAAGTTTATGACCCATGTTTTGGGTTCTTTTATTTTTCTATCCTATATTTGTTTTCTGGCATTTGAGTCTAAAATAAAATTTTAAAAATTAAATAATTCCTGCTTGTATCTTTAGGAACAGAGATCCTTTGTTTTAGCCTCTTTTGTGAATCATAAATATCAAGGCCAACTAATAAATCATTTATTAATACTTGAAAGGCACAAGCTGTGTGCATTAACAATGAAACAGAGAAAAATATAAAATCAGAAAAATTTTCAGTGGAATGCTTGCAAATCCAGAGGGTTCACACTCCATTCTTGGCTTTGTCTCATTATCATGAGAATAATCTCTATTATAGTCTCCAGCTCATCCCCAAGCCCTTCATAAGACTTCTATAGCTTCTATCCCTGGAACATAAGTCTCCATTTCCTCGACCTTTATATACTTGATCTGGAAACCATCTTCTACCTGTGTCTCCTTATAATGCATTTTTGGTGGTAAGGTTGACTTTGTTAATTGGTCTAGAAATCAAAAATCTACTCTTCTGAGATATACACTTGGGTATTTTTGTAGCCAGTAAACCTAGCCTGTAGGTTTTTATTTCAGAAAAAAAAGTAGGAAATGATAATGTTGCTTCATCAAAGATTTGCAAAAATGAATGTTAGTATTAGTAATATATTTTTAACTCTATCAATGAGACAATAAATCCAACTACTTGTCAACATGGTAACCTTTGTAAAATGATCTTTGAATTGCAAGTATACAAATTTAAAGCATTTTATATTGGTAATAGTGGTAATAAGGATGAGACCCAATTCATTAAGGATCTGTGATTTGGTCACTATAGGAATCTCAAGTCTCAGCATCTCCCTCTCCAAATACCAATCCCACCCCCCTTTGGCTTAATAAATATGATGCACTGCAATGTTAAGTGACTTGCTCAGGATCCCTATACAACCAAGTATGAGTCCAGATTTGACACAAGGTACCCCAAGTTCAAGCCTAAATGTTCACTCACCTGTGATGTGATCATTAGTCGTAAATCTAATCCAAAAGCTGGCACCACAGTCCAAGTTTCCAAGTATTTCCTGCCAATGAGAACTTGCTTCATGTCATGAAATCTATTTAATAAGGAAGTCAATGTTTTTAGTATGTGATAAAAGTTGAAGAGAAAGCCTGAGCCTTTGAAAAAATGCTAAAGAATTTTGGCTCAGGTACAAGTCCTAATGTAGCTGATTTCTGCAGGTGCTTTGTTGCCTTTTCTCTTCACTGTCCTTTCTTTCAAATGCCACCTGAGTTTCATTACTTAATCAAGTTGTTATAAGGGATCCTCCCCATTAGAAGTTTTCATGCATCATAAATATCAAGGCTAATGACCATAGTTAGGCAGTTCATGGCTCTTGACATTACCTGGCCAATTCCCAAGAGCATTTTATAATAGAACATGACAGGTAAGCAAAGTGGACTTCACAAATACCTAAAACCAAAATATTAATTGGCAGTTCCCTTATGGCCAAAGGAAAACTCACACCCACAAAGTGATTTTATGGAGAGGTATGAACAAAGTTTTCTATAAAGAAAGGGTTAAATTATGGGAAAATAATATCCTTGAATTATTTTTTAAAGTATTTTTTTCTTTGTTTGGCATCTTGCTATCTCACAGTTACATTCTGCCTGAAGGCTCATACCAGCCTGTATAATTAGCACAAAGTAAAATACATTACTTCTGAGTCTCATAGCATGGGATTAACAGGCAAGAGTGACTAGCAAACTTCAAAGACTTTATTATTTTAGAAAGATTTATTATGGGATAGAGGGAGATTTCCTTTTCATGTTTTTGTTAGAAAGATGATCAACTCTTTTCCAGTTCTTATGATTTTTCATTTCCAGATCTAAGTTATGTGTTAATTTAAATAGATGATCATGATTTGGTTAGTAAATTCATGCTGTAGAGAGAATTGCATTGATAACATTTTACTTGTGTATCTATGGACTAGAAGTGACATTTGCATGTGAATATGTGTAATATATTTTCAGATGTGACTTTTTTTTAAACCTGACCCATAGTTTCACTGTTGTAGGAGAGCTCCTGTTAAGAAACTTCTTTTACTTCTGAAGGCACCAAAAGATTAAGGGACTTATCCAGGGACATGCTGACAGTATTGGTCAGAAGTTGGAGTCAAACATAGGGCTTCTCAACCCTGATATGAGTTGTCTTTCTACTCTACCAAGCTGATTTTCAATATTAGCAGAAGGATGAAAACTCACTTGATTTTCAAAACCTATGTGGTATATGCATGAACATATACACACATTCATACATATATATATACATATATGCATATATACATACATATGCAGACACACATGTGTATATATATCAAATGGACAGTAATTGTATCTATAAAACATATTACATAAAATGTGATACATAACATAACAAATAGACAGATTGGTATTGTGTGTAATTTTGCATGAATAGATAGTTGTATATGCGTACATATTAATTCACCATGGTGTATATTTATGAATATGTGAAATATTTACATATAGTACATGCACATGTATAGGATGTATTAAGTATGAATGTGTATGTACATGCTAGGTGGCTCAGCAAATAGAAGGCTGGGCCTCGAGTCAGAAATACCTTAATTTAAACCCAGCCTCAGACACTCACTAACTGTGTGTGGGCAAGTCATTTAACCTCTGTTTGCCTTAATCCACTAGAGAAAGAAATGACAAACCACTGTTCTTTGCCAAGAAAATCTTATACAGGGTCACAAAGATTCAGACACATGCCTGAATAATTGTACAACAAAATAACAACATATGTGTGTATATATATATATGCACAATACATGCCTAATATTATCTATACAAACACATGCATTTACATATGTGTGTTAGTATATGATTATATAGTTTATCACAGGTGTAGTACTTGTAAAAGTGTATGGTTATACAAATATTCATGCATAGGCAGTTATAGCATCATAGATTTAGATCTGAAAGGAACCTTAAAGGCCATCAGATCCAACAACCTCATGGTAAAGATGAGGAAACCCTTACAGGTTAAATGGCTTGCCCAAGTTCACATGACTGGTAAAGTCTAAGGTAGGATATAACATGCTCTTCATATAATCACATTATTCAATTTATTGTTCCTTATAACAATCCTGTGAGGTAGATAGCAGAAGTTCCCTGCATTAGCATTTACTGCCCCCAGAGAGATAAAAGGAAAAGATAAAGACCTAGCTGAACCACTTTCTTTAGTCAGCTCAGAGTTGGGATGAGTGCTGTTTATAGGGGGGGACGTAATTTAATTAGATTCAGTGCTGAGTGATGAGGAAGGTTTTCTAAGCTTTCAGAGTGTGTTCAAATTCTTTCCCTGGAAGAATTGAAATCACTTGCATAGTACTAAGTTCTGAGTCTAGAAATCTTGGTAGATATATGCACTTTCATATGAGTTTCTTGTTGCCAAAAGTTTGGTACATGAACAGGGGTTTTGGTGAGAGGACTTAGGATAGTGAGTGGAAGTAGAAAGAATGCTACCTCCAATTACTTTTGGATTAAGACTTATCAAGGTCATCCTGAGAGGATGGGTCAAGGCACAGGACTATCAGCTGCAAACCGCCATAACCACGGATCTAGGAGAGAGTGCTTAGGAGTTAACCATCATATGCACTCTCTGTTCCCTAACATTTTCAAGGTTCCTTGTGATGAATTCCATTCAAATTGAACATATGTAGAGTGTTTCATAAACCACAAGAAGGAGATGTCAGTGTTTGGTGACAGTTGGCCTAGGGATCAAAAACAAATGGAGAATGTTAGGGATAAGAAAGAATTTGGATTAAGAATACCTTAACTGCCTCACTGCATAGAGAATCAGGGTAAGAATGAAATGACGACATTTGGGGCAGGGTTGGAAAAATATATAGCTTTACAAAAGCTAATGATCATAAAGTCTATAATTCTCTACATTACTCTGTGTGTGTGTGTGTGTGTGTGTGTGTGTGTGTTCGTGCTTATGTGCCTGGGTGCTGCTTTATAGTTCATTCACTGGTAACTGTGACGTACCCTCTCCTATTAACAATATGTGTTTATGTACCTGTTTGTATATGTAAACTATCTGAGAATATAGTATTTAGACCCTATTAGTGAAGGTAAAAATGTACAGATAAACTTTATCATTTATGGTTATGATGTGGCTACTGTCAAAATAACATGTTATTTTGACAGTTGCTTTATCTTCTTTCTGACTGAGTCAACAATAAGAAACTAGTTTCTTAGCAACTAAAATGTATTCTCAAAAAAGAATGTTCAAAGAGAAAAGGACCAACAAAGGAATTTTTTTAAAAAAAGACCAACAGTCGATTTGGAGGCAAGATACCTTCATTGGGCTACATGTGCTCTATCTTAATATGATGGGCTCTTCCTCTAAGTTATCCTATGGATCCATGTTGAACCTACTAGCTCAGGGAAGCTTTTGCTCAGCTTTTTCTCAAGGCAGGGTAGGCAGGAATAGAATGCTTGGGAAGGCATCTTGGGAAATGATAGCAAAGGTCCTTTCTCCACTTCATATCAGACTTCCAAGGGAGATAGCCTTCTGGGGGGAAAAGGAAAGAAAAGAGAAAAAAGAAGGTGAGCTTAAGAATACAGAAATTGGTGTTCAGTCTTGATATCTTTGTTATGGACTTATTTTATTACTTTGAACAAATTTATCTATGGGCCACCTGCTTTGTGAAAGAAGAGAATTTAATCTGCCTTGCAGAGATACTGTGAAAAATAAGACAAGTATATATGCAAGATGCTTTAACATGCTCCCAAGAATCACAGTCTTTCATTTTGTGAAGCGTTGCCAAGATTTGAGGTAGATGACCAAGGACAGTTCCTTCCTTTATAAGCAAACTTGGAAGAAGGTATATAATAGGTTTAGCAGAATCAAATCCTACCATCTTTTTGTTTTATTATTAACTGATTTAATATCCATCACAGTCTCTTTCCCTTCTCTCTCTCTCTCTCTCTCTCTCTCAGTTTCCTTATCTGTAAAACTAGATGACCATCAGAGGACTCTTCCAACTCTGTACCTGTGATCCAATGATCTCCAAACCATAATGATGATGAGCTTTTCTTCCCAGAGATATAAAGAAAATAGCCTCTAAGTGAGTAGGTGCTACTCTGTCTAGTCCCAGTGAGCTGGTCTGCCAGTAAGCAATAACAGGAGAAAGAAGACATAAGGGAGAAAGCAAGAGGTGGAGAAAGGAGAGGGGGAATTGTTAATTAAACACTATTAAATATTAATTGACATATAAATTCAAAACCTCACCCACTCCTGACAGTTATATAATCTAATTAAGTGGTAGGCCCTGTTGCCCCATGGTGGCGTTGGGTACACTAAGGGAATAAAGTTATCTTGTGCTCATAAACACCATGAGGGCTTTATTAACCCAAGGCATTTGCTAATAAAGTAGATGGGAAAAATCAGCAATAATAATATTTTTAGTGCCTGTGGAAGAATTGAAATGGCAATTTAGGTCAAGATAGGAGTCCAGCTGATCAGCTGATGTGACCAGTCGGTGACTCCTACACTCTGGCCTTCGGTAGGTGGACGGATCCAGTGAAGGCGCTTGGTCATCCTGGGTTCTGACCAGACGCTGAGACATCTCGGGGTGTCTGTGCCAATAAGTCATTAAGACCTGGGTTGACATTTTTTACCGCCTATGGGGCAAAAGAGTGAGCCTCTCTTATAATTGATTGATTGAGTGTAAGGAAATTATTAAGAGGCTTACGACTTGAAAGGATTCTGAATATCAGTTTGGCTTCTTAGTAGTGAAATGAGGGTCATAAGCTACGTTAGTCTTTGTCAACTCTTTTAGAAGTTCTATACTTAGTAAGGGCACTGTATACTCCTTTGTGAAGAGAAAAAAGATTCCTCACTGGATTTTCTTCTCTACCATTCTTCAGAGATCTGGAGAAAAGAGAGAGGGGAAGGGGAGTGTCAAAAAAGAATCACAAGGAGTGCCTAGTATGTTTGATGATTTCCTGATGCTTTCAGATAGTCAGTCAATAAGCATTTCTTAAGCATCTACTGTGCCAGATACTGTTTTAAATAAACTGTTGGGACACAAAGAAAGGCAAAAATAATACCTGCTCTCAAGAACCTCGTAGTCAACTATGTATAAATGGTTGGAAGATAATCAACAGAGAGAAGATGCATTCAGGAGCATGGGGAAAGGCTTCTTGTAAAAGGAGGGATTTTAGTTGGGACTCCAAGGAAGCCAGGAGGCAGAGATAAGAAGAAAGAGAATTCCAGGCATGAGGGACAGCCAGTAAGAATGCCCAAAGTCAGGTGATGGAGTACCATGTTTAAAGAATAAGGAGGTCAGTGTTCCTGAATTACAGAGTATGAGATAGGGCATAAGGTGTAACAAGTGCACCCGGAAAATTAGTAAAGGGTTAGGTCATAAAGAGCCTTGAATGTCAAACAGACTGCATGAAGGAAATCAGATGTTTTCAAGTTCTATTTTCTTAATGTTAATGCTATTAGGTCTGAGGTGACTTTTTTCTTCCCTTTGATGTCCAAGTTTATTTGAAATTTATTTTTCTTCCTTATCAGGCTCATGTGCATTTCATTCTACATGCCCATTGATATCTTGAAGTCAGGCTCTTCTGTTTCACTGTGTTACAGTTAATCCTCTCCCTGTATCCTAGCATAGCATTGCTATGGAGGTTTCCATGCCTGCAGAAGAAGGTTTCAATTTTTAGCAAATGAGTTCAATGGAATTTCCAAATGCAATCTACAAGAACATTTCTGCTCTTATGAAGTTTGCCAAAAACTCATTTGGGTATGATACAACCTTTGTTTTTGTTTTTGTTTTTCGTTTTGGTCCCTGCCCATTTCAGTGCATTCCCTTTGGATCTTGGAAAATGGGAAGTGATCTTCCCTCTTCTTAGCCACCATGGCTCTGTCTGTTTGTGCTTGGGGGGAAGTGTAATGTAACTATGTCATGGATCGCTCCATTATGTCCCGTATGTTAGCAATTTTGCCATGGTCTTTTCTTTTCCTTTTCAATTTGGACTTGAGCAGTTTCTTAAAGGAATGTGGATAAATGCTCTCAGCATTGGGAGCAGGAGGCGTAACATAGTTAAAGAAGAGACATTGGCATCAGGATTAGAAATCCTGAGAAGCCTGGACGTTACCTCTGAGAAGAGAAGGCGTTGTGCTCTCAAAATGGTAGATTCTAAATATTTGGGGGAGAAACTGAGGCTCCCTTCAGCCATTCAGAGGGAAACATCATGGAAAAGAGGAATTAGTAGCTAGTGGGATGAGACTATTGTGTTATGTTTTAATATAGTATTATATTATTAGTGGGTATGCCTAGGAATTTATATATTGTACCTGGGTATGGAGTGACTACAGAACCTGCCAATGTTTTGTGCTATTTATGTGGTACTAGGTTATACAATAGATCCAAAGCTGGCCTTTGAGTTAAGAAGAGCCCAATTCAAACCCTGCCTTGTACATTTAATAGCTTTGTAACTCTGGGCAAGTCTCTTAACCTCTGTAAGCTCGGCAGTTTTCTCATGCCAGATAATATAACCAAACACGTACCACACAGGGTTGTTGTGAGGACCAAATGAAACAGCATATAAAATACTTGAGAAATCTTGACGTTCTGAATAAATGCTCATTATTAATCATTTTGAGCACTAAATATTATTAACCATAGCTGTTATTGTGATCCCATGTCCTTGTGGGCTCAGATGAGGGTTCATAAGAGAAATGGGCAGGCTCTAGTCCCTTTAAATTTTTTGACTTGTTTTTTTTCCCTTCTTCTATTTTTCCCGTTCACTTTTGGAGTCTTTCTTCTTGAAGTCAGGGCTGTATCTTGTGTCTGTGCTGCTGACGTTTTAGAACATGAGAGAGAACCGCAGTAGGAGCCAAGTATCTGCCAGACTGTGTCGGGAGAACTTTTATCATTTCTGTCAGATACATCACAACTCGCTTGTCTTACCATACATCTTCCTAAATGTGACAGAATATTCAGCTGTTATTAATTGAATACTCTCTAATTTAACTGCTTAGCGGGAGAAAGAGTGACTGGTTTGTTTCAACACGTAAAACTGGCATCAACCTATATGTGGGTTTCCAATGCAGCTGTAATTTCAGGGCCTCCAAAAAAGCCTTGTATGAGATGAAATACCTACCCTACTTTTCAACAAAGTAGCTAAATTAGATTTATAAAATAAAAGAGATAGGGGTGTGTGCATGTTTCTGCAATGTTTGTACTGATCAGGAGCATTGAAATCAGGCAGAAGACATGAACAATCTAAGCCATTTTTTAATATGGGAAATTCAAGTGCTCATGGAGGCACCCACGGTCATTGAGTTAGTTCATAAAACTTAACCAACAAATGAGAGGCAGAGAAAATCACATTGTCTGAAAACTTAGAGATTGGAATACCTGTTCTCTATCATATATTTTTAATTGGAGGCAGTCTTTAATTTGTAGTAAGAATATCTGAGTTCAAATCTCACCTACCTGAATGACCCTGGAAATGATTAAATAAATTGTTAAATCATTAAATGGTTAACTGATTAACCTCCTTGGACTTAGTTTCTCGATCTCTAAGATGAGAATGTTAAAATATATGATCTTTCAATTTCATCTCTAAATCTCTGACCATAATCTCTGACCAAAGAGGTAATTGGGAAAGTCTCAGGACAGCCTATGTAATATGAATTGCAATTTGTGAAATACAAAATCTTGTATGCTGTCTAAAGAAGTCAACTTAATATAATAGGAAGCCTGTGAAATTTGGAGACAGGAAACTTGGGTTTGAATCTCAGTGCCAGGACTTACGAGCTAGGTGCACTTAAGAGCTACTTGCTTGTAGCCAGTGTCTTCGTCTACAAAATAGTTAGAATTCTTGGGCTCCCATCATGACTCACATGCTCTCTACTCAAATAACTACCACTTAGTTCAGGCCCTCATTGCTACTCATCAGGTCTGTTGTAATATTCCCTGTCTCAAGTCTCTCCCCATTCCAATTTGTCGCCCTCATTGCTGCTAAAGTGATATTCTTGAAAACAGTTCCATGCTACTTTTTTGTTTAAAGAGTTCCAGCCACTCACTTTTGCCTAAGTTTGGTATTTAAAGCCCTTAGTTACAAGTCTGCCTTTCCAGGTTTAATACACATCATTTCCCTTTCCCACACTCTCCAGGTTAGTCAAACTGCCTTCTTGCTCTTTCACCTATGGAAATTCCTTGTCCTTACCTCTCCTTCTTAGAATCCCAGCCTTTCTTCAAAGCTCAACTCATGTTAACCCTCTACAGGAAATCTTTACTGATCCCATTCCTCCTAACTGCTGGTGCCCCTATTAACCAATCACTATACACACACATGTGTGTATGCATATATGTATATATGTATGTGTATGGTGTGTATATATATATATATGCTAATGTGCTACTATAGGAACATTTTGACGTTTGCCTTGATAGACTATCAGCTCCTTGAGAACAGGAGCTGTTTCACTTTGTCTTTGTATGCTACATATGTAGCTTTTAATATTTCCTTAATAAATACTTGTTGCCTGTTTTTTTGTAAACCTTAAAGTGCTATAAGAAGTGTGTTACTAAGGCTCCAGAAAAAAAAAAAAGTCCTGCAACACACCTAATCTTTCCTTGGCTCTTTGGAGAGAGAACAAAACCATTATCAATTTCTAGGTTCTGTCACTACTGAATGAAAAACAATAAGCAATTCCAAATGAGAGGGGAGGGAGGAGGGAAGAAGGGAGAGAAGGAAAGAGAGAAGAGGAGAGAGAGAGAGACAGAGACAGAGGGAGAGAGATTAGTGTGGAAAGCAGCCATTGCATTCAGCCATGTAAATTTATTGATTCATTTATGTAAATTAAATGCAAATTATTTATTTATTTTTAGGAAGGTATAAAAATGTATTTGTTGCCAAAATGCCTCTGGCTGTATGTACAACATATTTTTTTTTAAAAAAGAAAAGAAATGTGAAGTGTGAAAATAATGAGGAACTAGACTTAGCTTTAACATTAACACCCACTGGCATTTCAGAAAAGTGAAACCAAGGATATGCCTGTTGGTCCCTGCCCTTAAGGTCAGAAAAGTAAAATTTGGTTCCAGGAAGAGCAAGTTCAGAGGCAGAGAAGACTTTCCCCCGTGACTCACTGGGGAATCTTATACTATAACCTGCCCTGAGCCACCTATCATGGGACTATTAGCTTGAATGTTCTGGGAAATATTATGACCCCAGGGTGCCATGTAACTAACTCACTGTTTCTTGACATGCTGCCAACATGGCCCTCTCTGGACCACAAAGTTGGAGCTCCCCTGGAAGCTTGCCAGTGTTTTAAGAAGGCCCAAGGGGCCCTGGGCAGCCTTCTAGTGCCATACAGCATTCATAGCAAAACCCAATTCAGAAAGGTCTCCTTTGCTTCCATTCTGGGCTTGGCAGAGAAGTTTAGAGCATTTTTTTGTAGGGGTTAGCAAATTTGCCTCCAACTCGGGGGCTGTTTCTTGCATTGGGATACTATAGTGAGCAGGTATACTTTTTCTTCAGTTTTTGTTGTGTTTTGGCCAGGCACTCTATCCACTGTGCCACCTAACTGTGCATAAAAAGGTTAAGTGACGTATTCAGAGTCACCTAGGCAGCTAATGGCAGAACTGAGAGTTCAGTTTTACATTTATAGCTACTATTTACAAAGTATTTCTACACAACCTTTATGCATATCTTTATTTGTGTGTGTGTGTGTGTGTGTGTATATAATGTATATATGTACATTGCATATACATACATATATATAAATATTTCTACATGCCCTTCATATGTATCTGTATCTACCTATATCTTCATATATACATATAAATGTACAAATATTTCTATTTACCTATCATGTATATCTATATGTATGCACATTCATAAATACATACGTTGTCATTGTGAAGTTTTCCGGTCTTAATCCTGAAAAGCTCTTTGAGGTTTCATTTTATATAATCTTTTGGCTGTGCACCCTCCAACAATGGTGCCAAAAGACATTTTTAAAATGTCAGATGTCAAAGAAATTCTTTCAAAAGAAACACTTAAAATGGTGTATTGTAATGGACAGATTTAAATGCTGCCTAATGATTAGTTGATTGGTGCCTGGTGATTACTATATAAAAGAGAGTTTATTAGAAAATTAGTATTTGCATGATAAAAAAAGTGGGACCTACGTTCTTTGAGCTAAGGTATTATGGACTCTAAATTGTTAAATGAATATTAACAACAAAAACATACATTTATGTCTTCCCCAAGAATAGACATTTCTTCCTTGCCTTGTAAGGCTGCATTCTTAATAATGAATACAACTTGATTAGCAATGATTCTGATGAGTATTGCCTTAGGGAAAGTGTCACAGGATGGGATATTACCATGGGTAGCTGAAGTAAGGGACCTTACATCAAAGTTTAATAGATCTAGAGCTGGCAGGTGTCTTTGAAGTTGGCTTGCCCAGTCTCTTCATTTTGAAACTGAGTAAACTGAGGCCCCAAAAGACTGTGACTTATCCAAAAGTCATAGAGGTAGAAAGGGGGGTATCTGGATTGGAACCCACAGCTAGGAATGTCTTGTGTTAAATGTACTTGGCCTTTGAGAACACTACTGTAGAGAGTTTGTTTCAAGGGTTTCCAAGAACAGAGGAGTGCTTTAAAGAGAAATTTCATATTTTAAGTTCCGGCCTAATCCAATATTTGACAGTTCTCCCTGTATGATAAATTGTGGTATATTTGTGTTTACTCATCATGACCACTGTTATTGAAAATCTAACCCATGTGAAAACTATGATTGTGGAGAAGAAAGAGTGATACAGCTTTGCATTTATTTTTATGGTGGCGTTCAAAGACTAGATTAAAGAAAGGTCATTGAATAGTCCAGTGTCCTTAAATGAAATTGTTAGAGAGCTCCTGTTTCTGAACATGTGGGAATTTAGTCTGTGGTGTGTGCCACAGGGGCTGATGGGTAAGACCTAGGTGTGGGTTGGTGAGATCAGAGGAAGCTAGGTCCTAAAGGGATGTACTGAGGAGTGTTGGGGGTGGCCTGTTAGAAACAGAGAATAGGATATTATTAGCTAGAATCACAGAATTGGTCAAAGTACCCTTCAGAAGAGGGGAGGTGCTGCAAGCAGGACTATGGAACTTACTCAGTGTCCTTGTTAATGAAAGGCATGCTTGCTTTGTTTAGCTAGTCTAGTTTTGCAAACATGGGACGCTGGGGTATCCCTTAGGATAATGTGCCCCAGGCTCCTCAGGGTGCAGTTGTGGCTATACAAGCCTGATAACCGTTTAAACAACACTACAAGGACAAATAACTTTGAAACTGTAAGAATGATGATCCACGCACATACACACACACGTATACACATATACGTGTGTGTACATACATGTATACATACACATATAAGTGTTCTGAGCAGTTAAGTGACCTGGTTAGTCTGTGTTAGAGAGATGTGATTTCAACTCATTTCTTCCTGACTCAAAGAACAACCTCCCCCTCCATTATGCTAAACTGCCTCTCATTTACATGCATAGGGTGTCCCAAAAGTCTTTGTACAGTTTTTTTCTATTATTTCATTTAATCTGCCCTACTAAGCTTTACTAGCTTAAAACTGCACTGAGACTTTTGATATGCCCTGTAAATGTATGTTTGTGTGCAGTTAATAAATATTAATAAAATATTTTCTCTCAAAGTGGACATTATAGCTCTATTTAGGGTTGAAGTTTAGGGTAGATTTTTTTTTAATTCCAGATTATTTTCATGGGCTCTCATATGGTTGGTTGTAAATATAATCTGCCCAGAGTCACCCACACCCCCTCCATGGCCACCTTCCTTCTTGCATTTCCATATACTTTTCTATTATTTCACTTAATCTGCACAACATGTGCTAGGTTTGGGGAGTTGTCCCTTTAAATTTTTGTCCAACAATGAACAGCACAGTTGTGAAATATACAAGAGCTGCCTCCTGTTTTTGCCAAACATCCTCAATGGTTGTGTTTTTTCTTTCTCCTTACCATTGCAGCCAGTGGCCTCAGACACAGATCCCTCTGTTTCGTGTTTGTTATTACTTAGATATATCATTGCACAGCATCGTGGCTTATGGCTAATAAAATTCCCACCCTGAGTGACTGCTGCCTGGCATGGAGGCCAGCGACATGAGGAGCTGCAGGCTGATGCTGGAGAGGAACATTTGGAATTTGCTCCCGATCCCAGGGACTGATTGCTTCTCCCCAGAGTACATGACATTAGAGAGGGAGGCCATTGTCTAATGGTCCTGCCAGAGGATGAGAGGATCAGCAGAGGGCCCCAGGGTCCTAGTTCCTCCCTACCACGATGATAACTGCAACTTCCTTTGAACCAGCTAAATATGCAAGAGTCTAGTTCTTCCAGTGTATTGAGCTTGATTCAACAAAGACTTGATAATATCAATATTGTTAATTATTTATTATTGTCAATAAGTATCTAATATTTAAAAGCTACTTGGGATATAAAGGTGAAAAAACAAAACAAAAAAACAGCTTCATTTTTAAGAAGGCTGTGGTTTAAATGGAGGCAGGTTAGCAAGGGGAGGGTATGTACACAAATAGTTATTACAAATTGAAAGTAAAGACAAAAAACTATGAGAAATTTGAGGAAGATCAAGTCTGTTTCATCTGGCAAGTCCAGGGAGGGCTTCATGAAAGGGGGTGATGATTACACTTGATATAGAATATGAAGTAGGGAGAGGTTTTAACAGGCAGAAATGGAGGTGGGGAGTGATAGTCAATCTGTCCCATGTATATGGGAGAAGAAGGACAGCAGTGTGCCCAAACCCAGAGACTGGAGAGGGGCAGCTGACAGGGGAAACTTTTGAGTAATTTCATTTGCTTTGAGCATAGGGTATATGAAAGAGAATAGCAATAATGGTAGCCGAGATTGATATAGTACTTTCAAGTTTGCAGAGCACTTGATGCACATTATCTCTCATGACAACCTTGTGTCATATGGCCCCCCATTTTACAGATGACAAAACTGAGGCTGGGAAAATGCAGATGGCCTACCTAGGATCACAGAGCTTGTAAGTGTCAGAGTTGGCTTTGGACCCAGGCCTCTGCTGAAGGCAATCCTAAACTCTTGCCACTGTGCCATGGTCTAGATAAAGATATTTCACTTTATTCAGTAGGTAATAAGAGAGGTAGCATGGTATGGTAGACCAAGGTGTTCCTGGCATTGGAACTAGGAAGGTCTAGGTTCAGGTCTCATCTGTGGCACATATTGGTGGTAGGCAAGTCACTGAAGTCTCTGGTGGTCTAGGCCAGTGATGTCAAACTCAAATAAAAATAGGGGCTTCCGTCCTATACATTAGGACCTATGTAGGTGTCATATTGACCATGTTTGTCTATTTCTTTCTCTATCAATACATGAACTCATTGAAATCAGATAAGAACTACATTTTAGTCTAGTTTGGGTCACACTTAGGACTACTGTGGTCCGTGTGCAGCCTTTGCGCCTAACACCTAGGTTCTGGACAATTGATAAGATAAGACGCAGACCTGCAGTGGTGGAGGAATTTTCTCATCTGGTGAAATCCTAGGTCCACTCCCTAAGCCTGGTAGGCAGTAAAGAACCACAAGAAGTTTTGGGGTAGATTCAGTTACAGTACTAGTGATTATAAGGGTAAGTTGGCTTCCACCTTGGAGGATAGATTGGAAAACAGAAAAAGGCTGGTGGCTGAAAGACCAGTTGGGAGGTTATGATCTTTGTCCAGGCAGAAAGGGCATGAACTGAAATGGAAGGAAAAAGAGGATGGGAGTGAGACAAAATGGCCACATTGGAGTTTATAAAATTTGGAAACTGATAGGGTGGATTTAATGATACAGGAGAGAAAATAGTGAAAAGTGACTCAGGTTTTGAGTCTGGGTGTCTGCAAGACTTTGTGCCATTAACAGAGAAATAGAGAATTTAGAAGAAAGGTTTAATGAGAATGATAATGAGTTTTGTTTTGTGCATGTTGAGTTGGAGGTGTTGGCAAGATGTCCAGGTAGAGAGACAGTCAGCGGGCAGAGGGAAGTAAAGGACTAAGTCTCTGGATAGAGATTGGGGCTACGGATAAAGATTTGGGAGTCACATAGATAGGATGGATAAGGAAAGTCACGAACTGATGAAGTCACTCAGGGAGTGAAGGAAAAAGGAAAAAAGACCAAAGCCGATCCACGGGGACACCCACATTTCAGGGACAGGAAGAGGAGAAGCCAATGAGGTAAAGCAGAAAGAGCCATGAGGGAAGTAAGAAAAGGACCAGGAGATGGTAGCATTTCAGAAATTAGTGGAAGATGGGACATCAAGATTTTATTGAGTGATCGTTTGCTTCCCTCCCTTGCAGCCTCTTAGTGCCAACACCCTCTGTTTTTGGAACCAAATATGTGTTTCCTTTTCTTTTGTACTCTGCCATAGCATATGATATCTGCAAAAGCTCCTGGATGGCGAGCCAGATGAGGCACCCGTGTCCCTGTTGCTGTTGAAAGAAGGGAAAACTAGTCACCAAGACTGTGCAATGTCAGGAACTCATGCTGCTGGCTCCCATTTATGATTTTTTTTAAATAAGAAAGAAACATAAGGAAAGCATTTGCTTTGACACTGAATCCACCCCCACATGTAGCAGTAATTGCAGGGCCTGGAGGGGGAAAAGAAAGGAGCACTCCAATTTGGGGCCAACCAGCCTTGACAATATTGCTTTAAACCCTTGGAAAAAGAATGCAGCCAAACCGTAATGGATCAAGTGTGGCACAGGTGGACAATCAAGGGGCATAACAGCCTACATTAGGGTGAGGTTTCCTGAGCCAAGCAATTCATAGTTACCAGAGGATACCTCTGAGAAGACCATTAACCCCAGGCCTGGCCCCAGAAAGGTCAGAGTTACTCCCCAGGGTTTGCAGGCACTGAGGGAATCTGATGTCCAGTTCAGAGTATGAGCCACTGCCACTTAACACTCACCTTGGATGTGATCTGTGTTCTAAAGCACAGAGATCTACCTGCATGGGCTGTGGGCACAGAGATGTTCTAGCACCGCCATCCTTCACACATCCACACATTCTCTCTGTCTCTGTGTCTCCGCAAAAGTTCAAGCACTGAGTCAAGTTTATTGTTTCTATCTCGTTTATTTTAAGTATAGTTTTACACTTTATTATGTGCTGTGACATCTTAAATGGAGCCTGTCACTCCATCTTGACTACTGCTAGGGGCTAGAGCCACTTACCATGTCACACATTTCAACAGCCCTGATTAATAGGAGCAAAACGAGCAGCTTCGACTCCACCCTCCCATAGTACCCCCTTATTTACATATGCAAATACTATCCGAGTAGTAGAACCCCAAATCCAGAGGAAAACTGTTTAAAAATTTAGGAAGTTTAGGTTTTCCTTCTCTCTTTTTTCTCCCTTCTTCTCCCCCTCTTTTTCTTCCTCTCTTTCCTTCCTTTTTCCCTCTTTCTTGAATTCTTTCCCTTTTCCTTTCTTTTTCCCCTCCCCTTCCTTTCTCCATCTCTCCCCCCCTTCCTACTCCTTCACTCTTTCTCCCCTTCCCTTTTCCCCCCTTACTCTCTCCCCCTTTCTAAATTAGGCAAGTTCCCTGAATTCACCCCCCATTTTCCCCAGTAACTGCATTTGGGTGTATATGAGAGTAATATTTTGTCATATTAATACTTGCACTAAAAAAAAAAAAAAGGAAGAAAAAGCAAAAGAAAAGAAATGAAACAAAAAAGAAAAAAAACTTTTTTTTCTTTATCTCCCATCCCTGGTTACAAGTCAGTTTTCTGTAACCCTGTCATTATGCGAGGTAGCCTAGAGTAATTTGAATATTTCATTCTCCGGCTGCTAATGTTCTATGTGTTACAGATGGTCCTTGCTCCATCCTTCTGGACTCGGTTCAATTATAAATGAAAGTAGGGAGCTTAGATTTGTCTTTTTGTCTCTGCTTAGTTGAAATAACACAATCAAGCTTGATGGGTAGGAATTCCTCACACTGCCTCTCTGTCTCTCCTGCCTAGGACAGTGCACTTCCTTCCCCATTAGATCTGCCATCATGGTGGCCCTTTTGCATTTAGATTTGGAACCAAATAGATCATGATTTTCGCACACTTTTCTTTCCCTTTCTTGAACTTGAGATTCTTAAGTTGTTATGGCCCTTACTTATCTCTCCTTTTCCTTTTTCTTCTCTCCTGTCTTTTCCTTTACCTCGTCTCTTTTTTCTACCTGTTTTCCATTTCTCTCCTCACTCCCTCTTCTCTCTTTATCCCCTATGCTGTGCTCTCTTTATTTTCCCCTCTTTTCCTGTCTCTCCTCTTCTTCTCCACCTCTCTATGCCTCATCCCCTCTTCTCCATTGATGTGTTCTCTATTTCCCCATTTCTTTTATTTTTCTCTTCCCCCTTTTATTCTCTTCCTCTGCTTTCTCCCTCATTCCTATTTTCTGATTCTCTCTCCCTTTTTCCTCTCCTCTTTTTCTTTCTCCTCTCCATCTCCTCTTTATCTCCCCTTCTCTCCTCCTCCTTTTAAGGGATTCTCTTTCCCATTCACTTCTCTGAGGTGACTAAATGATTTATTTCAGTGGCTCAAGTAAACCGCTTTTCTTCTCCTTGCCCTTAAGATTGCACTTCATCTAGGGCTAACTGCTTAGTTGTCAGGAAGCTTATGAAAAGGGACGTTCTTCATATAGAAACATGCAGACATGTGGTATACAGAATAAATCTAGACAACATATAGATAAGTCATAGTTGTTAGTTAACTGTGATGTTCTGAATTTGTATATATACCCAAATTCAGTGGGGGTGTGTTTGAGGAAGGCTGGCAGATAAACGCGATGCATGTTCTGTCAATGGGGTATGATTTTATGAGTGTTTTCCTAGCTGGCAAAATGTTCTGTTTACCTTGGGTTACTACTTGCACAGCAGTATGAGAATTTCCCTTTTAATTCCAACTTTAACAGTGATTGCTATGTGCTTTGCAAACATACAGTGTTCAAGATACATATTCTGAGACTTAGAATAAAGCTCAGACTAATTCAGATATTACCTCAGTAATATCACAGAAAAGGCATTGATCAATGAGTCTAACCAACAGCGACTTTGTTTGCCTTATTTGTGCAGCTTAGTTAGGGCATCCTATAAGTGTCCATCCTTGGGAGATCACTTCCTGTTTCATCTGGATTTTCCCCGTTGGAGGAAACTAGATTCCTACAGGTTCACATCTGCAATTATGAGATTGCTAGCGTAAGGAAGTGTCTCAGGTCATAACATTAGTTAGGGATGCAGGTTTTTCATTTATTCTATGAGTCAAAATGATCAAGAAAAACATCCCAGAAAGAGAATTACCTACTTGGATGCAGGAATTATTAGTAATTGGCAATAGCCAACTGATAATAGGATCTCTTGCAGCTAGTCTGACATCTGGTCTCATAGGGCATTGTATCAGTTCTTTCACTGCTTCACCTCTGTTCCTACTGTGGGAAAGCGGACCTTAAGAGCCAGCGGTAGTAATGGTCACCAGCATGTATTTAGTGCTTTTAAGTTTGCAAAACACATCTGTTATTTCATTCGATCCTCATAACCATTTGTGAGATATGTTATACAGTTAGTATGATCCACTTCCTTTTACAGCTAAGGAAACTGTGGCTCCAATGAGTTCCATAATTAGTTCCGGGACATACAGCTAGCAATAGTAACTGCCAAGAATAGCCCCAAGTTCTATAGCGCTCTAAAGCTTTGCAAAGTACTTTAAAAATATCTCATTTTTTACTATCCCTATCTTACAGTTGAGGAAACTGAGGCAGAGGTTAAGTATAAGACATAACTTGTCTGAAGTTTGGTTTGAACTCGTCTTCCTTATTCCATATCTGGCTCTATAAGTAAAAGGAATCCTAACTGAACTCAGATTTTACCTGACTCCAGGACCTTCTCTCCATCCACCATACTACACTGGTAGTTTCACTGGTAATTGACCAACCCAGTATTTCCTCCAGTTTGCTTCATTCCAGCTTGACAGGAACCTACCTACCTATCTTTGAAAGCAGCTCTAAAAGCAGTATAATAATATTCTTTGAAGATTTGGGTGCAGTTCATTTCCTGGGTTCACTTTATAGTAATTAGAAATTTCTATTATTTGACAATAACATCCTGATGCTTTTCCCCACTAGGAGTTTGAAATGGAGCTAAAATAGCAACAACAACATTATTTTCTTTCTTTCATGATATATCCCTCTGGCCTGAGCTAGTCACCTATTTCTTATTGATTCTTAACTTCCATTCCACCATGGGTGTCCAACAAAATAGTGGAAGATTAGTGAGCGACATCGCCACTACAGATATAATAGCATCCCAGAATGGGGCACTTGGACATCTCAGTTATAGCTGTGGTTGGAGTTCTTGCTGTCCACAGCTACTTTGGGAGAAAGGAGACCAATCGTGGTCAAGTGCCTACTACTCTTACTGTCTACACTTAATTGCACCAATCTTAGCCTTATAAATTTAAGGCTAAAAGGGAATTACATTCAACAAGTCTACTATGTGCAAGGTTGAGTTAGGTGCTGAGCATACAGAGACAAAAAGAAAAACATCCCCTGTCATCATGGAACTTACATTTTATTGGAGGAGGGGGAGGATTATACATGTGATCTCATTCAATCCCCACAGCAATTTACACCATGAACTCCTTGAGAGGGAGGACTTTTATCTTTTTTTGTATCCCCAGCTTAGCACAGTGCGTAGAATGTAGTAGGTCTAATATAAATACTTACTGACTGATCAGCTATGATATTATTCTCTTTACAGAGAAGTTAAGGAACAAATACATTTTCTCATTGTCAAACAACTAGTTTGAGGAAAGATGTGAATCCAGGTCTTCTGGCTCCAAACCCAAAATTCTACCCATATTCCACTCTGTCCAATCTTATTTCATAGATGAAGAAACTGAGACTCGAAGGTTTAAGGGAACTGCCCAGAGTCTCATATGTAGTTTATAGAACAGCAATGAATCAGAGTTAGAGTGTCATCACCCTTGCCATCATCATTAATACCTTCGTCATTGCTGAACTTCCTATTAAGGGTTAAGATTTCCAAAGCCCTTTACATATATTAACTTATTTGATCATTGCAACAACGCTGGAAGGTACATACTATCATTATCACCATTTTATAGATGAGGAAACAGACCCAGAGCAGGCAAGTGACTTACCCAGGGTCACACACTAAGAAGCATCTAGGGCAGGATTCAAACTCAGTTCTGTTCCCCTACTCCCATGCTCAGCCTGAGATTCTCTCCATTGATTTAAAAGTGAAAGAAACTTTTTTGGTCCTATAGTCCAATTTCATCATTTTATCATTAAGGAAACTGAGGCTCAGAGGGTAAGTGACTTATCTATGGTTAGTAAATGGTAGAACCAGGATTTAAACCCAGCTCTTTAGACTCCAAATCCAGTTCTCTTTGTAATATACCATACATAATGCTTCTCAACCATCCCCTAGCAAGAAAATGAGCAAAACTGAACTGAACAGAATATAATTAAGTGTAACTGTGAAGGTACATGTAAGAGACGAAGGGATGTATTTTTTTAGAGTAACAGCAAAAATAAAAATTGCCTATTTTTAATTATGCTAAGGTTTGACAGGGAGGAGAGTCTACACAGGAAAACCAGGCAAGAGTGCACTGAGAGCAGTAAAAATCAATGATCAGGAGTTGATATGGACCCATCCCACCACGTTTTGTGTGTTTCTGTCCACTGCCGTCACATGTCCCTTCCTTTCACTTTCCACTGAAACAGAGAGAACATTTTATTCCAGTGGGGCCATATTTCTTTAATTATAACCATCCACTGCCCCTCCTATTTGTGGTCACCAATCTTAGATGTCTCTCATTCTAAGCCTGAGTAAGACTCTCTCTTCCACACCACTACTAACAAGGCATTTATCTTTTGGCAAAAGCTTCCAGTGAAGGGGAGCCCATGGCCTCCTGATGTGGTTGGTTCATTCCACTTTTTGATGGCTCTGATTAAGGGGAAATTTTCTCTTGAATGAAATCTAAATGTGCCTTTCTATGATTTCTCCCTACTGCCTGGTCTTTTTGTGGTCAAGCAGAATCCATCTCATCATTCTTCCATATGAAAGATCTTAAGATATTCGACAATGCTAGCACACCCCAATCTCTCAGATGCTAGCACACTCCGATCTCTGTTCCTTGCCATCTCCAAAATAAAAATCTCTAATTCCCTTAACTGATTTATTGTTGTGTGGCTTCTAGCCATCTCACCATCCTGCTTCTTCTTTGGATGACTGGGCTGGTGAAAGGAGCTAGAAACTGTATCATCTATTACCCTGTAATATAGTTTCTGGAGGAAAGATCAAAGATGGTGGTACTGGCACCAGGTTATTTATTTAATTAATTTAAGTCAAATTCCCCAAGTGTGTTCAATACTAAGTATGTTGGGGTTCTCTTTCATCTTACCTATTATTTAAGTCACTGAGACAATATTCTTGAAATCAATGTTGAAGGGTTCTCTCACAAAGCTTCATTGTAAAATACCTTAGCTGTCTTTTTAGCACAGGAAACTTAATGTATGTATTTGTGCATCTGTGTACACTACTTCGCAGTATATATCACTCTGGGCTCTTAATAGGAATCTCCTTGGGCCATAAACCCATACAAAATATTTGACATTGTGGCTTGCTGTAATCTTTCTGTTGCAATAATGTGAGGGTGGCCACATTACTCAGGAGTGTACAATGCCAGTCTCGCACTAGAACATATTTTATTTAACTCGCAGATGTTTAGTCTCCTAATTTGTCTTTCAAGAGATTTTTTTCCCCCATCTTTGGTCAATACACACACACAATATAAATATCATATGTAACAAATAGTACATAAATAATAAGCATACTATACACTGTATTATATATAATATAATATTATATAATAAAATATTATTTGAATGCTTTTATATTTATAAAATTTTTTATTTTAATTTATAAAATTATGCATAAAATATGTTACGCATCCATTCATATATATATGTATAATATTTGAGAGCTGCATTATGAACTAGTGAGTGGAGAGCCAACCTTAGAATTAGGAAATCCTGGGTTCAAGATCCACCTCTGCAAATACCAGCTATGTGTACCTGTACAAGTGACTTAACCCCTTAATGATTCAGGCAAACTCTTAAGTCATAGTGATGGAGCCAATTTGCATTTTTAGATAAGATTTCCTCAAAAAGAATTCCTAAAAGCAGTGAAATTACAGATCTGGCCTAAAATATATGATATAATTTTTTAAAAAAATAAAAATCAAGAATCTTTTCATTGGTGATTATAAGAGTAACCATGCACTTAATTTCTCTTTGTAAGTATGCACTTACAGTACTTCAAGGATCTGTTATTTGAGGATCCTTCTCACTATCAGAGGCAGTGTTCTCCTCCATGCTTCAGTGTCTATGACAAATTTCTTACCTGGTGGTCAGTCTTAGTGATTGGCCTCATTAACCTAGCTCAGTTCTGCTAGTCACTTACTGGGCCCGTAATTCCAGATTATTATGAGTTTTGATGACTTAGCTGTTGAGAACTCAGGGTAGATGCATCTGGGTAGTCCTTCAGCGGAAGTCCCTGGAATCCTATAGGTTAACTATAAAATACAAAGCTAAACTATGAATTGTAGTAAGGTACAGGACAGTTTTCACTGCCATTTATGAAATGCTTAATTACATGTTTTTATTGATGTTCTGTCCACTGTCCTTGGGGCAGTGAGGTGGTACAGTGGATAGAGTGCCAAGTCTGAACTCAGGAAGACTCATCTTCCTGAGTGAAAATCAGACACTACTTATGTGACCCTGAGCAAGTCACTTACCCCTATTTACCTCAGTTCTTCATCTGTAAAATGAGCTGGAGAAAGAAATAGGTAAACACTCCAGTATCTTTGCCAAGGAAGAGTTGGTCATGATTGAAAAAACTTAAGAATAACAGCTATTCTCCATGGATCAAGTAATGATATTAGCAAACTGAACATGTATATGTATGTATTTATGTATATGTATTTCATTTCAAAGTTTGTAGTCATACATGTAAGCACTGTGTTAATTTACACATGTTATCTTATTTGATCCGCACAACAACCCTGTTACAATTGTGGAAATTGAGGCAGATAGAGGTTAAGTGACTAGGTCAGGGTCACATAGCTAGTGAGTGCCTCAGGCTGGATTTAAACTCAGGTCTTTCTTGCTCCAGGTCCAGCTGCCTCTTTAAATATGCTTTAGATTTAAGATAATGACTTAGGAACATGGGATCATATATGTAGAACTGGAAGGGACTTCCAAGGATATCTATTCAAGTTACTTTATTATAAAGAGGAAGACAATTGTGCCTTGCCCCACATCACACAAGTTTTAAGCATGAGAGGCAGAATGTGAACCTGGCTCCCAGCTGCTGCTGCTCTTTTTACTCAGATTTGAGTCCTCAAGGCCAGTGTTTTCATTTTTTTTTCCTTTCTCTTGGCTTTACTTTTACCATCTGTTTTAGCAGTTCATTCTTGAGGTTGATTCAATTATGGATCCATCATTCCTTTTGTGAGAGACTGTCCCAAACCTCTGAAGTCATGTACATTTGGGGATATGGATTAGGATTCTTTTACTCTTCTATGACTAATCTACTTTATTTAATTGTAACCAGGAACTACTTGGACACTGATCTTACATTTGCCTTCGTTGGAATATGCAACTTCCTCTGCCATGAATCTATAGTATTGCCCCATGGAGAAATTCTAAACAATATGTAGAATCTATGACTAATCTACAAGGCCAGATCTCCTTAATCTGCCCTATACCACCCATGTTGGGCTACATCCTTTCTCTGGTCTCTCAGAAAACTGGATTTTGTTACCATCTAATCCACTTATCATGGAATACTGTATTGTGTATTACAGTTCAGGAAGGCAGGATCATAGCATATGTAAATCTTTTATCTCCCCTAGTGCTTGGCACAGTGGCCTCCACACAGCAGTTCATTAATAAACAATTATTAATTAGTATTAGTATTAGGTAGTCAGTGATTTTTAATAAACTTCCCCCATCCCTTCTTTCATTAAGTCCAGTCCCTATATAAGATCATAGACATGGACGGACCTCGGAGGTCATTTTATAGGGGAAGGAGCTGACAGTTACTGGGCTAAAGTGAATTGTCCATGGTACCGGAAGGATTAACTGTCAGAGGTAGAAATTAAATCCAAGTCTGTTGACTCCTGTAAGCCCATTGCCTTTCCTATTTGATATGTGGGTTTAGGTCCATGGAAACAAAACACTATTGAAATTCAGTCCATTGTCAGGTGTATGCAATGTGAGCCAGTGGAGAGTCGGAGGCACAGATCTCTGGAGCTCTGAGTTCTAAGCCGCTTTGGGTTGTGCTCATTAGGTGTCTTTACTAAGTAGGGTGTCAGCATGGTGTGCTAGTGAAAGTGTGTGGCAGTGTGTGGTTAAGGGGGACAAATTCATCCAGATTGGAAATGGAGCTAGTCAATGCTCACCTGCTGATCAGTGGTGAGATAAGGCTCTTCCATGCTGGGCAAGCTAGAACGAAAGGAAGGAAGAAAGGAAGGAAGGAAGGAAGGAAGGAAGGAAGGAAGGAAGGGAGGAAGGAAGGGAAGGAGGGAGGGAGGGAGGGGAGAAAAGGAAGGAAATTGGGAAGGAGGGAAGGAAGGAATGAGGAAATTGAGGCTCAGATATATTAAGTGATTTGCCAAAGTCACACAGCCAGTAGTAGACTCAAGATCAGATTAGAAAAGTTATTTCTATTAGAAAATATGTATCCCATTTACCTTGGGTGGTCAGTGGAATCCAACAGATCTCCAACAACAGATATAGCAACTCATTCCCCGGTCTCTAAATTCCAGAGTTGGGAGCAGGCCCTCCATAGCTGGGACAAGGAAGGGTTCTGGCAGTGACAGCCCATATGTCAGTTAGGCCTCCAGAAATTTATTGGCAGACTCTTAGGTGGAAGAAGGAAAGCAAAGGGGAGAGATGATTGCAGTTACTGCACCTGGGTTCCTCTGTATTGTGTGTTAGACCAGCCATGCCCTGGGTGTTCTGAACTGGGACAAAAAACACCAAAAAACATCTCCCAATAAGGGTGGAGATCTCCAGAGACAAGCTTGTTTGTCACCCATTCATATGCCAAGGCTATCTCTTAGCCAGTTATTCTTTAGTCAGGACCTGCCTTTAATTATGTTTAAGCACAAACTATTTTCAAAGTATATGTCTGCCTTTAAAAAAAAATAAACAGATGGGATAAAAAAGTTACACAGAAATCACATCTGCCACTCTGGACAATTAAGTAAAACATGAAATTGTAGCGAGAACCACAGGTTTTTCAATATGACAAGATTTCACATGAAAGGCTCATATACTGACTTAGGTTTGTAGGCCCAGACTATGATTTAACTCCATGTTTTAGGGGATTTTTTTGTTTCTTTTTTTAATCTCCATTTTGTATGGCATTCTTTTTCCCAACCACAGCAAAACACTGTTTAAGAAAAAACTCTGTTTTACAGCGAGGAGATTGAGAAATTTAGCAGCCTGATAGCCATGAAAACTTAGGTCTCTGGCAATCTTAGCATTTTAGGGGTGGAATCACTGAGATCACAGGGTTTTAGGAGCTGGAGGTAAAGGGGCCTCCAAGTTCACTGAACCCAGCCTCCTATCTCTGCAGCAATCCCTTCTTTAATACATCATTGTTCAGAAAGATTTCAACCTATTTGTGAAGCATTTTCATCAAAACCACTGTAAGGTAGAGATTGAAAGGATTCTCATAAACATTTGGGAGGTACGATGGGGCTGGAATGATGTGGGGACCTGTGGTTTCACTGGTTTAAAATAGGAATGACTCCTAGTGAGGAAACCCACTTACCTCCCTACAAGTGTGGATCAACAAACTGTCTGGACTTTGGCCTAAAGGCGTCCCTGGCTTCCTTGAAGACTTAGCTCAGATTTAACCTTTTGTAAGAGGCCTTTCCTGCTTCCTCTTCCCTCCCCCTGCACCCCAGGTGTCTTCCCTCTGAGATTACCTCCTATTTATATTCATTCATTCTCTCTCTCCCTCTCTGTCTCTCTCTGTCTCTCTGTCTCTCTGTCTCTCTCTCTCTCTCTCCCCCCGTGTCTTTCTCTTTCTCTCTCTCTGTGTATCTCTCTCTGTCTCTCTTCTCTTTCTCTCTCTGTCTGTCTGTGTCTCTCTCTTTCTCTCTCTCTGTATCTCTCTCTGTCTCTCTTCTCTCTCTCTGTTGCTCTTCTCTCTCTCTCTCTCTCTCTCTCTCTCTCTCTCTCTCTCTCTCTCTCTCTCTCTCCCCTTTCTCTACCTCCCTATTTCCCTCTCTCCCTCTCCCTCATTCTCCCTCTCTCCTCTCTTTCTTCTCTTTCTCCTGTTTCTCTTCTCTCTCCCTCCACATACATATATGGGATTGCCTTGGGAGTCTGTGGACATCAAGGTATGAACCATGATCTAGTCCATCCCTATCCTAAGATGAGAAATCAGAGGCCCCAAGAAATGAAGTGAATTGTTCAAAATCATCCAGCTCTGTATTGATAGTCATATCTAGTCCATCATGCCATTTGATCATAGTCTGTGGCCTCCTTTGGCATTGAGATGTTTCTCTCATCAACCAAACCATAAGCTAAACACTGGTCTGTGTTAGAGGAATTCTTCAGTGACCTCCATAGAGGTCCTGGCCACCCTTCCATTACCATGTTGATCTATCCCATGAACCATCCTATTCTAGACACCTAAAGATGGGTTCTGCCATGTTGGGATATTCGCTTTTTAGTCCCCCGATGTGTGGCATTGAACTTGATCCCAGAGGATCAATCTGTGACTGCTGACTCGATCTTCAGGACATGTCATCATTGCAAGGATCCCATCTATGATTTATTCTCCATTTAGGCTCCGACATAACTGTGGACCTATAAACAGACACCAGGGGAACACAGATGTGACTCATGAGCTCTTGACTCTTTTAAGAGGGTCACCAGTCAAGGCCGCACAGAACAAAGTGGGAGGTGGAGAGGAATGTCAGAGATGAGCAGCAGACTCTGAAGCTTTACCTATTTACTCCTACACTCTCCTGCATTTATGTTGTTTAGTCGATTTTAGTCGTGTCTGACGCTTCATCATTCCTTTTCGAGTTTTCTTGTCAAAGATACTGAAGAAGTTTGTCATTTCCTTCTCCAGCTCATTTCCAGATGGGAAAACTGAGTCAAACAGGGTGAAGTAATTTGACCAGGGACACACTGCTAATAAGTGTCTGAAACCAGATTTGAACTTGGAAAATGCGTCCTCCTGACTCCAGGTCCTGTACTTTATCCACTGTGCCACCCCCTTACATAATGCTCTGACAAAAACTAAGAAAAAAGAAAAAAAGAGATCATCTGCTTTGACATGTGTCCTCCAGAAACTATGACTTAGACTTTGCTGAAGTCTTCTCTCCTTTGCCTAAGATGTGTGTAGTCTCTGGGGCTTTTCAGAAAGATGCAACACTTCTCCCCAGTGGTACTATTTGTTAATGCCCCTCCAGTATTCACCCCCAATAAGATTTTTGTCAGCTACGATGCTTTATGTATCACAGAGAAGTCTTTCATTATATCCAAGGAGTAAAGTTGGAGAAGTTGGGAGGGGTGCAATGAATTTTAAAGGTGGGAATACAGGAGGTGATCTTTGGAGGTGAGAGATGGAGTTAGGTACCTCCAAGTGATAAATGGGAATCCCATTCATCCCTCTGCTCTCTCCAACTTTTCAGTGGAGAGCCTTCTTTGATTCAGAGACTTATCTTACTTGGAGCAATTCATGTGCAAACATCTTTTTTTTTTTTCTTACAAATTGCCTATTGCAGAGAGTGCTACACTGTCTTTTGGGGGTGATACGAAGTTTAAATAATACTCTTCCTTTACCCAAATCAAGTTTCCAATCTTGTGGCTCATATGGAAAAGGACCCATGGGCAGTGAGAGAAGAAAGGAGAAAAAGAAAGAAGGATGAGCAGCAGGGACCCTTGTCAAGGCCTCCCTCCCTCCCCTCCTGAGCTCCATGAAAACTGCCTAGATCTGGAATACTTCCTGCCTAAGCAAGGGGGCCGCCAGGGGACTTCTGTGTTTATTGCTTTTTCTCTGGGCCTGAAACTACTCAGCCTGGCTACTATTTGAGAATGCAGAAGTATTTTTTGGTTATTATCAAGGGGAGAGGGGAGTTTCCTTTACAACTAAATGAGAACTTGATATCTCCCTTGCCCCTTGAGGGGGGTTCAGATTTCCCTTTCTGGCTTCTCTTTTCCCATAGCTAGGCTGACATTCCAAATGGAGGAAGACTGCCTTTTTACAGAGGACAGACTAGAACGTTTAGCTTTCATCCCTCCCCAACATCCCACTTCCACCTAGACCCCTCTCCTGGTACATCTCCTGTGTTGTCCGTCTGTCTGTCTGTCAGACCCAGAGCACAAAAATCTGTACTTGACAGTCGCTACAGTTTTTCTGCCTTTTCTCTTAAAAAGCATTTTTAAAGCCCCCAGAGACCCTTAAAAAAAAAAAGCAACAACCACAACCGCAAATGCAAATGGAAATTGCACTAGCAACTAAAATGAACATTGTTGTGAGTCATGAAATCTTACCCACACTGGGACACACAATTTTTTATTTTGGGCAATATTTCTTCTTTGGCATTTATTACACCTCTGTTAAACACAGCCCATGTGACATAGTGTTACTCATAGGCAATCAGAGAAAAAGCTGAAAGCCAGCCATTACCAGGGCAGGGCAACTTAATGTTAATAGCAGCCATTAAAAATTGAAAGCAAAAAAAAAAAAAAATTACCCATCTTCCCCAAGCCAGACTCCAGGACCTGCATACCTTTTTGGGCATCAGTACTTGAATGGTAGTGAGGAGCTGAGGACCAAGTTAAAATAGAGAAAGAGACCACCATATTGGATGACCTGAGTAGAGGGATTCCCTTTTTCTAGGTCCATCTTACAAGCAGAAAAAATGGCCCGTAGAAATCGACAAAGCAGGACATGTTCCTTTTGATTCTCTGGTAAAGGGGAGGCAGATGGCCCCTATTAGCAGACCTGTATTGTAGTCTCTTGGATCTCCCTAAGAAGGTCCTCCAAAGTACTCAGAATCCGAACTTGTTGAAAGGTTCATAACACCTTGTATTTATCTAATGCTTTCCTCCACCGCATATAATTCATAACAGATTTACTACAGTGGCACTCTTTGCCAGTAAGCCTTAGGGTTCAGCAATGCAATTAAAAAAATCCATATTTAAAAAAATTGTTTAAGATGATTTAAAACCCTTTCAGAGCTTTCTTAATCCTAGCCAAGTTTTTGGCACAATTTGTCCACTCTAGCAGGCCACCCTAAAGGGGGTGGTCATGATAGTTAGACAGGAATTTCCAGAATCTCCGAGGTTTTATTGAGAATTTCTCCATTAGGCTCATGACATGCCTTAACAAGATGGGGTCAACAGAGGTACAGAGAAGGAGGTAGCCTTGTTGATCACCAGGCTCCCATGTCAAGCCAGGCAGAGAAAACTCAAACTAGAAACAAGACCCTTCCCAATCTCTCCAGTTATCAGTATGTTCTCCCCCTGGCACTTTTTAAAAAACATAGACTTTGTATTGACTAGCTTGTATATATATTATAATCCCTTCTCTCCTTCTAGTAGAATGTAAGGTCATTGAGAGCAGGGATGGTTTCATGATTGTCTTTGGGTGGTATAGTAGAGAGAGAGCCCGACTTGAAGCCGGAAAGACTTGACTTCTAGTCCTATCCCTTAACACATTCTGAAAATTCGATTCCAGGCAAATCATCTTTCAGCATTCTAGGCCAAGATGTCAAACTTAAATAGAAACAGATCCTTTCCAACTGCCTATTGATTTGGAAAACCACAAGTTAACATTGTCTATGTTGCAGTGTATTTCTATTTATTTTGCACAGAAGAGTTTTGAGTACTTCAGTTTGAAAGCTCTGCTCTAAACAACTTTATAAGGTTAAGGGACCATTATAATGGTGATGATAGGTAGCATTTAAAGCACTTTACAAATATTATCTTAGTTAAGCCACACAACAACCTTGGGAGATAAATATATTCTTATCCTCATTTCTACAGATGAGGAAGCTAAGGCAGACAGAAGTGCACTGACTTGCCCAAGTTCACATAGCTGATAAGTGTCTGGAGTAAAGTTTTCTTGATCCCCAGTCACTGTGTGCTACCTACCTCATCCCCTAACAGAGAAAATACAGATTTGTGTCACTAAAGAGTTTCCCCACCTGGGAGATCACTAAATCAATGAAATGTCAGGTCTAGACCTGTCTCTAGCATCTATCATAAAACCCTGCCCATAGCAGGTGCTTTAAAGATGTTGCTTGAATTGAACTGAAATCCATGTGTGATGTACTGGCACCTTGACAATCTGATTTTTCCATCACAATTCATAATACAATAAATTATATATAATATAATCCATAAAAATTATAAATGTAAATATGAAATATATAAAATAATTCATATTAATAGATTATATAATATAATAAATAATAATCCACATGTATGTAGCATTTTATACTGTCCTCATAACACTTCTGAGAGGTAGTACCATTTACCATTTACCAGATACCAAAACTGGAGCTCCAATGGGTAAAGTGAATTGTCCAGGGCCATATGTCTAGTAAGTGTTAAATTCAGGATATCAGCTCAAGATGCAGCTGCCTCCAGGCTTGTCCTAATACCTTCAGTTCTCAAGTGCTTTCTAGACATGGGGGCAAAGTTGGTTTGAAGAACCACAGTGACAGCTTGAGCCTATATCTTGGCAGTCAGTGTTTGCCATATGGAACACACCTTTCGTTAGAGAAAGTATTTGATGTGTTAAATAATTAAATGTAGTTCTTTCCCCTTAGGTGGTAACTTAAGGTTGGGATTTAGTTGCCTGATAAACCAAACTGGGGGGTATTTGCTCCTTCAGTAGAACGTAAGCTGGAGAGAAGCGACTATTTCCTTTTGAGGGGTCCACAGCATCTAGCATAGTACTGGGCACATAGTAGAGACACCATAAATACTTGTTGATGGATTGAGAAGTCCGTAGGGAAAGACAGGTCACCAGGACAAGTACACATCAGTCTTCACTAGTTCCTAAGCAAAGAAAGATGGTTTTTTGCTCAGTTCGGTTCACCAAGATCGCCTGTCCTTGGTGGGTCTTGGCTTTGTTTTTCATAGTATTGCTTTGTCACTCTAGGCCCTGATGTTATCGTATTTAGTAACACTTTCCTTCCTTGTGGTCAGCCAATGAGACTGCATTAACCCAGGGACTGATGAAGTCTTTCCCTATATCTAAAGTGTCATAAATAAGACCAGGTTCATTATGGCAAACACACATGAAAGAGCCCTAAGCAAACCACCTTTAAGATGGGAAAAGATCTGATGGACAAGTACAGCAGAAGACCTGGAGGAGCCCATTGATGAACATGTTAAATGTGAGTCAGCAATGTACTGGTATTGCTAACATGTGAATAGGAAACTAAAATAAATTAAGTTCTTTATGGAAGGGATTGGCAATGGAAACAAAGGCAAACATTTAAAGGGATGTAGTATATTTATTCCATAGTTTGGAAGGCTGGGGGAAAATTACATGATTGCCTTCAGATACTGGGTTGATACCAAAAGAAAGCTGAAAAATGTTCTCCTCTTCTACATATAAATGACAGAACAAAAGAAAAGGGGTTGGCAGTGTACTGAATATTGGAGTGCAGACAGTAGAACTATGGAAATCAAAGAACTTTGGAGTCATGAGAAGGGATTTCTAAAACTATCTATTTCAATGTATGTCCAAATCATAAATTCCATCTGCCACATTCCTGCTAAATTACAAATAAGGTAGGAGGTAGCATATCCTCGTTTAGTTGAGTTTATAATCTAAAGGAGGAACTACATGACAGTATATATAATTAAAAATTGGAGCAAGCTATTAAGGAAAGATGAGAAATCAACACCCTGGGAGGTCTTTAAGAGCAGGAAAAGGAGCCACCTGGCTGGGATGGCTCCAGATAGGTTTCTTCCAGCTCTAAGATTATAAAATTCCATTGGGTTCTTACCCTTAAAAGAATTAACTCTGGTCCACAGTGGCCTAATAGAGGACTTCTCCCCCCATTCCACCCCCATCAGCCTTTGCTTCTCTCTCCAGTGGGGCCCATATTTTGATAGCACTGAGCTTAGCCAAGCTACAGTACACTAAGCTGGTGGACTGATCCAGTATTTCAAGTCATCTGACTCTGTGCCATACAGTGTGTGTGGGAGAGACTCCCTCTAGCCAGGCAAAGACATCTTAGACATTTTATTGCTTGAGAGATGGTGTGTTTTAATGGACTAGTCAGTCCATTTAACCAGACCAGTCTGTTAAAATTCAGCAATTTCAAGATCTTTTAAGGTTGGACAGAAGTAGAGATGAGAATCGTCTGTAACTTAATTCCCCTTCTTATAACACACTCTTCCTCCTTACCACCCCCTCCCATTCCTTCATCTCAGTGTAATTACCATCTTAAGCATCACCTATTGGTTTCCTTTAGGTACAATTCACCAAGCCAAGAAACTATGGCCCAGCTGGAATATACAGTATCCTTTGCCAGTGTAGATGAGGGCTTGATTACACTTCACGACTGTAATTCAAGCCTGCTAATCCTCCTCTGGGTTAGAGAAAGAGGCCTGCTCTATTAGATAAGCTGATTACAGTCTGGTGTGTGCTTCATGCCTAGTAAGACTTGTTTATATGTGGAATTACAGCCAGTTGGGGTTAGCACTTCACTATATTGACTAAACTTGCTGAGAAATCAGCAGGACTAGACTTGACCCAACATCTTGAGGGACTGGGGGGTGGGTGGAAGCAAGGGAGAAGCCTGAGTGAAGTAGAAAAATAGAGTGTTGACTACAGCTGCTGCCCTCCCACCTACCCCTACCTCCAGGAATGTGGTTAAATATTTATTTTTCCTTCTTGCAAAGGAAATAACCTGATAAAGAGTTGTAAATTCTGACAGTTTAGATCTAAGGAAGTCTGCTACTAGGTATGTAGTCTTGAGGTGCAATTAGAAAGAGATTTGCTAGGACCAAGTCAAGTGTGTGGTAAGATCAGCAGCTGGTTGCTGTTTCTGTCCACAGACAACAGAGGATCTAGGCATGGGGGCAAGGCTGTCCACAGAGACCATTTGAATGCTTTCTCATCTTCCGAGATGAGATGTCTCATTTCAAAGCCACAAAAGCCCTGAAACCACCATTGACTCTCCCACCCATCTGATCTCTGGTCAGGTTTGCAGCTTGTGGCTTTGTTGAAGTCTACAAACCTTTATTCCTCATTGAGGAAGCCCATGCATTTATCACCCCTGACTGGGAATGTCAGTTGGCATGATTTCCACTGCCTGCTCATGAGGGATTCCCACCAATTTCTCAGGGACAAACCTTTGGTTGGTGATGGAGAGTGTGAGCTAATTAAATTCAACTCAGACATCTATTAAATACCTACTAAGTGCAAGGTACTGAATGGAAGGTGCTAGGGATATAAAGATTTTTTTAAAAAGATAATCTCTGTCTTCATGGGCCTTACAGTTCAATAGACTTAGTATTTAGCCATTTAAGCCTTAAGGACTAGGTGAACCCTTTGATACTTGTAGCCCTGTGTTGGAGCACCTGGTTTTGATAGTTCTACTGTCTGTCTGAACATGTGTTTCAACCTGTTCCCGCGTTTCAGTATGTACAGACCTTGATGGGCTGGGAGAGTGACCGACAACCTGCATGTGATTCATTGTGACATTTCAGACTGGTGGCACATTTTGGGTTCTTAAAACTTCTGCATATCAGGCAGTGCCCCTCCCTGAAGGGAGAAAACTCAAGGTCAAGATGATAACTGTGCCTAATCATGTCCTTAATCCTGAAATAGTTGGTCCTAAAAACATCAAATTCATGAGGCTCTTCATCCATAGGGATCTTGAGGGGTTAGCCTAGCACTCTTTCCCCCTCCATTTCCCTCTCCTTTTTTCGGTTTATGTGTATTCTACTTACTCATTTTCCCTTTTCATCCCTCTTTTCATCTCCCTTTTATCTTTATTATCCTGAGAAAGCCCTAGTTTCTTAAGGCCAACAAAGCCTCCAGGAGATTGAGTCACAATGTCTGGATAATTGTCTCACATGGGCCTGGGTGGTAATTCTTGGAGAATTTACCAAAGGAACCTCAAGAATGGGGGAGATGAGGTTGACTATAGCTTTGAAAAAATGATTGGAAAAGGACTCATCCAACATTAGTAGCAAGGCATTTTTAAATAACGTAAATGTAAACTTATCATCCTTTACCATGATGCTGGTGGGTTTCTATTTTAAGATGATATGCACTTATCATGATACATTTATGAATGCCACCATTTAATTGTCATGTGTGAAATTGGATATTTGTATATTTGAATGCAGTTAATTCACTTGTTTATGTGCATGCCTTTATACATATTCTACCTCTTAAAGGATGGAAGTAAAACCTGGGCACACTTGGCTCTAGGCTTATGGGTTTAGTATCTAAAGGACTGTTGTCTACAGTAAAACATACCTTTTTGAGGTTTCCCCCCTTGGGGGGAGGGTCTGAGACCCTGAAAGGGTTAAGGGAAGGAGAAGTGAACAGGTATAGTCAGGGTACCACTTAAAAAAACTGACCAATGAGTTCAATTCTTTGACCATCCTGTGATGGGAAAGTTAATGTGGACATCAAGGGATTATGGTCATGTTTGGGGGGTCTCAGGGTCCCCAAAACCTCAAGACTGTCCTTGGAATAACTTGGGAACAGGAAGAACCATGGAACCAAAGGAATAAGGAGATTCCAATTTTTGTTCAACTCATTGTTATGTTTATCTTTTATCTCCCTTGTCCCTTTAGACCCGCATGGACTGCTGATCTCACTTGTTACTCCCATCTTGGGCTTTGAGGCATATACTCGGCTTGTGTTGGTTTTGTTTTTTTAAACAACAACATGGAACATTCTCTTGCCCATCAAACTCATCTCCCTCCTGTAATGCTGTTTCTCTTCATTATCTTTACAGCACGGACAACGTGCCTGGTGGTTTTCATTAATATTCGGAAGATCCATGGTTCCATTATAACTAATAACTGATCGGAAAAGCCTTTGGCAAATGTCAAGAAGAAAAAAAATAGGGGGGAGGTGAGGAGTCCTTGAATTAATGAAGATTGATTTCTTGGAGATTTTATCTAGAGAATAAATAAAACCCACATTGGATTTCAGAGGTCTAGACCTTATTAGCAAGTTTGTCCTGTAAAGTGGCCAGGGTTACACTACCTACTTGTGATAGTTTCTGAGCATGAGTGAGGTATTAGGATGATTTCTCAAGTGTCTCTTTCCTTGGAAACACTTAGCAATGTTACCGATGTGTGCCAAAGAAGGAAGAACTCTAAATTTCAAAAATTCCTTTCCCATCTAAGAATACCCAATACAGCTCTTCCTTATCCTTGTAAGATGGCAGAGTAGAAAGACTCACCTATGCTAGGTCTGAACCCACAGCCCATAGATTTCCTGTAAAAAGAACTCCTGACAAAGTCTGGAACAGTGGAAGCCGCGCAGCAACACAGTGAAGGAGATTTCCGTTGCAGAGAGCCCTGAAAAACCGACCGCAAAGGTACCCCGGACGGGAGCGAAGTCCTGTCCTGCCGAGCATTCCCCTCCCCCCCGGCCCTGGCTGCGGAGCTCTGCCCAGCCACGCGGCACTGAGAGGAGCGAGCAGAGCCCAGCAGGCATCAGGGACCTGAATCTCTGGCGGCTGCAAAGGTCCCTCCACCCACAGACGCACAGGTCAGTGAGAGAGACAGGCTGAGAGGGGAGCGGGGGATCTCCGGGACTCGGACCCC